>CM060358.1:68135492-68818765 GCA_030545235.1 Helianthus tuberosus | reverse complement strand
TTAATAACAACATCAAATCAAATCTGTGAAACGTTTTGAAACTGGTAACTGGTATCTAAACACGTTAACAAAACTTTGAACTCACCAGCGTCGTCTGACACACTTGTCTGCATGCTTGCAGGTCTATAGGTTGATATCATTTGGAACTTGCTGTCTAGGATGCTGGAGTGGTCATGGGTCGAGATACATGGATTTGCAACACAAGCCTTATGATTTATGTACACTTGGTTTATGAAACATCTAACAAATGAGTTATGCTTTCGCTGTTTACAATAAATGATATGTAACGTTTTGTAGCACTTTATGTTAATGAATGAAAGTTTATTTAAATATAATTACGAGTTCAATGTGATTGGTGGCTAAGATCCTGGTACGTCACACGCCCGTGGTGTTTTCCGCTAGTGGTATTTTGGGGGTGTGACATCCACCTCCTCCAATATCAAAAGAAAAGATGATGAAAAGGTATGAAGCTTCACCCAAAATTATCTCTGTCACACCCTGGCTTTGCGGAAGCGTGGGTTTATTTGGTGTGACTTCTTAATACCATAGCAACAATCATAACAATGCTATATGATAAAAACATAAGATATTCATCCATTAATAAAGTTAGAAAAATCCCATTTTTCAACAATCACAAAAGAAGTTACAAAACTTAACTTGATTTAATTGAGTTTATATAGACTTAGAAAAGACTTTAAACAATACTAGGTTTAGAGGTATGTAACCCGTCCAGGAAGAGGTTACACCTTCTAAACCCTGGATGACTTCTTTATTCAAACGCAGCTTGAAAATACGTGCATACCGTGCCAGATCCGTTAGTTTCCTGAAATACATGTAGTTTGAAAAGTCAACATAAAGTTGAGCGAGTTCATGTGTAAGTGAGTATGTACAAACATATGAAAATGTTGTAAGTATGTATAAAAGTCCCTGGTATGTAGAGGAAAAAGAGATCACCATTGGGTTGCAAAGCCAATGATATGTTGTGAAGTGATGCAGGAAGACTCAAACCTAGCGGATTTGTGCGTCGGGCACTTAGTCACCACCTGGTCCATTAAGCGGGCTCAGGAGTGGGGCTCGCTACACCCAAATAGATCTATCACTAATGTCCCTCGGACCTACACGAGGATTAATGGCCTCAAGTTGCGCCTACTCACTCACATGATCTGTACGTCCTAACCCTCCTTAAGCTAACCATACCATGTAAAAAGTATTCGTAATCATAGTAACATGTATTTCACCCCCGCAGTTTAAAACTGAAAACAGTTAAGAGAAAAGGGGGACATGAACTCACCGAAGTGCGTCTCTAAAAAGTATCTCCCAGTCAACCTGCTGTGCGACGACCTACATGTACTAACTTCTATTAGACGGACGGCCGTGCCTTAGCTTAAGGTTTAATGTATTTGGGAAATAGTTAGGCAACTATTTCGTAGTTACACTTCGTAATTATTTGGTGAATATATTCCTTCCCAAGGATGGGGGTTTTAATACATGTGCGTTTATATAATTCCAAGATTTATCATTAAGTCCCACTTAATAAAATATACTTTAATTCTATCTCCAAAATATAAATATTTTTCCCAAAAATATTATATTTTATTCCATATAATTTTACAAAATAATATCCTTGTCAAAATACACACTTATGAGTATTTTCTGAAAATACGTAAGTTACGTTGTAAGGTTCGGGTGGTATAAATAATACCGGTGTAACTTAAATATTTATTGTGAAGGCGTTCGTATTATTTTGGAGCCATGAATATTCAGTGTATTCTAGTAATATTATTTTTACCCTAAAAATAATTTTTGTATAGTTCACAAAATAATCATAAAAATTCACACAAGTGCTATTATGAAAATATATATACTAAATATATACTTTAACAAGTTTATTTATGAAAATCCCACCTCCGACACTTGGTTATTTTGTAATAAATCATGGCGAAATTTTATTTGGAAAAACAAGTCAAAAAATATACTCATAACACTTGTTGTAAAAATATTTCTAAGTGTTATATTTCTGGAAAAATTTCGCCAGAGTTTCCTCTGTAACTGGAGGTAGCCACGCTTTCAAGCGTATCATTTTCTTTTATAAATTTCAATCAACAATGTTCCCAACATCAACAACTAATATTTCAACACTAAACTAGTCAAAAATATACGTAAGTCGCAAACACATGAACTTGCGAGTTGTGTAAAAATGTGTAGTAACTTTTCAACCCATTTAGTGGATCTTTGTAGGATCGAGTTTCGTGACCGAAACCGTGATTCGTGTGAGATCGGTTAAAGACGGGAGAGATTAGAGATGAAAAACAAACAACTTTGTATTAATCCGGTAGTAAAACATTACAAATCGGCCCGATTAACAAGCTAACCGAACCATACCAAAGGAGTACACATCCGGGGAGAGACCAAGTGGTGATCTCTCCCGGTGAGGTCTCAAACCTCCTAAAATCTCCCAGTGTTTGAAATGGCAAGGGTTTTCTATTTATAGTCACACCCCTTGTCTTGCAAACACACACGGTCAACCGAATAACCCTCTCGTTTGACCACTTCAAACGAGCGGGTCTATACACGTTCGATAGACCGTTTCACTAACTATTACAAATTCAGCGTAAAATAAAACTAATCTATTCGACAAGCATCGGACACAAAATCTGCATCAACAAATTCCCCCTTGTCCGTTGCTGTCGAATGCTGAAAATGCAACTGCAATCGATCTTCAGTCAAGTATTCATCTTCTCTGTGTTAACAAAATTCCCCCTTGACCGATGATCCAGGTAAGTAGTATCTTGATGCTCATTGTATAATATTTCCCCCTTAAAGTACGCGTATCCATGTTGGGTGTTGTGCAATTTCCTCACAAGGCTTAATTAACCGATCTTCCGCTGATCTTCCAATACTCAAACCGGCATTTGATAAGGGTTCCAATCTTTAAGAACTGCATCAAGTCTTGATCTTGTCATAAGAACTCTATTTCATACAAGCATACTACATTGATAGAGATTTCTGGTGAACTGTCTTCTGTAAACCGTCTTTGTGGAATCGACCAAGTAATGCACTTTAATCTTCAGCATCAACACTCAGGAAAGTCAGCTAGACCAAGTGTATCCCTTGCAAGCTCAACCAAACGGCACGCTTAGTTGAACTACATCCAGATCTCATTGTCTCGCCTTTGTGAAGTTGACCACGTAATGCACTACAGATCTTCAGCATCAGTACTCAGGAAGTCAGCTTGACCAAGTACATCGTTTGCAAACTCAACGAATTGAGTTACCCCCAGATCCCTGTAAAATCCCAAAGAAACATCAAACCCAAAACCGAATCCTGCAGGTCTTCAGCCTTGAACTATCAGCTTTCATAAGGATTCCCCCAGGTCTTCAGTAAACAGCGCTTTGAAACAACTGTCGACTTTAGATACCTGTATGTTTCTGTGCAAAACCCTTCACGCTGGCTGGAGAATTAATTAAAATCCTCAAATATGTGTCTGTGCAAAACATTCCACGCCGAACCTTTAGTATCACCAGAAAATCACAAACTCTACCACCTGTGATTGCGTTTAGAAATTTACCGAAGAAATTCATCATACGTTTTATTCCCCCATTTCTTTGGTAAGATCTCTAAACCTTAACAGATTCCCTCCACTTCAAAGGAACTGTCATCAACTTTCAAATGTTCACCAATTCCCTTCACTTAGCGGAACTGTCGTCAATCTTCACTGAATGTTCTCGGTTCCGAAAAATCACGAAAACGACTTTCTTCTTTGCATATTCTAGTTGAATAAGAACGTCCCCTAGTACCCCGTAGGATCCGACTTGTATCCCTCCAAAGACTTTGTGAACTCGTTAGGACCGGTATTGACATTCTAGGTTCATTCATTCGTTACCAAATGCGAGAATATGACAATAAACAAAATGCTTTCGAACATTTACGAATAACCGATAACAATCATAAACATTGACGTGCGGAAGTGAACATACCGTTTTGTTTTTGGCCCATAGTTGTCAAGTCACCAAAATTTGACGTTTGCATCGGTAACCGAGACTACCCCACATTTTTCAAAAATCAAGTTTTCATCATCTCTTGTTTTCATCATGCCGCATCATCCCGCGCGCTCCCGAACCCGTACAAAGTTGACATTTAGAAGCGCGATTCAAATCAACTTCGCGAATACCCGACCCCACTTTGCAAATCACTTAGGATTCTTGGCTCAAATATAATCATGAACTCACTAAAATAGTCTTGTACACTTGTAGTAAATTCAAGCTACTATAGTTTGTGGCCCAAAGCTGAATCAAAACATGTGTCCCACCATCTTGTAGTAATCAACATTTAAATATGGCCCAAATAGAAATAATCATCAATCATTCACGGCCCACCCAAATAAAGTCCACGAAAGAATGTTAATGGACCAATATCTTGTATACTGTGGTGGACCAATGTCTACGAACGTCTACGAACAGTGATACAAATATTAAATGTCCACTAACTTTTAATAGTAACAATATCCCACAAAGAATGTTTGTTGACAAACAAAAGGTACCTCCACTAAGACTAAATTGCTGTGATGTCCACGAAGAGTGTACTATACCCACAAAAGAAAATTAGGCCAAACCTTTTAACAGCCCAGCAAAGAAAATAGGCCCAATCTTGTGAACAAATAAGCATTGTGGGTCCAAGAAAGAAAACCAAGCTCCATCAATTAAAACCACTTCCAGCCGATAGACAACAACATTGTACACAGCCAACATTGACATTTATTGACCTTTGTTGTCTTCTTCTCCTTCTTCGATACCTAGCATCCAAAACCAGAGATTTCTTTTTTTTTTTTATTGCTGCGATACCAACATCCACACCCCCATCTTCAATACATTTAAACCCCCAAAAATTGAACAACATCAGTTGCTACACCATCTCTCTGTGCGATACCAAACAACCTTTCATTAAATCTTCAACCTCAGATCTCTAATGAAAGCCCCAAATCTCTGAAATCAAAGGGTTCAGCCATTCATATGGGTGTGAGCACTAATCTGAGGTACCAAGCGTTGAACGGGATTGAATACTTGCTTGCGAAGAGGCTGCTGTTGCTCTGTGGTTGCAGAACAGGCAGCCCAAGAACATCACAGCCAGCTGCTGTCTTCTGTTACCGGAAACTTTATTGCAGAAACACTCAGCCGACAATAACATACTTCTTCTTCTCCTTCGATACACATCAAGGCAGGCGGTAATCCTCTGCACCCTCAACCGACGAAACAGATCTCTGGTCGACGAAACAGATTTGAAGTGTGTTGAACGACGAAACGGATCTTGAATTCTTGTCGACGAAACAGAATGATGTCTGAAGTCGACGAAACAGGATCTGTTTCGCCGAAGGGTTTCGTTTCGTCATGGGAAGTGGGGTTTCGTCGGAAACCCTAAAATTTCTTTAACAGCCGCCAAGAACATCAAGAACAGAGCCACTGTTTATTCCCAGATCTGACGAAAAATCTTTAGAAACAAGATGAAAACTTGATTTGTTTGGTGTAAAACAGAAAAACTAACACTCGTATATGTTCTGTTTCAGCTAGATCTGAATATCTCGATCCAGATCTGGGTTTTTCTCCATTTTCACCATTTTTACATCTTGAACAAAAATCACGAAAATCACAGATCTAGAGCACATATGACTTAGCAAACTGTTAGATTTACTAAATCAGGCACCATGGCTCTGATTCCAATTGTAGGATCGAGTTTCGTGACCGAAACCGTGATTCGTGTGAGATCGGTTAAAGACGGGAGAGATTAGAGATGAAAAACAAACAACTTTGTATTAATCCGGTAGTAAAACATTACAAATCGGCCCGATTAACAAGCTAACCGAACCATACCAAAGGAGTACACATTCGGGGAGAGACCAAGTGGTGATCTCTCCCGGTGAGGTCTCAAACCTCCTAAAATCTCCCAGTGTTTGAAATGGCAAGGGTTTTCTATTTATAGTCACACCCCTTGTCTTGCAAACACACACGGTCAACCGAATAACCCTCTCGTTTGACCACTTCAAACGAGCGGGTCTATACACGTTCGATAGACCGTTTCACTAACTATTACAAATTCAGCGTAAAATAAAACTAATCTATTCGACAAGCATCGGACACAAAATTTGCATCAACAATCTTTCCATCTCTAAAAATAAAATCATTTTCTTGAAGATCTTATTTTTAAAGAAAATGAAAGTTTACATCTTCTTGGTCAAAATTACAAAAATATTTCATTGTTAAATCCTTTCGTTACACAAGTGACTACACACTTTTTGGTTCACAAAAATGTTTTTATTTCAAGAAAGATCCGGCTTTTAAAATATGAGTTCATCATACACTTGGTTCTTCAAAAATACCACTTGTAGATCCTTAGATCTACTAGTTTAGAATTCCATTTCATAAGAAAAATCGTTTTTACACAAGTTCATGTTTGTGAGTGAAAGGGTTCGTCATCTAGTTATTTTTTTTTTACACTAAACATAGTGCTAGTTCATGTTCCATGAACATGACCTAGCGTGGTTAGATGACGATCCGTCCCCCTACTAGCATCCAACAATAATAAATAACCATAACAAAACAAGTTTCATAAGTTTTACACTAATATCTACTCATTAACCAACTTATTTATCATACTTACAAGACTTTTAAATTTGTTTTCGCATGTTTATAAATTTTATCCGTTAAACTTCCTATTAACCACTTTAACCATGAACAAGAGAGTGTCTAGAATCACTTACAACTAGCTCAAGGCTAGGGAAGAACCAAAGCAAAAACTAGGTGGATAAAAGCAACGTAGTGAGGTCCTTGCACTTCCGAAAACACCGAGCCTTCTTGAATGATCTCTAGCACCGTTGTGTATGCTTGGAATGTTTGAAGGAGGTTGAATGATTATTGGATGGTGGGCTATAGTTTCAGCCGTGAGGGGGTGTAGAGGGAAGGAGAGTGGTTGTTGTTAGATATGTGTTGGATGAAATGAAGTGCATAACTCTCATATAAATTTATAACCCATGTTTCCTCATAGTCCATCATGTAATGTGTTTCCCACTACCCAACATAAGTCAAATAAAATAATCAAATGAAGGTGGGTGTGTAGTGATGATGGTTTTGGCCGAACTCAACAAGAGGAAAAGAAAAATGGCATTTGTTGTTGAGTGTTTTGAATTGAATTGATGGTGATCTCATGTATATTTTTATAATCCACCTAACTATGTTACCTTAGGATAAAGTGTAGGCTAGATATGAAGCATAAATTAATAAAATAGTCAAACGATTGTAAGGGTGTGCCCCCTACATGGGACCAATCGGTTGTGAGGGATGGGTAATTGTAACACCCCGAAAACGGGTTTGGTAATCAAACCACGTTTATACTAAAAGACGGGTAATTTACCTTTAGTGGTAAAAGTAACCTGGTGAATATTAGGATTCTTAAATAAACAAGAATTTATAATAACTAGGAATAAATAACCTAGTTAGTTTGTGTCTTGACACAATAGAACAAACATGATTAAAACACCCTTTAAATAACTTGTGTAAAGTGGAGGGACTAAACATGGATAAATGAAATGAAGTTTTGGTTAAACAAATAAATAAACAAAACACACATACGTGTGTGTATGTTCCTGCGATTTTTACCAGAGCCAAAAGAGCTCTCAAGTTCCAACTCTAAAACTCAAAAATTCTCCAGATTGAAGAGGCAAATCAAGCCCAAATCGAAATCCAAGCACGAAATAGTGATCACCTCAGTGAAGGGATCATATGGTATGTAAAATTTCATGGTTTGATTCCATCTTGAATCTTAGATGAACACATGAGAATCGAAATTTGAGCTTGCATGATCCTTGTTTGGATGAATTTGGGATGAAATCATGTCTAGGAGTAAACCCTAGACCTTAGTTGGTTGAATTAGTGCTTAAACTATGAAATTCATGATCATCCATTATGTGTGTTTAGTGGGTTTTGCAAAAACATGATGAACACTAGAATCATGATTAGTAAACTAGTGTTATTTGAACTCTATGAAGTTAATCTTGATGTTGAACTATAAAATTTGATGATTTACTTGTAAAAGATGTTAAAATCTTGGCTAAATAAGTAGTCATGAACTTGATTGTTGATTTAGTAAAACTATGCCTTTTAGGTGTTTGTTGAAATGCCTAAGAGAAAGCTAGATATGGTGATTTCGAATGAAACGCATATTTGAATGATAAGATGAATTATGCGTTATAAGACATGAATAGAGTTCTAAACGAAGTGTTGATTGAACTGTTAGGTCCCGGATTGATCCGTTTCGATTGCGAACCGACCGTGCGACGTGCGGAATCCGTGCACGATCGTGATCGAACACACGAGAAGTAATTATAACTGTGATTCTATTCAAAGATCTGAAATCGTTACAGGAACCGTGAATCACCTAGACACTTTCTCTCTCTAGTTTCTCTCTCTAGAACTAGAGCTCTCAAATGTAACAAATGAGCAAAAGTGTCAAAAGTCCCTAAATGAAACCCTAAGGCTCCTATTTATAGGCCAAGGCTTATAAGGAGAGTTCCCCTTATTTACACAAATGCCACCTTGCCTTTTACTAAAATATAACACTATAAGCACTAAACTTAATCTATTTCTGCTACGGTCTTGAGATGACGGAGGCGATAGACATACTGCACTAACAGACTCCCCCTTGGATATTGCCGCAGTCAATCTCAAACATTCAGACTCGTAGCTTCTTTTCTTTCTTTCTCTCTCTTTGAATCTTCTTGAAGCTTTAACACGTTTTCAGCAACGAAGACTCCCTCTTGCTCGAACAGAATCCCCGTGGATCTGTTTTCAGCTTCAGCTCCCCCTTTCGGTAGACTCTTCAGGCTCCCCCTTTCGTCAAGCTTCCGTGCTTTTGGGATCGACACCTGGCTTTCCGATTACAAGCTCTTCTGGGAAAGAATCCTGGCTCCTATGCACGCTTCCCATTTCGTTGAGCTCGTCTTCAGACTCCCCCTTAGACTCGGCTATCGGGATCGTAGTCTGGTACATCATCTGCAATTCTCAAACATTTATAAGTAAAAACATTTTACAGTGAAAACATTTTCAATTGTCCAGGTATTGTAACCTGGCTCTATTAAACTTTCTAAATCAAGATCCTGGGACTAAGATATAATAATATGAAATATATCCAGGATTACTTGATACTCTCCCCCTATCAACATGCTTCAAAGATTTGGCAGTTTCAACGAACCGGATCGGAAACTGACTCTTTTCAGATTTTAACAATCTAAGCATCCAAATCCCTCACAGTTAATCATCCAAGTCCAAACTAATGACCTTGGAGATATCACAAACTGTTTTTGAATTTTTTATTTTTAAAAACTTCAAGTTTCAAATTAATGAACTTGTTTATTTTCAGAAACACGATCAGCATACTTAGATTTTGAAACTCAGCACTCAGACATCGGTTGTCGAAAATAAAGCAGAATCAAAAAATCTTTTTGTACTTTTTCTGAAAATATAAAGCAGTAAAGAAATATGTACAAACATATTTACAGACAATATTTTTGATTGAGTTTGCGTCAGAGGATCATATCAGTTTTTGACAAGTCACAAGTACCGTTGAGCTTAGTTACACATTAAGAATTAAACAATTCACTTAGATTGTCGATATACTGATCCACTTAAATTTTCACACAAATTTCAACTGATTCAGGATACGAATTAGATGTATTAAAAACTTAAACTCATTCATGTGTCCCACCTCTTGAATATTCTCCCATATCCAGATCCCAATATTCAGTCTTACAGGTGAGTATACCTAGATGATATCTGTAAGAGGAATAAATTATAGTACGAAACCGTGAGAGCTCAGGTCAGAACTTCCGTTCAGCAGAGAGATGACGGCTCGACTTTTGGTGTGTCCCCTTTAGAGGATCTTTTTGTTACAACAGCCATGAATAGAATTTTTCAATGTTTCATCATTTTTTAGCTGAGGGTTGTGCTATGTTTCAAGCAATGCGGAAAGTATTCTCTGGGGACTAGGCCATTGCTTCCGCAAAATCAGAAGTCCCGGGATAATACCCCAGATATCACTATGTATAAAGACCTAGTATCTCAGAAAGAGGGACCTTTCAAACGAGATTTCAGGGGTTACCTATATATCCAAGTAGTGTTCCCCACGAAATAAGCAAGTTTGAATTTAGGTTTATATCCCGAAAAAGTTTACTAAATGTATAAAAATCTACCGACACATCATCAGTGAGACTGTTTAACGCTATATAATCATTACATTTCTTTAGCATACTGTAACTGTCTACTGATGTACTATCATTTCCTCTTTCTACACAAAAACTCATTTTCATTTTTTAATGTTTTTGTCTTTTTGCCAATAGGTTTTTATCATGTTTTTGTCATTTTCAAATTTTCTAATGTTTTTGGATTTTCTGACAATATTACCCCCCCCCCCCCCCTAAAATTCAAAACCATTTAAAGAAAATTTGACAACCAATATTGATAGCTTTGTCTCGCCATCCATTTTCTGCTTTAAGTGTACTGATTTGCAGAAAATATAACATACCCCCATGATTTACAACACATTGATATTTTACAGTTTGAAAACCGTTTTTCAATCTTATGAAAGTAATCATGTTTGTTCAGCCGTGAGGGTTTCGGCGTATTCAATCAGAACTCCCTCTTACAACAAACTATTTTCCCATAATGATTTCAAAACACTTAAGTTTGTTTTAATCAAAATGGTTTTTCCGGAAAAATTAGTTTGTTTACCCATCACTTGTGGGTTCGGGGTCATCTCATCACCTTGTTCTCTTTTAATCATTTTGAAAATTTAACATTATTAGGTCAAACACCACTATCACTTGTAGAAAATCAAGTACAACTTAATGTCCTTGATTAACCACTTGTAAGACGAAATATCACAGTTACCATCCTGTGAATTTCTCAAGAATGATGCCGATACCTGCTTCACACTTACCAACCTGGAAGCTCCGGCAAGTCAGGAATTCAACCAACAGATTTATGTACCCAAGCCTGACCAGTCTTGGGTGTGTTTTGAACATTTCTCTTTTCTTCATAAAATTCTTTTACTCCTTTTTCCTTACCATCAGCCATCTTACTAAAAATATGTTTAACATTGCTATTAAACATTTTTCCAGCATCAAAACCCTTTGATTTTAGATTTGTGTCTTGTAATGGTGGAAAGTTCTCATCATTCATTAATGGAACTGTCTCTTCCTTTTTTACCTCAACTTGTGGCTCCTCTGATTTTGTGGAATCAGATTCATTGCCCGAACTTGGCTTGTCTGACTTGGATGAGCCAGATTCATCGCCAATAACTTTCTTTTTCTTCTTGTTTGTCCTCAGATTTGCATCTGAAGAATTCGATTTGCTTGGCTTTGCAGTCGAGTGAATCGATTCATCAGAACTCTTATTCGAACTAACAGCTGAACCCGAAGACAAAATCTTCTCCAAATATTCTCTTGCCTTCTTCCTCTTCTTCCTCAGTCTGTCTTTCTGCCCCTGAGAAAGCTTCACTTTCTTTTCTTGAACTTCAGGTTCTTGAACCTTCTGTTCTTTGGGCTTGACAGTGACTGGTTTCTTTACCGTTCTCTGAGATTCAACCCTCGATCTTCCCATCGATCTCCTTGGGCAATCTCTAACAATATGACCTTTAATATTGCATTCAAAGCATCTTCTTGTCTCAAGATACCGATTCTGGAAGTTAACAGCAATGTGTCCTCTCACACCACAGGTGTAGCACACTCTGTTATCGTACCATTCACTTCCTTCAGTCCAAACCTTCAGATCATAACATTGTTTGGCTTGGTGATAATCATTTCTCCTCTTCATTGCTGGATTTGTCTTTTGAGCACTGTGGTCAAACCTGCACCACTTATTACCAACATTTTGTGAGTTTTCATTTTTAGATTTTTGTGATTTTTTATCACGATTGGATGATTGAACTGATGAGCTTTTATTATCTTTTTGAACAATTTTCGGCTTTTTATCCTTTTGTTTTTGTTCCACATTCTTCTTTACAGGTTTTTGCGTTGAGCATTCACCTTTTTCAGTAGAATGTAGAACAGTTTCTTGAAACATTTCATTTAATTTCAAAAATATTTTTCTTTTCTCAACATCATCATCAGTTTTCTCATCACAATCTTCAACTTTGACTTTATCAAAGTTTGTGACATTGTCACTTATTGGAACAGAATTGATCGGTTTTGGACAAACATGTGATGTAGAATTCACAAAACCTTTCAATTTATTTTCAAGCTCGGTAATTTTATTTTGAGCAATTTCAGCTTCATTTTCAAGCTGAATGATTTTCTGAAGATGAGAATTTATTTCAATCTGTTTTTCAAGATTATTGTTAAAAATAACAGATTTTTCATCTTCTAAAACCTTCATTTGGCTTTGAAAATCTTTTTCAATTTTTAATTTTTCATTTTTAAACTCTTTTTCTTTTTCTTTCAAAACTTTGTTTTCCAATGTCAAACTGTCCACATCACTCAACAGTTTGACATTTTCAGTTTTCAGTTTTTCACAGTTCAAGCGCAACTCCAAAATATGTTCATCATCAACTTTCTTTTCGGCTTTCAAAGTCTGAATATCTTCAGTCTGTTTCTTCTCTTTCTGAACAATCTCAAAGACTAGTGTGTCTTCTGCAATCTCTTTCTTAATCACTGGTTCAGATTTCTCAGATACAGACTTTTCAGATTCTTCTTTCTTTGAAATTACTTCCTCAAAAATCTGCTGTTTTTCAGTCATCACAACTTCACGTTTTGTTTGACTTGAAATCAGCTCCTCTTCAGAATCTGAATCACCATGATCAAATATTGGCATGTTCTTAGCTTCTTGATCATCATTCACTGCCAACTGATTACCAGTAGCAATTTCATCATCATGATCCCCATCATCTCCAGTGAATTTCCTAGGCTTCAGGCACTGACAACTGCTGTCCTGTACACTCCCAGCTCCACAGTCGCAAAAAAACCTACTTGATGTAGAGTAGACAACACGATGTCCTCGATGACAGACATCTGCACAAACAGAACAACAACCTTTTGAAACGGTCAGATCACATGTATAACAGAAATACCAGTGCTGTTCCATAAAATTTCTCCCACTGATCGTAAATGTACAAACTTTAGAAGCGAGGGCTTTTTCACTGTTACTATCATGATCAACCTTACTGCTTGACATCTTCAAACACCTGAAGACAAACAAACACAATCAATACAAACAATATCAAACAAATGAATCGTAAAAGAATTTGGTCCGTTCGGATGGATCAATAGTCAATCGGATGATGTTGTCCCAAACGGATGAGATCAGCCCAAATCGGATGAAGTATCACGAACAAATGAGTTGGTCCGGATGATGATTCGTCCGGATGGTGAACCAGATGATAATGCTCACGAGTGGGGATCCGCACGGGTGGTGATCCGTACGAGTGACCCGATCCGTACGAAGTGACAATCCGTACGAGCAACTTATCCGGACGAAATGACAATCCGTACGAGTGACGTTACTGAAGGTTATCCATACGAGTGATGTGGCTAAATGTTATCCGTACGGATGATGATGTTATCCGCGCGGACAAGTTGTCCGTGCGAGTGACTTATCCGCACGGGTGACACAACTCCTATTCGACCAACAAATAATATCACATGCAAACAATACTTATCCTTCACATGTAATCTAGATATTCTCAATTGAACGTGGCCGACCAAGAAATTCAAATAATGATCCTATTTGACCAAACTAAAAATGCACAGAGAATTCACATGCAAGCTTAGTTAGTGGCTGACAAAGTTGAATATGTTGACAAAGTGTGACGTGTATTGTTATCCGCGCGAGTAGTGTATCCGTGCGGACAAGTTGTCCGTCCGGATTGGTCAACTAAGGTCAGAGCGGATTATTGATGATGCGGATTGCTATCCGTGCGGACAAGTTGTCCGTGCGGATAGGTCAACTAATAGTCAACACGGATTGCTATCCGTACGAGTGATGAATCCGTGCGTATGACTTGTACGTACGGGTGACTTGTACGTACGGGTGACACAACACTTTGTTTCAATTGGACCAACAAACAATGACCTAATCACGTGACCACCTGCTCACCGAATGAATTAATCACTAACTTGAATACACGTGACTTGCTGATAAACAATGAATAACAGACAAACATTATCACTATCACATGCAATTCATCAAAACAAAAGCCGTGTGCAATACTGAAATCACATGTTCACTGAATGCAATAAATGAATCACATGTACTATCGATAATGTTGACTGACAAGCTGAAAATTGTTGACTAAACGACTTGTTAATCCGTGTGGTATTTTGACACGTGTTACTATGATACGGATTAAGAGGTCAACTTAAGTCAACCCGAGTAACTTGTCCGTGCGAAGATGCTATCCGTGCGGGTGGCAGAGTCAACAAGTCAACCCGAGTAACTTGTTCGTGCGGGTGAGCTATCCGCACGGAGAAGTCATCCGTGCGGGTGAACATCAATAACAACAGCAACAGCATTTATCATTTTCATGACTTTTTCGACCACAAAAATCTAATTTTCTCCTAAACCGTTAAGAATTATGAACTGAAACTTTGAAGGTTTATAGATCAACTAATTTCGCACCTCATATTCAAAAATCATTAATTTTGAACCGTTAAAACTCGATTAATTTGGCGATTTTCTGTTGAAAACGTGAAAAGATGTAAAAGTGAAGAAATAGATCGAATCTGAGTGAAATCTGGATCTGAAATTGATGAAATCCTGTACGAAATCGTGCGAATGATCTGAGCAATCGAACTCCCTGCTCTGATACCACTTGTTAGGTCCCGGATTGATCCGTTTCGATTGCGAACCGACCGTGCGACGTGCGGAATCCGTGCACGATCGTGATCGAACACACGAGAAGTAATTATAACTGTGATTCTATTCAAAGATCTGAAATCGTTACAGGAACCGTGAATCACCTAGACACTTTCTCTCTCTAGTTTCTCTCTCTAGAACTAGAGCTCTCAAATGTAACAAATGAGCAAAAGTGTCAAAAGTCCCTAAATGAAACCCTAAGGCTCCTATTTATAGGCCAAGGCTTATAAGGAGAGTTCCCCTTATTTACACAAATGCCACCTTGCCTTTTACTAAAATATAACACTATAAGCACTAAACTTAATCTATTTCTGCTACGGTCTTGAGATGACGGAGGCGATAGACATACTGCACTAACATGAACCCTATAGGCAAAAGAGCCGAGACTTCAAGCGGACAAGCCAGAGCGGACACGCGCTTGAAAGGAACGCTCTTAAGGTACGTAACTACGGTTCCGTTACATTATGCTGGATTTCGTATTTTCGTTAGTAGACTTTAAATTAGCATAATACATGAAATTGGCATTTAGTGGAAGTGACGAAGATCACTAGGTAAATAAACGGGTCAAAAGGTGAAATTATCAACCTTTGACAATATCGACTAATGGTTTGTCGAGTTACATATTTATAGGAATAAATATCAAATGGATACGCGCATCGCTATTGCTTAGCGGCTACTAAGTCAAGGTATTGAAACGGGTCAATATATTGATCCGAGCCAGGTATGTATAATGATTCAATTCATCATGTAGAACTTGAGGTTTTCTAAGAGTTAAACAAGGTCAAATTGGATATTTGGTTATCTTAAAGATAAACCGAATAATTCAAGTTATAATTGTAGTGTTTTAGAAACATAATGGCTTCTAAACAAGGTTATAGTTAAAAGATCGAATTTTTGGTCAAACAAGTATTTGAAAGTCCTTTGTCGTAAAAGAAGGACCAAAATTGACCAAAATGCCCTTGTAGGTTAAATTGAACAAACAACCCTTAAAGGTTGTTTGGAAACGAGTTTCATGATTAAATAAATACTTAGAATAAGTGTAGAAGTTGAAAGATGTAATACGTTAGTCAAATAGCTCTATTTGAGTCTTGCCGTAAAATAACAATCCGAAGGGTATAACTCGGAATATATAGATATACACATTGAAATCCAACACACAAAGAGTTTTAGTTGAAGATAACTTGATAAGAAATGTAGGAATAAGATGCTAGAAATGAATGAAAGCGAGTTCAAGTTTTAAAGTGCTAAAATACCTTAACGGGTCAAAATAAGCATACGAGCGAAAACAGGTTTAAATTGTGTGATAAACCTATGATTAGAACCTAATATAGTAGGTAACATTAATTTGAAGAAGTGTATGAGATATAGGAATCAAATAAATACGTTTGTTTGATAAAATGCATAAACGGGTTAAAATTTGGTAAAAAGGTAACGAGTCGAAGGCTTAGAAGTCTCAAAATTTCTTATGTTGGATGTAGGATTTTAACTCCATATGATGGGGGATCAAATTACAAACATGTATGAAGAAACGGTAGGTCAAACGGATGAACGGATTGAAAGATACGCAAGTTTTCGTGTCAATAAACGGCAAAATGGAAAGGCTGAATGCAGGGGCCACCGTAACTTACGGTGCCACCGTAAGTTACGGTGGAGCTAAAATCTTTACGATAGATTACCCCTGATTTACGGTGGGGAAAGTTGACATTCAGGGGCCACCGTAACTTACGGTGACCACCGTAAGTTACGGTGGAGGCCAGAATTCAATTAATCATTTGTGGATCAAGATGTAAATGTTGGATTTTCCTAATTTCCTTGTTATATTGGTTAGTTAATTATCAAAACTGACCTTTAAGTTGGTTTTGATCACAGGTGAATGTCGAGAGTCCCGGATGAAGATCAAGTGTCGTGCAAGAACCGAACACACATTAAACAAAGCTTCCGCAACGTTGTTTTGTCGATATTCTATAACGACGAAATAAACCACATTATGTTGTATCACTTTTAAATTGTAAAAGTTTTTAACAAACCCGTATTTTTAGTATAATTGTGACTATAATTACATGATTATGAGTTTAAATTATACGATAAACGTTAAATTATAACAAGGGTGTTAAAAGTTGGTATCAGAGCCTTGGTTTAAGAGATTCAAGTATGGTGGGAAAACTATGCTTGGACTTAAACCTTATGCTCTTAACAAAGATTGGTGTTCGGTTCGAGGCTTGATCGCAAATCCGGTAAGTACAAGTATGTTAATAGTTTAGCATGCTAAAGTGTTGTAAACAACACATAGGGCTATCGTGTGATACACGTTACCCCAACTGAAATGATTGATATAGTTGACGAAAATACGCGCGTTGACGCGTATAGTAGAAAAAAGCCTTGTATTATAATACGGGCGATTATTGACGTTGATGTTACTAACCTTTGTAAATGTTTTAATTGAAGGACACTCGCATCTGAAGATGACGAGAGTTGGACAAATTACGGATATGAGGATGAAACGGTCCGATGTATGACAAGTAAAGCATACTCATCAAGGATCTAAATCGCGTAGGATCACGAACAAGGTTAACAGAAAAAGGAGAGCCTGATAGAGCAAGCATTATCAGGTGCACGTTTTAAATTATTGCATAAATAAGTAATATGCAACAAATATATAGAAATTAAAAGTTGCATAAGTAGATTGAAAACTTGGAAAAACCTGAATAGAAAACCTATCCGGGATATTGTTTCCAGGAAAAACAAATAGAGGCATTACTTACATGGGGTGTAATGTGAAAATTATAAAAAGGTCATGTATACCAGGTGTTGATCGCTTACTCTGGCCAAGTAAGTAGTAAACACGTGGTACCATGAACTTCTTATGATGGACACATTTATGTCTGATGTAGTAAGGGTAGGGGTGAATGGGACTAACTTAAAAAGTACCCAAATAAATCAAATGAG
This sequence comes from Helianthus tuberosus, assembly GCA_030545235.1. Taxonomy (NCBI): domain Eukaryota; kingdom Viridiplantae; phylum Streptophyta; class Magnoliopsida; order Asterales; family Asteraceae; genus Helianthus; species Helianthus tuberosus. The sequence goes on along the minus strand of CM060358.1, from coordinate 68,800,928 downwards.
CAAAATGTTTGATAATAATGTAAACGCACAGCCGGGTGACGGAAGCGTATTACATTAAGATGATGAGCCCGAGTGAAGGGACAAAGATTAATGTAAAACAATTAAGGTATGCAATTGGGAGGGGTGTGCTTACACTCGAACCCGAAGAATGCAAATATGACTCTTAACGGGCCGATTTTGTAAAACACCAAATTTGAGAACAAAGTAGGAATATAAAAGCGAAACGAAGTCATAATGCATACCGTAAGGGTTGCAATATTAACGACTTCGGTAAAACACCCGGTTGGTGGGTAAAGATTTAAACACATGCGTAGACTGAGAAACAGGAACGCGAAATAGAAAGTCAAAAGACTCGGAATATGAGTCATGACTAAAAGATGACAAGAATTTTCGCAAACATAAATTGTGGGAATTATGTTCAACCATTTCAAAGTTGGACGGGTCAAATAAAGAATGAAGTTTGACATTCATAAGTGATGAAAATTCACCCAAAATGAGTCAAACGAGTCAATTAAGGAATAACGCTTAATAAAATAGGAAAACGCAAACCGGTGAAACCGGAAAGCTAAAAACAATAAGATAGAAGGACCCGGATAATGGGTTGTAAAGGAGTATAAGTATGAACCGGGTAATGGTAAGCGTAAGACAAACCGACGTGTAAATGACGCAAAAAGTCGTAAATGTCGGAAAGGATAGTCTGAAAATCAACAAATGAAACCTTAGACTACGGTTAAGGTCAACGAAAGCTCAAAAGCAAAATCTAATGATTCCAAACATAACAAAGGATGCTTTAAAAGCTATGTATGTATAAATAGTCAATGGAATAAAGACTAGAATAAAAGATGATCTACGGGATCATCATAACCTACGGGATATTAATTAGTGTAAAGGTCTACGGGGCCAAAATGACCCACGGGTCATGAACTGAAGCAAAGGGATCATAAGGGCCTCGTCTTAAAGAGATGAAAGCTTAAGGAAATAGCCTACGAGGTTAAGTGAAGGAACCTACGGGTCAATAGTGTAAGGTGAGGGAACTTGTTACGATTCCTCGCGTAAAACGAGAACGAAAAACAATGAATTAGGGGTTGTCAATTTCCTTGGTATGAGTAATTGACATAGTTAAAGAGAAAAACGTTAGACTAAAATTCAGTTTTAGTAAGAAATAACATTTTTATAAATATAAATTCTGATAGGAAATTGAATAGTAAGCATGAAGGATTCAAGTCTTGACGATGATAGGCGCAAGACGATATATTCGAAAAGTGATTTTTTTGAAAATGAAAGGTTGATATAAATTAAACATGACGTGACACGATCACGGTCAAGAAATGCAATGTGAAGTAGAATCACATTATAACCAAGCGAGTGGTAAAAAAAAAAAAGAGGTAACTGGACTAATAACTCTAGTTAGTGAGACCGGTTAAGGTCATTTAAATAAATTTGGTCGCTTGTAAGCGGTGGATTCGGTATAACTGAATCGAATAAATGAAATTGAAAACAAAAGAAATGGTTGCTAAAAGTGAAAGATTTCACTAAAAGACCTTTAAACGGGTCAAAGTAACGGAGTCATAAAGAGTTTGATAATATATAAAAGCGATGGATATCGCTAAGTTAACTAAACTAGTAGAAATAACGAAATTACGTTATTTCAAGTTGCATTATGCAGTATGAGATACGTAGATGAATAGTAACCAAAAAGGATATTATCATACTTTTCTGGTAATACTAACAATTGATTAAAGTATGAGTAATGCTTAAAAGATTACTCAGGTCAAATGCATTCAGTTTAGAACTCGATGAACTATGTAAGAAAGGTTTCGAGGACGAAACCTTTTTAAGGGGGGTAGACTTGTAACACCCCGAAAACGGGTTTGGTAATCAAACCACGTTTATACTAAAAGACGGGTAATTTACCTTTAGTGGTAAAAGTAACCCGGTGAATATTAGGATTCTTAAATAAACAAGAATTTATAATAACTAGGAATAAATAACCTAGTTAGTTTGTGTCTTGACACAATAGAACAAACATGATTAAAACACCCTTTAAATAACTTGTGTAAAGTGGAGGGACTAAACATGGATAAATGAAATGAAGTTTTGGTTAAACAAATAAATAAACAAAACACACATACGTGTGTGTATGTTCCTGCGATTTTTACCAGAGCCAAAAGAGCTCTCAAGTTCCAACTCTAAAACTCAAAAATTCTCCAGATTGAAGAGGCAAATCAAGCCCAAATCGAAATCCAAGCACGAAATAGTGATCACCTCAGTGAAGGGATCATAAGGTATGTAAAATTTCATGGTTTGATTCCATCTTGAATCTTAGATGAACACATGAGAATCGAAATTTGAGCTTGCATGATCGTTGTTTGGATGAATTTGGGATGAAATCATGTCTAGGAGTAAACCCTAGACCTTAGTTGGTTGAATTAGTGCTTAAACTATGAAATTCATGATCATCCATTATGTGTGTTTAGTGGGTTTTGCAAAAACATGATGAACACTAGAATCATGATTAGTAAACTAGTGTTATTTGAACTCTATGAAGTTAATCTTGATGTTGAACTATAAAATTCGATGATTTACTTGTAAAAGATGTTAAAATCTTGGCTAAATAAGTAGTCATGAACTTGATTGTTGATTTAGTAAAACTATGCCTTTTAGGTGTTTGTTGAAATGCCTAAGAGAAAGCTAGATATGGTGATTTCGAATGAAACGCATATTTGAATGATAAGATGAATTATGCGTTATAAGACATGAATAGAGTTCTAAACGAAGTGTTGATTGAACCCTATAGGCAAAAGAGCCGAGACTTCAAGCGGACAAGCCGGAGCGGACACGCTCTTGAAAGGAACGCTCTTAAGGTACGTAACTACGGTTCCGTTACATTATGCTTGATTTCGTATTTTCGTTAGTAGACTTTAAATTAGCATAATACATGAAATTGGCATTTAGTGGAAGTGACGAAGATCACTAGGTAAATAAACGGGTCAAAAGGTGAAATTATCACCCTTTGACAATATCGACTAATGGTTTGTCGAGTTACATATTTATAGGAATAAATATCAAATGGATACGCGCATCGCTATTGCTTAGCGGCTACTAAGTCAAGGTATTGAAACGGGTCAATATATTGATCCGAGCCAGGTATGTATAATGATTCAATTCATCATGTAGAACTTGAGGTTTTCTAAGAGTTAAACAAGGTCAAATTGGATATTTGGTTATCTTAAAGATAAACCGAATAATTCAAGTTATAATTGTAGTGTTTTAGAAACATAATGGCTTCTAAACAAGGTTATAGTTAAAAGATCGAATTTTTGGTCAAACAAGTATTTGAAAGTCCTTTGTCGTAAAAGAAGGACCAAAATTGACCAAAATTCCCTTGTAGGTTAAATTGAACAAACAACCCTTAAAGGTTGTTTGGAAACGAGTTTCATGATTAAATAAATACTTAGAATAAGTGTAGAAGTTGAAAGATGTAATACGTTAGTCAAATAGCTCTATTTGAGTCTTGCCGTAAAATAACAATCCGAAGGGTATAACTCGGAATATATAGATATACACATTGAAATCCAACACACAAAGAGTTGTAGTTGAAGATAACTTGATAAGAAATGTAGGAATAAGATGCTAGAAATGAATGAAAGCGAGTTCAAGTTTTAAAGTGCTAAAATACCTTAACGGGTCAAAATAAGCATACGAGCGAAAACGGGTTTAAATTGTGTGATAAACCTATGATTAGAACCTAATATAGTAGGTAACATTAATTTGAAGAAGTGTATGAGATATAGGAATCAAATAAATACGTTTGTTTGATAAAATGCATAAACGGGTTAAAATTTGGTAAAAAGGTAACGAGTCGAAGGCTTAGAAGTCTCAAAATTTCTTATGTTGGATGTAGGATTTTAACTCCATATGATGGGGGATCAAATTACAAACATGTATGAAGAAACGATAGGTCAAACGGATGAACGGATTGAAAGATACGCAAGTTTTCGTGTCAATAAACGGCAAAATGGAAAGGCTGAATGCAGGGGCCACCGTAACTTACGGTGCCACCGTAAGTTACGGTGGAGCTAAAATCTTTACGGTAGATTACCCCTGATTTACGGTGGGGAAAGTTGACATTCAGGGGCCACCGTAACTTACGGTGACCACCGTAAGTTACGGTGGAGGCCAGAATTCAATTAATCATTTGTGGATCAAGATGTAAATGTTGGATTTTCCTAATTTCCTTGTTATATTGGTTATTTAATTATCAAAACTGACCTTTAAGTTGGTTTTGATCACAGGTGAATGTCGAGAGTCCCGGATGAAGATCAAGTGTCGTGCAAGAACCGAACACACATTAAACAAAGCTTCCGCAACGTTGTTTTGTCGATATTCTATAACGACGAAATAAACCACATTATGTTGTATCACTTTTAAATTGTAAAAGTTTTTAACAAACCCGTATTTTCAGTATAATTGTGACTATAATTACATGATTATGTTTAGACTTTTGTTTCTTGCATCTTGAACCCTCCAAATTGATTTATAAGGGCTTTAAAACATATACCCACTTTGTTAAATCCCCGGTTAACTTTATTGTTACCCGAAAAGTCCTAACTTTCAACGTTGACGCTTTAACCCCTCGCATACGAATTTGATCATAACTTTCTCATACGATATCGAAACTTTATGAAATTTATATCGTGCATTCTAGTGAGCATAATTAACCGTTACAAAGCTTCGGGTTTGTCAAAAGGTCACTCAGAGGTATAACTTAAACATGTTGACACATTTAACCCCTGTAGTTTATAATCTCTCACTTTTAGCTTCGTATGATCCATGATTTATTCGTTTGATGCTATAAACATCATGTAGGGTTAATGTACAATATATTTATTCACTGTTGACATTTAGAACTCGTATATTAACATACTTTCCATGATTGTCAACTTTAGTCCTTTCAGAACATTCTTTCACACGTTCAAACATATGACACGTGTCAACACATTATAGGACGTGAATTTTCGAGGTGTTACACTAGATCATCCTATGCCTAAAGCCTACAGCAAACCGTGACTAAACCAACTGCCTACTGCAGAAATACACAGTGCATAGAAACAATGATCAAATACAAAAATACACACTGTCTACTGCATAATTTGTGACTAAACCTACTTCCTACTACACAGTTTGTAACATGGACTTAATGACCTGCACAAATACACAATGCATAGAAGCCATGATCAAACCTGCCTACTGCAACCTGGACATGTACATCATCAAACCATGATCATATAGACTTGTTCACACTATCATTAAACAAATGGACCAACTGTGATCATCATACAGTGATCATAGATTACACATATCTGTGACAATGAGCAATCTGTGATCATCAAACTGTGATCACAGGTTATACATTAAAATGGAGTTCTTCATCATAAAACTGTGATCATAGACTACACCTAGACATGTACACCATTAAATCATGATCAATAATTATCAAAATGTGATCACAAACTATACATATCGAAATGGATCTGTCCATAATTATATATATCATGAAACCTAGTTAATTACATAATTATACATATCAAAATATCAACTTAAGTTAGTATCAAAATAACCATTCTATATAACTACACATAAGTTAATAATGAGGCATATTCCAAAGAACAAAGACTAGTATTATACTTCTCTTGATGAAGGCGGGTGGTGATGACATTTCTATGTGATGGCGGTGATCTTGGGGTGATGGAGGGAACACAACAACAAGGTTGAACACAAAATTGTTCAACCATATCAGAACCACCATCACCCGTACCACGGTGCGGTGGTTCTGGGTCTCCGAAACCCTCACTCTAGCTACATATGAAATCAAGCAAGTACATGCAAGTGTAAATCGCGTAAAGAAGCATAATCAAGTAAAATCAAGGTTAATAAAGTGAAATCAAGCTTAATCGAGTGAAATCAGGCTTAATCAACTTAAAATCAATAAGTAAAGCATACCAATCATCGAATCGTTTTCAATTTCAACAGAGAACTCCATTATCGTCGGTCTGATGTTGTTGATTTCCGACGTCGGCGACTCTATGTGTGTGTGTGTGGAAGAATGTGACAATTTGGTAAAGTGTGGGTGTCAGAGTGTGAGGATGTGAAGATAAGGGAGGTCTTGGAGGGTGGGTTATAAGCTTCAGTTGGTGAAATGACATATTTACCCCTCAGACTAACAATCAACTAAACGGCTGACTAATGGTCAGTTGCAAGGTGTGATGGAATGGCCACCACAAGGTGTCATTTGGCAACAATTGGAAGATAGGGTGTGAAGTTGTAATTTGGACCAAACCAAAGGGTGGCAAATTACAGTTGACTCTTCTGTTAATTTGAGAAAGAAGCACAAGAAGAAGAGTTAAATGGGGAAATAACTTAATGTTTAGATAATTTAATATTATTACTAACGGTGTAATTAGTTTCAAGATCGGGTGATAATTTTATGTATGGAATATTAAAATAAACACCATGTATGGTGACATGGTGTTACAACTTGTACGTTTTCTAAGTTATTTCACTTGACAATATTGAACCTATAATAAGAGACTCTAAATAATGGTACATGACATTCTCTCCTTCAACCTCATAAATTTTATTTATAATATATTTTCTTTTAATATTAATAACTAATATCTAGATATCACTTATCTTTATCTAAGATTAATAGATAACTTCAATTAATGTCACATAACATTTTCTCCTTCAATCTTTTAATAATTAATATCTAAATCTAATATCTGATAAATTATTAATATCTCTTGAACTAATATAAAAAGAATTAATTCACAAATATTAAACTAATCAAAGAATAATAAATAAATTGAAACCATATTGTGTATTATGCAGATAATAAATAAGTATTTAACCATTAACTAGAGTTTACTCTATTTTTATATAATATATAATATATAATAGTTTATTCAAGTTTTACAAAAATAAAATTTTTCTTCTTTTTCAATTTAGACCCCTTGTTTTTTTTTTTTTTACTTTTAAATCAAAGCTTTTCATCTTTTGCAATTGAAAAAATTACACCGTTGGTCCTTCTGGTTTCTGCCAAATTTCAATGTCGGGTACTAATAGTATTTTGTTGCAAAATCAGGTATTAACATTTTAATTTGTCACAATGTTGAGTAATAAGGCCAAATATTTTCACAATGTTAATAACTAAGGCTTAATATTGTTAACTCTTTTGTTAAATCTTACTAAAATGACTAAAATACTCTTTAATAACTAGATGGTCTATTTTTTAATTAATAAATTTGACTAAAATAATTTAAAGCAATATTTTTTGTTTTATTTATATTTTTTTTATAAAATTAAATGGGTTTGAAGTTTATTATTTGTAAACATTGAGTATATAAATAATATGCTAGTAAAATAAACTTTTTAACGTAATCTAAATAATAAACCAAGTTAAGATTTATAAAAATAACTAAAACAAATTTCTGATATAAGAATATAACAGATTTGTAAGTTGAAATAAATATGGGGCTTTGGTTTACTATGATAAAACGGATAAATTTCATGTAATGTTCGTACAAATTTGTGATGTTATGTACAATAATTGCATCTTCGGAGTTCGGGTATGCCAATGCGGCTCCTCTCAGTTGTAGAGGCGAAATTGGCTGTGAAATTGTGTGGGAATGAGGTCGCATCGGGTCAAGAGACGTATATTTAGAGGATGATAGGAATTTCGGAGTTAAATGAGTTAGAGGATAAACATAATTTGCAGTTTATACGTGGCACAAACGAGTTGTTAGCTTTGATTATGATGGAGATAAACATTAACAAAAACAAAACGAGTTAAATGGAAAATTTTTACGATTCGATGTGGCCGGAATCCGGCGACTTTGCCGGAGAGGACCCCCTGAAAGGCGGCCTTTCTTTTTGTTTGATATAACAAGTTTGGTTATTTAAAACATATAGTCCTTGCGGTTTCTATGTTTTACAAAATGACTAAAAACCTTTAATTATTAAAGGACATTTTAGTCACTAATAAGACTTAACAAAAAGGTTAACAAGGTTTGGCCTTAGTACTCAATATTGTGATAAGATTTAGCCTTAGTACTCAAAATTATGACAAATTAGAACGTTAATACCTGATTTTGCAACAAAAATCAATTAGTACCCGACAATGAAATTAGATAGAAACTACAAGGACCAACGGTGTAATTTTTTTTTGCAATTTAACCCCAACTCTTTTTTATTTTCAATTTTGGTTCACCATAACTTTCATCTTTCCCAAATTTTTTGTTTCGTTCTAAATTTTGTGAGTTAACGCACCGCAAGGTGCGTGTGCAGTTCAACAGATTTTCATATATTTTTCCCGTTTGACTGGCCCGTCGCAACACAACTATTTTTCTCCGTTTGACAAGTTCGTTGCAACGCACGGTCTTAGATTGACTTAGTTATTCTTTCTATGTTTTATGTTACAGATTAATTTCTCTGCAACGAGCGTGCGTGATTCAAAAATTTTACGTCTGCTTCTCGCTCGGCGTTATTTTTCCCGTTTTTATTTATTTTGTTTTTACGAGATTTTTCGGTGTTAGTGGTCGCTGGTAATGGTATAGTCGTATAGCATTGGTACTACTTGACACAGTTTTAAAACAACCGCTGCAACGCAGTGGCTTAATACTAGTTCAATGATATACAAAGCAGGGAAATTAAGTACAAAAATAAATTTTTAATGATATAAAATGTCCGAATATCACCACGTCTAATGAAGATCTCATGTTTCGAATGATATATGAATTTTTTTGTTGTTATAAATAGTATAAGTAAACAATGACTTAAAATTTTATCATAGAAATACAAGTATAATTCGGCATGGGAAAAAAAACACGTTATTTTGTTGCAACTTGTTTTATATAAAAAAAATAAATAGAAATATCAATAAAATAAATACAACGAAATTATAAATTAAATTGTAGGAAACATATTATATATATATATATATAGGCGAAGAGTATTGTACAATATTCCTTAACGTACATTACGTACAATATAGTGAATTCGCATGTTATAAAATAAAATCGCATGTGATAATTTTGATGAAATAGCATGCTGTTTTTTTTATAACAATTTCGCATGTGGTAATTTTGATGAAATCGCATGTTAAAAAACCAACATGCGAAATTGTTACAAAAAAACAACATGCGAATTCAGTGCGGGAAGATGATCGGACGGCTGAGATTGTAGCGTACGTATTGTACGATAAGGACATTTGTACGTTAACCTACCCCTATATATATATATATATATATATATATATATATATATATATATATATATAGGGGTGGGCTCTATAAGAAACCCCATCTTTTTTAAGAAACCTTGGAAACCCTAGATTCACCCTTGATTTGGTTTCACTTTAATAGATCAATGGCTCTCCTTTTTTGGTGTATATATTAGATTTAAATTAATGCATAAAGGGCATTTTGGGTAGTAAAAAAGACTTTTTGAGCATTGGAAATCAAAAACCCATCTGCCATGTTATACTGTCAAATCAAATAAGAGATTGCAAAATCATATCCCTCTTTCTCTCTCCCACTCTCTACTCACAATTATCACATCTCTTTCCTCCCCCACCCCACAAACGTGAAGAAGAACAAGAAGATGATGTTCTCATTTCAGAATTAAAATATCCACCTTCAAGATTTCAAGAAATACTAATCCCAGATTCAGTTGCAGAAGACGATGGTGGTTGCAGATCAAAGCATGATTCAGTTGCAGAAGACGATGGTGGTTGCAGATCTGGTGGTTGGTGGAAGGTGGTGACTGGTTCATTCTGGGGTGTTGGTGGTTGATAGCGGCGACAATGGGTGGTTGTAGAAGGTGGTGGAGGGTGGGTGGTTGGTGGCGCCGGAGTTCGGAACGTCGTCGGAGTCAAGATCTAGTAATGGTTAATGTTCTGTCTCTCTCTCCTCTCCTCTGTCTTCAATCAAGATCTAGTAATGGTTAATGTTCATGTATTTTAAATAAATCGAAAACTTTAGGATGAGATTTTGAACGAGATTTTTTGTTGGTTTGGTTGCTTGTTTGGGGATTTTGATCTTAACAATAATTGGTTTTTTTTTTTGTTGGTTTGGTTGCTGGTTTAGGCTTTTAATTTGAACAGTAAGTGTTTTTTTTGTTGGGTTGTTTGATTTACAGAAACAGACCATAACATGTGTTAAGCACCTGTTAGAATGATATATAACGTGTGTTGATTTACAGAAACAGATCCATAAAGATATTCAATTGACAAGATGGATGGATGTAGGCGACGTTAATGCGGGGACATTGAATAAGTCAACTCTTTTAGGAAAGAAGTTTTCGTTCGTTTATAACATGTGTTAGTGGTTCATGCTGTAACAGATCCATAAAGAAGTTTTCATGCTGTAACAAGTTTTCGTTCGTTATGCTGTAACAAGTTTGCACATTTTGGAATGTATAACATGTGTTAAGCATCTGTTATAATCTTTTTGTAACCTGACATGTATTCATGTATAAGCTAGTGGTTTACAAAACACCATGATGTGTATATACTGATCTAACATGTGTTACAATGTGTCTGTTCGGAACATGTAATTGATTAACATGTGACAAGGGTGAAAACAGTCGACGGGGGCGATGAGTTTAATGGTGAGCTTAGTTAATATCGTAATCTTGTTGTAACCCCACTTGTATACATATGATAACATGTAAGCATCCATTATAACCCGACTTGTATTCATGTATATCAAAAGTGGTTTGCAAAACACCATGATGTGCATATACTGATTGTAACATGTGTACAAGTTAATATGGAACATACAAGTTAATATTGTAACACCGTATACCTGGGATAACATGTGTTAAGCCTCTGTTATAATCTTGGTTTAACCCAACATGGTGTCATGTATAAGCTAGTGGTTTCCAAAAGACTATTAACTTGTATAATCTTGGAACATACAAGTTAATATTGTAACACCGTAACCCGACTTGTATTCATGTATATGAAAGTCACATCCTTTGGGAAAGAAGTCTTCGTTCATTTATAACATGTGTTGGTGGTTCATGCTGTAACAGAACACCATGATGTAACCTGACATGTGTTCATGTATAACATGTGTTAAGCCCCTGTTATAATGATATATAACGTGGGAAAGAACTCTTCGTTCATTTATAACATGTGTTTGTTTTGCACATTTTGGAATGTATAACATGTGTTAAGCCTCTGTTATAATCTTTTTGTAACCTGACATATATTCATGTATAAGCTAGGGGTTTACAAAACACCATGATGTGTATATACTGATCTAACATGTGTTACAATTTGTCTATTCGGAACATGTAATTGCTTAACATGTGACAAGGGTGAAAACAGTCGACGGGGGCGATGAGTTTAATGGTGAGCTTAGTTAATATCGTAATCTTGTTGTAACCCCACTTGTATACATATGATAACATGTGAGCATCCATTATAACCCGACTTGTATTCATGTATATGAAAGTGGTTTGCAAGTTAATATGGAACATACAAGTTAATATTGTAACACCGTATATGGAACATACAAGTTAATATTGTATAACGTGTGTTAAGACTTCCAGAATGGATGCATAAACTCCAATAGTAACTTAATAACATAGTATACCTGATATAACGTGTGTTAAGCCTCTTTTATAACGTGTGTTAAGACTTCCAGAATGTGTTAAGTCCATACCGTTTTAACATCATGTACTAGACAAAACAAAATAAGAGTCTCACATTACATATTACTAGTAAACGAAAATACATAGCCCTAAGAATGGATGCATAAACTCCAATGATTTGTATGCACACCCATTTTGTATATACATATATATAATTAAAAATTACATGTAAATATCTCAATCCGACTAATCCCGATTAATCGCTAGTCGGTACTCCACCGCCCGACCATCGCCTATTTCAATAGTAACTGTAACAGCAGAGGTACAAATACGGGTGCCTCCAACAGAAAATGTGTTAAGTCTAGACCGTTTTAACATCGTGTACTAGAGAAAACAATAAGAGTCTCACATTACATATTACTAGAAAACGAAAATACATAGCACTAAGAATGGATGCATAAACTCCAATGATTTGTATGCACACCCATTTTGTATATACATACTGTAACATGTGTTACGCGCCTGACATGTATAACGTGTGTTAAGCCTCTATTATAACGTGTGTTAAGACTTCCAGAATGGATGCATAAACTCCAATAGTAACTTAATAACAACATAGTATACCTGATATAACGTGTGTTAAACCTCTTTTATAACGTGTGTTAAGACTTCCAGAATGTGTTAAGTCCATACCGTTTTAACATCATGTACTAGATAAAACAATAAGAGTCTCACATTACATATTACTAGTAAACGAAAATACATAGCACTAAGAAAATGGTGGAGCTTCCTTTGACAGTCTGCCTTAGCTTTTCAGCGGCTACCTTTGTTGCCTTAGCTTTTCAGCGGCTACCCTTGCTTTATTGTTTGGGCCGGTCTTGAAACGGTTTGTAAACATGTGGGTGTGCGTATGCCAGAGAAGTTAAAAAAATGTGTTTTCATGTTACACGTAACACGTGTTACGTTGTACATGGGTTTCATGTCACATGTAACACATGCATGTCCGAGAAGTTCAAACTATAACACGTGTTAGTTGTGTTGTGCTGTAACATAAACATGGTCATGATCCTTGAGCATCTGATCCACGTTTAACGAAACCAACGGTCCTGAGAATTGGATCTTATTTCCCTTGTATCCATCACCGTCTAATAACAAAAAGATAAGATAACTGTTAAGTCGTTAACCAGACATAAATATTAACACATTCATAGCCCCAAACAACATCACAAAAACAGTTACTATTCATATCAAAAGCCCCAAACAAAGCAACCAAACCAACAAAAAACAGTTACTATTCAGATCAAAAGCCCAAGCAAGCAACCAAACCAAGCATAACTTTTTAACACAAAAATAAAAACCTGCAAATTACATAAACATTTACCCCTTTTAAGAACCATTTTAACAAAAAAAAATCATGTTTCATCTCTAAAACAACCATTACACAAAAACCTATTAACAACCAGGTTTTATGAATATTTTTTAATATTTCAAGTGTAAAAAATGGAACCAGACGTTGAATATCATCTTATAAAGTCCATACTCCATACCTATATCATTTTTAAATTCAATATTTTATTGGTTCAAATATTTAAGTGTAAAATAATAGAACCGTAAATTATAATCATCTTTCAAAAGTTCATACCTACATGCTCAAGTTATCAACTAACATAAACTCCACAAAATCATATTGCATAAAACTAACATAAACTCCATACGAAAAACCCAGAATCAAACATATGTTGCATAAAACTAAAAGAGTGTAAAACTCACAAATATCCAGATCTGAAACAACATATACAAATCATATTTTATATAAACTAAAAAAGTGTAAAAAACTCACAAATATCCAGATCTGTAACAACATTATGAAACATGTGGACAAACGAGATCTAAACGGAAATGGAACAAGATCTGGAAGGGGTTTTCACGTGGATCTGACTTCATATATTAACATCTTCATCACAAAACCACGTTCTTCATCAGGGATTGATCGATCTGATTTTTGTTCTTCATTTCGGTCTAAATTTGATTGGTAAAATGTTGGATTTCTTCATCAGGAAAAATGATACAAAAAACATGGATAAGAAAGTGAAATAAGAAAGAGAGAGTTTGATTTTTTTGATGCTCTACAAATGACAAATAGAGAGTTGGTGATCTGACAAGAGGAGACAAGTGAAAATATAAAAAGACCAATGTGCCCTCAAAAGCAAAAAAAGAAATAAAGATGGCTGGGACACGTGGATAAATGTGGACCATGCATTGGGTTTGCAAGGTTTTCTAAAATTAAAGGGTTTTTCATATAACATTACCCTATATATATATTATAATTTATGTGACAGAAACAGAATGATACTTTTAAAAATTAATCAACATACATTTCAAATGTCATAAATGAAATTCTTTTCATGCAAAAATAGAATGCGTGTGTAATGTATTGTGAGAGACCCTACATGAGATCCTTGAACTTGAACCTGAACCTTGGTCTTCAAATACATTACAACTTTTTGTCTTTTTTATTGATGGGCCATGTTGATTGATCTTTGCACCTAATGTATTGATAATCAGCTTAGAATTAAGTGGTCTTTGAAGCACAACATATTCTATGGATAAATGGTGGATAGATCAATTAGATTTACCTCCATCAAAATTTCTCATTTATCCTAGTAATCCTTCTTTTTTGTATCTTCCCAAGGTCTGCACATGCTTAAGAAGTCCACACCATCTCTTTTCTTTTCTCCACTCTAAAATTGATGTGATGATATTATATTGAATGAAGATAAGTACTAAATATCAAAATCCCATGTTCAATCAATATCCACGTGATGTTTATGCAATTGTTGATATTATTTTTAATAAATGGTGCCCAAGATTCATCTATGTTGCCGTCCATGTGAGCTATGATGTTCTGATGATGATGTTTCCTCTTAGACATAATCCTTTCTTGTTTCGTATTATCACTAACCACTCTAACTGCACTGCTTTACGCGTTCTTACCTGAAAACATACAAACTCTCGCAATAATCTAATTTCAATTATATAATCATATAAAACAAGCTACACCACACAAAATCAACCTTTAAACACCCATGTTACCCACTCTATATCACATCCCCACACTTACCTTTGATTGTCCTCAAGCAAACCGATTTGGAACTACTCACCATAGTAACAACACCTCTAAACCCCTTAAACCAATGCAACAATTTAAGTTCCAAGTCATACCCGTTCCATAGACTGACACAATCGAGATTGACAGTCCGACAAGCAATTGATGCAATTTATAAAACTTAAGACTTGTTTATTCAAAACTAACATACTTAGGATTAGAACACATGCTACACGCCCCTCACAATGAACTCTCCTCTCGGTTTAAAAATTGAACTAGCGTGTAATGTGCTAGTATGTATAACACTCAAAACCAAACATGCAATCCTGTAATCATATGTTTGTATGACAATCATACCTCCACTGCATCGTATAACACGGCACATATCAAAAGGACTTTCGGTTTTGGGCTTAGGCTAAAGGTAGGAGATTTTTGGCTTATATTTTTTTTCTTTTTCGTGGCGAACAAACAAACGACCAAACCTTGACAACTTTATTTGCAAACACAACAAACTTTTGGGTTGGTTTCTACCCAAGAACATAAACGATATTCAAAACACTATCTTTTTTGTTTTTTGTTTTTTTTTTCTTTTTTCTATTTTTTTTCTCTTTTTTTTTCAAAACTTGTCATTCACGGTCGGTATTAAACAATTCACAATAGGTGGACAAACGAAAGGATAAATAGGCTCAACAGGGCTACTAAGGGTAATGGTTCGGTAAACATAAAACAAACACAACGGGTGTAAGGTATATCCTAATGCCTTTATCATTTACGTGCGCATATCAAACCACAGTCTCAGCATGTATCAAATCATACAAGTTCTAACACAGAATAACATGCGGCCTGTTCTCAACAAATGAATTCAATATGTAAATCATTCTATCATTCTACAGGCTCAAAATTCTCACCAAAGAAAAGGTAAAAGGCTGCCGACACGTAGCATATGCAATCTAAAGCATGTTACCCCTAAATAAACATCTCTTCTCAATTCTTTTATCCTAAAAACACTTGTCGGACCTACTCTCATGAAACTTAAAGGAACAACCATGACAAGGGACTATGTTAGTTTACTACCGGCAAGGAACCCATAAGTGATTGAAACATTCAGTTTTCATATCCAATTAGTTCACTTGAGGCGATGAAATTCTTTAAAATTTTCAAAATTTTCAATTTTTTCGCTTTTCATCGTTTTCAATCACTTTTCAAACTCTGTCCAAACCTTTCCCTTCCCGGATTTCCCATATCCCCACACTTGGGCGACATTGTCCCCAATGTATAGTGTTTTTTTTTTTTTAAATAAAACCCGGGAATACCAACTAACAAACATCATGAGCGGCCGTACCTAACACAATAAGCAAAAACACATTCCCTAGACATAATAGTTCGACACCACCAAAAACACAAATAAAAATGCAATAATAAAAGTGGAACAGACTCCCCTGGTTTAAAACGTAGAATCCTCATGCGTCATGTTCCACCACGACCGTATAGCATTTCATTCGCGGCCGTGTCCAACAAGTACTCGGTCGATCTCTACTTTTAGTGTTCAGATCATCCCCGTCCAAATGGAGATTGAGTATGGACAGTTCTGACTGAACTCTGATCCATGCATTGTCCGCAACTGCATCTAGAACGTATCGGGACTTCACCAAACATCCCCACACTTGGACCATTGCATACGTAAAGATTAATAACCTGGTAACCTGCAACAATAATCACGCAAAACAAAAAATAAAAAATAAAAAATACACTACTCTACATCCTCGGGCTGCCTCCCGAGAGCGCTAAGTTTATAGTCTTCAGCCAGACCGTATCTGGTTAAGCTCATGGTGGTTCATATAGTATCCCCTGTGTATGAAACACATGGTTATCATCCCACATCCATCCATCATCTCTTATGGCATCCCAATGATCCGGGTTATCTGGATCTGCATCATCGAAAGAATATAATAACTCGCCCGTACGTGTCTCTATGGGATTCTTCTTGGATTTGGTTGCTTCCTTTGGTGGCTTCTTTTTTCGCTTGGCTAATTGCTTTTTAATTCTCAATTTGAGCCACCAAGGTGACTTGGCCTCTTTATCCTTCACGATCTTGTCATCTTTAGACCTGTCAATCATAGCAACACTCTCTTTCGGGCCATCGTCACACACTCGAGAATAACTCGTGTTAGTAACAAAATCCCATGAACAAGTATTTATAAATGAATAATCAAAAGAATGTGAAAGGAAGTCAATAGAAAGCTTACGGCTCCCGTATGTCATATCAACTGTACCTTTCCAGCAACAGATCTGAGCATCTGCAGTGGCCAAGAATGGTCTGCCAAGTATCACCCTCAGTTGTTCCTTCTCTGTATATGGATCTAAGACAACAAAATCTTCAGGATAATAAAAGTCGCCTACCTTTACAGTCAATCCCTTCAAAATCCCTCGGGGCCTTCCTCGTGAGTATTCAGCTAAAACCATAGGATCATTAACCTGTTGCAATGGGCCCAAATCATACCTGTCATAAATATACCCGGGAAGAACACTCATACTAACTCCAAAATTCAATGAAGCGTTATCTGTCTTGAGATCCCCAAGTTGAATTGGGATGAGCGGTTCCCCTGGATCTCTATCTGTCTCTGATCCAGCATCCTCAACCAGGCTAACTGTAGCTTTTCTTTTTGCAAAATTGTCAAACTGATTAGTTAGTTGTTCAATTCGCCGGTTAAGTGATTCATTAATATTTTGCTGTTCCTTGAGAGACTGGGTGAGTTCCTCTACATGCTTGAGGAGGGTTTTGAATAACTCTAAAATCTTATCTTCCTCAATTGCTTTTCGATTCTGCTCGTTACCGCCTTTATCGGATTGATTGTAATTTTGATATCCTCTGGAGCCATGATCTGGGTGGTAAGAACGTGGACAATCTTGAGCCCAGTGATTGTGACTCCCGCAACATGAGCATGGTTCAACATCATAATCCCATTCCATAGTTGCTGCACAAGTAACAAACTAAAAGTAGTACTGAAAAAAAAAATCAAATAAACGATATAACACTAAGCGCACTAGCTCCCCGGCAACGGCGCCATTTTGATAGACTGTCGTCGGGTCTATGCAAAAACCTAAAATTACCTATAGACAGGGTAAGTCAGGTATCGAATCCAGAGGAGCATGTGGTCAGTGTAATACCATTTAACTAATCTAAACTTACTTTATGAAATTTGCTAGTTTATCTATTTTTTGTAATTTGTATGAATAAGTATTGTGAAAATGAGAAAACAATGATAGGAACGTGACCACTCCGGGATTCAGATTCTGTAAACACCTAATAATCTAATTATTGTTTATTTGGATGCCACTGATTAAATGGTAAATCTGTCACATAAACCAATTACTTATACAAGATCCTAGCATAATACCAATTGATCAGAGAGATATTAACCGCAAGCATAAATAATTATTCAATCAACAAAGGCACAATTAGATTCAACATAAATACGTCTCTCTGGTTATCACCAGGATTTGTCTGTCACACAAATTGTATCTATATATATGTGAATGCAATTCGGTCAACACCTCATTACAATCTAATTCTCAAACAAACAGAACTAAATTAAAAGTGAAATACAAGAATCATCACCCGGAGTGTTCACTGGAGGGTTAACCGCGCATGTTACTCGTCCGATCAAAAGCTTGATATGAAGTTGAAGGCATGATTGATTCGGTATGTGAAGTTGGAATTATGATGATGAATGATGATGTTGTTGCGACGATTTTGAGAGCCGAAGGTTGTGTGCGGCTGCCTCCTCCCAATCGATGATTGATAAAGTCTCCCAATATTTCGTGAGTGGTGGCCCCCCTCGTGATAATGGGCTGCCCCTATTTGATGATTCCTCAAGCCCATTAAATAGGGTTATTTTTTTACAACCTTAAATCCACCGAACAACAATCACGTGCGTGTCCCTGTGTGATTTTTGTGAAACCAAACATCAACCGTAAGTAGCTCAATTGTTGTCTTGCATGTGCCGTCAAAACAAACCCACAAGATGTAGCACTCTCTTCAATAAAAATCTCAACATAATCCTTCTTTTTTGTATCTTCCCAAGGTCTGCACATGCTTAAGAAGTCCACACCATCTCTTTTCTTTTCTCCACTCTAAAATTGATGTGATGATATTATATTGAATGAAGATAAGTACTAAATATCAAAATCCCATGTTCAATCAATATCCACGTGATGTTTATGCAATTGTTGATATTATTTTTAATAAATGGTGCCCAAGATTCATCTATGTTGCCGCCCATGTGAGCTATGATGTTCTGATGATGATGTTTCCTCTTAGACATAATCCTTTCTTGTTTCGTATTATCACTAACCACTCTAACTGCACTGCTTTACGCGTTCTTACCTGAAAACATACAAACTCTCGCAATAATCTAATTTCAATTATATAATCATATAAAACAAGCTACACCACACAAAATCAACCTTTAAACACCCATGTTACCCACTCTATATCACCTAGTTACTCGTTTGTAATTAGCAAAGGGAGTTAGTGGTTAAATCGGCAGTTACCGACTATTAGTGATGATCATGGTTGGAGGAAGGATACAATTTCATATGTTTTGTAGGGGATAGTTTGTGTTGGACCATCTGTCGGTAATCCATCACTGTTTTTAGTATTAAATTTTGGATTGAAGTTCGGATCAAAATTGGAGTTTCTCCCTACACAAAAAATATTTAAAATATCTTATCCAAACTTTTGTGACGGAATTAGATGTTAAATGATAAATTATGTCACAGATTTGAGTTCATTGACCATACTTATCGACCAAGATTAGCAACGTGATAATTAGTTTTTCTTAATCCAAGTTTAGCGACAATATTATAAAATAAGTTTTAAATTTTTTTAAAAATTTTTCTATTTACAATTTAAAGACGTAATTGATTATTTGTTTTTTTAACGTTTTTCAATATATATATGTATGTATATTATTTTAGGGATATAATCACCGATGGATTTAATAATATAATTTTGTTGTATATAATTAGCGATGGAAATCCTTTGCAACTGCTTACTGTCCTTAATTGGAGTACTGTGTTACAGTCTAGGCCTGTCAATGGATGGATATGGATTGGATCATGATCCGATCCATTAATGATCCAACTTAAATGGATCATGATCCGATCCATGATCCAACATAACGAATCGTGATCCGATCCATATCCAAATAATTTTAAATGGATGGATCACTATCCGGACCGATCCATATAAAAAAAATATAATAAAAAAACCTCTAAAAATAAAAAAATCACAAAAAATTCAAAAAATTCAAAAAAAAAATCTAAAAAAAAATCAAAAAATTATAAAAAAATAAAAAAAAAATCTAAAAAATCTAAAAAATAAAAAAAATCTAAAAAAATAAAAAAACAATCTAAAAACAATCTTGGACCTGGTCCGCAACTGTCCAGAACACCGACAATCCAACCATGATTTACCTACCTAATAACCAATACAATCACCGCCTTTTATCAAAATTCTTATCAAAGTTCTTTAAACTAGAAAAAGTAGATCAAAGATTCTAATCAAATTTCACCATGACCATGAAAGACATGAGTAACTACAAGTTCAAAAGAAAAAAAACAAACAAACAAGCAAGCAAACCCATGAACACAGTATAAGGAGATATATCATGTGGATTGGGTCTTTTTCTTCTTCTTTGATGCCAAGTCACTTGGTTCGATTTCTATTGACATTCTCTTTGTCCTACCGAAAAAAGATCACATTTTATAATCAAATTTCACCATGACCATGAAAGACATGGTTACAAACAGCAACAACTTTTCCATTCGGTTTCGTGATCTTTTCAAATGAATTCCACACAGTTGATGTTAGCTTTCTTCGGGTAGAAGTTCTAACTTCATTGGTTCCACTTATTGACTCCTCAAACTCGGCTGTTGAAAGACTATCCATCTACCTTCACAAGTCGTAACTAGCCTACATCATTATAAGATCACAATGGTAAGTTCAGGTTTTGACAAACTGCACAGACCATATACAATAATGATTAGAATATATTACAAATCATTTTAATGTCGCTCATAAAATAATCTTTCTTGATATAGAGACAACCGTAGCCAAAATTAAGATCAAACTCTAATGGTATTGTTATAAACATCTGTAATGTTCTTTCCCTAAAGCTTCATGCCTAAAAAATACAAACTTATTTAATACAAAATTGCAAAATCTCGTACAGTCTAACAAATCAGCAAGAAGGGTGATTGGAGCATATGCTACTGCATCTGAAAAGAGTAAAAACATCTATTTTTGTAAGCATATGCTAATGCTTTTATAACTAATCTTGTTGCTAACAATGAATTGTTTTTTATGTTTGTTTCTGAGCCAGAACAACTTGATATGCTGAAAGTGAAGTTACAGAAACAGGATCTCGTTAAATGAAACTCGGTCCGCTATGTTAGTTTTTCATATGCAAAGACGTTGGATTCTTTTCAAAGTGCAAGTGCCCCAATCTCACAAATCTCATCCAAAAATGGTATAAAAAACCCCTAAATAAGGCTGGAATCAACCTAAAACATGTCTATAACCCTTAAAAATGGTATTTTATGCTATGTACTTATTTGAAACAAAGTACACAAAAAAAGTTCATACAGTATCCACATTGAAGGTCAAACGTCAGAAAAACTGCTAAGCAACAAGGATCTGCATTTCAACCGAAAATTCATAACTTCCTATTCAAACAATCCAAACAAGTAATTTACATCAAATAAAACATCGAATCAACAATTTTAAACCTAACAAAGCATGAAAAAACGAAGGAAATCACGAATTGTAATCGATTACACAACTGAATCTAGAATCAACGAAACATAAGTGAGAAATTTGTTGAATCAGTGTGAGAAGTTGAGAGGACTTACGGTAGTGGTTGTTGCGAGTGGTCGTAGTGGCTGCGAACGGTGGTAGTGGCTGCAATTGGGGTCTCCGATGAAACGATGATTGCGGTGGACGACGGAGATGGTGGAGATTGACGATTGCAGGTTCAGTGATCGACGATTGCAGGTTGTGATATCAACGATTGCAGGTTGAGAGAATGACGATTGCAGACAAGATGAAACCCTAAATGCTATTTTGAGAGAGTGGAGTTCGTTTCTCCTTTTTTTTTTAATTAGTAATGGTTTTTTTTTAATTAGTAATGGATCGATCCGGATGGATCATGGATCGATCCATATAATTAATTGGATAAATGGATTGATCCATTAGATTAATTAATGGATTGGTGGATATTTTTTATGATCCAATAAGTGATTTAAATGGATCAGATTGGATTGGATATGGATCAATTAATTAATATCCACCAATCCATTAATTAATCTAATTGATCCATTAATCTAATGGATATTTTTCATGCTTTGTTAGGTTTAAAATTGTTGATTCGATGTTTTATTTGATGTAAATTACTTGTTTGGATTGTTTGAATAGGAAGTTACGAATTTTCGGTTGAAATGCAGATCCTTGTTGCTTAGCAGTTTTTCTGACGTTTGACCTTCAATGTGGATACTGTATGAACTTTTTTTGTGTACTTTGTTTCAAACAAGTACATAGCATAAAATACCATTTTTAAGGGTTATAGACATGTTTTAGGTTGATTCCAGCCTTATTTAGGGGTTTTTTATACCATTTTTGGATGAGATTTGTGAGATTGGGGCACTTGCACTTTGAAAAGAATCCAACGTCTTTGCATATGAAAAACTAACATAGCGGACCGAGTTTCATTTAACGAGATCCTGTTTCTGTAACTTCACTTTCAGCATATCAAGTTGTTCTGGCTCAGAAACAAACATAAAAAACAATTCATTGTTAGCAACAAGATTAGTTATAAAAGCATTAGCATATGCTTACAAAAATAGATGTTTTTACTCTTTTCAGATGCAGTAGCATATGCTCCAATCACCCTTCTTGCTGATTTGTTAGACTGTACGAGATTTTGCAATTTTGTATTAAATAAGTTTGTATTTTTTAGGCATGAAGCTTTAGGGAAAGAACATTACAGATGTTTATAACAATACCATTAGAGTTTGATCTTAATTTTGGCTACGGTTGTCTCTATATCAAGAAAGATTATTTTATGAGCGACATTAAAATGATTTGTAATATATTCTAATCATTATTGTATATGGTCTGTGCAGTTTGTCAAAACCTGAACTTACCATTGTGATCTTATAATGATGTAGGCTAGTTACGACTTGTGAAGGTAGATGGATAGTCTTTCAACAGCCGAGTTTGAGGAGTCAATAAGTGGAACCAATGAAGTTAGAACTTCTACCCGAAGAAAGCTAACATCAACTGTGTGGAATTCATTTGAAAAGATCACGAAACCGAATGGAAAAGTTGTTGCTGTTTGTAACCATGTCTTTCATGGTCATGGTGAAATTTGATTATAAAATGTGATCTTTTTTCGGTAGGACAAAGAGAATGTCAATAGAAATCGAACCAAGTGACTTGGCATCAAAGAAGAAGAAAAAGACCCAATCCACATGATATATCTCCTTATACTGTGTTCATGGGTTTGCTTGTTTGTTTGTTTTTTTCTTTTGAACTTGTAGTTACTCATGTCTTTCATGGTCATGGTGAAATTTGATTAGAATCTTTGATCTACTTTTTCTAGTTTAAAGAACTTTGATAAGAATTTTGATAAAAGGCGGTGATTGTATTGGTTATTAGGTAGGTAAATCATGGTTGGATTGTCGGTGTTCTGGACAGTTGCGGACCAGGTCCAAGATTGTTTTTAGATTGTTTTTTTATTTTTTTAGATTTTTTTATTTTTTAGATTTTTTTTTATTTTTTAGATTTTTTTTTATTTTTTTATAATTTTTTGATTTTTTTTTAGATTTTTTTTGAATTTTTTTTATTTTTTTGTGATTTTTTTATTTTTAGAGGTTTTTTTATTATATTTTTTTATATGGATCGGTCCGGATAGTGATCCATCCATTTAAAATTATTTGGATATGGATCGGATCACGATCCGTTATGTTGGATCATGGATCGGATCATGATCCATTTAAGTTGGATCATTAATGGATCGGATCATGATCCAATCCATATCCATCCATTGACAGGCCTATTATTTTGGTTGCTGAGGCTTTGACCCCTGACATGAACCCTGGAACTGAACCTTGAAACCTTGGTCACCTTCCATGTAATATTCAACTCTTCAGGCTTATAAATTTCATACAGCAAACATAACCCAACCACAATCAGAAATCTTCTCTTCTCTCAACGAATACCTTCTCTAGCTACAACATTTTGAAGATAGATGGATCTCGAGTTGGATGCACGATTTCTTCTCATACCTCTTGCCAGTCTTCTTTTCCTTCGCTATGCTTTCACCCTCATCACCATCTTCCTACTCTTGGTCTCTATCCAGTGGCGGATCTAGAAAATTACTTAAGGGGCAACGTTTCAAAAAAAATTTTTTAACGTACTTCATACAATGTAAACGAAACAACGATAGTAGCGCGGTAATAAATAAATTTAAACACGTACCTAAATGAGTTCTCCTCTTCAGTTTTTGAAAGCTTGAAACCGGGCCATGACATCCTCTTCTTTTACTTTACAAAAACTTTCTTTTTCGACCGCACAAATTAGAGCGTTGTTCAAATACTCATCACCCATCCGATTGCGTAAATCCGTCTTGATAAGCTTCATATTAGAAAAACATCTTTCAACGGTTGCGGTTGCAACCGGTAAAACCAGTGCTAGCTTCAATGTTCGATAAACCAAAGGAAAAGTTTCATTTTTTCCGGTTTCCACCATTACACGAGCAAGGTCACTCAATCCAGTTAAATTTGCAAATTTATCATCTTCCTTTAAAATGTCGAAAGATCACCCGTAAGAACCCCTCTTTCTTCTTTATTAAAGTCATTCGGATACATTTCAGAAAACTTCACTATCTTTGATATGTCAAATTTAGCAATCGACAATCTCTTTTTGAATCGATGGAGCTGTCAACTTATTATTCTTCTTGGCCTTCCCTAAAGTGTACTTACCAATATCCGGGTTGTTCACACAAATCAACTTTAAAACCGAAAGAAATATACCTTTATAAAGAGACTTTTCAGATTCGTCATGACCACGAAACGGAAAATTATTTTCTAAACAAAATCCAGCACTACGAACAGACCCCATTAATCGATACCGATTTCCAATCCTTCTTTCCTTGTTACGCCTTTTTTCATTCGCATCATAGGATCGCTTTTGGTTCAAGAGATTTTCACATTTTTTGCGCCGCCTTATTATGTATACTATTAACTAACCCAACATGTTCTTTTAAGACACCCGGTTTACTCCAATTACAAAAGCCTCCACTTACAAAAGTCTCTCTTCCACCTTTATTACCAACACTTTCATTAAACAAGTAACAATATAAACAATATGCTTTTTCTTGTTTAGTGCTATACTCCAACCAATGATATTTATCAAACCATTTAATATTAAAACGTCTTCGGCCACTAGAATAGTTTGTCCATTTAAAGTCATGACCTCGTGGTTGAAAAGCCTTTTTAACAAGATACGCTCTTCTTATGTCGTCTATTTGATTTGGAGGATAACTAGTAATAGGCGGTCTATCGGAGGGATCCGAAGGAAGATCATTCAAATCGATTTTGTTTCGTGTTGAAGGACTTGAAGCCAAAGTAATAATTGGACTTGGAGTTTATCTTCATTTTCTTGCATATCCAGGGGCGGATCTACGCTTCTTCGGGGGGTTCCCGGGAACCCGTTTGGTTTGTAATTTATAGTGTAAAGCTATATACAAAATTCTGAAGGAACCCCTTAATATTTTGTAGTGGAACCTTATAAACAAATATCTAGACCGCTGCAGTGGTAAATCTGCGCGCTTCTTAACAAGAGGTCTCGAGTTCGAAACCATTTAAACCCGTTTTCCCTTTTTTTTTGTGTTTTTTTTTATTTAAAAACAAATTACATCTAGGGTTAACTTTAGTTAGGTCTTCACTCCTGCTCCTTTCTTTAACAAAACAGAAACTCAAAACACAGAGCCACCGTCTTCACTCTTCAGCCTAGTGCCCTTGTCTCCACTCTCCTTCCAACCACGCCACAGCCCTCGCCGGACTACAGAGCCACCGTCTTCTCCGCCTCTCTCAGTTTTTTTGACCGATTTTGAATCTTTGATAACTGGTAAGTAAGAACTAAACCCTATATTTTGATTTTACATTAGAGTGGAATTCTTTAAATGATTAAATCTTCTAGTTGGTAGGTACGGTTATAGAATAATGATATGATTATGTGATTGTGAATTTGTGATTGTAAGAAATATTGTTTTATGCATACGATTTTGTTAATTTCATTGTGTTATTGTTAGTTTTTTTTTTGGTAAATAAGCTTTCTAATGCTATAATATTTGTGATTTAACATTTAATTTGATGTAACTTTGTAATCTTTTGAAACTTGTTGTTTGATATTTAGGTAAATTTGTATCTTTTAAAACTTGTGTTTGATATTTAGGTAGTATGCAAAGGGGAATTCCAAGTTTTTTCCAAAGACAACCATCAAATGTTGAATCATCATCTTCAAATGGTAAACCACTGAAAATAGATATGGATAATCTTCCATGGGATCCTTCCGAGAGGAAACCAATCTCATTTTATCACCCTAGTCAAAAAGATGAAATTAGACGGACATATTTGCTTAGAGGTCCATGTAAAAACGGAATTACGTAATAGGATGGGTGATGGATACATGAACGATTCTTGCATTTGCTACGTTGAAAGAGAGCTTTTACAACAAGTTTCTATCGAGCATGTAATGCAACGTTTTCAAAAGATGAAACCTCGTAGGGAACAACTTTAGGTATGCTTTTTTATTTTATTCGTAAAGACTATGTTATTTATGTTTCGTGTTTTTAAGTTTATCATGACGATGTTTTTTTCATTCTTGTATCGTATTTTTATTATGTTATGAACTTTACCCGACTCGAATCGTCGAACCGTTCCGTATTTTTTTATGTTCGGACACTTAGAAAAAGGAACCCCTTGGAAAAAATTCCTGGATCCGCCACTGTGCATATCAATATCATTCTTTGAACTTGGACCAATATCTTCATTTTCTTGCTTATCGTCAATAATATTTGAACTAGGAGTTGCACCCAAATCATCATTTTCTTGGAATTTTCGTTTAAAAAGACTACTAATGAGAGTTTGTTTTTTCATCTTTCAACTTCCAAATTCCATAATTTTATAAGACAAATAAAATTAAAGAATAAGCCCTAAATCAATTTCACATAAACCCTAAAAGCTATAACAAATTAACAATTGCACATAACAATCATAACTATAAAATTAAACAATAAGCCCTAAATCAATTTCACATTAAACAATAAGCCCTAAATCAATTTCTCATAAACCCAATTGGAATTTGGAAAAACACTTACCTGAGGATGGACTGGCAGTGGCGGACGATGATGGACTGGAGTGGCGGAGTGGAACGGCGGTGGCAAAGGGCGGGCGAATGGACGATGATCGGATGATGGACTGGAGTGGCTCCTGGCTCCTGCGCTGCTTCTTTTTTTTCTTCGGTCCTGGTCCTGGTCCTGCTACGCTTGTTCTTCTTTCTTTTTGGGCTTTTTCTTTGTAGAAATATTAGATTATTGGGTATGGGGTTGGGACTTGGGCTATGATAATTGGTCTTTATAAGTATTGGGTAATTAGTTAGGTAGAATAAAAATTTTTGGGCTTACAAAAGGGGTAACATAAAATTTATTAAGGGGCAACGAAATCCGAAAAACGCAAAAAAAAAAAAAAAAAAATTTTTTTACACTATCGCGGCCGAGCCAAGGGGCAACGCGGGCTACCCCTTGACATAGGGTATGTCTGCCCCTGTCTATCAAAGTTCTGTTCCGCCTACAACTTTCTCTACCCCATTTTCAAGCAAATGACTTGTCGGTTTCAGTGACAATATGTCTCTTATGCTTGATATTCATGTCAACACCACACTTTTGGATTGCCAATTCCTTTCTAGTTCTAGTCTTGTCTCACTTGGATGACTTGCTTGTTAAAATACTGAAGGTAGTTTTGTGGTGGTTATATCGCTCCCTTAGAAGTATTCCTGTGCGTGAAGTTCTGTGCATTCTTAATCGTAGTTATATTGAAGAAGAAGAAGAAGCACAGCTGGGTGCTGATGACAACTTTGTCGTTGTATACATTAATGATCATCAAGAGGAGTTGAATGGGGAGACCGAAGGCGATGTCGTGATAGATGTTGATGATCAACCTGAACTTGATTAAGGTTGTACGTGTCATATGTTTCTGGGTTTTTTTCCAATTTTATTGTAGGCATGTGTTTGGCTTATTTATTATGTATGTTGTATGATAAGTTAGAGTGTTGCATTTTCAACACATACAACTCTAGTGACGGCGGGAATAGTGACTAAATATGGTTGGCCAAAAGTGGTGGCGAACTTTTTTTTTTTTTTTTTCATAAAATAGTTATTTATAAGTCCTGTCAAATTACGATTTTATCCCATGTTTAAAATTACAATCTTGCCCTCAATTCGAAATTAAATTTATGCTTTGCCCTCAGCTTAAATTTACGATTTTGCCATAAGTTAAAAAATACGATTTTGCCAGAGTCCTGCCAAATTACGATTTGGTTCCCAGTTTAAAATTACGATTTTGCCCCCAGCTAAAAATTACGATTTTTCCCGAAGTTAAAATATTACGATTTTTCCCCCAATTCAAAATAAAAAAAAATAGTTTTGCCCTCAGTTCAAAATATTATTTTACATCAATTTTAAAATTACGATTTTACCTCCGCTAAAAATTGCAATCTTGCCATGGTTTTTTTTTTTTTTTTTTGCAAAACCATGGTAGTGTTTTATTTTACTTGGTTCACTCAATTTTATTTTTATTCATGCCAAACAGCTGCCTAGCACTCGCTAATTGTTCCTGACAAATTATTGTTTTGCCCCCAACTCTAAATTACACGCTTGTCATCGTTTTAGTTATTTTTTTATCATAACTATGGTACTATTTTTCTTTAATTGGTTAACTTGATGTACTTTTTTTTGATATCGTGTTATAAGTATCATGTATAACTAACCGACATAAAGGCGTACATGTTATTAAACTAAGAAATACTCGGTTTAGCGCCCCGTAACGTGGGCGGCGTATAACTCTAGTTAAAGAATATTTATGAAAATCGTTAGTTACCACTTTTGTTCCTTTTAATAGATTGTTTATATCGATCTCTTTCAAACTTAGTAGCTAATTTAAAGAGAAAGTATCTAAAATAGTATATTAATTGATGTGACTATGATAATATTATTATACCTTAAAACTTTTCTCTTTATAGTTGGATGGGGATTTGTTTGAACCCACATAGAGGTCAAGACTCAGGATTCAAGGTTCAGGTGTCTAGAATCTTAGGATATCAACGGAAGTGAACTTTTTTTAATAACCAACTTTCTTTGCTAAAAGTTAAAAACAGAAATATTATGCGAATGAGTTAGTGGTAGAGTGGTTAAGGAAAGATTTAGTGTTCCTTATTACCCATGTTCGACTCTCACTCTCTCTATTATTTTCTGCGGCATCCAGGTAAATGGTGAATACGGGCGGTCGAGTAGTCGACCTTGGCTACAGCGCTCGGTGTAACGGTGTTCCAAATATTATTGCATGAATAGATGTGGAAGCGGTGTTTATACTTTATTTATAAATATAAATATATGTAGTTGTATTAAATTTCCTTCAGTTACATAGTTATTTCATTCATTTTAATCAACCAGTTCTTCTGACCATAACAAGTGATTCTTTTATGGAACTGAATTTTTAACCAGATAATTAACTAACGATAGATTATGAGTACATGTCATGTTTTCTTAATCTCATTTTGCTTGAATAAAAACACATTATAAAGAAACAAATACGTTTACTTTTGTGAATGTATAAAGAAACTAGACAAACTTTGGGGAAGTGTTAATAAAAACACATTATAACTAGTTGAGTACCCGTCCGTAGGCCGGGTACCTTAACGGCATAATACCATAGATATCCATAGAACATAATAAAGAAAACGATAAAACGTATTTATAATGTCACTAAACAAATAACCAACCATTAAAATGAACAAAACAAAGAGCATACTTAATGGAACTAAATATTTGGTGAAGCAAAAGTCTCGGTATATATTGCTCCTTGTAACCCGTGAAACCAAAGTACAAGATAGTAACAATCTTCCCCTTTTGTTGTCGTGTCTATTTCATTATCAACTCCATCATTCGATATCACAAGGAACCTGCCAGTACTTATAATATATGTGATAGAGCATTGACAAATTGTTAAAATTTTGAGAATGTCCAAACATATAGTGTAGAACACATTGTTAGTGTTGAGTAAACTATTCTTCACATTAAAGTAATTTAGAGTGTAATGTATAAAAAATATTATTTTATTTATGACCTAAGACCATGGGGTATGGGGCGGGGGTTTGGGCGTGGGTTGGGGGAAAACGCCCAAGCCACCATCCCGGGTGGGCTTGGGTTGGGGCGTGGCTAGCAAGTGACATGGCGGGCTGTGAATGGCCAAATCAAACTAGCCGTTGGGGGCTATTTAAAAAAAAAAATTCCTTTATAAATACCTTACCATATTTATCATTTTTCTCACACAATATCAAACACATAAAACACAATCTTGCCATGAGTTCTTCAAGTTATACTGAATCGTCGTCATCATCTGACGATGGTGCGGAAATATTTCTACAAACGATCGCGACGGTGGTGAAAGCTATCGTGGAAAACGAAGAGGAGGAGGAAGAGACTCAACAACCTAAACGCAGGAGAAGGTACATCGCTCGTGAACGGCTCACCGCTAACGATTTGTTGGTAAGCGATTACTTCTCAGCGGAACCTACGTATGATGAAAAAATGTTTAGGCGTCGTTTTCGTATGAGTAGAAACTTATTTTTAAGGATATCTAGAGATCTTGAGGAGAAGTATGTTTATTTCCAACAAAAACCCGATGTAGTCGGGCAATTAGGATTTAGTACGTGGCAAAAGGTCACGGCCGCACTTAGGCAGTTAGCGTACGGCAATAGTTCGGACATTATGGATGACTATTTAAAAATGTCTGCACGTGTAGCTAGAGAAAGTCTTCACAACTTTTGTTCGTGTATTCTAGAACTTTATAGGAAAAGATATTTGAGAAAGCCCTCGTTCAATGACATGCAACAATTATTGGAACATCACACAGATTATCATGGGCTACCCGGGATGTTAGGTAGTTTAGATTGTATGAAATGGGCTTGGGAACTTTGTCCTACCCAATGGCAAGGCGCTCACACGAGTGGATTTCACGGGAGTCCAGCCATAATGCTTGAAGCGGTTGTGTCCCAAGATCTTTGGATATGGCATGCGTTCTTCGGTATGCCAGGTTCACATAATGATATTACCATCATAAATCACTCGCCCCATTTTCAATGATCGGGTAAATGGTATAGGACCCAAAGGAACTTTCTTTGTAAACGGGGTTGAGTACGTGTATGGGTACTACCTAGTTGATGGGATTTACCCAGAGTGGGGGGTTTTTTATAAAATCGTTCACAAAACACGGTACCACAGATCCAAAGAGATTAAAGTTTAACAGGGTCCAGATGGCTGCACGTAAAGACGCCGAGCGAGCATTCGGTGTTTTGAAGAAAAGGTGGCGAATATTGGCAATGCCTTGTCGACTATGGGACAAGGATCAGATTGGAAACGTGATGTACACATGTATCATTCTTCACAATATGATTTTGGAGGATGAAGGTAGAGCGGTCGTTACCTACTATGATGGCGATGACCCCCAACCAGATAACGTAACAGACCAAGATAAAGCGGCAAATGAATTTTTGATCAAGTCAAGGGATATACATCACAACCTTCGATCTGATTTGGTGGAACATGTTTCAACGATTCCTGGGTTCGAAATCGACGAAGACGACGAAGAATTATTGTTTTTTATTTTGATAATTATTATGTATGTTTATGTACTTTAAAAAAATATGTATGTTTATTATTTATGTAGGTATAAATATAAATATATATATATTAAAAAAAATGTTGATGTACGCTAGCCCAGCCACGCCCAACCTAAGCCTCACCATACCCCTTCAAAACTTGGCTTTGGGTTTGTAATATTCAAGATCCACGTGTCAACTAATACCCCAATTCAAGCCCAACTCAATCCCCATGATACCCCACGGTCTAATTAGCACAGATTGTATGCTTTTAATTTTGTTTTTAAAAAAATATTTTATTTATTTATGACCAAAAGTCTTGACACATTCTCAAAGGCGTTGTTTGTACAAGAGCCTTCGCACCCTACCAAACATCCCCTATTCATCCATCTTCTCAATCCAAACCCTACCAATTGAATCAGATGCCACCCTAGTCCGCCGCTCCTTTCACTCCTGCCAGGTAACCGCCTCTTATCATCATATTTAGGGTTTCTTTTCATCAATTAGCCTCAAAGCTCCACTCCATCATTATAAATAAAAACGTGAAGGACAGGTTTTCGGTTATCGCTAATGCGTTGTGAACTAAATTCTCCGGCCAGAAACTACCAGATCACGACGGTAAACTCCGGCCAATCATCGTTTTTGCTCGATTTGAACGAAGAATATGTAAACCTAACCTAGATGTACGACAATCGGGATCTGTAATTTCGACTTACCTTTATAAAATTGGAAGTTTTATCGGAGTAGATATTGATTAGAAATGTGTAGGTTCTTCTGATGCGCATGTTGTGTGTGATTGATTTGTGAGTTTTTTGCTGCTAGATTTGTAGCCCAAAAGTATGAAGTTGGAAGAACAATAGGTGAAGGAACACCTAGGGTTAGGATTTTAAGGTGTATATGTAGATAAAACCTGTTCTGAGATTGATTTTGTGTGATTGTTTGTTGATTAAGAGAGAGATATCTATAATGAAGCTGAGTGTGATGTTGATATTCGGAGAGAGCATAAAAGTGACGATATTCGAAGAGAACTATTCAGCGATATCTTGGTAATAGTTTTGATACTTTTGTTGCCCTTTGGTTGTTGAACATACTTGCTTATATGGACTGTTTCCTTTGTAGCACAAAGGCGCTTGATAGAGCAACAGAAGTCATACATGCTTCCACTGTGGTGTCAGCCAGAAGCCGTTTTCGTCCATTCTGTTGGGATTTTTCTACATGTCGGTTTCCTAAGTGGCTAACGTGTGATTCTTGCTACAAAACATCTCTACATAGGCAGAATGCATCTTTGTGAGACATTGACAATTGTGAGAGATATTCTACTGGTATTACTTCATTAAAGAAAAGTGAATGCTGCATTGGCGGGATGGACTTTGTTACATTGGTATGTCCCGTCATCTCCAATATTACCCCTTTCTGAAATTATGAAACTTTAACTTAATAAAAAGGTTGATATGTAAAAAAGATGAGAGATGCAATTTCTGGTTGTAAATAAAGCTTATTTAGTTGTGCATAAAAAAGATGAGAGATGCAATTTCTGGTTGTAAATAAAGCGAGCAATGCCTCGTGTACGTGTCGCGTGCTCCTCGGATTTTGGAGCCTTAACGCAATAACGCCTCGGAATGTCTCGCGCGTTTTTAAACCAAACCGTTGACTGCTGATATTTTGCTTTTGTAAATTTAATTTGACTATTTACAATATGGCAGATTTTTACACTCTCAGCTGTACCACTTCATAGGATGTCTGCAGCTGTTGCTGAGTGCTTCTCTGTTCTTAAACCTGGTGGATGATTACTTTTCTTCAGGGATTACGATACTACTTAATAAACATAAAAATTCACTTAATCATGTTTGATATTGGTTCATCTTTTCATAAGAATGTGTGTGATACACAAGATGTAACTTTTAACGACTTGTTTTTGTGGTGTGTGCTCAAATATGTTTGCTGATTGATCGAGGTCTTTATGACATGACTATGCTTCGATTTGAAGCTGATCAAAAAGTGGGATTTCGGGAATACAAGCGTTCTGATGGCACCCGTTCATACTTTTTTTCTTTAGATATTGCACGTGATCTCTTTATAGGCGTTGGCTTCATTGAGGTAATCATCTTTTTTCCCAAAAAAAAATTATTATTTATTTCCATCGTATGACAAACAACTAACTTGTATGCTGGTTTCAGTTAATTTATCTCCTTTGAGGAAATTTATGTTTTCATTATTTTAACTTAATTGAGTCCATTAAGCAGTAGTCACATGTGTTAAAATATGTTTTGCAGGTTGAGCTTGAATAGTGTTGTGTGAAATCAGTAAACCGTCGTAAACAGAAGACTATGCACCGGCTGTGGGTTCATGGGAAGTTCCAAAAACCCTTGTAAGTTCGTTTTGTACTAAATTCTAGATGATAGAAACGCATCAAAAACATCATTAAAAAACTCAAAAAGAGAACACATCTCTGTTTATTAGCTTTATTTTGGCTTTGCCTTCGCAAATCTTATTCTTACGACAAACGTGTCATAACACATAACACAATCTGCAGTTTACAACTGCTCATGTACTCTAAACTCCTTATCGTGGAGTAAGAACGTACATTTTACAAGCGTGAGATTCTACAGTTGCCGAGATCTGTCCCTTCACTGATCTTTGAGTCTTGTACTGCAAAAAAAAAAAAAAAAATCCAAGTGAGACATTTAAGTTGCTGCAAGTAGACACGTACAAAAAACCGGTTCGAAAAAAACGACCCCGTTTGAAAAAAAAACGGTTTCAACCCGACTCGGCCCGAGGGTTTGGATACCAGTTCGTATTATAATCCGAACCGGTTAAAAAAACGATTTAAACAGGTTTTTTTTGTCCCAGACCGGGTTGTAACCCGGACCGAACCGGTTTAATAGGTTTGGGGTTTGATCCATGGAAACCGGTTTTAAACCCGAACTGGTTTGAAAAAAAAACTGGTTTGTTCACCACTTGAAAAACCGGTTCGGTTGGTAAAAAAAACCTATTTGTACATCTAATTGCAAGTGCATGCTAGAATGACAAAAAAAGATTAATTCAAAATAATAAAATATTTTTTGATAGTCTTACCGCCCACAAGTCACGAGCTTTAACGACTGTGGTCGAGTTGAGTCCTATGTCGGACCAATATGCTGTAATTTTAGTTGTTGAGCTTCTGCTGTTCCATAGCATCACAACAACTTTGTTATGTGCAAGTGGGCCAGCCCAGACCTCCAAATCACCATTTTTCTTAACCTTCTTTCCTTGGACTCCAAGGCTATCTGTATCAACACGAGGCTGGTGAGTAAATGTCCAAAAAATTATAAAACAAAATAATTATAAATTGTCTTAACCGACCTTGATTCATTGCTATAACTTCTCTATTACAGAGTGTGTAGTATGTTTCTTTGCTCATTGATCGCACATCGCAACCGACCAATAAAGGCGCTTGAAATGTCTTGTCAGTCTCTTGGTTTTTTATGAAATTATGATAAAAGTAACTATTTTGAAACATGGACTTTACAATGCATAATTTATGTTAACGAAACAAAACCAATACTTACCTTCACTTGTAGGTCATTTGTTCCATCAGTTTGTCGCTGTTCAATCATAATTGATATTGATGACTACAAGAAGTAAAATACTGATTAAAGACGTGGTCAGTAAATCAACACAAAGCAAGAAGATGATTGGTATGTACCTTTTCAGTCTGCCATTCTTGCTCCATACGACTTCGTGTTTATCAGATAATAATTCTAATAAGAACCTCACTCTACCCTAGTTATATAGGAAACTAAAAAATCTGTAGTTAACATATGTACAACATTGTATTTGGTTTAGTATTACCTTCATTGCATAGTTGGCTGCTTCGAATAGGTAGTAGTTATCCATTAGGGTGTAATCATCCGTGGCTGCAAATCTTTGCTGTCTGAATGGAATGGAAATGATATGTAAGCAAGGAATATGGAAGCTTGAGGTACGTATTATATAATCATCATACTGGGTAGTTACATCCTCCACTACTCCACTAACTTGCTGAAATAAAGGAATTTAAACCGTATTTTGTTTTTTTTCAGTTTCTAATTTTGTATTCTTATTGGCTTATGTTAGGAAACTGCCGCTAACTGAATAATCATGGGAGAGAGAGTGCAAAACCGACACCAACTGCTGCTTCTAGAAGGAATTTAGAGACTTTAAAAGGCTGAGATTAAAAGTTGATGACTTTCTACGGCTGTAATTAGCCCAAATAGCAGTTACAAACAACGGGAACAATATAATATAGAATTAAAAATAAAGTTCACTTCTGATGCGTGTGAAGTGTGTATATAATAAGTATATTTTAAGCCCTTTTACACTTTCTTTAGCCAAGTTTTAAATTTATAAAACACGATATTTACTAACACTAAACACACATATGGGCAAGTGCACCCATCGTGAGCGTAGTATAGTGTTGGTAAGATACCGAGATCGTCCAAGGACACAAGAGCTTTTAGTACCGGTTTATCCTCAACGTCTAATCAAATAAAAAAGTTTAGAAAAATGTTTTAAGCTAAGAAAAATAAAAACTAATTAAAATGCTGAAAAATAAAAATAAAAGAAAAAACAGATAGACAAGATGAATCACTTGGTTCCGACTCGTGTATAGTGTAACCTTTGATTATTTCCACACTTTTGCACTTATTTAAGAGATTATCTTAGTTATTGTAGTAGGTGACGTTACCCTCAACCCAGTAGTTTGAGTCAGCAAGGATACAATCCTAAAGGGTCGGATTATTGAAAGATAATGAATTAAGTTATTAATGCAAATTATGGTAGGCCCCTCTTTTGGAGGTGACGTTACCCTCGACTAAGTAGTCTGAGTCAGCAGGGATACAGTCCTAAATAGCCGGGTTATAGTATTAATAGTAGTTTAACTTATGAGGGGATCAAAGAGTTTGGACCCTCGCCATCCAATACCGTTAAGTATTGAAGGAGGTCCTACTAAATTTGACCCAGGTCCATTGCAGGACCTCTAAACGCTGAACAATGGCAAGACTCTTACCAAACCGTTCCCTTAACCCCCGATCAGGTAGCCAACATACCTCCATATAGACCGTGGAGATATGAATGGGGAAAATCTTTTATTTTATATAGACAGTAAAATAATATCAAGACACCACGGACAAACGATAAGGAAGAATCACCTTCAACATAAGAAACTAGTTATTAAAGTCATTAATACAAAACCAAGTAAAAAGTGCGAAAAGATTAGAAATAAAAAGTATTACACTAGACACTTGTCTTCATCAAGTGATGTAAGAGACTTAGGCAAACATGGCCTTGATTGTCAAGAACTCTTACGATCAATCTTGGATCCCGAGACGACTCATACACTCTATGATGGACAATGGATGATGGTGGTGGATGATGGTGTTATGGTGGTGGTGGGTGGTGGGTGAAGTGTGAGAGAGGTGGTGTGCCAAGGGATGGTTTGAGCTTGAGCCAAGCACTCCTATTTATAGGCTGAACAGAAGCTCGGGCACGGCCCCGTGTCCACATCCTTCTCTTTCTTCATTTAATGCAGCTTGTCTTATTAGTTGACCACGCCCCCGTGTCCGCTGAGCACGACCCCGTGTGCAGAAGAATCTTTGTACTATGAAGATTTGCCTGGATTGTGCGAATCTTATAGTTGACCACGGCCCCGTGTCCGCTGAGCACGGCCCCGTGGTGGGCAATAGAAGCTTCTACCACTTTGTCTTTTCTGCTGACACTTGGGCACGCCCCCGTGCTGGCTGAGCACGGGGCGTGTTCAGTCTTCTGTCTTCTTGTTTTGCTCGGGAAGATGCTGTCGTGGGGTCGGGCATGTCACGTTTGTTCCTTTTCTTGTATTTATGTTAGATTTTGCTGTCTTTTTGCTTCTTTTGTTAATTTGAGCTCATTTAATCCTGAAAATACAAAAGGAAGACAAAAGCACACTTTTTTCAACATTAGTACTAAAAAAGGGTTAGTTTTATGCCACAATTGATGTAATTTATATGTTGCATTTTGCACACATCAAATACCCCCACACTTGAATCTTTGCTTGTCCTCAAGCAAAACTCTTTATAATGTGGCTTTACACTCTCAAATGGAATGGGTAGAAGAGAAAGTTTTTAGGCTTGTCATAGAGTGTCGGGATTTCCAAGATTCTTTATTAAGTTTTATTTTTATTTATTTACAATCCTATTCGTCATGATTTATTTAAAACTTTTCATAAGATAAATTACTTTTTAGGGCATAACATGCCTCTTTAAAATTTTATTTATATACAAGTTCACATACCTCACGGGGATCACTCAACACTCGGTCGAAGATGTATTTTAGTGGATCACTCGAGAGCGGCATGGAACTTACTCCTACCATAGGCTTGCCAAGCAATCAATCCTCCTCCTTTTTAACTATATACCTTTGTAAATATCAAGAGGACTTTTTGGGTGAAGGGTTAGGCTTGGGTTAAAGGTAGGTGGTTGGGTTAGTGGTTAGTAGAAAAAGGGCGAAAATCGTAACAAGCGTCGGTTTTCGTAAGACTTTCTATTTTTGTAACTTTTATTTTGATGAAGCTATTATTCAAATAAAGTTATTTTCGATGAACTTGTTTGTTTATTTCTTTTGCTTCATCACACAATTTTTTTTTTTGAAAAGTCATATAAAGAACCGAGCTAGTTACTAAAACAAAGGGTTAAAAATGAAAAAGGTTTTGGTGGGTGAAAGGGTGTTTGGTTTGGGTTATGAAATGAAAAGGTTTAGGCTCAAAGGGGCTAACTAGGGGGATTTTGGGTAGGTGGTAAAAAAAAGAAAAATAATGGTGTAGAAATAAAAAAGGGTTAGTCCTAATGCCTCCATCATTTACTTACTTGGGTTTAAGTTGGTAAGGACCTGGAATGTATCGTCATGGCAAGTTCTAGAGTCGTAAGAACCAAGCGGCTATTCACACAAGAAACGAAAAATGAGCATTTAGTTTAAAGATATATATTTGTATGCTCAATAAAGGCTCAAAACTCACTTTTGTGGGAATGGGTTTTTATGTGATCAAGTATATA
Organism: Helianthus tuberosus; assembly: GCA_030545235.1. Lineage (NCBI taxonomy): Eukaryota > Viridiplantae > Streptophyta > Magnoliopsida > Asterales > Asteraceae > Helianthus > Helianthus tuberosus. The sequence goes on along the minus strand of CM060358.1, from coordinate 68,762,122 downwards.
TAATTAAATTTTAACTAAGCTTGTCATGCCTTTTCATAATTTTCTTATGTTGGTTCTTTTTATCACGACGCTATCGGTTGTAAATTCGTAAAAATATAACCTTTTTAGAACTTGAAATTCCCAAGTTAAACCTAGACAAGTAAAAAAAATTATTTTTTTTTTTGAAAAAATTTGGGGTGATTAGCGGTTCCAATAGAGTTTTGTGTAAGGCTTGTATTTAGGACTTGCAAGATTCAAGGTTTTAGCATCCCCCCCCCCCCCCCCCACACTTAAATTACACATTGTCCTCAATGTGTCCCAAAAATAAGTTTTTTTAGGTTGATTGAATGTGTAAAAAAGGTGAAAAAGCAAAAATTTTATGTTACTGGGCGCTGGACACGGCCCCGTGTTGTCCGGGCACGGCCCCGTGTACAAGTGCCAGTAACAAAAATTAAACAAAAGAAACAGAAGCCTGGACACGGGGGCGTGTTGGGTGAACACGGCCCGTGTCCAGTTACCTGAACTGGGTCTTTTCTGCAGACTGTGCAGCACGGGGCCGTGTTGGGCGGACACGGCCCGTGCCGAACTTACTGTAAACGAAGAATTTTGTCGGATGGTCCTGTTTTCCTGCATGGGGTGCTGGTTCAAGCTTCCCTTGTATCCTTTGCCATCTCAAGTGTGTTTTATTCCTGAAAATTAAAACTAACTAGAAAACATAAAAATTATTCTAAACTAAACTAAGGATAGTTCCGCGGAATGCCTCCGTGGTGCGCCACGTTTATAAGGGTCCTTGGCTAGACCCAAAGCCTGGTCATATGTCACTCAAGTGGGATGTTTCGCATCCCATGTTGCACCGTCGGAGAGCGTCATCCAAGCTTGAGTCTATGACCTTTATGTAGTCGACCGGGTTTTCGTCTTCTACTCTCTTTCCAACTCCAAACTTTACTTCCTCGTCCCCAAACTTCAACGTCAGTGTTCCGTCATTCATGTCAACCACTGCTTGGGCGGTGGCTAGAAATGGCCTCCCGAGGATGAGAGGAACATCGGCGTCTTCTTCCATGTCTAGGATGACAAAGTCGGTTGGGAAAACGAAATTGTCAACTTTAACCAATAAGTTTTCAGCGACACCTTGTGGAATTTTGACGGATCTGTCGGCGAGTTGTATGCTCATCTTTGTAGGACTCGTTGTTCCTAGGCCGAGTCGTTTGAACATCGATGTGGGCATGAGGTTAATGCTAGCCCCAAGATCGGCTAATGCATTACGAACGGGGGATTTCCCAATCGAGCAAGGAATTGTGAAGGTTCCGGGATCGATTTTCTTTTGTGGAAGTTTGTTGGGTACTAAGGCGGAGCATTCTTCGCCTAAGTTAACTAATTGCAATGATTCAATTTTCCTTTTATGAGTGAGGAAGTCCCTCATAAATTTTGCATATTTAGGCATTTGGGTAAGTACCTCGATAAAAGGAATATTAACATGCAATTGTTTTAGTAAATTTTCGAACTTTGCGAATTGCTCATCGGTCTTTTGACGATTTAACCTACCGGGGTACGGAATCGGAGGAGTCTTGGTGGGCTCTTGATTCGGTAAAGAAGCCTTTTCTGGTTGGGGTGCGGGTGGAGTCGTGGTTTGGCTGGACTGGCTTCTTTCATCTAACGGTAATGGAGCCTCCTCAGGACCCACGGTTCAATTTCTCAACGTGATGAGATGTACTTGTGCTTTTGGGTTGGTTTTGGTATTTCTAGGTAACGCGCCTTGAGGTCTCTCGGAGAAATTTTGAGCTACTTGATTTAATTGTTTTTCAATATTTTGAATGCTAGCTTGTTGATTTCTAAAATTCGATTCCAATTGCTGAAATCGATCCGAGTTTTTCTTTTCGGTGTCGGAGATGAGGCGAGATACAGTATCTTCAAGCCTTTCTCGTCCACCTTGTTGTTGAGAAAAGTTTTGTGGTTGTTGAAAGTTAGTTCGTTGGTTTTGTTGGTTACTACTATTGCCGGGATCTCTCCAACCAAGGTTTGGGTGGTTACGCCATCCTTGGTTGTAGGTACCCGTTGGAGGACCCGACGGCCTAGGTCTGTTATCAATGTAGTTTACCGTTTCTGTTTGTTCATCTAATTCTTCATACAACTCCAATTTTCATGTGGCCCACCACACCCTTCACAAGCCATAACCGAGGCCGTTTTTGTCATTTCTAGCTTTTTGATTTTCGAAGAGAGGGCCTCGATTTGGGCTTGTAAAGAAGTGCTTTCATCAACCTTATGGGCGCCCGGGGCAATAGATTTTTTACCTCGGGGAGTGTGCCATTGAAAATTGGTTTGAGCAATTTTCTCAATTTGATTATATATTTCATTTGGGCGACGATTACCTAAAAGTCCCCCAGAGCTAGAATCAAGTGTTTGTCTTGTGTGTGGCAACAACCCATTGTAGAAAGTGGATACTTGTTGCCATACCGCAAGACCGTGATGAGGACACTTTCTTAGTAGCTCCTTGAACCTTTCCCAAGTTTCATATAAGGATTCCCCATCCTCTTGTGAATATGTATTAATTTCAGTCATTAATTTAGCCGTTTTAGCAGGAGGGAAATACTTATATAGAAACTTTTGGGCCAGTTCATCCCAGGTGTTTACCGAGCCAACTGGGAGGGTGTTAAGCCAAGCCTTAGCTCGGTCTTTTAGTGAAAATGGAAACATTCGAAGGCGGATGGCGTCATTTGATGCTCCATTGATCCGAAAGGTATCACATATTTCTAAGAAATTAGTAATATGTAGATGGGGATCCTCGTCCGCAAGCCCATGAAAAGTTGCGGCGTTTTGAAGCATTTGTATCAAATGCGGTCGAAGTTCGAAGTTATTGGCTTCGACATTCGGTGCATTGATAGCGGCGCCGAGATTACCTACGGTGGGCCGCAGGTAATCCATGAGGGTACGTTGATCCGCAATTAGAAGTGGGTCCCCCGAAACTTTCTCTTGATTTTTAGCTTTAAGTCTTTTTCTGAGAAAGCGTTCAGGTTCTTCTAGAGGTTCTTTTATGTCTCTACTAGAACTGGAGCTCATGCACTACGTAGGAAGTTCAAATGTGGCGCCAAGGTTCCAAGTCCTGCGATAAAAACAGAAAAGAATGTTGGTCAGAAGGTTCACCACGGCCCCGTGCTCAGTGAACACGGCCCGTGGTCAAATTTACAGTAATTGTTCTCCGGATCCCTGTTACTGGGAGTTGGACACGGCCCCGTGTTGCACCGACACGGCCCCGTGCTCAGCTCTCTGTTACTCGGAAAATAAAAACTGCCAGTGATAATGCTGGGCACGGCCCGTGTCCGACCAGGCACGGCCCGTGCTGAGCTCTGCAGAAACTGAAAAACTAAGAAAGATCCTAAACAAATGAAAAATAAGAAAAAACGATTAGGCCGTTGATTCCTAACTTTCTTAAAATCCTTGTGTCCCCGGCAACGGCGCCAAAAACTTGATGCGTGTGAAGTGTGTATATAAGTTTAAGTACATTTTAAGCCCTTTTACACTTTCTTTAGCCAAGTTTTAAATTTATAAAACATGATATTTACTAACACTAAACACACATATGGGCAAGTGCACCTATCGTGAGCGTAGTATAGTGTTGGTAAGATACCGAGGTCGTCCAAGGACACAAGAGCTTTTAGTACCGGTTTATCCTCAACGTCTAATCAAATCAAAAAGCTTAGAAAAATATTTTAAGCTAAGAAAAATAAAAACTAATTAAAATGCTGAAAAATAAAAATAAAAGAAAAAACAGATAGACAAGATGAATCACTTGGTTCCGACTCGTGTATAGTGTAACCTTTGATTATTTCCGCACTTTTGCACTTATTTAAGAGATTATCTTAGTTATTGTAGTAGGCCCCTCTTTTGAAGGTGACGTTACCCTCAACCCATTAGTTTGAGTCAGCAAGGATACAATCCTAAAGGGTCGGATTATTGAAAGATAATGAATTAAGTTATTAATGCAAATTATGGTAGGCCCCTCTTTTGGAGGTGACGTTACCCTCGACTAAGTAGTCTGAGTCAGCAGGGATACAGTCCTAAATAGCCGGGTTATAGTATTAATAGTAGTTTAACTTATGAGGGGATCAAAGAGTTTGGACCCCCGCCATCCAATACCGTTAAGTATTGAAGGAGGTCCTACTAAATTTGACCCAGGTCCATTGCAGGACCTCTAAACGCTGAACAATGGCAAGACTCTTACCAAACCGTTCCCTTAACCCCCGACCAGGTAGCCAACATACCTCCATATAGACCGTGGAGATATGAATGGTGAAAATCTTTTATTTTATATAGACAGTAAAATAATGTCAAGACACCACGGACAAACAATAAGGAAGAATCACATTCAACATAAGAAACTAGTTATTAAAGTCATTAATACAAAACCAAGTAAAAAGTGCGAAAAGATTAGAAATAAAAAGTATTACACTAGACACTTGTCTTCACCAAGTGATGTAAGAGACTTAGGCAAACATGGCCTTGATTGTCAAGAACTCTTACGATCAATCTTGGATCCCGAGACGACTCACACTTTCTATGATGGACAATGGATGATGGTGGTGGATGATGGTGTTATGGTGGTGGTGGGTGGTGGGTGAAGTGTGAGAGAGGTGGTGTGCCAAGGGATGGTTTGAGCTTGAGCCAAGCACTCCTATTTATAGGCTGAACAGAAGCTCGGGCACGGCCCCGTGTCCAGTGGGCACGGCCCCGTGTCCACATCCTTCTCTTTCTTCATTTAATGCAGCTTGTCTTATTAGTTGACCACGCCCCCGTGTCCACTGAGCACGACCCCGTGTGCAGAAGAATCTTTGTACTATGAAGATTTGCCTGGATTGTGCGAATCTTATAGTTGACCACGGCCCCGTGTCCGCTGAGCACGGCCCCATGGTGGGCAATAGAAGCTTCTACCACTTTGTCTTTTCTGCTGACACTTGGGCACGCCCCCGTGCTGGCTGAGCACGGGGCGTGTTCAGTCTTCTGTCTTCTTGTTTTGCTCGGGAAGATGCTGTCGTGGGGTCGGGCATGTCACGTTTGTTCCTTTTCTTGTATTTATCTTAGATTTTGCTGTCTTTTTGCTTCTTTTGTTAATTTGAGCTCATTTAATCCTGAAAATACAAAAGGAAGACAAAAGCACATTTTTTCCAACATTAGTACTAAAAAAGGGTTAGTTTTATGTCACAATTGATGTAATTTATATGTTGCATTTTGCACACATCAACTTCCGTTGATATCTAAGATTCACACCTGAACCCTTGAATCTTGAGTCTTGACCCCTAATGTTAGATTAAACAAATCCCCGTCTAATCAAATTAAACAATCTATTAAACGACAAACAAAACTTGTAACTAATGATCTTCATAAATACTAGTAAATGTAATACTCCAGATTGAAAGATAAAGGTCGTCATACAACAGACATACATAAATAATACAAACAGTTGAGTACAATAAAATTGGAAAAAAAAATAGAAACATGAAGACTATTAATCAAGTTCAAGTTGCCATTAAGATTGCATAGAGCTTCATGCACAGGAATACTTCTAAGAGAGTGATATAACCACCACAAAACTATCTTAAGCATTTTAACAAGAAACTCATCCAAGTGAGACAAGAATAAAATCCACAATAAATTGACAATCAAAAAGTGTTGAGTTGATATGAAGATCAAACATAAGAGACATATGGTCACTGAAACAGACAAGTCTATTGCTTGTACACGAAGCAGAGAACCTGTCGCGAGTTGTAAACTGACCGGAACTTTTATGGATACAATAAGAAGGAATACGACGACAATGGCGGGCGCCTAGCGAGGGAAAAGAAGATTGGCAAGAGGTAAGAGAAGAAATCGTACATCTATCTTCAGATCCATTGCTTGAAAATGGAGTAGAAAAGGTATATTGTGCTAATGGCGGAAGTGTAATAAGGCTGGAGGGTGTGGGGGCGTCACCCCCGCCACCTCACCATGTATAGCGCCCATATGGGCTCCATCACCACACCCTCCAAGTGAAGAGGGGGCACCATACCTTCATCGTCACCATGGTAACGCCAAACTTGAAGGTTTCAGGTGGGGCCGACAACATGTCAACCAATCAATTTTTTTTTGTTTAATAGGGGGCTCCATCCACACCCTGCAAATTAAAGGGGGGCTCCATGGCTGACGTGGATCCTACGTGGCCTGATAAAGCCCCTAAGGGGCTCAAACCACACCCTCCAGCTCAAGAGAAGAGGTGATTTCTTGGTGGGATTAATTTTAGTATATATGGAAGTTTATATATATGGAGGTGATTGCTTGGATTATTATTTGAAATATATTTATACTTAAACTTGTAGGTAATTGAATTACGATCAATCAGAAACAAGTTTGAGGTAAAACAGATTAGTTTTGGTGAAATTATGAAATTTTAAGTGTAATATTGGTTAGCTGGGAATGTGCAGCTCCAGCTGCGAAATGTTCTGTGAAAAATGTCTCCTCGCCACCCGCGAGCCGGGAGGTATAATTCCGCGCGGGCCGCGAGAGGGCTCGCCACCCGCGAGCCAACTGGCTTATCTCCTCGTGGACCGCAAGGAGGCTAAATTGTTGGAAGTTTTTGTTTGTTTATTTCGGGCAAACGGGTTCGTTTAGATACGTTCTAAACATCATAAATTTAACATTTTCGATAATTTTTAACATTCTAGGTAGTCGTCAAGAAGTCTCGAATGATGGTCAAGCTCAAAACAAAGAACCGAACACAATCTAAGACCAAGTTTTCCGCGTTTTGTTTAATTGTCCCATTTAGTCAAACAATGTTAACATATGTAGTAACAAGACAATTGGTTTATACAAGCCAATGCCATTGGTTGGTTTATACAAGGTTACAAATGGTTTTCGAACTTATATAAACCATACAATTTCATAAGTAAACAATTTATCACTTGCACGGTTTTACAAAGAAACGCTTGTGTCAAGATTCATGGCTACAAGGCTTCTTTAATTTACCAACTTTCATAGTTGGTTAAACACATTGCAATACCAAACGCAATTGATACAAATTTGGTTACAAGGTTATCACTCATCGACTCTCATAGTCGGACGAGTTATTGCAATACAAATTCAAAGCCAAGAGTTTTGACAACAAAACCTATATTACTCACCAACTTAATTGTTGACCGTTATTTTCACATATGTTTCAGGTACAAATGTTTGATGCTTTTACAAGTATGCTACGCGTAGAAATGAACTCGGGCATTAGTTTTGCTTAAAATAAAGAATAGGTGTTTGTATTTGTTTAAAGACACTGTAATTCAATAATTCAATAAAACATAAACTTTAGTACCATGTGTTGTGAATAAATTGTAACATGACTCCCCAACGTTTCTGTCGCGTGTTGTTTAACGCGGTCAGGGTGTTACAGTTTTGATAGATTTCCTTTGTGTGTAGGGCTTTCCAAGACCACCCATGGTTAGACTTCAGCGAGAGAAATGAGGGGGTTGCCGAATAAGGCTCTAGACGCTACTAAGGTGTGGGGAAGAAGGACGAAGACGTGTATGCTATGACACGCTTGAGACTCTCGGGTAAATGAAACGGTACAGGGAATTGGTACCAATTCAGCTGCAAAGGTTCTTCGAAATCGAGGGAGTATCCCTTGATAAAGCCACTTACGAGTTTATGTATTGGTTCTACTTTTCTAACGACAAAGAGAACATGCATAATAAAGGACATGAGGGGTTCCGTAATGTAGGACAATGGGTAAAAACGTTGTTGCTAAGATGGGGGAAATTTATTAGAAGCTCTTTGAATCTATCCCTAGACTCAAAAATGTTTTCCTCCTCCTCTTTCTTGAAAGCGTGAATTTTACCTTGTAGTCTATTTGTCTTTGGTTAGGAAAAGAATTTGATCAAAAATTTCTCAGCCACCATCTCGGTCCATGTAGTGATAGATCCGGGTGGTAGAGAACTTTGCCAAAAACGAGCCATTCCATTGAGTGAAAATGGGAATAGCCATAGCCTCACCGCGTCTTCGGAGACATCAACGATATTAAACGTATAATATAGTTTAAAGAAAATGGTGATATGGTCGTTTGGGTCTTCGTCTGCTAGTCCATTATACAGACTTGAATGTTGAATCATCGAAATGATTTCAGGTGGAATTGTGAAGTTGTTTGCGATCACTCTAGGTCGTATGATACTCGTCAAAATCGCGTCGGCTGATGGACGAACATGTTCAAAAACCGACAACCTCCCACGACCTTCACTTTCGTTTTGCCCACATACTTTCCAACAAAATGGGAAATTTGAGTGCATGATTCACCGCATTAATGAAATCATGTTTTGTGCCCCCGCCTATGCTTTGTTACTGTCAAACTTTTGGATTGAAAGTTTACACACCGCCTCTTATCACAGATCCTATCATCGGCCAAACTTTGGTTTATTAACACCATGGCTACACTATATGACTGCCAACCTAGCTATGACAACCTTCGTGTCTATTGTTACCTACCGTTCTATGTTTTGTGTATTTTTCGGTTACCTCGCCAAATTCCAAGGATACCGGTGTCTTAATCTCACAACCTGAAAGGTTATCCTTTTCTATCATGCTACCTTCGATGAGACCATTTTTCTTTTGTAACAAAACGCCTCCACTTCCATATATCTCAGTTTCCTTGAAACCGATATCACACCTCTACTTACTATGCAATGATATTTCTCTTTTAACTTTAAGCAAAGAAATTTAGTTACCACTACAAGAAACGGGTACCTTTAGCGGCACCATGTATCGCCGCTAAAAGACTTTTTTGTTGCCGCTATTGGTTTTAGTGGCGACATGTCGCCGCTAAAGGGTCGCCGGTATAGATCAGCCGCTATTGCCCTTTTTGTCGCCGCTATTGATGCCGTCGCCGCTATTGCCCTTTAGCCTGAGTTTTGCCTGAAAAGAGTTTATTTTAGTTCTCCAATGTGCCAAACAGTTGACAATATCAACTGCCTCTGTTCATGAAATTTATGTAATCAATAACAAAAAAATACACTCAGCTGATCATATATATAACATATGTTACATAAAGATGTTTTTTTACCTAAAACTACAAATCTCATATATTTAATCACACAAATCTCATATATTTAATCCATTCAAATCTCTGGTGACGATGAGGATGCTCCGATGAAAATGAAGGTGCTCCGGTGATGCTCCGGTGAAGATGCAGGTGCTCCGGTGATGCTCCGGTGAAGATGAAGGTGCTTCGGTGATGCTCCGGTGAAGATGCAGGTGCTCCGGTGACGGATTATTGCCGGGAAGAAGCATCATTTGTGTTTGTTTTGGAGAGAAGAAGATGAAATTTTATTTGAAGTGTGAGAAGATGTTGTTTTGTGTGAAGATGGGGTTGTTCTTGAAGATAATAAGAAGATATGTGTTTGCTTCAGGAGAAGAAGATGACCCTTAGATCATCATTTAATCAACGGCCAGGAGCAGGCCTTGGAGTATCACATGGATCGGAATCAATAGCGGCGATACTCCGACGCTGGTATTTCTTTTTGTCGCCGCTATTGCCATACGTCGCCGGTATTGATCATTGTGGCCAGTATTTCCGGCGCCGCTAATACTATATGTTTCTTGTAGAACTAATAAAAAAAGGTTCACTTCCGTTGATATCTTAAGATTCTAGACACCTGAACCTTGAATCTTAAACCCCAATGTGGGATCAAACAAATCCCCATCTAACTATAACGAGAAAGAGGTTTAATGTATCATATTTTCATAGTCACATCAATTAATATACTATATTTTAGACACTTTCACATTAAATTTAGCAACTAAATTTAAAAGAGATCTAATTAAACAATCTTTTAAAAGGGCATACAAAACTGGAAACTAAAGATCTTCATAAACATTCTTTAATGCAACACTCCGGAATCAAAGATAACGCTTAACATACAGTAAATATACATAAATACAGAGTGAAAAAAAAACGAATTATCGATCTCAAAGAAAGCACGTACTTGTCACACCCCGATATTTCCACGTATTATCGGTGGGCCCGATGGGGAGTATCGTGACGTACTTGATATCATCATAGTCAAATTATCACAGTTTAATGCACAGCGGAAGTCGAAAGATAAAAACATTACAAACCGAATGAAAGTAATATCAATTATTACAAAAATGGTTGTAAGGGATCCACAGGCGGATCAAAGTTAAAAGGAATATTGTTCAACAGATTTATAAACATCTAAGCTTGCAAGACTCTTTATTGATGCTAGGAGTAGCCAGCCTATTCCGTCTAGTACCTGCACTCAGGGGCAGACATACCCTATGTCAAGGGGTAGCCCGCGTTGCCCCTTGGCTCGGCCGCGATAGTGTAAAAAAAATTATTTTTTTTGCGTTTTTCGGATTTCGTTGCCCCTTAATAAATTTTATGTTACCCCTTTTGTAAGCCCAAAAATTTTTATTCTACCTAACTAATTACCCAATACTTATAAAGACCAATTATCATAGCCTAAGTCCCAACCCCATACCCAATAATCTAATATTTCTACAAAGAAAAAGCCCAAAAAGAAAGAAGAACAAGCGTAGCAGGACCAGGACCGAAGAAAAAAAAGAAGCAGCGCAGGAGCCAGGAGCCACTCCAGTCCATCATCCGATCATCGTCCATTCGCCCGCCCTTTGCCACCGCCGTTCCACTCCGCCACTCCAGTCCATCATCGTCCGCCACTGCCAGTCCATCCTCAGGTAAGTGTTTTTCCAAATTCCAATCGGGTTTATGAGAAATTGATTTAGGGCTTATTGTTTAATGTGAAATTGATTTAGGGCTTATTGTTTAATTTTATAGTTGTGACTGTTATGTGCAATTGTTAATTTGTTATAGCTTTTAGGGTTTATGTGAAATTGATTTAGGGCTTATTCTTTAATTTTATTTGTCTTATAAAATTATGGAATTTGGAAGTTGAAAGATGAAAAAACAAACTCTCATTAGTAGTCTTTTTAAACGAAAATTCCAAGAAAATGATGATTTGGGGGCAACTCCTAGTTCAAATATTATTGACGATAAGCAAGAAAATGAAGATATTGGTCCAAGTTCAAAGAATGATATTGATATGCACAGTGGCGGATCCAGGAATTTTTTCCAAGGGGTTCCTTTTTCTAAGTGTCCGAACATAAAAAAATACGGAACGGTTCGACGATTCGGGTCGGGTAAAGTTCATAACATAATAAAAATACGATACAAGAATGAAAAAAACATCGTCATGATAAACTTAAAAACACGAAACATAAATAACATAGTCTTTACGAATAAAATAAAAAGCATACCTAAAGTTGTTCCTTACGAGGTTTCATCTTTTGAAAACGTTGCATTACATTCTCGATAGAAACTTGTTGTAAAAGCTCTCTTTCAACGTAGCAAATGCAAGAATCGTTCATGTATCCATCACCCATCCTATTACGTAATTCCGTTTTTACATGGACCTCTAAGCAAATATGTCCGTCTAATTTCATCTTTTTGACTAGGGTGATAAAATGAAATTGGTTTCCTCTCGGAAGGATCCCATGGAAGATTATCCATATCTATTTTCAGTGGTTTACCATTTGAAGATGATGATTCAACATTTGATGGTTGTCTTTGGAAAAAAACTTGGAATTCCCCTTTGCATACTACCTAAATATCAAACACAAGTTTTAAAAGATACAAATTTACCTAAATATCAAACAACAAGTTTCAAAAGATTACAAAGTTACATCAAATTAAATGTTAAATCACAAATATTATAGCATTAGAAAGCTTATTTACCCAAAAAAAAACTAACAATAACACAATGAAATTAACAAAATCGTATGCATAAAACAATATTTCTTACAATCACAAATTCACAATCACATAATCATATCATTATTCTATAACCGTACCTACCAACTAGAAGATTTAATCATTTAAAGAATTCCACTCTAATGTAAAATCAAAATATAGGGTTTAGTTCTTACTTACCAGTTATCAAAGATTCAAAATCGGTCAAAAAAACTGAGAGAGGCGGAGAAGACGGTGGCTCTGTAGTCCGGCGAGGGCTGTGGCGTGGCTGGAAGGAGAGTGGAGACAAGGGCACGAGGCTGAAGAGTGAAGACGGTGGCTCTGTGTTTTGAGTTTCTGTTTTGTTAAAGAAAGGAGCAGGAGTGAAGACCTAACTAAAGTTAACCCTAGATGTAATTTGTTTTTAAATTAAAAAAAAAAACGCAAAAAAAAAGGGAAAACGGGTTTAAATGGTTTCGAACTCGAGACCTCTTGTTAAGAAGCGCGCAGATTTACCACTACAGCGGTCTAGATATTTGTTTATAAGGTTCCCCTACAAAATATTAAGGGGTTCCTTTCAGAATTTTGTATATAGCTTTACACTATAAATTACAAACCAAACGGGTTCCCGGGAACCCCCCGAAGAAGCGTAGATCCGCCCCTGGATATGCAAGAAAATGAAGATATCGGACCAACTCCAAGTCCAATTATTACTTTGGCTTCAAGTCCTTCAACACGAAACAAAATCGATTTGAATGATCTTCCTTCGGATCCCTCCGATAGACCGCCTATTACTAGTTATCCTCCAAATCAAATAGACGACATAAGAAGAGCGTATCTTGTTAAAAAGGCTTTTCAACCACGAGGTCATGACTTTAAATGGACAAACTATTCTAGTGGCCGAAGACGTTTTAATATTAAATGGTTTGATAAATATCATTGGTTGGAGTATAGCACTAAACAAGAAAAAGCATATTGTTTATATTGTTACTTGTTTAATGAAAGTGTTGGTAATAAAGGTGGAAGAGAGACTTTTGTAAGTGGAGGCTTTTGTAATTGGAGTAAACCGGGTGTCTTAAAAGAACATGTTGGGTTAGTTAATAGTATACATAATAAGACGGCGCAAAAATGTGAAAATCTCTTGAACCAAAAGCGATCCTATGATGCGAATGAAAAAGGCGTAACAAGGAAAGAAGGATTGGAAATCGGTATCGATTAATGGGGTCTGTTCGTAGTGCTGGATTTTGTTTAGAAAATAGTTTTCCGTTTCGTGGTCATGACGAATTTGAAAAGTCTCTTTATAAAGGTATATTTCTTTCGGTTTTAAAGTTGATTAGTGTGAACAACCCGGATATTGGTAAGTACACTTTAGGGAAGGCCAAGAAGAATAATAAGTTGACAGCTCCATCGATTCAAAAAGAGATTGTCGATTGCTAAATTTGACATATCAAAGATAGTGAAGTTTTCTGAAATGTATCCGAATGACTTTAATAAAGAAGAAAGAGGGGTTCTTACGGGTGATCTTTCGACATTTTAAAGGAAGATGATAAATTTGCAAATTTAACTGGATTGAGTGACCTTGCTCGTGTAATGGTGGAAACCGGAAAAAATGAAACTTTTCCTTTGGTTTATCGAACATTGAAGCTAGCACTGGTTTTACCGGTTGCAACCGCAACCGTTGAAAGATGTTTTTTCTAATATGAAGGTTATAACCAACAATTACCGAATTAAAGCAAGAACCCTATGTTATGCTTAGCTTAAAAATAAATAAAAATCTTCAAAAATCCCAAAATATTATATTACATCAGTGGGTAAAAATTTTGGTGTCCAAATTTGGGTTTAGATAGGCTTTATGCTAATAATGCCGTTTAATTAAAAAGAAGCTTTCAATTTACGCTATTGAGCATAACTCCTAATTTAGACCTCAAACTGATGTCAAATTTTTAGGACATGTTTATAAATCAGTAACAAAGGTTTTTGTCCTCTCACATTTTCAAAAATCTCGTTTTAAGGTCAAAAGGGCATAATGGTTAACTTTTAGGCATATAACGGAAACATATAATGAATCGGATTAATTAGGAACCAAGTTGTATAACCTCAGAGGGTTATACTAACCTATAACCTGGTCCTAATGGAACTCTAAGGCATATCTAAACTAAGCTAAATCGGGTCAGAACTGAAAGTCAAAGCAAAAGTCTACTTTTGTGACTTTCGGTTCCGAACCGAGCCTAAACTCAAAATTGTCGAGTTGAACATGCTTATACATGTTCTTACATTAATTACCAAGTTATATAAGTGTTAAAACAGGTTTCATAGCTTCTATATTGCTAATTATGAGTTTATTTGCAAAATAGCTTTCTATTTGACTTTTTAATACTAAGTTTGACCCGACAATTGACCTAGTTAGAGTGGAAATCAGAAGGTGCCCTTTTAAGGATTTATTACCCACATAATTACCAACTCATAGCCACTTTCAATTCGAAAAATGACTGGACCATTAGTGATTAATCACTAAGTCAAAGCTTAATTACGACGGCTTTGAGTTTTGGTCATTAAGCTAATAAAACACGAATTAGAGAGGCTAAGATTGCTTACAAAGGCCCTTAGCACGAATTAGGAGATGAGGAAAGCTTGCTTGAAGTCCAGAGAGCTCCAGAGAATAAGCTTTGAATGATTTTTGAAAGTGTGCACAAGAACAAGAAAACAAGAACTCTTATATAGGATTTAAAACATCATAAGATTGCTCCACACAAGTCTAGGATTGATCCCAGATGAATCCAAGTGTCCCCTATGCATGAAATACCACTGGTGCAGCCCCTGGGATCGAAAACCATGCATGTAAGGCGGTGGAACAGGCTGAACAGGCACCTGTCACCATTTTTGGACGCTGGTGACTTCCAGGCGGGCCGCGTAAGATCCCTTAGAGGGTCTACGCGGGCCGTGTGAAGGTTGATCTCCGGTTACCAAGTTTCAAATGTTGCACTTTTGGTCCCTGGTCCTTTAAAACATGATTTAACTTTCATTTATTGCACTTTTAACCCCCAAACTTGACTTTTAAGGATCTTAAGTCATAAACAAACTTCGTTAAGCTCCCGGTTAGTTATACGATCACCGAAAAGTCCTGAATTTCAACGTTGACGCTTTTAACCCCTCACTTACGAATGTTAACGTATTTTCCTCATACGATATCGAAACCTTGTGAAATTTTTATCACTTATTCTTGGGAGCATAATTAATCGTAACAAAGCTTCGGGTTCGATAAAATGTCACTCATAGGTATAATTTAAACATGTTGACACATTTAACCCTTGCGGTTTGTAAACTTTCACTTTCTTTCACAAACGGCTTCATATTATTCGTAATTCATTCGTTTAAGGGTATAAACATCATGTAGGGTTGTTGAAAGATATAATTATCAAATGTTGACACTTTGAATCCTTTTACACACATACTTTCTTTGTTTGTCAACTTTAGTCCCTCTGAAATAATTCTTTACACGTCTAAAGTCCATGACACGTGTCGATATTATATTGGACATGATTTTATGAGGTGTTACATCCTCACCCCCTTAAAAGAAATCTCGACCTCGAGATTTACTGAAATAAATGAGGGTACTTCTGTTTCATTGTGGACTCAACCTCTCACGTATACTCGGGACCTCTACGGGCATCCCATTTAACTATAACAATCGGTACATGCTTCCTTCGAAGCTTCTTAACCTGTCGATCCTCAATCGATAAAGGTTTTTCAACAAATTTTAAGCTCTCATCAAAATGCACATCTTTATGTGACATGGCTAGCGATTCATCAGCTAGACACTTCTTTAAGTTGCAAATGTGGAACACATTATGGATTCAACTGAGCTCTTCAGGTAGGTTTAACTTATAAGCCACTGTTCCGACACATTCGATGATCTCGAATGGTCCTATGTATCGTGGACTTAACTTACCTTTCTTGCCAAAACGCATTACCCCTTTCCAGGGTGATACCTTAAGTAACACTTTGTCACCTACCTCGAATTTAAGAGGTTACGCCTTTTATCTGCGTAGCTTTTCTGCCTATCCCTGGCAGCTTTGAGACGATCACGTATCTGCACAATCTTATCTGTCGTCTCCAGGACTATATCAGGTCCTGTTAGTTGGACATCTCCAACTTCTGCCCAACAAACGGGCGTCCTGCACTTTCTCCCATACAAAGCTTCAAAAGGTGCAGCTTGAATATTGGAATGCTAGCTATTATTGTATGAAAATTCTATCAATGGAAGATGATCATCCCAACTTCCACCTAGATCAATAACACAAGCTCTTAACATATCCTCCAGAGTTTGAATCGTACGCTCGCTCTGACCATCCGTCTAAGGATGATATGCAGTGCTGAAGTTTAATCGAGTGCCCAATGACTACTGAAAGCTTTTCCAAAAGTGAGACGTGTATCTTGTATCCCTATCAGAGATAATAGACACTGGCACTCTGTGGAGAGATACTATCTCATCCACATACAGCTGAGCTAACCTATCTGAGCTGTGTGTTTCCTTAATAGGTAAGAAGTGAGCTGACTTAGTCAACCTGTCAACTATAACCCAAATAGTATCATTTCCTCGCTTTGTCTTTGGTAATTTGGTGATAAAATCCATAGTCACCATTTCCCACTTCCAAGTGGGAACTTCAGGCTGTTGCAGCAAACCTGACGGCTTTTGGTGTTCTGCCTTAACTTGAGCACATGTCAGACATTTAGCCACATAAGTGGCTATAGATTTCTTCAAACCTATCCACCAGTAATTTGCCTTTAAATCCTGGTACATCTTGTCACTTCCAGGATGAACTGAGTATTTGGAGCTATGGGCTTCTTGAAGAATGACATCCCGTAGTCCACCATAAATTGGAACCCATATTCATCCATTCAATCTTAGAATTCCATCCTTGTCACAAGACAGTTGATCGGCAGTGACACCCAACTTTTCATTTGGGAAGTTAGCTTCTAATACAGATTCCTTCTGAGTGGCTAGCAACCTTTCACTCAAGCTGTTTCTCAATTCAATGCTCTTGGCATTGATCCTCATGGGCTTAACCCTTTCCTTCCTGCTTAAAGCATCAGCTACAAAATTCGCTTTGCCTGGATGGTAGCGAATTTCACAATCATAATCATTCAGTGTCTCCATCCATCGACGCTGTTTCATGTTCAGATCTTTCTGGTTGAACAGGTGCTGGAGGCTCTTGTGATCAGAATAGATCACACACTTAGTCCCATACAGGTAATGCCTCCAAAGCTTCAGTGCAAATACAACGGCACCCAACTCCAAATCGTGGGTGGTGTAATTCTTCTCGTGCACCTTTAATTGTCGGGAAGCATATGCAATAACTTTGCCCTTCTGCATAAGCACACATCCCATACCTGTGTGTGAGGCATCATAATAAACCACAAATTCTTCGATCCCTTCAGGGAGCCTGAAAGGCATGAGATCCATGTAGGGTTTGCAAACGTGATTCATGAGATCCATGAACGCTGCTGGTGCATTAGGGAGCCCGAAAGGCATCACCAAGAACTCGTAGTGACCATAACGAGTCCTAAAAGCAGTCTTATGCACATCTTCATCTCTAACCTTCAATTGATGGTAGCCTGACCTTAAATCAATCTTGGAGAAGTAACTTGCTCCTTGAAGCTGATCGAACAGATCGTCGATCCTGGGCAATGGATATATGTTCTTGATTGTAACCTTGTTCAGCTCGCGATAATCGATGCATAGACGCATCGATCCATTCTTCTTCTTTACAAACAGAATCGGTGCTCCCCAAGGAGATGAACTAGGTCGAATAAATCCTTTTGCCAACAAATCATCCAGTTGAGTCCTTAACTCTTTCATTTCAGTCGGTGCTAGCCTGTAAGGTGCTCTTGCAATAGGTGCTGCTCCAGGAATGATGTTAATTCTGAACTCCACTTGCCTATCTGGGGGTAAACCAAGTAGCTCTTCGGGGAATACTTCCGGATATTCAGAAATAACAGGGATGTCTTGAACCTTGGGCTTTGGTTCATCAATAGTCACTTGTGCCATGTAAATGACACAACCCTTCTTCATACACCTTGACACCTTAAGCATAGACACTTGCTTAGGCAACCCATACTGAGTATCTCCTTGTATGGTAAGTGGCTCACCATACGGAGTCTTGATAATCACTTGTTTCTTGTCACAAACAATCTGGGCTTGGTTATGAGATAACCAATCCATGCCTATTACTATGTCAAAACCAGCTAGCTTTAAAGGAAGCAAGGACAATGGAAAAGAGTGGTTCCTAATGGATATGAAACATCCATCTAACACGGTTGAAAGCGGTTTCTATGGTACCATCGGCCAATTCTACTTCGTATTTTATGCTTAGGGTCCTAACAGGCAGATTTAATAACTTACAAAACTTATCATCAACAATGACTTATCTGCACCCGAATCAAATAATACCCTTGCATAAACATCTTTGATGAGAAAAGTACCTATTATCACGTTGTCATTCTGGATCGTTTCATGTGCATTCATCTGAAAGACCCTAGCATTGGTCTTCTTGCCTTCTTCAGCTTTCTTGGTATACTTTTGGGCAATTAGACTTGATATGCCCTTTCTCGTTACAGTTGTAACAAGTTGCATCCTTTATCTTTTTGCAATCCAAAGTCTTATGCTCTTTGGATTTGCATATCCCACAAGCAATCGGCTTTGACTGCGACTTTGATTCAAACCTGCATTTTCCAAAATGACGCTTCTGGCAGGTTTTGCATTTAGGCTTTTCATCCGTCTGCGGGTTACCCCTGTTAGACCCAGAATTCTTTTTGTGGTCTGTGTTCCCCTTACGCTTCTTATCAGAACGTCGTGAGTTATCATCCTCATGTTTCCTTTTTCCTTCTTCAGAACTCTTAAGCGATCTCAGCCTGACCGCATCCAGAGTAAGGGATAACGGCAAATCAGCTGCTGACCTAAAAGTAGCGGGTCGAGACGCCTTTACACTAGATTTAATATCCGGGGCTAAACCCCCAATGAAACGGGCTATACGTTTTGGTTCCGGTGTCACCAAGTAAGGAACCAATCGAGACATGGTATTGAAGCTAGTAAGGTAAGCCTGACAGTCTAAGTTTTTCATGACCAATGACAAGAAGTCAGACTCGATTTTCTTAACTTCATGTTGAGGACAGTAATTCTCTTTGATCAAAGTAACAAACTGAGCCCATGATAAGTTGTATAACGGAATATTTCCATTAGCTTGGATTAAAGACCTCCACCAAGCTAGAGCTTCTCCCTTGAACGATTGTGAAACATACTTCACAATATCTTGCTCTGCGCACCCACTAATATCAACCACTGTATCCATTTCGTCTAGCCATGTCATGCAGTCGATGGCTCATTTTCCCCAGTGAAATCCCTGGGCTTGCAGGAGACGAAAAACTTATATGAACAGGTCTTTGCACGTGGCTCTTGGTTGAATACGATCTTTTTAAATGGAACACTATGCTGATTTGATGAGTGTCGGCCATCATCCTTCTTCGACTCATGAGTTTTAGATGGTGGATTGCTATGAGCCTCAGAATGAGTTTTAGGGTGTGATTTAGAATGAGGTACTGATAGGGTCTTGCTTCGAGTACCACTTGATTCATTGTCTCGTCTATCCAGAGCTCGAGTAACGGTATTGTCTATCAATGCCTGCAGTTCTGCACCAGCTATGTTGATTCTGGTGGTATCATGATTTTCCCTTGGGTGACTGTTGATTTCTTCAGACTCTGCCATGTAGCTTGATTGCTACATAAAATAATGACAATGATTCATTCAAAACTCCATAACAGGATTATCATCTTGATATCTTTATTAACCATGGTATTAATAAACCATATTGGTTAATTTGTTAAGCATATATATTCAGGATTTTTCATTATAATTATTCTTAGTCATAATTTATTAATATATTATAATGGCACAAAAAGCCAGGTCACAAGGACAAGTTTAAATTTTAAGCCATGATTTTATAGAATCAAGGCATTAAGGTTTGAACGCAGTTCATTACCTTTCTTAACAGGGAGTCATAGACCACAACTGTCTTTTGTCTTATATGACAATGAATATGGCCCGCAGGCATTACATCACTACTGGATGTTTTTAAATAATATCAAAAGGAATTGGAAGGATCCAATATAAGGATGACTTATGTGATTTTATTGAATCACATTTTGCCAGGAGTGTTAACATGTTTTCAGATGTTAACAAGAATTTGAATCTTAATAAGGAACTACCATCATGGCCCTGTCTTAATATGACACATGGACTAGGCTTTGCCTTTAAGATTTATTTAATATAATGGCAGATTAATCTTTAAAAGGAATGATATTTTATTTTATTTCATATATTATTTTTATTCATATAATGATAATTGAAATTTCAACACATTCCATAATTAAATAAAAAGAGTACATAAATGCCCTAAATGGGACTTTAACAGAAATAACTTCCCCACGCAGGGGCTAAACTGAAAATACCAGTCCTCGCAGGGACTGAATACTTAAATAGATGTCCACGTAGGGACTTGATTGAACAAGGAAATTACAATACAAATAAATAAATAAGGAATCTTCAAAAATCCCTTTTCTTCTTTCCCTTGATTAGATTCACCAGACCTTTGAGAAATCCCCGGTGGTTCCTACGCTCTTCTTGGACCTCCCGTTCCACCTGGCTCAACCTTTGAAGAATCTCCTACTGCTGCGGTGGCAGTATCAGTGGAGGCTGCGGCGGCTGCTGATGCTGCGGAGGTTGAGGAGGTGGCGGGTATTGTTACCCATAGGCCGGGTACCTAGTCCCCCAGGGAGCTCCATAGGGCCCTTCAGGATGGAGAGCATTGTAGTTCGCCGCTACAAGGTATGGGCCAACTTCGGCGTAGTTGTAGTTAGTATGGGCTGGCTGCTCAAAAGGGTTGTACGCTGCTGCACCGGCGTATGAAAGAATTGGGTTATCATAACCCACTGGTGGCGGTGCGACTGGCAAAGAGTCCACCTCGGAAACGGGGTTTGAAGGCCCACCCATCTGTGGGTCTTCATATACTGGCGGGTAATGACTGCCACTAGAATGCTGAGAGGTGCTGAAATGGAATCCCTCTCGCATGGACATCCGTGCTCCTGATCTCCAATGCCTCGGTGGCTCTGGAGGCGGTTGTTGCTCTGGCGGCGGTGGTGGCGGTGGAGTGACCGCTACAAAACGTGAATCCTCCGAGGGATCCTGCTGTTGCTGCTGCTGAGACGGGCTGTAAGAGGGAGTAAACACCCAGTTGTATTGGGAAAATCTTGCCTCATAGCTGTCTGGACCACGATAAGGTGATCCATGAAAAGACGACCCATTCGAAATCTCGATGGGGTGTGTAGGTGTCCCAGACGGTGGTTCGGCGGGATCCGGGTCATCATCCATTTCCATATCCTGGGCTTCGGGGAAATGGTCTTCGGGGCCCAATGGGTTCTGACCCATTGGTTCTTCAATCTGATTTGCCGGGTTAAACCGGCTCTGGAAAAATGGGGTCGGGTCTTGAAACGCGCGGTCTGACCCTGACCGCTGGAGTGGTAGGTAAGAGTGGTGCGAATTGTTAGGCTCGTTCTCCGATTGCGGCCCAAAAGAATGATGGTAAGAGGGTGATGAACTTAGTGAGACAGATCGCCTCGCGGGCTCTAAATATGTCCTCCAATCCTCTTGAGGACTTGTGCTCATTGTTACAGACGGAGTTCGCCGGTGGGAAGGTCCGGCCTCATGATCGTGGCTGGTGAAAGGCGCCTTGCCTCGTCCTCCTCTTCTAAACCTTGGTGGCATTTTTGTTGCACCTGTCAAAACAAAAGAAACAACAAAGAAAAACAATAAAGGGCAAAATAAAATGAATTAGGATTAGTCCTAAGTTCTTTGTCTAGACTCGGAAGTCGAGGAATGTACAAACTGTGTCATTGGGATTAAACACAAAAGGCTAGTGTTTAATTCACTCAACGTTAGCTCTGATACCAACCTGTCACACCCCGATATTTCCACGTATTACCGGTGGGCCCGGTGGGGAGTATCGTGACGTAGTTGATATCATCATAGTCAAATTATCACAGTTTAATGCACAACGGAAGTCGAAAGATAAAAACATTACAAACCGAATGAAAGTAATATCAGTTATTACAAAAATGGTTGTAAGGGATCCACAGGCGGATCAAAGTTAAAAGGAATATTGTTCAACAGATTTATAAACATCTAAGCTTGCAAGACTCTTTATTGATGTTAGGAGTAGCCAGCCTATTCCGTCTAGTACCTGCACTTAGCCTTTTTGGAAAATACGTCAGTTTACACTGGTAAATACAATTAACTGACTCATTTTGAAAATGTTTAAGAAAATTGATTTGAATGCACAAGGCACAAAATATCTTTTATAACTTGGGACAATTATTTGAAAATAATCTTGTATACAGATTTATATGTTTGCCGTCCGTCAGGGCCGGTTAGAAGAGCTGGATAAGATTAACTGACACACCACAGGTATAATGCCCACAAGGAGAACTCCTTATTATGGATTACCATTTATACATACGCAACTGTCAGGTGTATGCCTACACCCCGTGCTTAAGTCGTGGCCATTTCAATGAATGATCCGAGGATATCCAGGACATGATCATTAACCCCCCAAAGGCCATATACCAAACAAAACAGATTAAAACGGGTCATGCAAATATATTAATCACAATCCGATTAAAACAATTTCACACCCGACCAAGCGGTATTATTATAATACCGTATCCCAAGCCCGTATAATGGAAAATAAGTTAAAAGTATTTACCTGAGCAATTTATACAAATTTATCCCAGCCGTACAAATCAGCAAGTGCAAGTATCTTTTACTGGTCTCCTAAATCTGGAACGAAGGTTTTAATAACCTATTAGATTCCTAACGGGTCTTACTTAAGTTTAAACTTAGACCGGTTAGTTTTAAAGAAAGGTATACGGTTCAAAACGCAAGATTAAGCGAAGACCGGAATAGAATGTGATTTAGACCCGACAAGTTTGAAGACTTGTATAATATGGGTAAACTAAACACATTCTGGATTTTGAGATAAAAATGATAAGGTTTGACCCGTTTCGGTTAATTTATGCAAACTAGTTACATAAACTGCACCGAACGCGAAAAATGCATAACGGGTAAACAAATGAGTCATGAACAGGTTTCCTAAGTTAATATGCCTTAAATATGTTGTGATATCAGTAAGATACCTTCCATTATGCCCAAAACGAATTTAAACTCAAATTAAGCCCCGTAGGGGTATTTTGGTTATTTTAAAGGTTATAAAAGAGATTAAATATTAATCTGAGATTCAGGTCTGAAATGATCAGTAAAAATATTTAATTTAACAAGATATATCAATAGGGTATTGCATATATGTGAAATTTATCATTTATAACCAAACTATGCACCGTAGGGGCATTTTGGTAATTTCACATAAGTTTTAAAGGTCAAATTTGGAAATCTGAGTTCAAAACTTTTTCTTAGTGTTAAAGTATAAAAATTTACTTAGAACATCAATAGGTATTAAGTCTTATATGCTAAAAATAGTTTTAATCCATACTATGCGTTTAAAACGCGTAAAAGTCGGTTTTAAGCGATTTTCGTGTTATAATAAGAAACCTGAGTTTTTGATCAGTTTATAAAGTTCAAAATATTTTATTTATCATATAAAATCAGTAGCAAAAAGTTTGATATCAAAATGTTATGTAAAACTCATTTTATTAGCAAAAAGGGTATAACCGACAATTACCGAATTAAAGCAAGAACCCTATGTTATGCTTAGCTTAAAAAAATTAAAATCTTCAAAAATCTTAAAATATTATATTACATCAGTGGGTAAAAAGTTTGGTGTCCAAATTTGGGTTTAGATAGGCTTTATGCTAATAATGCCGTTTAATTAATAAAAAGCTTTCAATTTACGCTATTGAGATAACTCCTAATTTAGACCTCAAACTGATGTCAAATTTTTAGGACATGTTTATAAATCAGTAACAAAGGTTTTTGTCCTCTCACATTTTCAAAAATCTCGGTTTAAGGTCAAAAGGGCATAATGGTCAACTTTTGGGCATATAACGGAAACATGCAATGAATCGGATTAATTAGGAACCAAGTTGTATAACCTCAGAGGGTTATACTAACCTATAACCTGGTCCTAATGGAACTCTAAGGCATATCTAAACTAAGCTAAGTCAGGTCAGAACTGAAAGTCAAAGAAAAAGTCTACTTTTGCGACTTTCGGTTCCGAACCGAGCCTAAACTCAAAATTGTCGAGTTGAACATGCTTAGACATGTTCTTACATTAATTACCAAGTTATATAAGTGTTAAAACAGGTTTCATAGCTTCTATATTGCTAATTATGAGTTTATTTGCAAAATAGCTTTCTGTTGACTTTTTAATACTAAGTTTGACCCGACAATTGACCTAGTTAGAGTGGAAATCAGAGGGTGCCCTTTTAAGGGTTTATTACCCACATAATTACCAACTCATAGCCACTTTCAATTCGAAAAATGACTGGACCATTAGTGATTAATCACTAAGTCAAAGCTTAATTACGACGGCTTTGAGTTTTGGTCATTAAGCTAATAAAACACGAATTAGAGAGGCTAAGATTGCTTACAAAGGCCCTTAGCACGAATTAGGAGATGAGGAAAGCTTGCTTGAAGTCCAGAGAGCTCCAGAGAATAAGCTTTGAATGATTTTTGAAAGTGTGCACAAGAACAAGAAAATAATAACTCTTATATAGGATTTAAAACATCATAAGATTGCTCCACACAAGTCTAGGATTGATCCCAGATGAATCCAAGTGTACCCTATGCATGAAATACCACTGGTGCAGCCCCTGGGATCGAAAACCATGCATGTAAGGCAGTGGAACAGGCTGAACAGGCACCTGTCACCATTTTTGGACGCTGGTGACTTCCAGGCGGGCCGCCTAAGATCCCTTAGAGGGTCTACGCGGGCCGTGTGAAGGTTGATCTCCGGTTACCAAGTTTCAAATGTTGCACTTTTGGTCCCTGGTCCTTTAAAACATGATTTAACTTTCATTTATTGCACTTTTAACCCCCCAAACTTGACTTTTAAGGATCTTAAGTCATAAACAAACTTCGTTAAGCTCCCGGTTAGTTATACAATCCCCAAAAAGTCTTGAATTTCAACGTTGACGCTTTTAACCCCTCACTTACGAATGTTAACGTATTTTCCTCATACGATATCGAAACCTCGTGAAATTTTTATCACATATTCTTGGGAGCATAATTAATCGTTACAAAGCTTCGGGTTCGATAAAAGGTCACTCAGAGGTATAATTTAAACATGTTGACACATTTAACCCTCGCGGTTTGTAAACTTTCACTTTCTTCCACAAACGGCTTCATATTATTCGTAATTCATTCGTTTATGGATATAAACATCGTGTAGGGTTGTTGAAAGATATAATTATCAAATGTTGACACTTTGAATCCTTTTACACACATACTTTCTTTGTTTGTCAACTTTAGTCCCTCTGAATAATTCTTCACACGTCTAAAGTCCATGACACGTGTCAATATTATATTGGACATGATTTTACGAGGTGTTACAGTACTGCAGCTAGCACACATGAAGTTCAAGTTGATCATCCATATCTATCACGACAAATTCATCACCGGGCTCGACATTCAACTCCTCTTGTTGATCATTAACGTCTACAAAAACAAAGTTGTCATCAACATCTAGCTGTGCTTCTTCTTCATCAGGACTTCCACTAAGAATGCATAGAACTTCATGCACATGAATATTTCTAAGAGAGTGATATAACCACCATAAAACTATCTTCAGCATTTTAAAAAGCAACTCATCCAAGTGAGACAAGAATAAAATTAGCAATAAATTGACAACCAAAAAGTGTTGAGTTGATATGAAGATCAAACATAAGAGACATATCGTCACTGAAACAGACAAGTCTATTGCTTGTACACAAAGCAGAGAACCCGTTGTGAGTTGTAAACTGACCGAAACTTTTATGGACACAATGAGAAGGAATACGACGACGATGGCGGATGTGTAGCGAGGGAAAAGAAGATTGGCAAGAGGTAAGAGAAGAAATCATACATCTATCTTCAGATCCATTGCTTGAAATTGGAGAAGAAAAGGTATATTGTGCTAATGTGTGACAACTGGCACAAAACCGGTAATATCCGTACATTTTAAATTATTATTTATTATCTGCAATTATGTGCTTAAATGTCAACATTGTCTGATTATATGCTATACATGTGAATTCATGCACGTTTTATACTTCAAATATTTCTTTATGCATTACTTTTAGCGTTGCGTCAGAAAGACTAGTAAACTCACTGGTAAGACACGCTGTGTCAGCAATTCTGCAGAAAGCAGTCAGATAATAGAATTAGGGCCTAGGAATAGATCCAACATCTAAAATACATTAAAACCCAAGTGTGGATATAAGGGTTAACATATAAACTTTCCGGAAGCTAAACTAAGCACTAAAAGACACCCGAAACACCTTTAAATGCAGAATTCAGCATAAATCAGCACAATTCAGCTATAATCAGCTTTTAAACACATTAATATCATGTAGAATTTATGTTTCATTGTCCAAAATAACTTACAAAGTGTCAGGAATTGAAACTGCCACAAAAGGTGCTTCATACTTAGTGAAACTGCGAAATTCAGCACTTTAACGAACCGTAACGAACCGAACAACCGGACAATAACCGGGACATCAAAATTTGACTAGAAGTAATATTTTTATGATATTAAACTAGTATTGGTGCTAGAACACCTTAAACATCATAAAAACACCGAAACACACTTAAACTAACTTAACCCCCCCTCGTTTGCACTTTAAACCCCTAAACTACCAAAAAGTTACACTTTACCCCCTCTCTCTTTGGACGGTTGGGACAAGGGTCCCACCTTGTGATTTTATTTGATTTCTTTTGATCCTTTTTTGGGGTATATTCCAACACATATACCCTTGAAAGATATGGAAAATCTTATAAAAACCTAAACTAATAACATAACATTCATTCATCACCATCTTCTTCATCTTCTTCCCTTCTTCCTTCTTTGGTCTTGGCTCACCATCACCACACTACCACCACCATTATCTAGCTTCAATCTCATAATCCAAGGTGATCTAGAGGTGTATGGAGACTATCTAAGGAAGCTTGAAGTGTAGGAACTTGAAGGACCACCTTGTAGAGCTTTTAACCTCTCATTTTCTTCCTTGTTCATCATATTCATTTTTGTGCCACTTCCCTAGCCATTAGAGCTAGTAGTAAGCCTCTTGATCACTAATATAAGTCATGTTTATGTTATGTACAAGTTTCACCATCTACACAACTTAACTTCTAATGTTAAAAATGAATCGATCTAACATATTCATGAAGAAAATAAGTGATTACATGAATTTTTTGTGTAGGTAATGATGTTGTTGATATTATATCTTGTGATTATGTTTAGATCAAGTATGTTAAAGCTTAGATCTAACAAGTTTAAGTATGAATCTTGAAGGATCCATGGTTAAACTTGAAGATGAACACATAAAGCATTATGTGAACATGAAAAATGAATTTTGATACATAATCTTGAAGTAATAAAGTAGGTGCAGAACTAATTTTTGAAACTAAAACTCATGGAAAGTTTGTTAAAAATTTAACATAAAGTTTATTTTTGAAAGATCTAAAGTTATTAAGCATGGATCTTGAAAGATCCATGGTTAAACATGATGTTAAAAATAATGATCTTTCTAATAAACATAAAAGTGGTTTTAGAACATGATTTACAAACTTTAAAGATCATTAAACTCATGGATGAGTTGGTTAATGAAATAAAGTTTCATAAAAAGTTTGTTAAAATACTCAAGAACACTTATTTATGGAAAGATCATAATATGTAATGTGTAGATCTAAAAGACTACACATTTTTAACAAGAAACAAGTTCACCATGATGTTTCATATGGGAAAATTAGTATATGTTGTTGATGATTATTGTTGAAAATTGCTTTTGGTGTTCAGAAGAAAATAAACACATGTTTTGAAAACATGGGAAACCTCCATTTTTAGGGGAAACTATGTCAAAATTTTTATAAAATTTTGACACTTAGAAAAATATAAGTTTTGGTGAAACTTATTCCCTAAAAATTCATCTAAAAATATTTACCAAGGTTTCCCTAATTTTTGTGTAAAATTACAAATCAAGAAATGGTGATTTCTTC
The DNA here is from genome assembly GCA_030545235.1 of Helianthus tuberosus. NCBI lineage: Eukaryota > Viridiplantae > Streptophyta > Magnoliopsida > Asterales > Asteraceae > Helianthus > Helianthus tuberosus. Next base: position 68,734,118 of record CM060358.1, on the reverse strand, counting down.
AAGTTAAAATTAATATTAAGTATATATATTTTTAGGGAAAATATATATATTTAGTGATCACCAAATTTTGTGCTAAGTGTATATTATGTGTATTATATATATTAGTGTATTAGGAACTTGAAAATACACTAAATACTCCCATGGAGTATAAATACAAAAATACACATAGAAATACATGAGAATACATAAGTATACAAGTATACAAAAATTCCTCCCAAGGAAATACATGGACAAATACAAGGAAAATATATTTATGAAAAAATATTTCTTAACATATTATTGAATTTAGACACTATGGATTTAAAAATGTATTTTTGAACAAATATATAACCCATACCCAGTATTGGAATTTATACAAAAATCGGGTGGAAAACAAGAATAACCATACATATATTTTATAACATGACAATATATATATATATATATATATATATATATTACATACAAGTCTTAAAAATATGTTATTTTTAAGAAATATAATTCCGAAAAGTAATAAAAATCAAAGTATTGATTTTTGGTGAAGAATACAAAATACACAAGTATTTACATAAGATACAAGTAGACTTTCCTAAGTATACTTGTACAAAAATAATATTGAAAATATTATTTCACAAAATACTAATATTTATTTTTGGGAAAATAATATAAGTAACATACTTGAAAGGTTAAAAATATAAATTATTTTTAACCCTTGTTACCTTGACAAGAAGACGTATAAACAAATATAAACTCAAAGTGCAAGAACATATACATAAACAAAAGATGGTGACTTGTACTTGTGTGATACAAGTCTAGTGACTAACCCTTCCCCCAAAAGTCCTCTTGATATTTACAAAGGTGTATAGTTAAAAAGGAGGAGGATTGATCGCTTGGCAAGCTTATGGTAGGAATAAGTTCCATGCCGCTCTCGAGAGTTTTCACAAAAATACACCTTCGGCCGAGTGTTGAGTGATCCCCCGTGAGGTATGTGAACTTGTATATAAATAGAATTTTAAAAAGGCATGTTATGCCCTAATAAATAATTTCTCTTATGAAAAGTTTTAAATCATGACGAATAGGATTGTAAATAAATAAAACTAAAACTTAATAAAGAATCTTGGAAATCCCGACACTCTATGACAAGCCCAAAAACCTTCTCTTCTACCCATTCCATTTGGCAGTGTAAGCCACAAAATAAAGAGTTTTGCTTGAGGACAAGCAAAGATTCAAGTGTGGGGGTATTTGATGTGTGCAAAATGCAACATATAAATTACATCAAATGAGACATAAACCTAACCATTTTTTAGTACTAATGTTGGAAAAAGTGTGCTTTTGTCTTCCTTTTGTATTTTCAGGATTAAAAGAGCTTAAATGAACAAAAGAAGCAAAAAATGCAGCCAAATCCAGCATAAATACAAGAAAAGGAATAAACGTGCCATGCCTGACCCCTCGACAGCATCCTCCAAAGCAAAAACAAGAGAACAGATGGCTGAACATGCCCCGTGCTCAGTGAGCACGGGGGCGTGCCCAAGTGTCTGCAGAAAAGACGAAGTTGTAGAAGCTTCTATCACCCACTACGGGGGCGTGCCCAGAGGACACGGGGCCGTGGTCAACTCTAAGATTCGCAGAATCTAGGAAAATCTTGATAGTACAGATACGCTTCTGCACACGGGGTCGTGCCCAGCGGACACGGGGGCGTGGTCAACTAATGCAGACAAACTGCATTTAATGAAGAAAGAGAAGATGGGTGGACACGGGGCCGTGCCCAATGGGCACGGGGCTGTGTCCGGGCTTCTGTGCAGGCTATAAATAGGGGTGCTTGGCTCATTTGCAAACCATCCCTTGGAAAACCACCTCTCTCACACTTCACCCACCCACCACCACCATCACAACCCACATCCACCACCACCATCCACCATCCATCATAGAGTGTGTGAGTAGTCTCGGGATCCAAGATTGATCGTAAGAGTTCTTGACAATCAAAGGACATGTTTGCCTAAGTCTCTTACATCACTTGGTGAAGACAAGTGTTTAGTGTAACACTTTTTATTTTTAATCTTTTCGCACTTTTTATTTGGTTTTGTATTAATGATTTTAATAACTAGTTTCTTATGTTGAAGGTGAGTCTTCCTTATCGTTTGTCCGTGGTGTCTTGAAATTATTTTACTGTCTATATAAAATAAAATATTTTCACCATTCATATCTCCACGGTCTATATGGAGATATGTTGGCTACCTGGTCGGGGGTTAAGGGAACAGTTTGGTAAGAGTCTTGCATTGTTTAGTGTATAGATCCTGCAAGGACCTGGGTCAACTTTAGTAGGACCTCCTTCAATACCCACTGGTATTGGATGGCGGGGGTCCGAACTCCTTGATCCCCTCATATGTAAACTACTATTAATATTTTAACCCGGCTACTTAGGACTGTATCCCTGCTGACTCAGACTACTTAGCCGAGGGTAACGTCACCTCCAGAAGAGGGGCCTACCACAATAGGGGCCTACCACAATATGCATTAATAACTTAATTAATTATCTTTCAATAATCCAAACCTTTAGGATTGTATCCTTGCTGACTCAAACTACTGGGTTGAGGGTAACGTCACCTTCAGAAGAGGGCCCTACTATAATAACTAAGATAATCTCTTAAAAAGTGCAAAAGTGTGGAAATAATCAAAGCTTACACTAAATACGAGTCGGATCCAAGTGATTCATCTTGTCTATCTGTTTTATTTTTATTTTTCAACATTCTAGTTAGTTTTATTTTTCTTGTTTAAAAACATTTTTCTAAACTTTTGATTTGATTAGACGTTGAGGATAAACCGGTATTAAAAGCTCTTGTGTCCTTGGACGACCTCGGTATCTTACCAACACTATACTACGCTCACGATGGGTGCACTTGCCCATATGTGTGTTTAGTGTTAGTAATTATCGTGTTTTATAAATATAAAACTTGGCTAAAAAGTGTTAAAGGGCCTAAAATATACATTAAAAAATATACGACACTTCACACGCATCAAGACGCTTTAAGTCAGAAAGAAAGGGTTAAGACCTTAAGGGTTCGAGCATTGGAAATGACTATTAGAACAAATCTTACTGCACATATTCACGACGCACAACAAGAAGCCCTTAAGAAGGAGAATCGTAGAGCTGAATATCTCCGAGGTATGGAGAAGAAATTGGTGCCAAACGAAGAGGGAACCTTATACTTTATGGGACGCATTTGGGTTCCGCTCTATGGCGGTATTCGAGAAGTCATCTTTGATGAAGCTCACAAGTCGAGATACTCAATCCACCCAGGATCGGACAAGATGTATCAAGACTTGAAAGAATACTATTGGTGGCCGAAGCTTAAAAGCAATGTTGCTTTTATGTTGGAAAGTGCCTAACCTGTGCTAAGGTTAAGGCCGAATATCAGAAACCATCCGGTCTACTACAGCAACCCGAGATACCCATGTGGAAGTGGGAGCAAATCTCGATGGACTTCATAACGAAATTACCCAGGACCTCTAGAGGGCATGATATGATAAGGGTAATAGTCGATCGCCTGACGAAGTCTGCACATTTCCTACCAATCCGAGAGAAGGATAGCACTGGGAAGCTTGCTGAGCTGTATCTTAAGGAAATAGTGGCACGTCATGGAGTGCCTATTTTGATTATTTCAGACAGAGACGGACGTTTCGTATCAAGGATCTGGCAATCCTTCCAGGAGGCCTTTGGATCTCAGCTAGATCTAAGCACGGCCTTCCATCCGCAAACAGACGGCCAGAGCGAATGGACCATACAAACACTAGAAGATAGGCTTCGCGCATGTGTTATGGATCTAGGCGGCAGCTGGGATACTAATCTACCCTTAGTTGAGTTCTCCTATAATAACAGCTACCATACGAGCATAAAAGCCGCACCGTTCGAAGCTCTATATGGCCGCAAGTGCCGATCGCCGTTGTGTTGGGCAGACGCTGGAGACAAGCAGTTGATTGGTCCTGAACTTGTTCAAGAGACAACAGATAAGATCGTGCAGATCCGAGAGCGCATTAAGGCGGCTCGTGATCGACAAAATTGCTACGCTGATCAAAGACGAAAACCCTTAGAATTCGAGGTGGGAGACAAAGTTCTGTTGAAGGTCTCACCCTGGAAGGGTGTAGCAAGGTTCGGAAAGCGTGGAAAGTTGAATCCACGACACATTGGACCATTCAAGATCTTGGAAAGAATTGGTACCGTGGCGTACAAATTAGAGTTACCGGAAGAACTTAATGGTGTTCATGATACGTTCCATGTGTCCAACCTCAAGAAGAGTCCAACCCAAGAAACAGTTATCATCCCTGCGGATGAGGTGCATATCAACGACACACTCCGATTTACAGAACAACCTGTTGAGGTAACGGATTGGAAGACCCATAAAACAAGGAGGAGTCGCATTAAGCTCGTCAAGGTGCGTTGGAACTCTAAGCACAAACCCGAGTACACGTGGGAACGTGAAGACCGGTTCAAAGCCAAGTACCCCCATATGTTCGAGAAAGCTCCTGCGGGAGATAACTCAGCCTGAATTTCAGGACGAAATTCTTTTAACGGGGGGAGACTGTGACAACTGGCACAAAACCGGTAATTTCCGTACAGTTTAAATTATTATTTATTATCTGCAATTATGTGCTTAAATGTCAACATTGTCTGATTATATGCTATGCATGTGAATTCATGCATGTTTTATACTTCAAATATTTCTTTATGCATTACTTTTAGCGTTCCGTCAGAAAGACTAGTAAACTCACCGGTAAGACACGCTGTGTCAGCAATTCTGCAGAAAGCAGTCAGATAATAGAATTAGGGCCTAGGAATAGGTCCAACATCTAAAATACATTAAAACCCAAGTGTGGATATAAGGGTTAACATATAAACTTTCCGGAAGCTAAACTAAGCACTAAAAGACACCCGAAACGCACTTTAAATGCAGAATTCAACATAAATCAGCACAATTCAGCTATAATCAGCTTTTAAACACATTAATATCATGTAGAATTTATGTTTTATTGTCCAAAAAAACTTACAAAGTGTCGGGAATTGAAACTGCCACAAAAGGTGCTTCATACTTAGTGAAACTACGAAATTCAGCACTTTAACAAACTGAACAACCGGACAATAATCGGGACATCAAAATTTGACTAGAAGTAATGTTTTTTTATGATATTAAACTAGTATTGGTGCTAGAACACCTTAAACATCATAAAAACACCTAAACACACTTAAACTAACTTAACCCCCCCTCGTTTGCACTTTAAACCCCTAAACTACCAAAAAGTTACACTTTACCCCCCTCTCTCTTTAGACGGTTGGGACAAGGGTCCCACCTTTTGATTTTATTTGATTTCTTTTGATCCTTTGTTGGGGTATATTCCAACACATATACCCTTGAAAGATATGGAAAATTTTATAAAAACCTAAACTAATAAAATAACATTCATTCATCACCATCTTCTTCATCTTCTTCCCTTCTTCCTTCTTTGGTCTCGGCTCACCATCACCACACTACCACCACCATTATCAAGCTTCAATCTCATAATCCAAGGTGATCTAGAGGTGTATGGAGACTATCTAAGGAAGCTTGAAGTGTAGGAACTTGAAGGACCACCTTGTGGAGCTTTTAACCTCTCATTTTCTTCCTTGTTCATCATCTTCATTTTTGTGCCACTTTCCTAGCCATTAGAGCTAGTAGTAAGCCTCTTGATCACTAGTATAAGTCATGTTTATGTTATGTACAAGTTTCACCATCTAAACAACCTAACATCTAATGTTAAAAATGAAAAGATCTAACATATTCATGAAGAAAATGAGTGATTACATGAATTTTTAGTGTAGGTAATGATGTTGTTGATGTTATATCTTGTGATTATGTTTAGATCAAGTATGTTAAAGCTTAGATCTAACAAGTTTAAGCATGGATTTTGAAGGATCCATGGTTAAACTTGAAGATGAACATATGAAGCATTATGTGAACATGAAAAATGAATTTTGATACATAATCTTGTAATCTTGAAGTAATAAAGTGGGCGTAGAACTAATTTTTGAAACTAAAACTCATGTAAAGTTTGTTAAAAATTTAACATAAAGTTTATTTTTGAAAGATCTAAAGTTATTAAGCATGGATCTTGAAAGATCCATGGTTAAACATGATGTTAAAAATAATGATCTTTTTAATAAACATAAAAGTGGTTTTAGAACATGATTTACAAACTTTAAAGATCATTAAACTCATGGATTAGTTGGTTAATGAAATAAAGTTTCATAAAATAGTTTGTTAAAATACTCAAGAACACTTATTTATGGAAATATCATAATATGTAAAGTGTAGATCTAAATGACTACACATTTTTAACAAGAAACAAGTTCACCATGATGTTTCATATGGAAAAATTAGTATATGTTGTTGATGATTATTGTTGAAAATTGCTTTTGGTGTTCAAAAGAAAATAAACACATGTTTTGAAAACATGGGAAACCTCCATTTTTAGGGGAAACTATGTAAAATTTTGACACTTAGAAAAATATAATTTTTGTTGAAACTTATTCCCTAAAAATTCACCTAAAAATATTTACCAAGGTTTCCCTAATTTTTGTCTAAAATTACAAATCAAGAAATGGTGATTTCTTCAAGTTAAAATTAATATTAAGTATATCTATGCAGTTAATCTCGGCTCTATAGCGGTGCTATAGCGTCGATATGTCGGTTATATGTGGTAGCCCAAAATATCGTTTTGTAATATCGGTATTATCTCGGCCAGCGATAATATCGGCGATAAACACCGATATATCGCCGATATTTTGTATAATCTGTAGCGGTTGTCTCGCCGATATCTCGGCCTGGGTCAAAATTTCACATTTTTTTATACAAATCTGCATTGTGTTTTGAATGGTGCAAAAACTGCCTCACACAGGCCCGGTTTTTCGGAGCTCCATTCGTGTCCGCAGGACGTGCGGGCACGCACGAGTTCAACCAAATTCCAGCTCAGAAACTCACATTTTGCACCCCCCCTGCGCGCGGGTAGGACTTGTGGTAAAATATGTCATAAAGCTACAATGGAGTAGTAAAGGCTTTACCTTATAAACAACCACTCACTTTGTTCCCACACCAATGTGGGACAAAGTATTTACCACCTTTTGAGACTTTCATTCACGCACCCAAAACTTCCAACATATATGTCCTAAACTTTTGCTACTAATATTATATAGGTTCTAGACTTCTACCACCTCTTGATGAACACTTCTTTATTTTGCTATTAATATTATATAGGTTCTAGACTTCTAGTATATATATATATATATATATATATATATATATATATATACTCTAGATATGAATATATATCATATAGGGTCTAGATATATATATATATATATATATATAGGGTAAGGTTCATGCGAGAACCACCCTTATTGCGAGAACCGCGAGAACCAATGTGAACACAAAATAAAATCTAAAAAAAATCAAAAAAGCACTCAAATTATTTATTTATTTTTTTAATATTTTTTAATAAAAAATTGCTATATTTCGTTACCATAAAAAAAACTTTTTTTTTTCGAGTAACAGTTATCCATGCACATGTGCATATGTATCATTACTTCAACAAATTCGGTAATACGTTATCAGGAATAGACAATTGCATTTTAATTTACAATACCATTAGTAATACACTACTTTTTACATTACCAATATTCAAAATGCACATGTGCATAATTAGGTATAACCATGATATAACGTGTTTTGGTACAAAAAGTTTGTGATTTTGAATGGAGAAGTAGACCCATATACATGTTTTTGGGTTAGTTATATCTAGTGGTTGATGGTTTGGTTATAGTTGTCAATTTTTTATGTAATATGTTGATTGGATGGTATAAATGGTGTTTACATACATGTAATAAAGTGAAAATATTGTTAATGGTATTGTATTATGGATGGTAGGAGGTAATGGTATTGTATTATGGATGGTAGGATAGATGAAAGGGAAAGTGTATTCAAAGTGGTGTACCAAAACACCTTATTTCATGTTGATACATATAAATGCACATGTGCATTTCTAATATTGGTAATGTAAAAAGTAGTGTATTACATATGGTAGTGTAAATGAAAGTGCAATTGTCTAATATATGTAATGAATTACGGAATTTATCAAAGAAATGACAAAAATGCACATGTGCATGCTTGTGTATTATGGATGGAATGATAGATGAAAGAGAAAGTAGTGTACCAAAACACCTTATTTCCTGTTGATACATATAGATGCACATGTGCATTTCTAACATTGTTAACGTAAAAAGTAGTGTATTACACGTGGTAGTGTAAATGAAAGTGCAATTAACTATTATTTGTAATGAATTACGGAATTTGACAAAGAAACGATACATATGCACATGTGCATGGATAACTGTTACTCAAAATTTTTTTATTTTTTTTATTAACAAAATATAGCGATTTTTTCAAAAAAAAAAAAATAGTAAAAAATAAAATTTTTTTTTTTGGGTTTCTTTTAGATTTTTTTAGGAATTACTGTTTGTGTTCACACTGGTTCTCGCGGTTCTCGCAATAAAGGGTGGTTCCTAACGGATCTTTGTCCTATATATATATATTTATGCATGATATTATAAATTAGCGATATCTCACCGATATCTCACTGCGATAAACGATATCTCAAATATCGGTCCTTGACCGATAACCGATATTTTTCCGCATTAACTGCATAGAAGTATATATATTTTTAGGGAAAATATATATATTTAGTGATCACCAAATTTTGTGCTAAGTGTATATTATGTGTATTATATATATTAGTGTATTAGGAACTTGAAAATACACTAAATACTCCCATGGAGTATAAATACAAAAATACACATACAAATACATGAGAATACATAAGTATACAAGTATACAAAAATTCCTCACAAGGAAATACATGGACAAATACAAGGAAAATATATTTATGAAAATATATTTCTTAACATATTATTGAATTTAGACACTATGGACTTAAAAATGTATTTTTGAACAAATATATAACCCATACCCAGTATTGGAATTTATACAAAAATCGGGTGGAAAACAAGAATAACCATACACATATTTTATAACATGACAATATATATATATATATATATATATATATATATATATATATATATATATGTGTGTGTGTGTGTGTGTATTGCATACATGTCTTAAAATATGCTATTTTTAAGAAATATAATTCCGAAAAGTAATAAAAATCAAAGTATTGATTTTTTGTGAAGAATACAAAATACACAAGTATTTACATAAGATACAAGTAGACTTTCCTAAGTATACTTGTACAAAAATAATATTGAAAATATTATTTCACAAAATACATATATTTATTTTTTGGAAAATAATATAAGTAACATACTTGAAAGGTTAAAAATATAAATTATTTTTAACCCTTGTTACCTTGACAAGAAGACGTATAAACAAATATAAACTCAAAGTGCAAGAACATATACATAAACAAAAGATGGTGACTTGTACTTGTGTGATACAAGTCTAGTGACTAACATTAATAGAACACGTATAGGTCACGACGCTATAAAACCAACCGGTGAAGTTTACGGCGCATGATACGCAAAGTTGTGAGCTCATGTCCCCACTTTTAAGCTTTTACTTGTTTTTCTAAACTTGGGGAAAATACATGTACTATGGTATGTAGAATACAAAACCAAGGAAAGACACATAGATCATGTGACGAATAGGGTGCCATAAGCACCATTAATCAACAATATACCTAGACCGCGGAACAAAAGGTTAGATCTAATGGGTTTCAGGCAGCCACACTCCGGGCCACGTGCTACCTGGAGTGCTTTTGTGTCTCTAGTCGTTAACTGACAAGTAAAATGCCTATGGTTTGGATGCTTCCTATGTCGTGACACATGTTAGTGGCCTTGCAAACCACTAGCGATCTCGTATTCCTTACATTTACAGAACTCAGTTTCAGATACGTCTTTACAAATCACATACCATGTTTTCATACAAGTATTGAACATTTATTACAACAACTGTATGAATTCACACCAACATTATGTTGACGATTTTCCAAACTTACATGTATTTTAGGTAACTAAAGTGGATGTATGCGTGGTCTCACTCTTGCTCCTGAATGTCACTTATGTTTTAGTCATGTCGTGTCAAGACTCCTTTGCCTATTTTGTGGGATTTGGTTATTATACTACATCCCGTGTGGTGATATAAGAACCAAAACCTTGATGTCTATCTTATAAATAAAGTTGTAAACTTTTCAAACAATATGTTATCTTGTGATGTAAACACTTAACTTATGTTATGTTAATGGCATTTGGAGTTATTTTACGAGCATGTAGTATATTTACCATTCATATGCAATGAGAACCTTTCAGGATCACACCTCGTGCTTCCGCCTTAGAAAGGGGTGTGACATAATGGTGGAAGTGTAGTGAAAGAAGAGGTGATTTCTTGCCCCTTGGTGGGATTAATCTACTACTTCTAATAAAGTAAAATAACTTTTGCCACGTGGCATATGCTGAGACCACTTTTTTTTTCAATTGTCCGCCAAAACCATTCTCCTCATACGCTTATCTTCTTTTCCCATATTCTCTAAAACCCTAAAGGTATCTTCCTTCACACACATCATTCTTCATCTCCTCTTCACGCCGTTGCCGTAGTGCTCTCTCACAAAACCCTAAGAATCAAATACTGACGATTTCATCCTATCATCCGATTCAAATGCTATCAATATCGTTTCTTTTCATAAACACAATCTGTAGTAGGCGATTCTCATATCGGCGATTTTTCGTTCGTTCACGTCGTCCCTCATCTTCTTGGTTTCTATCATATCACGAGTTCAGGTTTAATGTCAATTTCTGTTACGTCCTAGAGTTTTACGCTTATCTTTATTACGTTTATTTATATTTATTTGGTTTAGATTATGACTTGGGCTTGGGCTAGGCCATGTGGGCCAATGGGGTAGAGGCTCCTATAAATAGTCTTATTATATTATTAGTGGTAGAGCTCTCCATTGTAATGATGTAGCCCCAAATAGAGAACCTTGTACCCGACAATCCTAGAGATTGTGTGCAAGGTTCTCGAAGATCGTACCAGACAGTTCTTGAGACTGTGTGCGATCTAAGCAGCGGCACTATGTTATGCAATGAAATACTTTCTTTTTGTTCGTATGGATTGATCTTATTTTCCGCGTTCGATTAATCCTAGAGTGATATCTCGGGTTTTTCAGGACTAACAAGTGGTATTAGAGCCATTGAAGTCTTTCAAAGGCTCGGTTTTGATATCACTCGGAAAATAAAAAGAAGGTTTTGCACAGTGTCCGGGGTGTGTATTCGTCAAAGAAGTGTTACGGTGGTGGTGGCTTTTCGGTTACGAGCGGTGTACGGTGATCGGTTTTTGTAGGTTGAACAGTGGATGACGGTGAAGTTGGTTCAGCAAATAGAGGTGGAGACTGTTTGTGTGGGAGGTGGAGAGGCTGGATGTCGTCGGAGATGAGAAGAGTGATCGGAAAATGGCGGTGGTCGGCAACGATGATGACGATGGATGACAATCGCCAGAGACGGAGAAGAAATTGTAACAGAGATCAGTGGTCGCCGGACGTAACAACAACAGCGATAAGTGGTCGTCGAAGGGAGTTGGAGAATGATGAAGATGATGAGACGATGAACGGAGAGGGTGAACTGATGATGACGAACGTCGGTGTTGGAGGTGATAAACTTGCAGGTCACTGGAGTAGTTATAGATGGTGACTAAAGGCGACGGTGGTGATGATAAAAACGTTGATGTGCAGGTTGGTGATGTACGGCGGTGGTTGTCCGAAGATCGGAGTTCACGTCGGAGATTATGGAGGTTTTATGTATCTCGAATCGGAACCTGTATCACGGATTAAACGATGATGATCACTGATGATCTCGAATGAAACGAGATGTTATCTCGGATGTGTTGAGCGATGATATCGGACGAAGTATGCAGAATGTATGAATGGCTATGTTATGAAGATGATGATGTGGGATGATGTCACAGCAGCATCAGCATGGTAACATTCTTGTCGGCTGCACATGATATCCATTCAAGAATTTAAAAAACCCTAATCATTGTCAACCATTAGATGAAGGTGAGTGATCTACGGTCAGGAAATGAAGGCCATGTCTTGAATTCAGTGCAAATGTTGTGGGGACCATAGTGGAATCTGATAATGGTTTGGTTGTGAATTTCTGTGGGGCCAACAGTGCAACCTAGAAGCTTCTATGGCTGGTGAATTTTAAAAAGGGGAACAAATGATTGGAGCCCAGGTTTGTGTAATAGTGGATTAGTTAATGTAAGCCCAACAATTTTCTTAGCCCAGATTCCATCCGTGATACATCTGGAATTCATAAAGAATCCGATTCCATCCGAGATCAACATGTAACGCCCCGTGTTTTCAGAAGTCAAAGTCAAAGTCAAGGTCAACGTCAACGACCGATTGAACGAATTTGACTTATAGTGATTTCCTTATTTTGATTGTATTATGTGGAGTAAGTGTTGTTAATTGCTAAAATCGATATGTGTTAATCGATACCTAATCGACTTACGACTGTGAAATATAGGGAGTAACAATGCGATAAAGTTAACTAATCGATAATCAAGCTATGCTACTCGACATCGAATCTAGATACGATCCGTCACTCGACTTAATTTGGTTATTATACGTGTGTGTGTGCCTTATGTGTTACTTGTGCATGTTATATATATATATATATATATATATATATGTTGTGGAAATCAATCGAACTCAATCGAAACTCGAACTCGAATCGCAATCGAACTATGATAATTAGTGGAGAAGAGATTATGCGAGATATGAAGTAGTTGGGACTGAAAGTAATTTGACTAGGAAACCCTATCGTAACGAGCTGCTCGCAATCGAAATCGAAACGCTAAAAATCGTCGCGCCAAACACTCAACCCAGGTTCCATCCGATCGGATAGCCATCCGATCGGATAGCCACCTTGCCGCCAAGACAGGTGTCATCCGACCAGGATGTCATCCGATCGGATAAGCCATCCGAGCGGTGTGTCATCCGATCGGATAACACTTTCCTCTTTTGGAATCCTATAAATACCCCTGTCATTGTCATTCTTTCCATTTCTGGAAGTCCTTGTCCGAACCACTAGTGCTCCTCACCTTTTCTTCGATTTCTCTCAATTCAGGTAAGATCTCGCCCTAAATCTTGTACGTTCTTGATCTACACGCACTCCTACACCTTTCTATCTTTTAAATCTTAACTTTTAACCACGAAATCACTTGGTTTCGGATGATTCTAGGGTGACGTCATCATGAGTTCTTCAAGAACTTCATGTTTTGACTTCAATCCACCAAGAACCACCGAGATCTAACCGATTTCCACGCAAACATACAAAGATCTTGACACGAGAATGGTGAAAAAGGATTGAAAGATGGTTTTAACCTTCTTTCAACCCTTTTTGCACTTCAAGTACTCAAAACCGATAGGATCCGACCCTGATTTAGTCTTCTACTCGATTGTAGTGTTTTACTAGCTCAAGATCCGGATTCTACTCACGAGACTACCGATTTCGGGTTAGCCAAAACCAACCCTCTCGAGCCGGTAACCGGCCGGACTAGGGTGATTCCTGGTCGGGTTGGTCATCTGGGTCGAACAAAGGGTTCTGTTGGCTTACACGTTGTCAAAGCGTCTCGACATAACGACAAACCTTCAAAACGACCAAGTGTAGGACGGACAGGACAATCAGAACGGATTACCATCCGAACGGATTGCTGTCCGATCAGATAGGTCATCCGAACGGATTGTCATCCTAACGGATCACACTTGGGTCCCACCTTTTAAAACAATCCTAGCTAAAGTTTGAGTATCGAACGAATTGCAATCCAATCGGACAACCATCTGACTGGATTACTCTTCGGATCATGAGATACTAAGACTTTAAAGACTTAAACAATTTTCAACATGTTCAATAACAAGGTTGCCATCCGATCGAATGACGCTTCTGTTGTGAACTTGTCTTCAATAAGTAACCTCATCACTAAGTCGCCGTCCGACCGGATGACCATCCGAACGGATTGTCATCTGCACGACTAGTCATCCGATCGACCGACTTGAAAGATAGAGATACTTCATTGTTTTCAAAATACTACAACGAAAACTTCAAAAGTCAAACCATCGTACACAAACACATTCCTCTTATGGGAAGAAACAGTTCACTCGAATCGCCATCCGACCGGACCACTGTCCGACCGGATGACCACCCGAACGGATTGCTGTCCGATCGGATTACCATCCGATCGAACCACTATCCGACCCTTTCACACTTTGTGACGTTTTGCGCATCACTTATCGTTATACGATCTAATCTATTCAGGCAAACCTTACTCGCTAAGCGCTCCCTTCAATCCATCAAGCGATGTGAGTATACTTGATCCCTTTTTGCTTTAAGCACTTTTGGGTGTTACATACGTTACAACTATTCAAATCACATCAAACACACTACTCAATACTATTTGAACGCTAACCGTTAATGCATGTTATACGTGGCTTATGAATGCTTGTTTGTTATGTTTACACATGGAATGCTGTCTACCTGCCTTAGCAACGATAGTACTACAGTTTGGACTCAGCACCCGTTCACACGGGGGTTGTTAAGGATCATTTACTTGCATGGATTACGGTGGTAATCATGTATTGCGAACTGCCTCGGGCAGTCAAACCGCAGTCATTGGTATCGATGGATCTATGTCTATAACTAACGTGCTTCATTTCACTATGTGTACGTGCTGGTTATGCGTAAACGAATTCGAACTCTATATGCTATTATCAAACTTGTATGCTCACCTTTACATTATATGTATTGACTTTATTTTAACGTATGTGACAGGTGCTTAGGACTCACACTTGGTAGTAATTTGAAGCTAGAATAAAGCTTTAGAGCCCAACAAATAGTTATCTGTAGTGGTCAAACTAAGGGTCTCTAGAAGCAGATAAACAATTGCTCTATTTTGAAATCTGAGTTGTCGGAACAGAATATTTGCCTAGATTTTTGTCTGTAATAATTGTTTTACTGTTTGAGATACGGCATGGGACGTATTATTTAAATTGAATGGTATTGATAATTGTTATGGAAACTTCTGGACAATCTGTTTCGCTCAGTGCCATGCCCCGAGGATTCCACCATCGGTTGGGGTGTGACAGATTGGTATCAGAGCCATAACTATAGGGAATTAGGCAAGACACGACCTAGTCCGGGTCGATGTCTTAGAAACCTAGTCTATAGTTAGGAACCAACAGACCGACTTGTGCATAACCAGTAGGGATTATGTACGAGCTTTTCCTTGCTATTTTCGTTTATGATACACTATCACTACACTCGAATTTACAGCTATGAAAAGGCGATAAAGTCGAGATTAGGTGTGAAAGCCACAAACTCTTGACTAAATTGCTTAAGTTAATGCTGTTTTATCAACTTATCAATGATTTCTTCTTTCTTTTTCAATAACGAACGGGGGAAATTATACCAAATCAGGAGTGAAATCCATATTTTGATGAATAATTTCCTCTATTTTATAAAAAACAGGGACGAAGTTGTTGAGCCAGGGGTGAAACCCTAACCTTGACGACTTGTTCCGCACATTTTACAAAACTCCCACCAAAGTCTCGACGGACTCCAACGACCTGAAGTCGCAGTATGACCAACGGGATGTGTGCCAAACGCCCAAGAATCGAGGCAGAAGCATAGTCCTGAAGGTCAAATGTGCACAACGGATCCTTGTGAATAGTCGAACCACTTTGGTTAGTCTACTAGCCGCAGACAACCTATTTCTCGATTTTTATGTGTTTCGATTCAGAGCCGCAACTGCCGACTCTGACGTTTCATCTATTTTATGTGCTTATATATATGTTTACCTGTTTATGTGTTTAAATTTTTGGAACTTCACTCGATTTCTGCTTTCACTTCAATCGACACGTACGACTCGCACTGCTTTTCTATCTCAACTCGCACTACAAATCGTGAAAATTTTGAACGATATTATGCTACGATGTACGCTTATACTACGCTATTCTCGAACGATCGCAAGCTTTGAATGATAGGTTTCTGTATTCTGACTGCCTCTTGTGACTACATGATTATGTGAAAATGTGATTCTGTGCTCTAAATGCTTATGTGACTATGTGATTGTGCTCTATATGGCTATATGTCTATGTGTTTACGTGGTACGTGTTACTGAGCTTTAGTAGTAGTAGACGTGTGAGGTGAGATTCGAATATTTTGAGTTGAGTCCTGTGACAATGTCTGTTGCAGACAATGTCGTCTGGATCCCGTCATCCCTTACTTTCTCGTCAAGAAAAGAGAGAAAAACGCCTCGCTGCCATCATCGCTAAGAGTGTGGCAAAGGCCGTGAGTGATGTTTATGAGAATGCCAGGAAATCGTCTGAGGAATCGAGAACCGAAGCTCCTAAAGCTACCGCGAAGACCTTCAGTTTCAAGCAATTCAAGTCATGTGGGCCAAAAGAATTCACTGGCGAGGGAGGTCCTACTGCGTTATTCCACTGGTTTGATTCCATTGAGGTTACTCTGCGACAGAGTGGTTGCCCTGATGACCTCCGTACTCTGAATGCTACCGGCGTTTTCCAGTCCCGTGCACTAGACTGGTGGACGGCCGAGAGGAACAAGCGAGGGAACGATGCAGCCTACGGTCTGTCATGGGACGAGCTCAAGGAAGTTATGCTAGAGGAATTCTGCCCTCCTCACGAACGTCAAAAGCTAGAAGATGAATTTTGGCACATACAGCAAAAGGATGGTGACAATGCTGGTCTCACTGCTCGTTTCAAACAGCTCAGCATTATCTGTCCTGACCAAGTCAAGACTCCAGACATGGCGATCAAGAAGTACATCCGGGCCCTGCCCGACTGCGTTGCTGATTTCGTGTAAGCGGCTAAGACTACGACGATCGAGGAAACTTATCTACTGGCCGCTGAAATCAATGACAGGCGGGTTAAGGCTGGTGTCTGGGATAAGACTTCGAAGCATCTGCATCAAGCTACCACTACCGCACCAACTGTTGAACCCACCTCATCAAGCAACAAGAGAAAGAACAGCTCCAGCAACAAGAACTGTGCGATCACTGCTGCACCAGTTCAATCCCTACCAGCTCAACAGCGCCAAGGGGCAGCGCCTGTGGCCAATGCACCTCTTGCTAAGCGTGCATACACTGGGCCACATCCGTTCTGCCCTACTTGCACCTACCATCACCCGACTATAATTCCTTGCCGTTTCTGTGCTCATTGCAATGTATACGGCCATTTTACTGCCAATTGCCGTATTCGACAAGCTCCTGCTCATCAAGCTCTACTCACCGCCCCACAGGGTCAACAAGCTCCTCCGGCACCCGCAGTCAAAGCCAGAGCCTGCTTCGCATGTGGCGACCCTAACCATTTCGCCAACATGTGCCCAAACCAGGTTGTGAAACAAGAGCCCCAGCAGCAACAGCCCCAACAGCAGCAGCAACACCAGCAACAACAGCAGCAACAACAACAACAGGCCGCACGCGCCAGAACCTTCAACATCAACGTGCGCCAAGCCCAAGCCGACAACAACGTAGTTAATGGTACGTTCCTTTTGAATGGTATTTATGCATCATGTTTGTTTGATACTGGAGCCGATAATTGCTTTGTGTCGTTCGAATTCGAGAAGCTCCTTAGTCGTAAACGCACCAATCTCCCTTCGACGTTCGATGTAGAAGTCGCCACCGGAAGAACTGTTGCCGTTGATTCTGTTATCCGTGATTGTACTATTGAGCTCAACAATCACATCTTCCCAATCGACCTCATTCCAATGCAACTCGGAAGTTTCGACGTCATAGTAGGCATGGACTTTCTACGCGAAAACCATGCTGAAGTTGTGTGTTACGATAAGATGATTCGATTCTTGCTCGCGAATGGTGATTAATTATGTGTATACGGTGAAACTGCCTCGAAAGGGCTCAAGCTCATGTCATGTGTCCAAGCTAGCAAGTATCTCCGCAAGGAATACAAAGCCTTCTTGGCGAACATTGTAGTAGCGGAGAAGGAAAAGAAAGAGAAGAAGGAAGTGAAAGACGTTCCTGTGGTTCGTGAATTTCCTCATGTGTTCCCTGATGATCTTCCAGGTTTACCACCAAGTCATGATATCGACTTCCGTATTGACCTCATTCCTGGAGCCAATCCTGTTGCCAAAGCCCCTTATCGACTCGCGCCATCCGAAATGCGTGAACTCTCAAACCAACTCCAGGAACTACTTGAGAAAGGCTTCATTCGCCCGAGCACCTCTCCATGGGGCGCTCCAGTCCTTTTCGTCAAAAAGAAGGATGGGTCGTTCCGGATGTGCATCGACTATCGGGAATTGAATAAGTTAACTATCAAGAACCGCTATCCCCTACCCCGTATTGACGACTTGTTTGATCAGCTACAAGGTGCTACGTGTTTCTCGAAGATCGATCTACGTTCAGGCTACCATCAACTGCGCATACAAGAGGAGGATATACCCAAAACCGCATTTCGCACCCGATACGGCCATTACGAATTCGTAGTTATGCCTTTTGGCTTAACCAATGCACCAGCGGTTTTCATGGACCTGATGAATCGCGTGTGTAAACCATATCTCGACCGTTTCGTCATCGTATTCATTGACAACGTCTTGATCTATTCCAAATCGAAAGCCGAACACGCGCAACATCTGCGTTTGGTTCTCGAGTTACTCCAGGGGAACCATCTCTATGCCAAGTTCTCCAAGTGCGAATTCTGGTTGGAGGAAGTTCAGTTTCTGGGTCACATTGTTAATAGTCAAGGCATTCACGTCGATCCTGCGAAGATTGAAGCCGTCAAGAGTTGGGTTACACCAAAGAATCCGTCTGAAGTCCGTTCTTTTCTCGGACTAGCGGGCTATTATCGACGATTTATCGAAGGATTCTCGAAGATTGCTGTGCCGCTTACCTCTTTTACGCATAAAGATCAGCCTTTAGTCTGGGGAACCAAACAAGAGACTGCCTTTCAAACCCTCAAGCATAAGCTTTGCAATGCTCCTGTTCTCACATTGCCTGACGGAAACGACGATTTCATTGTCTATTGTGATGCTTCCAACCTTGGTCTCGGTTGTGTCCTCATGCAACGGAACAAGGTTATAGCCTACGCGTCTCGTCAGCTCAAAATCCACGAGAAGAATTATACAACCCATGATTTCGAGCTAGGCGTGGTTGTTTTTGCATTAAAGATTTGGCGACACTACCTGTATGGTACCAAGTGTACGATCTTCACCGATCATAGGAGCCTACAACATATCTTTAATCAGAAGGTGTGATACCTGGGTTACTGCGACCATCAAACAAATACCAAGCCAATGAAATATTGTATTTCATACTTGGGATCTGTATAAATATGTGTATCTTCTGCACATATCAATTCTTGTTCAATTTCAAACTCTATATCGCTTTCTGGAGAGTTATACGCGCACTGATGCGTAAATATAACCCGTTTAATGCAACGAACACTCCAGAATAGTGAAATAGGCTTAACATACCTTAAATAACCTTTACATAACTTAGAAATAAGTTTTGAAGGCTTTGGTATGGCAAAATCAAGTTAAATCGCTTACAGGGACTAAAGTTGACAAACTACGAAAGTATGCCAATTTGAACTGTAACAGACATTCCGGAACATGACCATAAGTTAAACACACCTTAAATATCCTTTACATAGCTTAGAAATAGGCTTTGAGGGGTTCGGTGTGATAAAATAAACTTTTGGGTCTTTCAGGGACTAAAAGTGTAAAAAAGTGCATAAGTTTGCATTTTCGCGCATAACTTACGTTCTGAATACATCCGGACATCCAAAAATTTATGTAAGCACTAAAATATTTTATTTTAGTGTTTGGCATAAGAAAAATCCATTCGTCGCGTCATTTGGATCGTTTTTCGCGCCTATGCGATTTCCGTCGTAATTAAGCGAACATCGCGTTCGTACGACCAAACGAACCATCATCCGGCATATTTTTGAGCATGTTTCATGTCCACAATGTTTAGGCATCATTTTAGGGCCTTAAAGATGGCTTTACGGGCCTTAGAAGTGTCGGAAATGATCTTAAACACGTGCAGGGGCTGAAACTGTCATTTTGGAAACATATTTTCTGATCAGAAGCTCCAGGCGGCCCGCCTGAGCTTTGTCTGATCCTGAAGCGGGCCGCATCAGCCTCCCTGATCAGATAAGAACGCTTAGTCAGCTGATTCCAGCTGTTTAAACCTCATCCACACACTCACAACTGCACATTCAGCTCATTAGGACCATTTTTAAGTTACCACAACTTTGTGTCAAGTGTACGCACAAGATTCGAGCACGTTTCCATGAAACGATCTTAACGGTTCGGGTATTCCTATAAATACCCATCCACCCCCATTGCATAATTCACAAGAATTCTGATTTGAGGAGCTCTAAGTTGAAACCTTTGTTTCATACCTTAGATTTTTGAATCGAGTTTAGCATTCGGGGACCCTTCGTAAGTATTCTTTCGTTCTTTTATTGCTTTTCGAGTCTGAAAGTCAAAATTTGTTTGACTTTCTGCGTTGACCAGTTTATGGTCAATGCGAAGTTCGTTTGAACTTCGCAACGTGAGTGTAATCACGTTGGTTATAGTCCCTTGGGACTATGCCTACTGATTACCACGTTGTCTAGGGTCGTAGGGTAAGCGATCTAATAAATCGCTTATACCTTCGAACCCGACCCATTTGGTCGATCATTAGGATCCGACCAAATACATTAGGTGACCATAGTATATAGGGAATAACCTTCCGAGGTTATACCCTATGGTCGCTTCGTTTGAATAGTTGTATGATAGGTAGTTTATGTGCCTTAGGTAAATTACCAGAATACCCTTTTCATGTATAATTGGTAATTTAGCATATGTAACCTAAACTTTTGTCACATAACTGATTATGTAACATGTTTAGGCATATAACACTTGTCATAGGACTAGTTAGGCGGTCCGAACGCGTTTCACGCGAACGACGCGTTAAAGTAGCATAAGCTACCTAAACGGGTCGTAATGGGTCGTGAGCACTTATGTTAGGTTTCATTTAGTATGTAGGCTTCGTTAAACCATATTACACGAGTCTCCACACTCGTTTGGTTTACGAACCTTCATTCTATCCGATCCTCCGATCTAGGTCCGGTTTATTAACATAGTTACCTATATTAGGTGCCGTTTGATATCCGCGATCTCTAGCATTGTTTGGTTGTTACTCAAGGACTACTGAGCAATCTCAAGTGAGTACATAGAACCCCTCTTTTACTGTTTTCCAAACTGTTTTGGGGTGAAACACATGTGCCTACTTGTTACTTTCATGCTTTCCTGTTTTCACATCATATACTTCCTATGTTCATTAGTACATTATAGTACATGATTTCATTACATTTTATGCTATGTATGCCCATTGTGTGCCTACTTAGTACATCGTTTTACATTACACTTATGCTATGTATGCCCATTGTGTGCATTACTTAGTACATCGTTTTACATTACATTTCTGTTGCATATGCTCATCCAGTATATGAACACATTATATTACATTTTGAACCGTCGTAACCATTTGACTATGTGAACCGTCGTAACCATTTGATTATATGAACCGTTTGTAACTATTGAACCGTGTGAACCATTTGTAACTATTGAACCGTGTGAACCGTTTGTAACTATTGAACCGTGTGAACCGTTTGTAACTATTGAACCGTGTGAACCATTTGTAACTAATGAACCGTGTGAACCGTTTGTATCTGTTGACATGATTTACATTTGACAATAGATATTTGACTATACATAAACATTTCTACAACTGTTTAACATTACATCTTGGTGGTTTGGTTTGAGTAAGTGATTAAGTAACGAGGCGTGTGTAATATGATACAAGCATGGTGGATACGCCGCTGGTACTTCCTATATATAAGTGTTTGTATGGTATTACATATTGTAGCGTTATTTGAATCATTTCAGTTTGAGACATAGAACATTTTATACAAATAACATACTTTTCACAAGACATTGATTTACAAACAACTTATCTTATACAAACTCATCTTACATGGTTATTCATTTAACCATACATTATTCTCTTATTTATACATATCATCTGATCTTATCGTTTTTCAAATGATTTACAAGACAAAGCAAATTACAAGGTTCATGACTAAGCATTTTCTCAAACATAAGTCATGAATTCGGTTTTCACAAAACCTATGTATCTCACAGGCATTTTTATGCTGACGTACCTATTTTCACATGTGTTTTCAGGAGATGAAGCATAGGACTTATCAAGACATACTTAGGCGGACCTGTGCCTTAGTGACTTAAAACGAGACAAGACTAGTTAATTTATGTTATGTCTCTTTAGTTTCTTGTTTAAAACAATGTAATCTCTCATGTTTGATCAATAAAACGATACTTCAATTGCCATGGATTTGAAACAATTAATTCTGTTACAACACTCCCCGATGTTTCCGCCACATTTTGTATGTTCTACGTGGTCGGGGTGTGACAGAAAAGATGGTATCAGAGCCAATGGGTATAGGGAATTAGGTTATTAGTAATGCTTTGACCTAGTCTATAACTTTCTTAGGACCCTAACGCAAGTTCACTTGCGTTTAGTCATAAAACAATACCGTCACCTATCCTTAGGCGACGACCACAACAAGAACATAAATTTCAAAACCGCTTTGAAAACTAATCATCTGTTCTAGGATGATTGATTACTAGGTTTTGAACCCTCTGTTATATGGTTTTGAACCCCTTTGAGTTTTCAAAATCTCGTCAAGGTTTTGGGTTTTAAAATAATGTGAACACGTGCAAACTGGAAGGGTGAATGCCTGTATTCTGGGTTTTCTGTCTAGGCAAGCACTTCGTATATATCTCATCAGACGCGAGACCAGTTGTGCTTACCTGGGAATTCTTGGGATGAGTGTTCACTTATAGGCAAGCATGTCTTCGCGATACATTATTTTTGACCTATTTACTTTGATTAATCACCGGGGTCGTTTGTTGCTTTGTAGTAACAAACAAATGACCACTATCCTTGCTTTCATCAGATTTGTTCATCTCATTCTTTTCGTCTAATACTCTCACTCGTTTCCTTTCATGTTTCCTCTTTTAGAATGCCTCCTCGACGCGAAAACCAGATAGCGACTGCCGAACTGGCAGAAATCATTGCACAGCAAATGGCTGCTCAATTCCCAAACCTCTTTGCTCAATGGAACCAAGCCAACAACAACAACAATGGTCCATGCAATTTCAAGAGTTTTAACTCGGCTAAACCACTCAAGTTTAGTGGTTCTGAGGGAGCGACTGGGCTTCTTCAATGGTTCGAGAGCATTGAGAATACTTTCCGCCACGTGCAGTGTCCTGACAATCGCAAGGTCGAGTTTTCTTCAAGTGTGTTCCAGAAGAGGGCCCTTACGTGGTGGAACGGGGTGATGAGAGATCGTGGTGCAGAAGTTGCTCTAGCACAGACTTGGGCCGAACTTAGGGCTCTCATGATGAAGGAGTTTTGTCCTCGTCATGAGATCAGGGCCTTGGAAAGAGAGTTTGATGGTTTGAAGCAAGATAGCGGTGAGCATCGAGCCTACACGGACTGTTACGAGGAGTTAAGCCTGTTATGCCCAAACATGGTTACGCCTTTGGACAAGGCAATTGAAAAGTACATTGATGGCCTCCCTGACTCAATACAAGACATCGTGACTGGTAGCAACCCTACTACAGTTAGACAGGCCATTGAGCTATCTGCAACCTTGACTGAATCAAAGATCAGGAAAGGTAAACTTTTCCGAAAAGGTGACAAGAAACCGGTCGAGGAATCGAACCCAATCGAGGAATCAAAGACCATGGATGAACAGACTGAATCTCCTAAGAAGTCAAAGAAGCGAAAGGCTTCTCAGAACTTCGCCATGGTTACTCACAATAATCAAGCCGTCCCCAACCAACCAGCTCAACCCCCTGTTAGGAAGCCATACAATGGAACTGCACCCTTGTGCAACCAATGTAGCCTCCATCATCATGCCAATGTAAAGTGCCGCAATTGCCAAACTTGTGGACTTATAGGCCATACAGCAAGAGTCTGCCCAGCTGCAGCTGCACCAAACCAAGCTGGCAACAATCCTGCTCAGGGTCGTTTTCTACCAGGTTCTTGCTTCAACTGTGGCGAGATGGGTCATTTCCGAAGAAATTGCCCAAAGCTTGCTAATGCAAATCCAGCACAGGGATGAGCATCTGACCGAATGGAAGACAACGCTGTTTAGAAATAATCAATCCTTATGTATTATTTTCTTTAGTTGTCAAGGTCCAAGAAATAATTGTTATCGTTGTTTATAAATAAATCTTTTATTTACATTGCAATGTATTTATGTGGTTGCATGTATAAACAACATATCTCTTACAATATCGACAATCAAGGAACCGTATTCCTTGAAGAACAAACTACCCCCAAAATTTTTCCCATTCTATGATCTCTCGCGTTTGCACGAAAATCCTAAGTACCCGTTTCTTCCAAGAGAAACGAAGTACGAGGTGCCAAGATAGCAATCAATAACAAGATAATAACAATTAAACAATTATGTGGTTATGTACTTATGTGTTCACTTTTATGTTTTGTGTGATCCAAACTATGTTATCCAAATCCTCGTAGAATCCTCCATATCTTTGTATAAGGGATTCATGGTAGGATACCCCAAAGGTACTATCTAAAATCCTTAATGGACTTCTACGTTGTAGTTAAGTCCCTTGGGTTATATAGTACTACTCCATAATTAGACCCTTGAGTGGTCTAGTTAAACAGATTGATCCAAAAATCTGGTTAGGAACATCATGTGATGATATAGCTGAAAGGACTCCTTGGTGGGCCTAACTAAAAAGATCATTTGTCGATCTAATTAAAAGGACCCTATGGTAGTCTAGTCACCCTCATCACAGGTTTGATTTTCCTCCCCTAAACATTACAAGACAAACTGTGCGGACTATGCAAGGAATTACGTAATTATGGATGCATACATAATTATGGAATTCAGTGCGCAGAAACCACAGCGAGCTTTGTCATGTGCCTAGAATTTAACTCTATTCATTTCCGTTTCTGAGGAAGCAACCGTAGAAAATGACTCCGTTTGTTCATTTACGTTTCTGAAGATTTGTCCGTTGAGGAAATGAATATCCGTGTGAATATCCTTTTCATTTCCATTTCTGAGGGAGCAACCGTAGAAAATGACTCCGTTTGTTCATTTTCGTTACTGAAGATTTGTCCGTTGAGGAAATGAATATCCGTTTGATTATCCTTTTCATTTCCATTTCTGAGGAAGCAACCGTTGAAAATGACTCCGGTTGTTCATTTTCGTCTCTGAAGATTGTCCGTTGAGGAAATGAATATCCGTTTGTCTATTATGTTCATTTCCATTTCTGATGAAGCACCCATTGAAAATGACTCCGTAAGATCATTTTACGTTTCTGAAGATTGTCCGTTGAGGAAATGAATCCCCGTTTGTTTATTCCTTCATTTCCGCTTCTGAAGAATACTCGTTGAGGAAAATGACTCCGTCAGTTCATTTTCGTTCTGAAGAATGTCTGTTAAGCAAATGACAAGATTATGCCTTACACATTTCTGGTGGTTATTTTGACACAAAGTCACAAATAGACTCCTACGAATAAATTTCGGGACGAAATTTCCTAAAGTAGGGGAGACTGTGACACCTGGGTTACTGCGACCATCAAACAAATACCAAGCCAATGAAATATTGTATTTCATACTTGGGATCTGTATAAATATGTGTATCTTCTGCACATATCAATTCTTGTTCAATTTCAAACTCTATATCGCTTTCTGGAGAGTTATACGCGCACTGATGCGTAAATATAACCCGTTTAATGCAACGAACACTCCGAAATAGTGAAATAGGCTTAACATACCTTAAATAACCTTTACATAACTTAGAAATAAGTTTTGAAGGCTTTGGTATGGCAAAATCAAGTTAAATCGCTTACAGGGACTAAAGTTGACAAACTGCGAAAGTATGCCAATTTGAACTGTAACAGACATTCCGGAACATGACCATAAGTTAAACACACCTTAAATATCCTTTACATAGCTTAGAAATAGGCTTTGAGGGGTTCGGTGTGATAAAATAAACTTTTGGGTCTTTCAGGGACTAAAAGTGTCAAAAAGTGCATAAGTTTGCATTTTCGCGCATAACTTACGTTCTGAATACATCCGGACATCCAAAAATTTATGTAAGCACTAAAATATTTTATTTTAGTGTTTGGCATAAGAAAAATCCATTCGTCGCGTCATTTGGATCGTTTTTCGCGCCTATGCGATTTCCGTCGTAATTAAGCGAACATCGCGTTCGTACGACCAAACGAACCATCATCCGGCATATTTTTGAGCATGTTTCATGTCCACAATGTTTAGGCATCATTTTAGGGCCTTAAAGATGGCTTTATGGGCCTTAGAAGTGTCGGAAATGATCTTAAACACGTGCAGGGGCTGAAACTGTCATTTTGGAAACATATTTTCTGATCAGAAGCTCCAGGCGGCCCGCCTGAGCTTTGTCTGATCCTGAAGCAGGCCGCATCAGCCTCCATGATCAGATAAGAACGCTTAGTCAGCTGATTCCAGCTGTTTAAACCTCATCCACACACTCACAACTGCACATTCAGCTCATTAGGACCATTTTTAAGTTACCACAACTTTGTGACAAGTGTACGCACATGTAAGACCCTAATTCGTACATGACAAAAGTCGCAGCGGAAACACGAAACATAAAATATCTTTCATTATAAATACCTTAACTTATTTAAAATTTAACTTTAACATAACTCTTATTCATAAATCCGTCATCCTCGTATTTACTAATTAAAAACATAGCTTACGTTTACTACAATTTACACTCAACGTCCCCGTACAATCTCTCTAGTGATTCGGTCTTCGATCTCTAATCCTCGTGATAAACGCTCATTATCAGTACAACCTGCATTCACCACATACATTCATAACATTAGCACACATTAAATAAACAAAATTCATTCGCGTACACTTCACACTTCGTCATCTTTTAAGCTTTAAGCATTTCATCTGCATATCCATTTCCTGGTGAGGCTTCAATAATGTACCTGCATTACTGTTCATTCTCAAGGTACACCATTAATAACGTTAACCCTCATCGTCTCTAAATCATGCTTACATACGTACTTACATACATACATACATACATACATATCTACATACGTACATATCTTTCCTACAACTTTACATACATGCATACACTCATACATGCCTCTATACATACATACATACATACATACATACACATCTACATATATACAAACCTTTCCTACATCATTATATACATGCATACACTCGTACATATCTTTACACATACATACATACATACACATCTACATACATACAAACCTTTCCTACATCATTACATACATACATACCCTCGTACATATCTTTACACATACATACATACACATCTACATACACGTACAAGATTTTACATACTTCCTACATACTCATACGTTAATTACATGGGACTTAGACTTTGATTTATAGTCCATAAATACAATCTACGATATTCACCAAGCATGTTATTAACAATGTATTAATCGTACCTTCTTACAGACATACACTATTCTTACATGCGTACTCACACATCTACATACATACATATACTCATAAAACATATATACGTATATACTTAAGACGTACATACATATATACCTACATACTTCTTACATACCACGCTTAAACAATCATCTTGTCGAAAAACGACATACCGGAATGCGTTACGGATCGTTCGGAAGTGCAATATAAAGAAAAACGAAGAAATGGGCTAGACAACCCGTCGCCGACGGGTCCCATGACCGTCGGCGACGCCCTCGAAAAATGCCCGTCGCCTGTTTTGTTCCGTATCCAGTCAGTTAGGCCGTCGGCCAAAAAGTGATTTTTGGGAGCCCGTCGGCGACGGCCCCTAGAAAAGTCACTTTTCTGCAGATCCGTTTCGTCGCTCGTACGCACTAAAACGCGCGTAACTTTTGAACCGTTTACCCGTTTAACCTCCCGTTTCTTCCTACATGCTTGTAAATTCACATTCTAACATATAAACTTAAAATCCCATATCCGGGTTAAGGAAATTCCTAACTTATGCGTTTACGCCTATATTTTCATTTTCGGACAATTTTACCCATTCTTGTTTTCATCACACAACTCATTTGTTTTAGCCCAAAACTTGCATGAACATTACTACCATGATACCATTACATTGTCCGGAGTTTCGTACTTGGGGTTTACACACCCAATCCCCGTTACCCGGTTATCATACCGTAACCCTTTCATACTCTTCTTCCCGATATAACAACAAACCCCATCTTTGACCCGTTATATCTTCTTAACGAAAATCATCGATTTCATACCATCCATCCTCAATTGCCCTCAATCATCATACTTTAATTAACTAACACATATCCTTACGTAAACAACTAAGAAGTGATTACGGAAATCACTTACCTCATGCATCCGTGTTCACATCCGCTTCCTCGCCTCTTCTTGACCCGTTAGCCTTTCGCGCTTGAGTCCGTCTCGACATGATTCCTATACTTTCATATCATCGCAATTACATTCTTGTTAGCATACTCATTGCACATGTTAACGATCATAACAATTACATCTTTTACATTTGACTTTAATTAGTCAATTCCAACAAGCATAGAACATGTGACCAATTTCGCATTCTTACAAGCTCATGTAATTCATCATATCATTCCATTTAAAACGTATCGTTATAACATGTACTATACGACTTCCTATAACCCTATCTTTACGACAATGAGTCAAATCATGTTTCTTGTTCGTAGTTGACTTTCAGAAAGTCAACAACTCATTTTATTTAACTTTCGACTTATCATTTTATACCCGTATCATCACGATAGGCTATACGGACGACACTATATACATTTTATCATATACGTGGTGTGCGTACCACCTTCTAAGCATAACGTACAACTAATTCATGCACAATCTTCTAAATTCATACATAATTCATCAATTTCTTCCTTCTAATCAACACAAATCATACATGCATAACTATCAAACCTATAATCATCACATTTGTTCCAATCCTTCTAACAAGAATCCATCATACATAACATGATACATCAATTTTGAACAAGAATTAGACCTAGATGATATATCCATGCTATCATCTTCACCCTAACAATTGGGTTTCATCTTTAAACATCAAATTAACACAAACCATACATAACCTATGTTCTATATGATGATTCTAACACTTATACATGATCAATTTCACATTAACTTACGGATTAGAACATAACCCACTTCACACATGATCACCAATCTTTGATTCAAGACATACCTTACGATCCCCTTGTGAAGGTGATCACTAATTCATGCTCGGTTGTGAATTTGGGCCTTGATTCATTCTTCAATTTGAAGCTTTTGATGAACTAGGGTTTTGGTTCATGGGGAGTTCCCTGATCGATCTAGAACACACGAAAATGTGTGTGTGTTTGTGTGGGTGTGTTTGTTAATTAAAACATAACTTTCCCCCTTGTTCATCTTTGGTCCCTCAAGTTTGTTCCCTTGTTTGCTTTGCTAAACATTTTACTACATTCCATCTTTTAACAATTTTAACCATACATTTGGGTAGGTTAAATAGCCTAGTTATTCATTTCTTGATGTACCATATCATAATATTTTAACGAATATAAATATTCGGGTTTTGGGGTGTTACAAGTCACCCCCCTTAAAAGAGGTTTCGTCCCCGAAACCTTGCTCATATCCACGGGACCATAATCCTTTACCTACCGGTTACTACCATCCCTCCTATTTAACACGCTTCTAAAATATATATTGTTAGACTTCAAATTCTTGCCTCATGATAGTTTCTTAGTGATGATCATCACTACATGTTTATTCATTCATTCCATTCACAATACATACCATGGCAAGAAATTACTCACACTTTATAAAAAGATCTCATGCATGAACAAATATAACCGTACGTCCTATCCTTTCTTTCTTAATCAACATAACACTCCCACGCGTTCATTGATCATAGCAACTCAATTATATCTACTTTTATTCATAAATCGTGTTGGACATGCCACTCTTGCTTTCATCGCACAAATACTCGTTACAACAGTCCATGCCTTCCATATCATACTTTCGCACATCCTTTTCATTTCTTTGACCCGTTAGTGACAGGTCACTATACATACTTCTTTAAACTTGTAATAATACATACATTCGTATGATCCGTTTATAATGAATCTATTACCTTTATCTCGTATTTTAAGATTTCATTCTATACATACACTGTATGTCATTTCATTCTTGTTTCGTTATCAAAATAAAACTACTATTTCATAGTCACGTCTACATGCTTAACTCCATAGTTAACATCATTCTACATTACTATTCCTCTCATTTCGCGCATTTACTTAATTTACATAAGTATACGTATCATGCACATTCATCACCTAAGAGTTTAACTAATACTCGTATATTTTACTCAAAACATTAAAAATTCACTTCTTAATGACATAGTTTTCATTCCTATGTCAACTATTAGAAATCAAGCTTTCCATACTATACCATGCCCATTCCAACATTTTAGTTCCATTCGCTTATATACTTTCATTTCTTTCATGCATTCGATTACCCACTTAATTGGGTAATAGCATATACTCTCATAATGAGATTCAAGCATACCACTTACGACCCGGTAACATCGGGTTAATTGCTTTCAACATAAATCTTTCGTTCTATCCGTATAACGGATTGAACTTCATACATTCGATATTGCATTCACGACCACTCGTTCTAAACGGATGGTACCTTATCCTTACTCGACTTGTTCAACTTGAACCGGTCGACTTGCATAGCTTATTACAGCCTTCGCTATCATAACCAAATCCGCAAGGAATTTGCATCATTCATATCTTTCATTCCTTGAATCCGTCTCGCGGATTCAAGCATTGCATTCATATCTTTCATTCTTTGAATCCGTCTCGCGGATTCAAACATTGCATATACGCTTTTCATTCCTTGAATCCGTCTCACGGATTCAAGCATTGCATTCATACTTTAACCTCTTTCATGTTTCGAATCCGTCTCGCGGATTCTAACATAGCATTCATACTTTAACTTCTGAGAGTCTTACATTTCTCTTTATCCTTACGTCCACCTACCACTTAATTCTAACGGACATACCTGTATCAATTATCACGGTCTCACGAACGTCATATGCTTCACGTGTACTGGCCAGGTACACAATCCACATACTAGTTTCGTGTCTTCGTGTAATTGTCACCTTATGTCCGAAGAATTAGGTTTCGGCACGTGTATCATTTTCAAAACATGTTTACTATACCATCATGGTCCTTCATTTAGCATTTTTCTTCCCTTAATGCATTTTACCATTTCATATACCCACATATTGAACTTACGTACCTGGGTTCAACTTTATCTTATTTTATGCCTTGGTGTCGGTACTTGACCGCATTCGCGGATCATCCTCTTCAAACACTTATACTTACCTTGCATATACAAAACCGTCAGTTTCTTTATACGTATACATAAGTACATACTTACATTCTCTTTTACCTTTGGATCTTGACCGAGTATTGGATTGTACGGGTTTCTTATCACAAGAGCACACAGGTTTGAGTTCAAGCACTTACCTTCTTACACTTGATTCTCTCAAACCAGGGCTCTGATACCAACTTGTAAGACCCTAATTCGTACATGACAAAAGTCGCAGCGGAAACACGAAACATAAAATTTCTTTCATTATAAATACCTTAACTTATTTAAAATTTAACTTTAACATAACTCTTATTCATAAATCCGTCATCCTCGTATTTACTAATTAAAAACATAGCTTACGTTTACTACAATTTACACTCAACGTACCCGTACAATCTCTCTAGTGACTCGGTCTTCGATCTCTAATCCTCGTGATAAACGCTCATTATCAGTACAACCTGCATTCACCACATACATTCATAACATTAGCACACATTAAATAAACAAAATTCATTCGCGTACACTTCACACTTCGTCATCTTTTAAGCTTTAAGCATTTCATCTGCATATCCATTTCCTGGTGAGGCTTCAATAATGTACCTGCATTACTGTTCATTCTCAAGGTACACCATTAATAACGTTAACCCTCATCGTCTCTAAATCATGCTTACATACGTACTTACATACATACATACATATCTACATACGTACATATCTTTCCTACAACTTTACATACGTGCATACACTCATACATGCCTTTATACATACATACATACATACATACATACATACATACATACATACATACATACATACATACATACATACATACATACATACACATTTACATATATACAAACCTTTCCTACATCATTATATACATGCATACACTCGTACATATCTTTACACATACATACATACACATCTACATACATACAAACCTTTCCTACATCATTACATACATACCCTCGTACATATCTTTACACATACATACATACACATCTACATACACGTACAAGATTTTACATACTTCCTACATACTCATACGTTAATTACATGGGACTTAGACTTTGATTTATAGTCCATAAATACAATCTACGATATTCACCAAGCATGTTATTAACAATGTATTAATCGTACCTTCTTACAGACATACACCTATTCTTACATGCGTACTCACACATCTACATACATACATATACTCATAAAACATATATACGTATATACTTAAGACGTACATACATATATACCTACATACTTCTTACATACCACGCTTAAACAATCATCTTGTCGAAAAACGACATACCGGAATGCGTTACGGATCGTTCGGAAGTGCAATATAAAGAAAAACGAAGAAATGGGCTAGACAACCCGTCGCCGACGGGTCCCATGACCGTCGGCGACGCCCTCGAAAAATGCCCGTCGCCCGTTTTGTTCCGTATCCAGTCAGTTAGGCCGTCGGCCAAAAAGTGATTTTTGGGAGCCCGTTGGCGACGAGGTGGGAGCCCGTCGGCGACGGCCCCTAGAAAAGTCACTTTTCTGCAGATCCGTTTCGTCGCTCGTACGCACTAAAACGCGCGTAACTTTTGAACCGTTTACCCGTTTAACCTCCCGTTTCTTCCTACATGCTTGTAAATTCACATTCTAACATATAAACTTAAAATCCCATATCCGGGTTAAGGAAATTCCTAACTTATGCGTTTACGCCTATATTTTCATTTTCGGACAATTTTACCCATTCTTGTTTTCATCACACAACTCATTTGTTTTAGCCCAAAACTTGCATGAACATTACTACCATGATACCTTTACATTGTCCGAAGTTTCGTACTTGGGGTTTACACACCCAATCCCCGTTACCCGGTTATCATACCGTAACCCTTTCATACTCTTCTTCCCGATATAACAACAAACCCCATCTTTGACCCGTTATTTCTTCTTAACGAAAATCATCGATTTCATACCATCCATCCTCAATTACCCTCAATCATCATACTTTAATTAACTAACACATATCCTTACGTAAACAACTAAGAAGTGATTACGGAAATCACTTACCTCATGCATCCGTGTTCACATCCGCTTCCTCGCCTCTTCTTGACCCGTTAGCCTTTCGCGCTTGAGTCCGTCTCGACATGATTCCTATAATTTCATATCATCGCAATTACATTCTTGTTAGCATACTCATTGCACATGTTAACGATCATAACAATTACATCTTTTACATTTGACTTTAATTAGTCAATTCCAACAAGCATAGAACATGTGACCAATTTCGCATTCTTACAAGCTCATGTAATTCATCATATCATTCCATTTAAAACGTATCGTTATAACATGTACTATACGACTTCCTATAACCCTATCTTTACGACAATGAGTCAAATCATGTTTCTTGTTCGTAGTTGACTTTCAGAAAGTCAACAACTCATTTTATTTAACTTTCGACTTATCATTTTATACCCGTATCATCACGATAGGCTATACGGACGACACTATATACATTTTATCATATACGTGGTGTGCGTACCACCTTCTAAGCATAACGTACAACTAATTCATGCACAATCTTCTAAATTCATACATAATTCATCAATTTCTTCCTTCTAATCAACACAAATCATACATGCATAACCATCAAACCTATAATCATCACATTTCTTCCAATCCTTCTAACAAGAATCCATCATACATAACATGATACATCAATTTTGAACAATAATTAGACCTAGATGATATATCCATGCTATCATCTTCACCCTAACAATTGGGTTTCATCTTTAAACATCAAATTAACACAAACCATACATAACCTATGTTCTATATGATGATTCTAACACTTATACATGATCAATTTCACATTAACTTACGGATTAGAACATAACCCACTTCACACATGATCACCAATCTTTGATTCAAGACATACCTTACGATCCCCTTATGAAGGTGATCACTAATTCATGCTCGGTTGTGAATTTGGGCCTTGATTCATTCTTCAATTTGAAGCTTTTGATGAACTAGGGTTTTGGTTCATGGGGAGTTCCCTGATCGATCTAGAACACACGAAAATGTGTGTGTGTTTGTGTGGGTGTGTTTGTTAATTAAAACATAACTTTCCCCCTTGTTCATCTTTGGTCCCTCAAGTTTGTTCCCTTGTTTGCTTTGCTAAACATTTTACTACATTCCATCTTTTAACAATTTTAACCATACATTTGGGTAGGTTAAATAGCCTAGTTATTCATTTCTTGATGTACCATATCATAATATTTTAACGAATATAAATATTCGGGTTTTGGGGTGTTACAGCACAAGATTCGAGCACGGTTTCCATGAAACGATCTTAACGGTTCGGGTATTCCTATAAATACCCATCCACCCCCATTGCATAATTCACAAGAATTCTGATTTGAGGAGCTCTAAGTTGAAACCTTTGTTTCATACCTGAGCTACTTGGATCGGGATTAGCATTCGGGGACCCTTCGTAAGTATTCTTTCGTTCTTTTATTGCTTTTCGAGTCTTTTCGAGTCACTTTCTGCGTTGACCAGTTTATGGTCAATGCAAAGTTCGTTTGAACTTCGCAACGTGAGTGTAATCACGTTGGTTATAGTCCCTTGGGACTATGCCTACTGATTACCACGTTGTCTAGGGTCGTAGGGTAAGCGATCTAATAAATCGCTTATACCTTCGAACCCGACCCATTTGGTCGATCATTAGGATCCGACCAAATACATTAGGTGACCATAGTATATAGGGAATAACCTTCCGAGGTTATACCCTATGGTCGCTTCGTTTGAATAGTTGTATGATAGGTAGTTTATGTGCCTTAGGTAAATTACCAGAATACCCTTTTCATGTATAATTGGTAATTTTGCATATGTAACCTAAAATTTTGTCACATAACTGATTATGTAACATGTTTAGGCATATAACACTTGTCATAGGACTAGTTAGGCGGTCCGAACGCGTTTCACGCGAACGACGCGTTAAAGTAGCATAAGCTACCTAAACGGGTCGTAATGGGTCGTGAGCACTTATGTTAGGTTTCATTTAGTATGTAGGCTTCGTTAAACCATATTACACGAGTCTCCACACTCGTTTGGTTTACGAACCTTCATTCTATCCGATCCTCCGATCTAGGTCCGGTTTATTAACATAGTTACCTATATTAGGTGCCGTTTGATATCCGCGATCTCTAGCATTGTTTGGTTGTTACTCAAGGACTACTGAGCAATCTCAAGTGAGTACATAGAACCCCTCTTTTACTGTTTTCCAAACTGTTTTGGGGTGAAACACATGTGCCTACTTGTTACTTTCATGCTTTCCTGTTTTCACATCATATACTTCCTATGTTCATTAGTACATTATAGTACATGATTTCATTACATTTTATGCTATGTATGCCCATTGTGTGCCTACTTAGTACATCGTTTTACATTACACTTATGCTATGTATGCCCATTGTGTGCATTACTTAGTACATCGTTTTACATTACATTTCTGTTGCATATGCTCATCCAGTATATGAACACATTATATTACATTTTGAACCGTCGTAACCATTTGACTATGTGAACCGTCGTAACCATTTGATTATATGAACCGTTTGTAACTATTGAACCGTGTGAACCATTTGTAACTATTGAACCGTGTGAACCGTTTGTAACTATTGAACCGTGTGAACCGTTTGTAACTATTGAACCGTGTGAACCATTTGTAACTAATGAACCGTGTGAACCGTTTGTATCTGTTGACATGATTTACATTTGACAATAGACATTTGACTATACATAAACATTTCTACAACTGTTTAACATTACATCTTGGTGGTTTGGTTTGAGTAAGTGATTAAGTAACGAGGCGTGTGTAATATGATACAAGCATGGTGGATACGCCGCTGGTACTTCCTATATATAAGTGTTTGTATGGCATTACATATTGTAGCGTTATTTGAATCATTTCAGTTTGAGACATAGAACATTTTATACAAATAACATACTTTTCACAAGACATTGATTTACAAACAACTTATCTTATACAAACTCATCTTACATGGTTATTCATTTAACCATACATTATTCTCTTATTTATACATATCATCTGATCTTATCGTTTTTCAAATGATTTACAAGACAAAGCAAATTACAAGGTTCATGACTAAACATTTTCTCAAACATAAGTCATGAATTCGGTTTTCACAAAACCTATGTATCTCACAGGCATTTTTATGCTGACGTACCTATTTTCACATGTGTTTTCAGGAGATGAAGCATAGGACTTATGAAGACATACTTAGGCGGACCTGTGCCTTAGTGACTTAAAACGAGACAAGACTAGTTAATTTATGTTATGTCTCTTTAGTTTCTTGTTTATAACAATGTAATCTCTCATGTTTGATCAATAAAACGATACTTCAATTGCCATGGATTTGAAACAATTAATTCTGTTACAACACTCCCCGATGTTTCCGCCACGTTTTGTATGTTCTACGTGGTCGGGGTGTGACAGAAGGAACTTAATATGCGTCAACGCTGATGGGTAGAACTTCTCAACGATTACGACTGTGAGATCCGTTATCACCCAGGCAAGGCGAATGTTGTTGCCGACGCACTCAGCAGACGGAGTTATCTGCTTAGCACTCGTAATGTTCAAGCCCAACATGATCTCGAAACCCTTATTCGTGAAGCCCAGCATGCGTGTTTTAATGAATGCACACTGAAGAGGGAACGAATCTACCACGATGGAGCCCAACTTGTGAGCAAATCCAACGGGATATTCCACTTTCTGGACCGAATCTGGATCCCTAAGCGGACCAATTTGCGACAGATCCTGATGGACGAAGCCCACAAATCCCATTATTCCATTCACCCCGGTGCCGACAAAATGTACCAGGATCTTCGCTACAGGTACTGGTGGCCCGGCATGAAAAGGGATATTGCCCTCTACGTTGGAAAATGCCTAACTTGCGCAAGAGTCAAGGCTGAACATCAAAGACCCTCTGGCTTACTCGAACAACCACCAATTCCTATGTGGAAGTGGGAAAGTATAGCTATGGATTTCATAACGAAACTTCTGCACACGTCATCAGGTCACGACAGCATTTGGGTTGTGGTCGACCATTTGACTAGATCAGCTCACTTTCTGCCGATACGAGAAGACTACAAGGTTGAACGATTAGCTCGAATCTACACTGACGAGATCATTTGTAATCATGGGACGCCTCGTGACATCATCTCTGATCGCGATGCTCGGTTTACCTCGCGACTGTGGGAAACGTTTCAAACGGCACTCGGTACATCGCTTAATCTAAGTACCGCATTCCACCCGCAAACCGACGGTCAGACTGAAAGAACGATTCGTACTCTCGAAGACATGCTTCGTTCGTGTGTTTTAGACTTCGGTGGTAATTGGGATAAATACCTACCGTTAGTCGAATTCTCGTATAATAACAGCTATCATTCTAGCATCCAAATGGCACCATTCGAGGCATTATACGGAAGAAGATGTCGGTCGCCTATTGTGTGGCACGAGATCGGTCACTCGCAACTAACCGGTCCTGAGCTATTACAAGAAACGACAGACAAAATTTTCCAAATTAGAGACAACCTGGTGAAAGCTCGGGATCGACAGAAAAGTTACGCCGATAAGAAACGCAAGACCCGTGAATTTGACGTTGGTGACCACGTACTCCTAAAGGTATCACCTTGGAAGGGTGTGGTCCGATTCGGCAAAAAGGGAAAGTTCGCGCCTCGATATGTTGGACCTTTTAAGATTCTGGAAAGGATCGGAAAAGTCGCCTACAGAATCGAACTACCGGAGGAAACGAGTAATGTCCACCCGACTTTCCACGTGTCAAACCTCCGAAAGTGCCTAGCCGACCACGACTTACACGTTTCTCTCGATGATCTACAAGTGAACGAAACATTACACTTCGTGGAGAAGCCTGTCGAAATCATGGATCGCCAAACCAAGCAGCTCAGGCGCTCTCGCATTCCTATTGTGAAAGTCCGATGGGAAGGCAAACGAGGCGCAGAGTTCACTTGGGAACTCGAAAGTGACATGAAGGCGAAGTACCCGCAGTTGTTTAGATAGAGAAGCTAGAAAGAGAAAGTGGCTTTGTGATTCTAGTGCTTTGTACGATTTCATATCAATCAATAGAATCACCGATTATATTACGTCTCGTGTGTTTGGTCACGTTCGTGTACGGTTTCTGCACGTCACACGTTCGGTTCGCAATCATTTCGGAATTAAAACCGGTCCGAACAGAAAAGTCTCAACGTGAATCACGGAGTTGTACAGCTTTCAGCTTAATTTTGGGACGAAATTCCCTAAACAAGGGGAGGCTGTAACACCCCGTGTTTTCAGAAGTCAAAGTCAAGGTCAACGTCAACGACCGATTGAACGAATTTGACTTATAGTGATTTCCTTATTTTGATTGTATTATGTGGAGTAAGTGTTGTTAATTGCTAAAATCGATATGTGTTAATCGATACCTAATCGACTTACGACTGTGAAATATAGGAAGTAACAATGCGATAAAGTTAACTAATCGATAATCAAGCTATGCTACTCGACATCGAATCTAGATACGAACCGTCACTCGACTTAATTTGGTTATTATACATGTGTGTGTGCCTTATGTGTTACTTGTGCATGTTATATATATATATGTTGTTGTGGAAATCAATCGAACTCAATCGAAACTCGAAACGCAATCAAACTCGAACTCGAATCGCAATCGAACTATGATAATTAGTGGAGAAGAGATTATGCGAGATATGAAGTAGTTGGGACTGAAAGTAATTTGACTAGGAAACCCTATCGTAACGAGCCGCTCGCAATCAAAATCGAAACGCTAAAAATCATCGCGCCAAACACTCAACCCAGGTGCCATCCGATCGGATAGCCGCCTTGCCGCCAAGACAGGTGTCATCCGACCAGGATGTCATCCGATCGGATAAGCCATCCGAGCGGTGTGTCATCCGATCGGATAACACTTTCCTCTTTTGGAATCCTATAAATACCCCTGTCATTGTCATTCTTTCCATTTCTGGAAGTCCTTGTCCGAACCACTCGTGCTCCTCACCTTTTCTTCGATTTCTCTCAATCCAGGTAAGATCTCGCCCTAAATCTTGTACGTTCTTCATCTACACGCACTCCTACATCTTTCTATCTTTTAAATCTTAACTTTTAACCGTGAAATCACTTGGTTTCGGATGATTCTAGGGTGACGTCATCATGAGTTCTTCAAGAACTTCATGTTTTGACTTCAATCCACCAAGAACCACCGAGATCTAACCGATTTCCACGCAAACATACAAAGATCTTGTAAAGATCTTGACACGAGAATGGTGAAAAAGGATTGAAAGATGGTTTTAACCTTCTTTCAACCCTTTTTGCACTTCAAGTACTCAAAACCGATAGGATCCGACCCTGATTTAGTCTTCTACTCGATTGTAGTGTTGTACTAGCTCAAGATCTGGATTCTACTCACGAGACTACCGATTTCGGGTTAGCCAAGACCAACCGTCTCGAGCCGGTAACTGGCCGGACTAGGGTGATTCCTGGTCGGGTTGGTCATCTGGTTCGAACGAAGGGTTCTGTTGGCTGACACGTTGTCAAAGCGTCTCGATATAACGACAAACCTTCAAAACGACCAAGTGTAGGACGAACAGGACAATCAGAATGGATTACCGTCCGAACGGATTGCTGTCCAATCGGATAGGTCATCCGAACGGATTGTCATCCGAACGGATCACACTTAGGTCCCACCTTTTAAAACTATCCTAGCTAAAGTTTGAGTATCGAACGAATTGCAATCCGATCAGACAACCATCTGACTGGATTACTCTTCGGATCATGAGATACTAAGACTTTAAAGACTTAAACAATTTTCAACATGTTCAATAACAGGGTTGCCATCCGATCGAATGACGCTTCTGTTGTGAACTTGTCTTCAATAAGTAACCTCATCACTAAGTCGCCGTCTGACCGGACCACTGTCCGACCGGATGACCATCCGAACGGATTGTCATCCGCACGACTAGTCATCCGATCGACCGACTTGAAAGATAGAGATACTTCATTGTTTTCAAAATACTACAAAGAAAACTTCAAAAGTCAAACCATCGTACACAAACACATTCCTCTTATGGGAAGAAACAATTCACTCGAATCGCCATCCGACCGGACCACTGTCCGATCGGATGACCACCCGAACGGATTGTTATCCGCACGGATTGCTGTCCGATCGGATTACCATCCGATCGAACCACTATCCGACCCTTTCACACTTTGTGATGTTTTACGCATCACTTATCGTTGTACGATCTAATCTATTCAGGCTAACCTTACTCGCTAAGCGCTCCCTTCAATCCATCAATCGCTGTGAGTATACTTGATCCCTTTTTTGCTTTAAGCACTTTTGGGTGTTACATACGTTACAACTATTCAAATCACATCAAACACACTACTCAATACTATTTGAACGCTAACCGTTAATGCATGTTATACGTGGCTTATGAATGGTTGTTTGTTATGTTTACACATAGAATGTTGTCTACCTGCCTTAGCAACGATAGTACTATAGTTTGGACTCAGTACCCGTTCACACGGGGGTTGTTAAGGATCATTTACTTGCATGGATTACGGTGGTAATCATGTATTGCGAACTGCCTCGGGCAGTCAAACCGCAGTCATTGGTATCGATGGATCTATGTCGATAACTAACGTGCTTCATTTCACTATGTGTACGTGCTGGTTATGCGTAAACGAATTCGAACTCTATATGCTATTATCAAACTTG
The DNA here is from genome assembly GCA_030545235.1 of Helianthus tuberosus. Lineage (NCBI taxonomy): Eukaryota > Viridiplantae > Streptophyta > Magnoliopsida > Asterales > Asteraceae > Helianthus > Helianthus tuberosus. The sequence goes on along the minus strand of CM060358.1, from coordinate 68,692,684 downwards.
TATGCTCACCTTTACATTATATGTATTGACTTTATTTTAACGTATGTGACAGGTGCTTAGGACGCACACTTGGTAGGAATTTGAAGCTAGAATAAAGCTTTAGAGCCCAACAAATAGTTGTCTGTAGTGGTCAAACTAAGGGTCTCTAGAAGCAGATAAACAATTGCTCTATTTTGAAATCTGAGTTGTCGGAACAGAATATTTTCCTAGATTTTTGTCTGTAATAATTGTTTTACTGTTTGAGATACGGTATGGGACGTATTATTTAAATTGAATGGTATTGATAATTGTTATGGAAACTTCTGGACAATCTGTTTCGCTCAGTGCCATGCCCCGAGGATTCCGCCATCGGTTGGGGTGTGACACAACAAGACATTTATTATCCGAGACAGCCGTGAATATCATCCGAAGTTGATTCATTTTTCATCCGACATTGTCCGACATCCAAGATACTTGTGTCTCATCCGAAATCGTCTAAACCGTAATAAGGAGAGCATAAAACTAGGGGGAGATTGTTAGGTCCTAAAGTTTTACGCTTATCTTTATTACGTTTATTTATATTTATTTGGTTTAGATTATGACTTGGGCTTGGGCTAGGCCATGTGGGCCAATGGGGTAGAGGCTCCTATAAATAGTCTTATTAGATTATTAGTGGTAGAGCTCTCCATTGTAATGATGTAGCCCCAAATAGAGAACCTTGTACCCGACAATCCTAGAGATTGTGTGCAAGATTCTCGAAGATCGTACCAGACAGTTCTTGAGACTGTTTGCGATCTAAGCAGCGGCACTATGTTATGCAATGAAATATTTTCTTTTTGTTCGTATGGATTGATCTTATTATCCGCGTTCGATTAATCCTAGAGTGATATCTCGGGTTTTTCGGGACCAACAAGCTTGTTAGTCCCGAAAAACCGGTGATACCACTCGACGGTTCAATCGAACGCGGAATATAAGATCGAACCGTATGAACAAAAAGATTTTTTTCATTACAAATCTTAGTGTCGCTGCTTAGATCGCACACAGTCTCAACGACTGTCTGGTACGATCTTCGAGAACCTTGCACACAATCTCTAGGATTGTCGGGTACAAGGTTCTCCTTTGGGGATTACATTGTTCTAAAATGAAGAGCTCTACCACTAATAATCTAATAAGACTATTTATAGGAGCCTCTACCACATTGGCCCACATAGCCTAGCCCAAGCCCAAGTCATAATCTAAACCAAATAAATATAAATAAACGTAATAAAGATAAGCGTAAAACTCTAGGAGCTAACAATCTCCCCCTAGTTTTATGCTCTCTTTATTACGGTTTAGACGATTTCGGATGAGACACAAGTATCTTGGATGTCAGACAATGTCGGATGAAAAATGAATCAACTTCGGATGATATTCACGGCTGTCTCGGATAATAAATGTCTTGTTGATCTCGGATGGAATCGGATTCTTTATGAATTCCGGATGTATCACGGATGGAATCTGGGCTAAGAAAATTGTTGGGCTTACATTAACTAATCCACTATTACACAAACCTGGGCTCCAATCATTTGTTCCCCTTTTTAAAATTTACCAGCCATAGAAGCTTCTAGGTTGCACTGTTGGCCCCACAGAAATTCACAACCAAACCATTATCAGATTCCACTATGGTCCCCACAACATTTGCGCTGAATTCAAGACATGGCCTTCATTTCCTGACCGTAGATCACTCACCTTCATCTAATGGTTGACAATGATTAGGGTTTTTAAAATTCTTGAATGGATATCATGTGTAGCCGACAAGAATGTTACCATGCTGATGCTGCTGTGACATCATCCCACATCATCATCTTCATAACATAGCCATTCATACATTCTGCATACTTCGTCCGATATCATCGCTCAACACATCCGAGATAACATCTCGTTTCATTCGAGATCATCAGTGATCATAATCGTTTAATCCGTGATACAGGTTCCGATTCGAGATACATAAAACCTCCATAATCTCCGACGTGAACTCTGATCTTCGGACAACCACCGCCGTACATCACCAACCTGCACATCAACGTTTTTATCATCACCACCGTCGCCTTTAGTCACCATCTATAACTACTCCGGCGACCTGCAAGTTTATCACCTCCAACACCGACGTTCATCATCATCAGTTTACCCTCTCCGTTCATCGTCTCATCATCTTCATCATTCTCCAACTCCCTTCGACGACCACTTATCGCTGTTGTTGTTACGTCCGGCGACCACTGATCTCTGTTACAATTTCTTCTCTGTCTCTGGCGATTGTCATCCATCGTCATCATCGTTGCCGATCACCGCCATTTTCCGATCACTCTTCTCATCTCCGACGACATCCAGCCTCTCCACCTCCCACACAAACAGTCGCCACCTCTATTTGCTGAACCATCTTCACCGTCATCCACTGTTCAACCTACAAAAACCGATCACCGTACACCGCTCGTAACTGAAAAGCCACCACCACCGCCGTAACACTTCTTTGACGAATACACATCCCGGACACTGTGCAAAACCTTCTTTTTGTTTTCCGAGTGATATCAAAACCGAGCCTTTGAAATACTTCAATGGCTCTGATACCACTTGTTGGTCCCGAAAAACCCGTGATATCACTCGACGGTTCAATCGAACGCGGAATATAAGATCGAACCGTATGAACAAAAAGAAAATTTTCATTACAAATCTTAGTGTCGCTGCTTAGATCGCACACAGTCTCAAGGACTGTCTGGTATGATCTTCGAGAACCTTGCACACAATCTCTAGGATTGCCGGGTACAAGATTCTCCTTTGGGGATTACATTGTTCTAAAATGAAGAGCTCTACCACTAATAATCTAATAAGACTATTTATAGGAGCCTCTACCCCATTGGCCCACATGGCCTAGCCCAAGCCCAAATCATAATCTAAATCAAATAAATATAAATAAACGTAATAAAGATAAGCGTAAAACTCTAGGACCTAACAATTTCTCTCTAGAATTAAGGTCAACTTCTATCTAAAATTAGGTTTTATGTTGTTAATTATTGAGATTTTAGAGCCAATTTAGTCCGGGATCTGTTGTTATGAACTTTGTTGCGTTTTGATATTGTGAATTTTAGATTAATTAGGTTAATTTGTTTTCTATTGTGAGTTTTTGCGAGATTAGGGTTTCGGATCTACGATTTAGGTTATGAGATATGGAGAAGGGAACCGATTTTTTTGCTTAGATCTATCTGGTTTAGGGTTTAATGTGATGGATTGAACTTGTGTAAAGTTTTGTTAAAAAAAGATTTTATAATTTTGGTGATTGAATTTATTTGACTTAGAGGTTTTTCTTGAAAGATTTGTTAGTTTTTTTGAACTCTTACACATATAACAACACTCGTGATTATTGTTTATTTCTTCTAATTCTAAAAGTTCAGTTTCATGGCAATGGAATTTTGTAAAATTTCTTGAAAATATGCCGAGCAGTTACTTGACTATAGGAAGGGTAAGATTATTTACCATGGAGAAATATATCCTTTGGCTCTGCATTGGAGTTTATTTGGTCGACAGATGGTGAATATGATGTTAGGAAGAGCACATCTAAAGCATAGATTTTTAATAAATCTTCAGGTTGATGCACTCTTTATGCTTAATGATTTTATCAGTGACTAATATGCCCTTGGTGTTGAAAATACGTAAGCATGTTGTGACACTATATACCAAACATGTAGAGTTCAATTATCTTCTTTCGACTACTGAAACATTATTCTTTTGACTTTATAATAGATTCGATTAAAGCAAGTCATCTACTTATAATATTAATGGCCGTAAAAAAAGTGTGTTTTAATTTACCTTTCAGATACGTTGGGACGTGTGCAAGAGACGGACGGTATGAGCTCCCGTATATACTTCAGGAAATTTAGCTGTTATCTTTATAGTGTATACACATCTGCTTATACACACGAGAATAAACTGGTTATATAGCAATCCTTTATACCAAGTAAGTATATTGCTTTTGAAGTTTTGATGATTTTTCGGTTATAAAGTTGGGTACTTTTGAAGTATATTGCTTTTCAGATTATTCCATTGAAGACAAGAGTGAAACTATGTTTGAGACGCTTAACCATCAGGCATTTTTGTTTATAATTTTTGTATAGTATGTGGTTGTTTTGTGTATATATTCGCTATTATATTTTCATGTTTATACTTTTTGTTGTACCTTTGCAGTACCCGTCTCTTAGATTTTTGAGTTTTGTCGTTCCCCATACCCGTATCGTCCCCGTACCCATTTCCGTGCTACATAGATGTCCACATTAGAATTATGATTGTTAAAGAAACATTGTGTTTCTTTGCAAGATGCCATGGCATTGGATCGCAATACGGTTGGTTTTTTAATTATATGTACTTAGCAGAGTTGTCAAGAAGAGAAAGAGAAACACACATAAGGCCTCGCCATATAACATAAAAAAAGCATTTTGAATCCTTCATGATCAAGGTTCAAATGATTCGTATTTTGTTTACGCAGGCTGCTCACACCAAAGGGCAAGAAGCTAGCGTCATCACAAATTATAATCACTAGGTATGATGGATGATGTGGAAAAAAATGGGTTAGGTTGGCCCTAAACATGTATTCTCTCTTTCTTAAATCATTTTTGTATGTAATTAGTGTGTCAAATATAACTACAAAGACTTCTTAAATAGGTTCAACGTGTCATTTTCTTTCAACCAAGCTATTTTTATTTTCTCTACCAAAAGGCTAAATTGTAATTATTTATTACCCCGAGGACTAATATCCTAAATTGTGTTTATTTATTATTCCAGGTGGAAACTTTGGTGTTATGGCTAAAACTAAAAAGATTACATTTCAGACAAGTAGGACAGTATGCCCTCGGTGTTGAAAATACGTAAGCATGTTGTAACACTATATACCAAACATGTAGAGTTCAATTATCTTCTTTAGACTTCGGAAACATTCTTCTTTTGACTTTATAATAGTTTCGATTAAAGTAAGTCATTTACATATAGGGTATGATTTCAATATTTATGTATGTTTCTAAGGTCACCCACCAAGTGTTCGATATATTGCCGGAATGAATAGACTTTAAATGGTATCTGCATTTGGTGAATGAGATCTGAACATTGGCCAATGATCCAGTTGATGGATCTACTACAGTGTTTCAGACTATATATGAAGCTTTCAGGTTAAATTTTATACTAATGTCGTGCCATTCATTGATAGGATTATTGACAATGAGATAGAACACCCCCTACATTTTATAAAAGAAAAAGTCTTCAGAAACCATTTATTATGTTTTGACGTTAATGAAGAAGATATATACCACCAAGCTGATGATTCAAATTGCTTTAACTTCTTTATGTTCTTTTCTATAGTTTTTATATTTGAAAAAAAAGCTCTTAGTTTTATATATATTCCAGTTTATGCTAAATGAAAAAAGGGAAAGGTTTTATACATTTTAAGGTAAATTGGAGTAATCTGATTAATCAATGTGATTCTAGGTAAACAACCCCTATGTATAATTCGAATAGCTATCACCAGTCGCATGTCCCATAACCAAAATATAATGGTAAAACCTAGGTGCTTATTGTGTGAATTTGAATACGTGAACTTAGTTTAGCTGTCCATTTTTATGACGTCTGAATGTTGCTCTTTGGAGCTTTGTTGTGTTTAAAAGTTATAAAGAAGGCATTTAACGCAACCAATGATAAGTTCTTTTAGTTTGTGAAGCATCAAATGCCTATTAGACCGCATATTGCACCAATTGGATCATGTTGTTCTGCGGACGCTATCTCTGATGGTTAATTACATGCTGCTAACCTTGTGGACTCGTGAGTAGTTCTTGGTTAGGAAGTTTGCGATGGAGGAAAGAATAGATGCAGAGAGTTTCTCCAGAGATCATATTGTTTCGTATGAGGATGTGAGAAGGGAGGTAGAAGCACGACATTCTGATGATTCACATGTTATATACTGCAGAGGAGTTTGGACAATCAGGGTACAATTCAGGTATTATGAACTCAGTTAATTGTCATATTACAAACTAAATGAGATATTTTATATTTAGACTTCAGTTAGAGCCCAATTTATGTATGATCATAGCTAAACAACTAACATCTATTATATGATGGTTTCTTGAATGACGTTTATTGTTGAAATTTAAGCTATTGACAGGAAGAAATTTAACCATGTTTGATTTTGACGTTGAACAAGCATCATTTGACATATTGTTTTCCACCTGCAAAAGTGAAGTTAAGAAATTAGGTGCCCTTGGTCAATGTTCTCACATGATGTTGAACTAATATGTACGTTCATCGAAAATTTCTATGCCTAACTAACAAATCATTAAAATAATAGGCGTAGCACTTTTCAATTTCCATATCACTTCTAATCACCTCACTTTTAGACCTTTTCCGTATTTGCTTCTTGTAATGATGATGATTCTTGACACCATGGAGCCAAGTGATATGTAAATTCTTTAGTTAATTGTGGCATCTTATTCTTAATACTTTTTGTCCATTTTTCTTTTTAACTTTTGGGTGGGAAACGGTTGTGTCGGGATCAGCAATAGCAGCCCATTTTGTTTCAAATGGGCCGAGTCGGGTTATGTTTTAAATTTGGTGCTTTTTGTTCTATTAGGGGGGAGCTGGTCAGGAACATTATCCAATCCTCAAATGTTCACGTCTCCTTAAAGCTTAAAAATAAGGTGCTTTTTTTTTTCTTTTAGGGGAACTGGTCAGGAAATTTCTAAACAACAGTGCAAATCAGCTCCACTATATATCGGTATGTCTTGCTTATTAGGTTATTTGACACTTCGCGCTTCCTTGCGTATTAGGTTATTTGACACTTCGCGCATCAAATGATTGATACTTTCTGTTTTCTAACTCAGGTTGTTCACGAGCTGAGCTCGAGTCAGGTGAGCTTAAGCATGGTTCAAATTTTCAACCAAGGTGGCTTGCAGCTCAGCTTAGCTCAGCTTCTTTACGAACCGAGTCAAGTTGCCTCTGCTCGCTTTAGCTCAATTGCTCAGATATATTTATACATATTCTTTGAAGGCCAGCCATCAGTCATTTGCCTGAGCCTTGAGCTTGGTTTGAATTCTGAATCGAGCTTAGTATTTGAGCTATGAACCGTTGGTTGTGTATCTAACCCGTGCAGTGGCGGACCCAGGAATTTTTCCATGGGGGGTGCGGAACATTTTTAAAAATTTTAGGCCCCTAGGTATATAAGTAAAAAAATCGGTTCGTATCGGGTCGGGTCGGGTCATGTAAAACAAACGAACATCAAACTAAATTTATATAATCATCAAAAACATGTCAAACCTTGTTACAAACATAATTAAAATGTCGACGCCCTACGGGTTTTCATTTTTTGAAATCTATCCAAAACATCATCTAAAGCTAATTTCTTAAGCAATTCTTTCTCTATATAACATAAGTTCATCGCTCCATAACATAATGTTTCAAACCTAATATATAAACATAATCACCCTAAAAATCATCTAAACAACCATAAAAATATATAAACAACATAATCACCCTAAAAATCATCTAAACAACCATAAACAACGTCAAAACACACAAAATTTCAAACCTATTTAACAACTTTATTACCCTTTTTTCTCCTATAATATCAACCAAAATCATCAAAATAACAAAGAAACTTACCCGTGTTCGGACTCCGGTTAGATTTGGTGTCGAACGACGGTGGTATGGTGGCTGATTACGGTGGTCGCCGGCTGCTGGACTGTTGTCGCTGGGTGATGTTGTTCGTTGGCAGTGCAGGGACGCAAGAGAGAGAGAGAGAGAGAGAGCGGGATAGAATTTCTTAAGGTTTTGAGCTTTAATTATTTTATTATAGTTTGAAATATTGTTGGGTTTGGTTAATGGGCTAAGACTTAGTGGGTTAGCTAGTTAGGAATTATAAGTGGGTAAAGGTATGGGTATTTGGGTTTAGTTGGTTAGGTATTAAAAGTTATATAATTTAGGTAGTATATTTTTTTTTAAAAAAATATGAGTTTACTAAAAAAAATTTAAAATATAAATTGATAACACTTTTTACCTAAGGGGTAGGGGTGTGCAAAAAAACCGAATTAACCGAACCATAACCGAATTAACCGACAAAACCCAACCGAAAAAACCGAACCAAATAAAAAACCGGTGGGTCGGTTAATGGTTTTTTTGAAAACCGAAAGTAGCGGGTCGGTTATGGTTATCATTTTTTCCATACCCACCATAACCGAACCGACATGTAAAATCTTTGTAGGATTTAGGACTTTTCACCATATTTTTAAATTTTTTTGTTTTTGACTAAAGATTTTTAGTACTTATGGGTGTTTCATATCATTTTGTGGTTTTGGTTGAATGTTTATTTAAATTTATGGAAAATATAATATCACTTTACTTGGATATTCGATAATAATTGGTATTAATATTATAAATTATATGTATTTTTTAATACTATGTAATATACTAATATATACAAATATGCAATAACAATTTATTCCATGTTAAAAAAATTAAGCTATTTTTAGCTAAGCTAAATACACGGTTAACCACCCATAACTGACCCGCTATAACCATCAAAACCGAATAACCATAACCACCATAACCGATCGGTTATGGTTATGGTTATCCAATAACCGACATCGAGATTATGGTTATGGTTTTTGGTCAAAACCGACCCAAACCGACCCATGCACACCCCTACTAAGGGGTGCGGACGAAAAATTTCAAGGGGTGCGGACGGGATTTTCGACAGAATTTAGCCCTAATTTTTTTCCCCTGGGGGTGCGCCCGCCCACCTTGGGGTGGGCTTGGGTCCGCCCCTGAACCCGTGTAATACTCCTTATCCGGGTTGCATGGTGAAATAAGTTGCTTTCATTGGGTTGATTATTGGTTTCTGCTTATAAGTTTTAACATATACGAATTATAGTTGCTAGATCTCATAATCAGTCCTTTGCAATATACCTTTTTTTTATAATGATAACCTTTTTTTCTAAGTTGTGTGTGTTAGTTGTTACATCCAGTGGCGGATCTAGGATTCCGACCAAGCGGGAACGTTTTATAAATAAGTGGTAACGAAATCGAAAAAACGACAAATTTTTCCAAAATTTACACTAAAAACGTCAAAAATTTTCCGGCCAAGCGGTAGCGGAGGCTACCCCTTACATCAAGGTAGATCCGCCCCTGGTTACATCAGAAGTTAAACATAATTCAAGACTACAAAAAGTGGATAGAAGTAAGTGGAGGATTTTATTCCATGATTATATTTAGCTTAGGGTCCTCGGGTGTGTTTAGTACAGTTACTTCATGCATCTCTAAATTATATGAAACTTCGAACCTCTGCCGCCAGAGAAAGACATGACGAAAACGAGAGGGAGCAGCTAAGGAAGAGGTAATCATGTTTTAATCATTTGGTTTGTAAAGAAATTGTTTTTAATAATTACAGTTTCAGTTCTGCAGGGTGGTAGCAAGCTCTTCAGTCAACACTCCGACGGTTGCTGTAAATTACCATGGAATTGGGGCGATCGACTCATGGATATAGTGAAGCAACAATTGCAATTACGGACTGGCATGTCGTATAAAGGTGTGTTTAACTCAGATTTTAAGGACTCTAACCAAAATTGGATTCGCCTAATGATGAATTTGAACCGATTTAATTGAGCTTTTTATTGTAGATGCAGATTTTGAATTCCATGACGTTAAACATATTAGTTTGAGTTTCTAAGCAAATTAGAGTCACTTTCAAATTCCAATAATATATCCTTCACTATGCTACAACAGGTACGCATGCAAATTCACATGCTCACATTCATGAGTGTTGCCTTTTTGAAAGTTTTATGTGGATGATAGATTATGTGTAAATTTTATATGATCTATTTTTAATTTATGTTGTTTGAACTTTTTGTATTGCATGAACTCAAAAGCCTTTTGGATTATCTAAACCAAACAAACCTCATGCTTAATAAATTGTTAAAATACAATAATTAAGATAAAGATGAAGCTCATGCATCATTTAGGACATAAGTGGTAGGGAATTTGAGACTTTTTTCTTTCTCAAAGTGCAATTGGAGCTAATTCTTTTGATGCTTTATATTATTGTTTGCTAGACTTGCTTCATTTAACTTTATGCTTTGTGATACTAACGTTGTTTAGAAAATTTTGTGCTCGGGTAGGTTGTAGGGTGCTTGGAACACTTACAAGAGATCCCTATGCATGGTTCATGCTTAAAGTATTATACTTGAACAATTCTATATTTGTATTGGTTGAATTATATATTTCTAAGACCAGTAGATTAGAAATATATGTATGTAAATTTCATGCTAATTCTTTACTTTTCAAATCACACTATTTACATATATGTAAATTCTCTAACAGACCGTCTAATTACATATACAGTAAACTTGATATTTTACATGTGTTACTCAATAATTTAAAAATGTGTGACAATTCATACTTATCATCAGTTTATATATTTTATCATCTATTTACATATTTAACGATTTGTGAATTTTTTATTCATTTTTTTCGATTCATTCTAGTTTAATATTTACGTAAGTAATGGAACTTTCTTTTATTTCAAAGTTTATGTAGTCTAATATATTCCTTTGTGTTTTAACGTGTATAAAATCATAATATTTATATCAATGGTTATAATAAAGATATTTTCCTTTGCCAACCCGCAAGTTGCACATAAATCACTATATTTTGGTCTTTTGATTTTGAAAAGGGCTGTTAAAAAGATTAAACGTAATCTTTTAAAAATTTTGGAAATATCTTGATTTGAAAAAGTTCCTAAGTTTTCGGATATTTGTTGATAGCTACATTGATTCTATTTTTTAAATATCATCAACCAACTTTTCATCAACATCTGATCATCTCGCAATCTTCATCAATCATCAATTGGTCTCGAGTCAAGGAGGTCTCGAGTCACGGTCTCGAGTTGCAAGCTTCGACCATCATTTCGAATTTGGTCTCGAGTCATCGTGTTTTGTTTTCGAGTCGCAATCATCAAAGGTCTCGAGTCACTGTTCTCGAGTCGCAACAACCTCGGTTTCGAGTCGACTCACCATTCCAACCTCCGGCACCTCCAACACAACCCATCGGAAACTTCCAAGCAACAGCCACAGGTTGTGACTTCCATCATTGCCATCGACATCGTATATTGCCGGAAACCTGCAACTCCGGTCACTGTTCGTCTCGACATCATCACGTTTCAGTCATTATCTCTACACCACCTTCGTCGTTTATCATAATCTCCGATCACAGTTGAAGTTCACCGGTCACTTTTCAACCTCCACTTAGCATCTCCGATCACGTTCTCTGGCCATCTACCTGCAACATCATCATCATCATCTTTCTACTCCGGACATCATCAAACCTGCAACTTCCTGCTTCACAAATCCACCATTAACAACCACAGTTATCTTCTCCGGTCATCATTGTCTTCTCCATATTCATCGTGCATCTTCTCCGACCATACAAACGACATCGTCATCTGCCATATCATCAGTCTTCAGCGTCACCTCCGACACCGTCATCGATCATCATCATCTCCAGTGAGGTGTTGACGGCTGAACATTTATTAGGGTTTCGGGTCGGCATTTGTGTAACGAAGAAGAAGAACAATGTTTGATTTAGGTTTTTTAATAATAATATAATAATTATTAATCATAACGTCATCATTACCTTATCATTATTTATAATAATAGTAATAGTTAATAATAATAAACCTTTATATTTATTAAATTTAGTAAAGTAACTTAAAAATCTTAAAAAAAAAAAAAAGTTTGTTTGTTTGTGATAACGGTTTTGACAGATTTTTGAGGTGCGGTTCAGAAATCGGGTTCATTTGCGTGCAAAGGGTTTCGGTTAGCAAGTACACGGGTTCTCGTTTGGTTTGTGTTTTGAGGAGAAGAACAAAAGTATCAACCATCCGCTGAAATTATGGCATTCATATTTCACAAACCTGTGGTTCAAGAAATGACTGTTGAAGATACACTTTCTGCTTTCTGTACTCCTGAATGTAGACAAAGAGTTGAAGTTTATAGAATACACAACGCTGAGCTAATTCAAGATTATCAAGATATCAAAAATAAAAACTTTACTTTATCAAAAAATGAAAAACTTTATAAAGAAAAGATTGAAGCTCAGCGAAAAGACATCGTCAAACTCAAGGATGATGTAAGTGTGAAATCATCTCAACTCTTATATGTTCAGGAGAAACTGTGCACTGTGACTAAGGAACTGGAAGATATCAGAGATAGATATAAAATAAATGAGCTTAATATTAAGAAATTTGATTCTTCCAGCAAATTAGTCAAAAACTTGTGTGATCAACAGCTCGTATACAAGGAAAATAAAGGACGTGGTTTGGGTTTTAATCAAGTTCCTCCTCCATATAATGACAACTACACATATTTACCCATGACTGAGGAGGAATTGATGAATGAGGACAAGATGACTTATGGCCCAAAAACTGATAAGTCATCGATCAACAGTGAACATGTTGAGAGTCGAGTAACTCAGTCGATCACGTTTGTTGCTAATTGCGCAAATGATACTAATGCTTCGTCTTCTTTTGCAGATGAAGTAACAGTTGAAAATGTAGTTAGGGATGAACAAGCATCAGAGTCTGGTTCTTATGAAAATTTAATAAATGAACTTAATCAAGACTCTATTTCGACGTGTGATATTTTTAACTCGGTTTTTCGCTCTGTGATTAATTTCAGGCCTGATGGTTTGGGCGAAAACGTTGATGCTTGTGAAACAAAGACTGAAACGACAAATGAAACGAATGAGCCAGTTGAACCATCTGATTTCAAATGTGAATCATCTGAAGCAACTGATTCTGAGAAATTGGAATCAGTTGATTCTAGTGGATTCAGCTCAAAGGCGTCATGTGCAGAACCGTCTTGTGCTGAAAATTTGTCAAATGTTTCAGCTGAAGTTCCTGCTAAAGTTTCTGGTATTTCATCTAACAAACCAGAACTCTCTGATTCTGTCAAAGCTGATGACATGAAGGGTGAAGAGAAGATTGACGTGAACAAGGCTCCAAGTGCGCAAGCTAAACAATCTGATCCTTCTGTTAGTGATGAAAAGGTTCAGATCAAGCAACAAGAGCCGAAGCGAGCAGGTAAAGGACGCGGAAATAAGAAGCCTAAACATCAAAGACGATCAGGCTCTCCACAGTCCTCAACGGGCATCAACAGTCCTCAAAAGGCCCGTGATAAGAAAAATACCTTTGTTAAGCCAGTCTGTAATGGCAAATGTGAGAAATATGCATTTGACTGTGCTAACAAAGCTTTCGAAAAGACTGGTGAGATTTCTGAACAAGATATGCAGTCTAATCAAAACAAGAAGAATCAAAAGAAATCTCAACCACAGAAGGCCCCTGCAAACGACAAGTACAGACATCCCAATTCATCTTTGTCTGCGGGAAATGTGCAACACAAACAAGCACAGAAAGGACCGGTTCGTCCTTCAGGGCCTGCAAGAGCAAATCCGGCTGATCAGAATGCTTTCTACATGAAGAGACAAACATGCTTCAATTGTGGCATTGCTGGTCACATTGCTCGAAACTGCACACATCGTCCCTATATATCCTATTATGCTCAAGATCAGAGGGTTACACCAAAGGGTAACTACCATTCCAAGCCGATGAAGGTATCATCATCTAAGGCAATGAAGAATGTGAATCCCAAGGTTAAACCTTCTGATGGGGATTGGAACGCTGCTAAAAACAAACGCAAAGCTTCTCAGGAACAAAAATGTTTTTCTAATACCAATAAACCTGAAACAGCTAAAGTTGCTCAACTGAAGGCAACGAACACGTTTGTTAGACCGAAACAGATTTGGAAACCCAAATCCAAGGCAGCAACGTCTCTAATCCTTGAAACGAAAGGGGACTTGTGTTTGAAAGAAGTGTCTTACTTTGATGCTTCAGGAAATCCCAGGACCACGATGGCCTGGGTACCCATGTCTTACTAATCTCCTTACCTTTCAGGAACAACTAAGGAGGAGCTGTTGACAATCTCTGGAATGTTGATAGCGGTTGTTCCAGAGATAAAAACGGGTAACATTTCACTGTTGCAAAAAGTTCAATTTTTTTTTTTTTACAGATGATATGTTTCCTTTGGAGGAGATAACAGAAGTAAGATAATGATCAGCAAAAGGTACCGTTTAAATTCAGTACTTTGATTTGAATTTGATTAGTCTTCAATCTAATGACGGAACGGTTAAGCAAAAAAAAAAAAAAAAAATCTCTTTCTTAGTTCATTACTTTGTATATAAATTGTCCTTTCTCTACTAAATGGTAAATTTGCGCAAAAATACAAGATTTATGCACAAATTTAGGGGGGGAGAGGAACATATAGATAGATATAGAGTTTAGGAGGAGAAAACTCATAAAAGAAAAATACAAAAAGAGTTTTCTCTATATATATGCATTGTTTTAGGGGGAGAAATTGAAAAAAATACAAAAACATTTGAAAAATGAAAAAGTCAAAAAGAAAAATTGCGTGATATGGGAAATGAAATAAATGTTCGTGTTAAAGGGTTTGACTAACACATGTAAGGTGCCATAGCTGAAAAGACTAGGATCTACTGCGATATGTCGATAGGCTTGACGCTCAACATGATAAAAGATACTAAGTGATATAAACATAACGAACTATGTACCATGTAGGTAACATACCAACGGCGTATGATTTTATGGTCTTAAATCTTGCGTTGATAGATAGCCAACATCTGAGGTTTCGGGTCTTTATATTGTTGAATCATCCTGGGATATCTTGGCTGTCCTTCTGTTCAGAACTAAAATTGTACATGAACCCAGGAAAGAAAGTCACTTGGAATTAGCTCATTTCTATTTGAATGTCTGTATGTTGTCCCGATACACACAATTTTGATCTGATTCTGAAATCTTCTCTGAAAAAGTCGTGTACCTCCTCTGCTGCATCCAGATATATGCTGACCTGGAGGTGCTAGGCAACGTCAGCTTCTGCTGCATCCAGATACATGCTGACCTAGCTGTACGTTGTCGCTCTGTAGATCAATTATACACCCGAAAGAGGCCCTCAAGTGCCCAAAAGAAACCCATGAAACCTATATCAAACTGAGAAAAACTCATTTGATCTGTATGTTATACCATCTCTGCTTAAGATCTATTCTGTTCTCTTCTCAACCTATTCCCAGTTAAGATTTCAGAAATCTGGATTGGACTTGTGAAATATGTGGTAGGGAAAATTGCTTGCATGATAGAGTGTGCTATCTATAATTCCGGGATTTGATTAGTATTTATTTGGGTGTTCATTGTTAATAAATCAAAACATGATAAAACAGATTATATGCAGACCTAGACACAGTCAGGATATCTTAAAGGATGACATCAGTATATTCACCTGCTACGATGAATCGTTGTGCTTACCTTGATCGCGGGGGTATGCTTTGGAATGGGACACACGGGTATAATAGTATAATATTACCTAAAGCATATCACGAAGTTGAAAAATTGAAAGTTGAGCGTTAAAGTTTAAGTGGACAAACATATTGGCAATCGCATAGACCAGTTTGATTAGGCTCGTACTGAAAAGTGTTCCTTAGTCTGCTTGAGAACGAATTTTGATCCCATTGCAATTGTAATTGTATATTATGGTAGTTGTTTATATTTTGAGTTTTTATTTGTTTTTAGTTCTTAAATTAAAAATAAAAATTTGGAAAAAAAAATACAAAAATTGTGTCTTGTTTTTTTTTATATAAAATCAAAAAATCCAAAAATAGAGTGCTTATTTGTTTTTCTTAAAATTAAAAAATGTAACCGTTCTTGAAGATTTGACTGATCATCAAAAGTTAAAAGAATTTAAATTGTGAAATTTCATGTACCTAGTGTTCATGTGGTACTCTCCCTGTTGCATAAGAAATGTTTGCTTATAAATTTCTGAGCATGTGCATAACTTGATTTCAATCAAGAACAGGGGTTGATGAAGATTGAGATGCTGTTAGTTGCTGAAGAAGCCTGAAGCAGCACAACAACAAGATGTACCTGAGTCAGAAGAACCGGATACGAAACGCCGTCTGACAGTGAAAGTACATTTGAAGAAGTACCGTGATCCTGCTTGAAAGACAAAGATTGAAGAAGAAAAGAGCTGCTGAGAATCCTCCTCTCACATTCTTTTTGACAAGATTTTCAAGCAAATGCTGATCGAGATCCTGATATGAAGCTAACCACAAGAGCTAAAGAAAGAGACCCAGTGCTGAGATTTCAGAAGTCAAGAACTTCCACAACATCTGCAGCATAGTGACAACCATAGACTTTGTTGAAGACATTGCTGAATTCATGCTATGAAGACAATTTGATGGCATCAGTCTAGGGGGAGATTGTTAGGTCCTAAAGTGTGAGACTGACGCATCAAATTAACATAACGGGCTATGGTTACGAACTGGGCTTTACTGGGTTAGTTTATATTAGGTTGTGGACCTTTATAGGTCACTTGGGCCAAGCTTTAGGCCATGTGGGCCAAGCAGGCCCAAGGGGAGCCCATGTAGGGAGATGGGCTTATCTATGTATATAAACAAGTTTTTGACTTGTTTTAGGGTTAGAACTTTTGGAGCCTCAAGTTACATAATTCTTAGAGAAGCTAGAGTGGGAGGCGATTTGGTTGTGAGCTTGTACCAGACGATTTTGCTAATTCATAGTAATAGAATCGTGTGCAAGTTTAAAGGTTATTTCGGTGTTCTTGTTCCTTTCGTTTTGATTTCTTGAATCACCCATTGATTGGATTCCGCACAATCAATTGGGTTGTTTGATATCATTGAAAGATCCGGTTTACGGGACTTACACTCTCTCTCTCGGTTATTTATCAGAGCAACAAACATAGGGAATACACCTTCTCAATTATACAACACATACACATTCAAATCATACACCTCTTCCCAAAACCATACTACCACCTCTTCATAAACAAAAATCAGTCAACAACCACAGTCGCATACCCCCCTCTCCCCTCTCGGTTCCGATCTCGGCAGCAGACGCGCCGCCGTGAGCGGCGGCGGTGGTGGTGCGGCGTCTACAACAGAGAGGTGATGAGAGAGAGAGATCGAAGAAAGATGGCCGGCTGCGGCGGCGACAGTAATGGAAGTGGCGGCAGTGGCAGCTCAACGCCGGTAAGATTCTTGTGTTCAAACTCAGCTTGATTTGTTTTAGTCTCGGCACTCGGCTTATTCACGGTCAAAATTGCGGGATTCAGGCTCTGTTTTGGTTCGATTTTTAGCTGGGTTCGCGTCGGGTCCTGGTTCGAGTTGTGTTCGGGACTGGTTCAGCTTCTACTTCGGTTCTCGGTTCGGTACAAGAAGTCAGGCTTCAGGATTTGTTTGGTCCATCTCGGTTGACTCGGTCAAACCCGAGTTGACTCGGTCATCACACAACCAAAATGAGTCAACTCAGTATGGGTCCAGGTCAGCAGAGTCAAAGGCAGTCAACAGGAAGGCTCGGGTCGGTTTTGATTGCGGTTCAGTCAACTCAGCGAGTCAACTCGGTTGACTCGGTCAACTCAGCTTGCGTTTCGACACGAGAAGAGGGTAAAGATTTTACAGCGCAATTCATTTCGATATTCTTATACTTTTATTTATTTTCGCGTGAAAAACGAGCTCGAACCGATCGACTAGAATATAGTTAAATTTTGACATATTTGGCGAAAGTTATATAATTTGATTGATTAATTGTTGAATTAATATTGACAATTGAGTTGAATCTTGAGAATATAACGACAACTTGTGTTATCGGGACGCCCAAAAACAGAGGAAACTCTGACCGTTTTTCGAGAAAATCCGTAAAAACAAACGCGTTTTATTATAAAACGAACCATTGTATTCAAGTGATTTTTTTATAAACACAAATACAAGTGTAACAATACTCACGACAACACTTTATAACTTACAAAGACGACAATTTGGATATTATTTCGACAATGCTTTTATAAAACAAAACATGAAATAATATTTTCAATTCTTTTATTACTTTCGACAATCCTTTCAAGTATCAGACAATAGGAAATCTTTTCGTAAAAATAAATAGAGTTTATATTTATTTCCGTTAACGAACAACACGACTTCTTTTATAAAAATAAATATAGCTTATATATTTATTTCAAAGATTAAACGACACGACGATGGTGTTAATAAAATAAATATATTTATTCGAAATATTAAACGACACGAATTCGTTTTATGAAAATAAATATGGTTTATATATTTATTTCCAATATCGTTCAAAACGAATCATTTTATAAATAAATATAGCTATATATATGTATTTCCGACACAAACAAGTCGAATTCTTTTATAAAATAAATATAGTCATATTTATTTTCAAACACGACAACTCGACGATTCTTTTACTAAATAAATATAACTTTTTATATTTATTTTAAACGCCTAAACGGCATCTACATATACTTTGACGAATATATATACAAGGCACAATATATGATGCGAGTTTGTCATATGTTATTTTCATATAAACTTTGGTACATACACGTACGACTTCGCGAGATGACTAACACTATCCTACCAATATATTTATATTTTTGTGTATATATCTATATATTCAAATTTCTCGAAAGCTAAGTACTTTCTAGGCTTAGTAAACTATCAACGACATTAAGCGAAACTTAACGAGTATAACTTAATCATTACTATTAAGTTATCAACAAACCGTCGAATCATTCGGTCAACGATTCGGTAGAGCTCGGTGACACATAGTTTAGTTACTGCGTTTATTTAGAAACTTATAAGATATTCCATGTTAGGAATATTGTAGAATGCACGCTAGCGAGTCTCGTCTTGGAAACGACATCACGAAGTCGTAATTAGCTAGCTTTGCACAGGAATATTCAGGTGAGTTCATAACCCCATCTTTTTACGGTTTTACATTTTTATAAATGTTTCGTGGTGGAAAGACATGCACGTTTTGCAGAAAACACACAAAGTTCTCGATGAACAAAGACTGTATATTTTTAGACAAAGCACGTTGTGCAAGAACATACAAAGCTTTTGAACGAACGAAAACTCATATTTCTAAATCATATTACGAATGGATTTCGAGGAACTCAAATGGTTTACGAATGGATTATACTAAATATACTGGTTTTTACAAAACAAATGCGTATTATCGTAATGTGAATGATTTTCATGACTAGGGATGGATCGTCTGGTGATAATATATAGAGACTGGGGAGTTGGCCTTAGAGGCTAGGGAGGTTCAGCCTTAGAGGCTGGGGAGGTTCAGCCTTAGAGGCTGGGGAGGTTCAGTCTGAGAGACTGGGGTAAAATACATGTTACAAAAGGATTACAGACATTTTATACATGGTATGATTAGCTTAAGGAGGGTTTACTACTAGATCATGTGAGGGGTGGGTACAACACTTAAGGCCATTAATCCTCGTCGTAGGACCGAGGGACATGAGTGATAGATCTATTTGGGTGTAGTGAGCCCCACCCATGAGTCCGTGGGATGGACCATGAGGTGACTATGTCTTCCAGCCGGAAGCCCGGTACAAATTTGCTAGGTTTGAGTTCTTCCTGCACCTTTTCACACATACCATTGGCTTTGCAACCCATTGGTGATCTCTTTTTCCTTATTGCTACATACCAGGGACATACATACTTACAGAAATACTTGATTTTTACAAATTACATACCATGTTTTATACAAATTCAAAGCATAGGATTATGCGGGCATGGAGTCAAAGTCAGGGTGGGCATTGACAGTTATACGAACATTACAAATACGAGAGTTTACAAATACATGGTTTTACGAAAATAATGCGTTACAAATACAAAGTTTCCATATAACTTGGCAAGAAAATGATTTCTAAATTCGTTTTCTCAATATTATTTCACAAACCGGTTATTCAAAAGATTTATTTCAAATCTTTTACAAATAAACTATGAACTCGCTCAACTTTATGTTGACATTTTCGCATGTTTCTTTCTCAGGTTGCATTTCAACGTTAAGGCACGGTTGGAATAGGGGAACCATGTGGAGTCGAGTACTTAACGGGCGTTCAATTTCTAGAAAGTCTTTGCTTATTTGCTTCCGCTGTGCAATGAAGATACCAGTCCAGTCACGCCAAGCTCTGATATTTCAGGGTGTGACAAGGCTCGAGCTCGGGCTCGATAAACAAACGAGCTTTATTTTAAGCTTAAGCTCGGCTCAGGCCCGATAAGGCTCAGCTCGTTTCGAGCTTTTTCTCGAGCCGATCTCGAGTAGCTCGCGAGCCGCTTGGCTCGTTTGCACCCCTAGTTAGGTTGTACCAGTTAGGTCTGTGTGGACATGCGTCAGAGAAGGTCGTTTTCTAGTTAACCCTCACCACTCACTTTCTTTTTGCGAGATCTCTCTCTTCTGACAGACAACTTTTCCGACGAATTTAGGTAACGTTTTTTTTTTGTTTCTTGTTGTACTTTTGTTGGTTTGGTTGTATGACTTTGGTTGTTGGATACATTGTGTCTCCCGCTACTGTTCTTTCTTACTGTTGGAATTTTCTTTTATGGTGACCTCATACATTTTCTTTGGGAGTGTATATGGACTACTTTCGATTTCTTTTTTTTAAAACTAAATGCATATATTAGGATTTGTTTTTAGTCAGATTCATACTTTTGGGTCATCGATTGCCTTTGACATTTGCTTTCTAACATTGGGTATACACTCAACTGATTGTTCGGGTTTTTTTTATCATGCATTTACATACCTTTTGGTTGATTGCATGTCTTTGAAGATTGTTGGATGTTTGGGGTTCAGTGTTATTTTGTCAGTGACAATGATTGTTTAGTTATCGGAGACCGTTTACACTTTTACATTGGGTCTATGATTTATGCTAAGATGATTATTTTTGAATGCTTGTGTATTTAATGGTGTTCGGTTTATAAGATGATTGTTTAGTTGGCCAAGACTATTTACACTTTAAGTTTCAGTATATTTTTGGTGTGCTTACACAATTGTTGAGGGATGTTTCTATATTGAGAGGTGTTCAGTAAGTTTGGATGACACTTTACCTGTACCAGGCTGTTTACGCTCTTTGTTTGGGTCTATGATGCTATGTTGAGACGATTGTTGTTAGATGTTTCTAACTTGATGGTTGTTTGGTGGGTGCGAATGATTATTATGTTGTCCTATATTATTTAGAATATGCCTTTCTGTCTATGATGCTATGCTGAGACATTGACTACAATTAAGCTTTTCTTGCTAAACATCTTGCAAATTAACACTATAAAAATATTGTGGCGTTTCAAAGGAGTATGGTGTCTGTAAGACCCTATTCACGATTTGACCCAAAACGACGCAGCAGAAAATGAACCGTAAAATTTCTTTCTTTTAACTACTCTAACATACTTAAATACCGTTTAGGTCAACCCTTCTAACATAAATACATCATTTATCATTTATTTAATGTAACTATGTTAACAAATGATTACAAACAACGTGACCGCTTTCCCGTACAATCCATGATCTTCAACTTGATCCTCGTTCACTTGTCCATCATGAATATCTGATTAACCTGCGGTCACCATATATAACCAACACGTTAATACATGGTAACATCATATATAATTTAATACATATACTTAAAAGGCTATATCACATTCTAACTACGTAAGGTATTCCATTGAAACATCCTCTCAATTTTATTTACTCTAGTCTGACATCAATTCCTTGAGAGTCCGGCGTTCCCATACCTACACTCCATTTATTTCATTCTCAATAGTAACATGGTTAGGAGTACGTAATCTCAAACATATTGAAAACCCACATCTTCACATATACGTATACCAGTGATCTACAATCATTAGATTACAACACGTGTATACACTTTCATATATCTAAGTACATTCATACGTATCCCATTCATAAATACGTACATACAAGTTCATACTACGTACACACGCTACAGTTCCATATCTACATACATACATACAAGTCACATTCACTTATTTGTAAGTTGAGTCTTATCTACAATCATATCAACACAAATCAATGCAATTACAAACAAACATAACCGACTAACTTCCAACAAACATGATGAACATTCCATTAACATGATGAACATTCAGCAATATAATGAACATTCCATTAACACGATGAACATTCAGCAACATAATGAACATTCCATTAACACGATGAACATTCAGCAACATAATGAACATTCCATTAAGACGATGGACATTCAGCAACATAATGAACATTTCATTAACACGATGAACATTCAGCAACATAATGAACATTCCATTAACACGATGGACATTCAGCAACATAATGAACATTCCATTAACACGATGAACATTCAGCAACATAATGAACATTCCATTAACACGATGAACATTCGGCAACATAATGAACATTCCATTAACACGATGAACATTCAGCAACATAATGAACATTCCATTAACAAGATGGACATTCAGCAACATAATGAACATTCCATTAACACGATGAACATTCAGCAATAACACGATGAACATTCAGCAGCATAATGAACATTCCATTAACACGATGAACATTCAGCAACATAATGAACATTCCATTAACACGATGAACATTCAGCAACATAATGAACATTCCATTAACACGATGAGACTATCATCTTAATTTACATTAAGGATAGACGAAGTTCATATGAACTTACCTTGGTACTTACCCTTACCCGTAAATTCTTACATGGTTCCCTATATACAACATACCAAACTTCATTTATAAATAAGAAGTGATTCCGGAAATCACTTACCTTAAGCGTGTGTACTAGAGCTTAGTTCCTTGCCTCATCTCGACCTGTTAGCCCTCCGTGCTTGAGTCAATTGATACGAGTCCCTTCCTTACATGTCATCACATTCGTATCAAGGTTAGCATATATGATCATATATACAAACATTCATTTCTTTTCATTTACATATTATTTGACTTTCATTAGTCAAATTTTCGCATACATAAGACATATACCAATAGTTACCTCATTCAAATCTCACGCAACTCGATTACCATCACACATAGCACGATTACCATCACACATAGCACATAAATCATCTAGTACATAACACACTAATTCTCTACTCTTACAATTGTGTCCAAAAGCCTATCCATTACATTCATACACTGTTGACTTTCAAAAGTCAACGGTCCAACTTACATGTATACTTTCCAAAACACATTTCTCATGCTAATCTATCATTAATTTACTTCATTATTACATTCTATACATATTCACCCACTACTTGCATACGTTTCCACATAATCTTGTCATTTAGACATTTCATCAAACACTTGGTGTGCGTACCACTATCTAAGCATAATGTACAAGTATTTCATGCCTATCTTCCCACTTCTTGCTTTCATTCATGAAATATAACAAAACATCACCAAATTTCATATCACATTCAATCTATCTAACAAGAATCCATTACATAAAACCTAGTTCATCATTATTTGAACAAGTATTGGACATGGGTGACACACCCATGTCACCATCTTCACCACTAGAAGTGGGTTTCACCTCCAAACATCAAATTACTTGGAATCATGCATAAATTTAGTTATATTTGGTGATTTTAACACACATTCATGCTTAATTTCATAATAATTCATGGATTGATCATAAACCCATTTCTTGCAAAATCATCAAATCAAAGTTTACAACTTACCATATGTTTCTTAGGATTAGATGATGAGAAATCTTCATCCATGCAAAGGATTTGATCCTAATTTCATCATCAATTTGGGGTTTTGAGTTGTTTGAGAGAACCATCCTTCTCCTCCTTGCACACATCGACACACACACACATAAAAACCACCAAAATTCTGATTCTTTCTTATATTAAAGCTGAGTTTTAATCAACTTCACCAAAAAGTTAACTTTAGTCCCTCTAGTTTGGGCTTTTTGGTTAATTACAAACATACTTCCATTTACAACCCATACTTAACCCATATAATCCTATCCATATAACAAACTAGCACCCTTCAACATTAATTTTAGGAGTTTAGCTATGCTAAGCATAATTACAGATGTTAGTCCCTGTAGTTTTGATACTTTCCATATTTATCACAAACTTCATTCCTTGTTAAACTTATTGATTTAACTAAGTTAAATAACTTAGTTCTCATATTTCATTCCATAACCCATGCAACCATACTAGTGATTCAAACATTCGGATTTTGGGGCGTTACAGTGTCCTTTGGGTTTGTGATGCTATCCTAAGAAGTTATTGGTTGATGTTGTTGGTGACATATTGATTTCAGGTTTATCATGGATATTGGTTCATTTTTGTATGCGGATTCTTTAAGCGTTTAACATACTTTTCATGAGTTGTTACCTTCTTACATGTTTATCACAGTAGTGTTGGTTCTTTTGGTTTTGTTGGTTTGAGGAAACTTTGTAGTCAAGGATAGTGAGGGCAAACTCATCTGAGGCGTCTCTATGATTCAAAATTTGACTGCCATGTCAGCTTCTTAAAGGTTTATCGTGCTTATGTCCCTTCTTTTGGGATGTTTTGTTTCACGTAATTATGTGGTCGATGATGTTGAGGGCAAACTCATTTGCCTGTAAAAGAAACTGTTCGCGCATTGAAGTGGACGCGTAAACTTATTGTTCGCGCTTGTAAACACATCAAGATGGAAAATTTATACAACCATATACCCCGAAATAAATGTCAAACATTATCCCATGCACATTGGTTGATGATAGAATAAACTTTAGAGCAATTTTGTACCTTAGAACCGTTTGGGTCAAGACCCGAGCTGAAATACCTTACGCTTCACCCCTTGGTGCTCGAGACAAACTTGTAAACCCTCGTGGATGAGTTTTGTAATTGTACCCAGCTCCCTTTTTGCGACATCCATGGTTCAATGGGGGATTTTGGCTTTAAAACTACTTTCTCTCTCTAACCCACTCTTGAAGATGGTAAAATCATGAATGGGGATGGGATGCGATTTTGATTTACCTTCCTATAAGGCATGCCACAAATTTACTAAAATACTCTTTAAGTCCTTTTTCATAACACTTGTCTCATATAGGGTTTGTAAATGCATGGCCCATTTTGCATTATTAAATTCATATGTATATTGAATTTTTCGGGGTTACAATGTCATTAAAAAAAATTTATCCAAAACTTATCCTCGAGAGTGTACCAGGCCCGTTGTATGGATGGTGGTACTGTGTCGCTCAAAATTTATTGGCAGGCATAGTTCACCATCTTTTGGGTCCCGACAGACATGCTCACACTCGAACCCTTCTCAGAAGATCAAGGTCGGTCGACGGTGCACCCCACGAGGGGATCCCGGAAGACATTGTTAATATGTTTCAAACACATCTTCAATAAAAAAAACACTTGATTACCGTTAACATATATGTCCAAGAAATATGACAAGACTTTATTTAAGATTGAAGGTGCCCCCAATCCCCCTATCAAGTTGGAACCTAAAAAGTTATAATATATAATAAAATAAGTAGATGACTTGTAGAGTTGAACTTAATGGAAGGTATTTATTCACCTTTAAATTTATAGGTCCAAGGTTCAAGTGCAGGTTCAAGGTTCTTGTATGGGATCCCTCTCTCAGTATAGTACACAATATAGAGCAATTGTTTTATATCCTTTGAAAAAGATTTTTCCTTTGATATAAATTGAATTTGGATTAGTTATATTTGAATAGGCTAATTCAAAACAATGAGTTTGTTTATGATTCTCATCCCCCCCAACTAAAAGAGTGGTTAGAATTCATTCCGAGTCTTCTGTTGAACAATCGGAGGATGACAAGTTATATAGTATTTCAGTATAGTACAGACGCATTCTATTCTATTCTTCATCAAAATAATTTCATTTTTCGCAATTAGATGTGAAATCACTTTATTTTATTTAACTTGTCATTTTATTTTTCTCGTCTTCACTAAATATAAGATTTTTACTATCATATTGAATCGATAGTTACATTGTGTTTATTATTTTTGTACAGTCGATATAATCTTTTATTATGAAACAGGGCCGGCTCTGAAAATCATAAAAAAAAAAATTTGGCCCTGTTCGAGATAAAAAATTTGGGCCATATTCGCAAATCTTCATATAACATAAACTCATCAATCATTCAATCATATATATATATATATATATATATATATATATATAAATACTAAAAATTCATAATACTACGATAATTGTTATGAAATAGATAAAACAAATTAACAAAAATAGTGTAGCAAAAATGATCAAAGTATCGAACTTACTTGCTAAGCAAACAGTGTGGTTCTCCTAGCGTTTTTTGAAACAAAGCTCTCGATCAACTCCTTGTAATCCATAGTATCTAATATTTCACTTTCAATAGATATTGTCGCCAACCCGTTTAGCCTTTCTTGTGACATTGTAGAACGTAAATAGGTCTTCAACAACTTCAACTTTGAGAAACTTCTTTCTGCCGATGCCACGGTTACCGGAATTGAACAGTAAATCTTTCTGTTTGTTACCATTCTAAATCAGTAAATCTAAATAAACAATATGAATACACTTGTACTACAAACAAAATTGAACAAACCTCACTCATATTCATTCAATTCATTTACAACTATATGCCTATATATATCATTATCATAATCCAAATTCTAATATATACATGCAAATTACAAAAAAAAAAAAAATAGCATTCAAAAAGCATACATGACGCCGACAATAGGGCTTTCCAGTTTCCACGTTTCAACAACAAACAATGATCAACAAACAAACAAAAATCAACAAACAATGAAACAAATACCTCCTGGCTCCTGCTGCGAATCTGCGGATGATGATGATGATTATTATCTGCGAATCGCGATGATGATGAATCCCTGCCGCAACTTTCTGTACTTGTGTTCGTCTGTTCGATCAGAAATCCCTGCCGACGTTTGGTTTCTTTACAAACTTTGGGGCCTGTACGGTTATAAGATTTAATGATTTGGGGCAGGGGCTGTACGCTTATAAGATTGGGCTATATATATAAAGAAAAATTAAAAATTTTTGGGCCCTTTTATGATTTGGGCCCTGTTCTCAAGCCCACCTTGCACATGGGGATAACCGGCCCTGTTATGAAATAAGTTATCTAAATAACGTATTTGTTGATACGGAAACCTACTTATAATTTTTAAGATATAAATGTAACTGGTAATTTACATATATTTACAGCAACAAAAAAATCACATATCATTTGAAACGTCATTTTTATCTCACATGATATAAAAAACTTTAACATAAAGGAATTTCTGAAAATATAAACAAAATCTTAACAATTAAACTTTACCAGAAAATAATTTGATTGTATCCCTATATTTTGTTCATGTAAAATTTTCATTCTTTTATTTTTCTTATCCTTTTTAAGCGATCATTTCTTTTAACTATTATGATTTTAACTAGATTAATATTCCATATATTAGATTTTTCACATAAGTTATGATATATTGATATGTTTATTATCTAAGCAAAATGTGATTGAGTAAAACAAACATTTATAGACGCATAACCTATGATAACTTCATTAACTAATTATACATAGTTCCATAAATTAAAGAACCACTTTATATATAGTAAAAAAGGAAACTTAACTGGAAGTATATAAGACTGCAGGGAGTGGAGGGGTTTGGGTTGGGGGCATTGCTCGACACGTGACGAGAATGGGATCCACAAGCTTATGATGAAAAACGAGGGGGCATGGCTTAGCTTGGCGGGTCCAGCCATGTGATTTTTTTAATTAAAGTAGCCAACTAGCCAACCTGTTGATGCACTTTTGGTGTCTGTCGCTTGTTCTTATTTTGTTTACGTTCTAATATAATGAACGGTCTTTTGATGTTATCGAGTCTGTATGTTTGGTCGAGTCGACCAAGTCAAGATATCCTCCTATCTTGACTTGGTACGACAGTTCATAGTTTTGCTATGTTTGTTTGTAATGCAACTGCAATACATGCAGTCTGCATATGTTTGGACTCCTTAACTGTTTCTGCAACATGTTATTGTCTGTCATGTTTTGCTGTTTGCAGCCTCCCACGAAGAACCATTCTTCGTGGGGTATGGCTTGCACGAAGAACCTTCTTCGTAGCCTCTATGGTTCTTCGTGGATGTATTCAACGAAGAACTAGTTCTTCGTGGGCTTATGGTTCTTCGTAGGCCCAGTAACCTTCTTCGTGAGGTTACTGGGCTGGGGCCTCTATATAAGACAGTTTATGTTGCTGAACAGACTAAGAGAGCTGGTGAGTCTGTAAGAACACTGTGTGTATGTGTTTGTGTATGTTCTCTTCCATTTAATCAAAGTTAGTGAACCTTTGGTTACATGTGCTTGTCATACTTTTCTTTGGTTGCATATCTACAAGGATTCCGCACATGTATTTGTGTTGTTACAACAAGAAAGTAGGTTTCTTGATCCTCTGAGTGGACCTACAAGTGGTATCAGAGCTTTGACTCTCTTTCTTGTTGAAAACCAAGCTTAGTAGTGTGTTTGAACAAGTTGTGAAGAATCTTGGAAGTGTTCTTGAGCTTAAAATAAGATTTTTGAAGTTTTTGTTGAAAAATGGCCTGAAAACTTAAGAAATCTTAGTGTTTTGCTGAAAATTTTTACAAAAACCTTGTTAAAATACATGGTAACATGCTAAAATACGGTTTTTCTTGAAATTTCTTGCAAAACTTTGGCTCGACAACTTTTCCGGCAAGGGTTTTGACCGGAGAAGTCACCGGAATATTCCTTTTGTTGAAGGATATTCCTGTACTTTCTCAAAAATTGAATCTGTCGAATGTTTGGCTATTTACCAGATTAAGTCTTTCACCAAACACCTTTCTAAATTTCAGGGATAAGGTTTTACCTTTTTTGGCAACATTTCACCTACCATTTTACGAAGAACCACATCTGAAATACTCTCATCGACGAAGAACCTAAGGTGAAGAACCATTCTTCGTGAGTTATCTTCCCACGAAAAACCCTCACCTGCGAAGAACCAGTATCAACAAAGAACCCTGGTTTTTCGTTGAAATAGGTTCTTCGTGAGTCTATTCTTCGTGAATAGGTTCTTCGTGTAAGATTAGTTCTTCGTGGTTCCAAGTGTTTGAAAATTTTCACAGAAGACTTTTATTTCTTTCATTGTCCACCATTTCATATTTTTAAGTACTGATATTAAAACAATCATTCAACATGAGCTCAAATCCTTGGGATTGGAGTGATAACTCAAATACACCACAAGATCCTTCACAATGGGTCAAAGGATTAATGCCTAAACCAGAAATTACTGCACATCAATGGGCATGTGTTGCAAATCAAAATCATAGCATTCAAAATCTTCTCTTAAGCGAGAGTGAAATGGGAAGCAACAATCGTCCACCAAAATTGAATCACATGAACGATTATCCATCATGGAAAAGTCGTTTTCATACGTACATTCTAGGGCAAAATACCGAATTGTGGATGTGCTTTACTACACCGTACAATGTAGCTCTTGAAGAAGCAGGTTCCAATCCACTTTGGCGAGAATGAGCGATAATGATAAAAAGGCTTATGATCTTGAGAAGAAAGCCTTTACTATTCTTACGCAAGCACTTCAAAAGGATATTTATCATCAATTCGCGTATTGTACAAGCACAAAGAATTTGTGGGACGTCTTGGAAGCTAGGGGAGAAGGAAATGCCGCAACGAGAAAGACTCGTCATGATTTGTTGAAGAAGGAATTTGAAGGATTTCTGTTCATGGAAAATGAAACATTGTACGACATGGCTACTCGGTACTATCATTTGCTTAGTGAGATGCACTCATACAAGGTTACTACTACACAACAAGAAATGATCATGCATTTTGCTGAAGCTTTACCACCCAACTGTAGTCAATTCATTGACTTGCTAAAGCATACCGGTGTTTTAGATACGCTTAGTATTTATGAACTCGTTCAGAAGCTTGAAAACAAGGATGAAGAAGAAATTCGTAAAGCAAAACGAATTCCAGTTCCCCAGAACCCTGAGATATACTTTGGAGGTATTAACACCGAAGTTAGTACCAATCAGCAACCGAAGCTTCAAACCGCGTTTGTGTCAAATACAAACCCTTATGGACAACCGTTTGACTCACAAGCCTATCAACCACCACCCAAGCCAGCTCAATCTTTTGGTCCTCTCACAGACCCTTATGGGAGACCATTCGATCCGAAAGCCTATCTTCCTTTTTTTCACAAGCTGCTCCTCAACAAACCCAACAACAATCATCTTCATTTGATCCTAAAGCCTGTTTTCCCTTCACACAAGCTGCTCCACAACAAACTTAGCAACCTTCTCAACCAGGTTCTCAACAAGCCTTTTATGGTAACAACAATTCTCAACAATCAAACCCCAACACCGTCAGATTTGATACCTCAAATTTCACCAAAGTTAGTGTGGAAGGTGCTCGGGAACATATAGAACTTTTAAACACAATGGTGAGTGCTTATTGTGGATTAGTCGCCGGTCAAATTGGGAACATTAATTTGACAGATGAAGACTATCAACAAATAGACAGGGAGGAAATGGAACTGATGGATATTAAATGGGCGTTTGGAAGTGCGGTGAGAAGAGCTAAGGACTACATAAGAAGAACGTGTAGAACAAGCTTGGAGAGTAAAAGGGATACCAAATATGGTTTTGATAAGGATGCAGTTACGTGCTTCAATTGTGGTGAGAAAGGTCACTTCAAGCGGGAATGCACTCGACCCAGCAGACAAGGAAATCAAAATCCTTTTCGAAACCAGTCAAGCTCATCTAATGCCAATCAAGTGAACAATGAAAGGAGCATTGTAGCAGTTAACAACCCGGGTAACTCAAACCAGTCGGGGCCTTCCAATTCAAATAGGGCCTTAGTATTTCATGCAGGTGAAGGATGTGACTGGTCAGTCCAACAGGGAAATCAGGGAACTGAAGGAAATGGAGGAACTGCTCGTTATGCTAAGATCATCATATATATCAAACATATTCACAGTGAGGAGTTCTCTGAGGATGATGACAGTTCTGGGTATAGCAGTAGTTCGGATGAGGAAAGCTCAAATGTGGGTGGTTATGGTCAGATTCAGATGTAAAGGAAAATCTTGATGCTGAGGTTGACAGTTTGCTGAAAGAAGCTGAGGAACTGAAAGAAGCTGAGGAGCTTAAAAGTCAGAAATATGTGCTAATAAGGAAAGCTGAAGTTACATCCAAGGAAATGGAAAAATTCTTCACCGAGGATGGATCTTTTTCTTATCAAACTGCCTTTATGGTAAATGCTGCAGCTTCGACTAGTAAGGTACACACCGAAACTTCTAGTGTATGCAATGATTGTGTAGAATTAAAACGTAAGCTAGAAGTAGTTACTAGCCACAATCAAGGGTTGGTAGTTGACCTTTCGAAATGCAAGGAGGCAAATATGGCTCTAACTCATAATGAAAAGGAATTCAAATCTGTAATTGAAACGCTTAAGAAAAGTGTATCTGAATTAACAAAAACAGTTTTGAACAAGCAAACGGGTATTAATAACTATATTAATATCATTGACGAATTAAAGAAGGAGTTAGCCATTGCCAAATGCGAGCATAATGCGATCAAGCTCAAATTGGAGAGGTATTCTAACTACCAATATGTGCTTGATCATATCATCGAGGTTCAAAAGCTGAAAGGAGATGCTAAGTGCATTGGGTATAAATCGTGTCCACCTCCGTTGAGACACAATTATACCAAGTTGCCTAATGAGGAGGAAATGCCACGGTTTGAACCATCTGTACCTCTTAATCCCGAAGAGTTTGCAGCAGGATTAGGGTTCAAACTGGATGATTCATCAAAAGAATCTGAAAAGACAAAAAATGTGTCTTGTGTTGCGGAACAAAGTCCTCCTATAATTGAGGATTATGTTTCGTCAGATGATGAATCAGATGTGTATGATCAAGATCAATCTCTTGATAAGAAGAAAGGAGTAGAAATTCCAGTTGAGAATCATATCTTTTGTGATCCTCGTACTCCAGTTGCTCCTGTTGCACAATCAGTTGCAAAACAAGAGATTGACTCAATCAAATCTGTGGAGGAATCTGTGTCTACGTTTAAGGGCGATAATGTGTTGTATACTTTGATTGGTGATTATAAAATTTACTCAAACAAGGATTTCCCAATTAAAAATGTTAATCCATCCATGATTGATAGAGTTTTGGAAGATTCTACCAGTAAGTTTTTGGGTAAGGTGACCCCGAGAGTTACAGTAACTCAGTGTGATCCTATTCCAAAATCTTAAGTTAGAAAACAATACGAGAATAAAAAACTTACAACTGAGAAACAACCAATCGCCCCTAAAGGTAAAAAACAGGAAAAACGAGCTCAAAAACCTATGTTTGAACCAAAAGGAGCTTGAAATAAGAAAAAGGGGAAGGGATGTTAAATTTGTGGCATCAAGCGGTACTGACAAAATTGAAACTTTTGAAAACAAATCTAATACTTATTTTGTCCAACAAGTCAAAATTTTGAAACGTAACAGTGATAACAATTACACTCAACATACAAATGGGTGTGATAATGAACAAAGTACCTCAAGGCCTACAAGTTCAACATCGGGACATCGAACGGAATCTCCTAAATTTGTTGAAAGGAGATCATGTTTTAAATGTGGGGAGTTTGGTCATATAATAAAAAATTGTAAAAACCCACCAAAACCAAAGTTTGTTGAAAAAGCCCCTCCTAAAAAGGATTACCAAT
This sequence comes from Helianthus tuberosus, assembly GCA_030545235.1. Classification (NCBI taxonomy): domain Eukaryota; kingdom Viridiplantae; phylum Streptophyta; class Magnoliopsida; order Asterales; family Asteraceae; genus Helianthus; species Helianthus tuberosus. The sequence goes on along the minus strand of CM060358.1, from coordinate 68,659,987 downwards.
GTCGTCCTGTGTCACCTAAACAAGACACACATACTATTAAGGAACAAGAAGCGAAACAACGACGTAAAAATGTTAAGGTAATCAAGAAAGCATTAAAACCAGATGTTGTAGAAAAGGGACCAAGTTCATCAAATTCGTCTAAACCAGAAGTGTCTAAATCTGTAAATAATAATCAATCTGGTAAACGACAACAATCTTGGAAACCTAAAACCGGTACAGTTTCAAGGGGAGGCACACCATTTCCAAATCATCAAGAAATAGAAATAACATTTCTTGATGATAAGGGTCGACCCAAGATGTGACAACCCGAGATTTCAAGGTCTTTCCTCTACGCATCACTTATTTCACAACCTTGTTTCCACAATTCATTTTACGTTGTATTATGTGCACGATGTTTGAATGATGAAAGTATTGTTACGTTTGAGTGTTACATGAAAACTTAGGAGTTGTTTAATGTTTAGACATAACATGTTCATGTTTAACTTTGGGTTGCACAGCACACTTGATTCACGAAAAACACAAGTCGACGAAGAACCTAGTTCTTCGTCCCAAGCACTCCATGACGAAGAAGGTTCTTCGCCATGAGGTATTTCGCCAAGAGGGCCCTCGGCCCAAACAACTTCTCGAGCCCAAGCCCAGAAATCCCTCCTGTACGCATATTTGTAGTTTTAAGCATAGTATTTTGGGGTTTTTAGAAACATAATCAAACCCTAAGCCTTTCTCTCCTTCCCTTGCACGCGACGGCTGCCATATTCCCTTCTTGAAGCTTTTCGTGGTTTCGTCTTGTCTATCTCGGTTAGTTTATCATCACCATTGTCTTACTCGATTCCCTGGTTATATGTGATTGTAGGGTTACATGTCATGGTGTTAAATCATATCATTCCATGATGAATTGTATTTACGGTTGTATGCTCATAAGAATTATCAATGAAATCACTTGAATCTAATCTAAAGGAACGATCGTTATTGAATACTCACAAAACTGTCCGGTTAGCCGAATCTTGTGTTGGCCTGATTTGATTATTAGGTTTACATGTTAATAATTCTGATTGTATATGGTTATTATATGATTTAGGGCATGTTATTCGATGTTAATTTTGTGGTGTTATTAGTTTTGATGATGAACAGTAATTAGGGTTTTTTGAACTTGTAAAATAACTGTTGTTTGATCCGATAAGCATGCCAAAGATTTGTAAACTGTTGTTACGAGATTAAGGGGAAATGTAACCATCTGTTGAAAGCAGCGACGAAGGACTCCCCTAACAAAGAACCTAGGCCGATGAAGAACTAATTCTTCGTTGACTGGCATTTGACGAACAACTAAGGTTCTTCGCCACCATAATTCTCGACGAAACATGGTTCTTCACCTAGAGGGTTCTTCGCCATGAGAGTATCCCACGAAAAACTGGTTCTTTGTGAGGATGCTGCAAAAGATCAAACATACAGAACTGTTTAAAACAGCAAATGTGTCCATATAACATAAGGTTTCGAATAAATCGTGATGAATGTTTATGTTTGTGGAACTATAATTGATGCATGTTAACAATATTAGTTGAGAATGAGGTACTTGATTTGACTCGTGTGAGTAGCCAATTCATATGTTAATGGTTACTATGTGATATGCACAGAGGATGTGGACTTAAACGAGAATTTAATACATGCTACGTGTTGAACAGTAATCTTTGTGATGAATGCAATCTGTGAAAACTATATGACTTAATTGATTATGAAACTGATTATAATGGTAACCACGGTAGGGTTTGGTTGACCAACTTGGAACGGGTAACTTAACATACCGAGCAAAACTAAGGTGAGTTCATCTCTCTTGAGCATGCGTCCCGGTGGGTGGGACAATCAAATGGGTATTCCTGAGAGGAATAAGTCTATTGGGTAAAAACTGGAATGTTAGATAATACACTCATTTCCTATCACTTTAAGTCCCATCTTATACCGAATTAGTTACCTGAGAGGTAACGGGGTATTAGTTGATAGCGCTATTAGGCTTGGCAACCTCACACCGTACCTGAGAGGACGGGCGTGAACTAATGACCTTAATCATGACCAATGCTTAGATAGGGGGCATTGGGGACGGGCAAAACAATATGGAGCCATCTTGTATGGTACTCGAGTTATTATCAACATTATTAATAAACTGAACTAAACACTTGGCAATTAACGTTTTCGTAAAACTATGAACTCACCAGCGTTGTCTGATACACTTGTTGCATGCTCGCAGGTCGTTAGATTCTATGGATGAGGAACTTGCTATCTGGGATTGCTGGAGTAGTCATGGGTCAAGTCTTGAGAACACATGGCAATACATTTGGTTTTTCTTATTTATTTAATTTTGAAACGCTGAATGATGAATTATCTTATGCTTCCGCTGAACATGTTAAACTTGGATTATGTTTATGAATGTTTTATCTTAATAAATGGAAAACTTTATTTAATATCTTGATATTAGTTCAATGTGATTGGTGGCTAGATCCTGGTACGTCACACACCTAGCGGGGTTTCCGCATGTGGTATTTTGGGGGTGTGACAGTTCGGTATTAGAGCCACTGGTTATAGTGAACTAGGTTTTAAAACGTTTTTATAAAACCAGACTATAACCGAATAGTTCAGAAATCGACCATGACACTCAGTTCCAGATTGCAAGGTTCGTCTCTCGTTTACTTATTGCACAACATATCTAGTGTACATTTATGTATGACATAGCATGTGAATGCACACTTAGCACTACAACATGAGTTCCTGTATTACTAGCCTACGTTATGTGTTTGATAGTGTGACACTCCTCTAAACCTTCATGATCTATGTTATGGTGTCTTTTGTCTTGCTACTCGAATTTGAGGAACCTTTTAGCACGAGTTGGGAGGAGCTGAGATAAACCTGCAAATCACATTGTTATTATGGGTGCACACATAATAATAATGTGGGGTGCATGTGAGTCCCAGTGAGGCTTAACGAGTGTGAAGGGGGTTCTGTTCCGTTGTTTGACACGGAAATATAACACAATAATCTGTAGAAGCCATAGTGATGTTTGACTTCTACTCAATTTCGACCCTTAACCTTTTTCACTCTTCTCATATAGAATCATGAGCGGACGAAACGGTGGGCGTGGTGGAGGCCGCGACGGTGGACGTGGCAACATTGTTATGTCTCAGGCTGAATTAACCGACTTGATCAATACTCGTGTGGCTGAGGCCCTAGCGGCTCAGCAGGCTGGTATGATATGTGCCAAATGCTCTTTATTCTGGAGTCACGTACTCGGTTCTTACTCGTGTGTTGTATTTTCTTTCGTCCTTAGGTCAACAAGTGAATCAGAATCAGAACAATCCGCCTGTTTGCACGTTTAAAACGTTCATGGATTGTAAGCCACAGACGTTCAGTGGGACTGAAGGAGCTGTGGGACTGCTACGTTGGTTTGAAAAGGCGGAATCGGTGTTCGCTATGTGTAACTGTCCTGCTGGGGACAGAGTGAAGTATGCTTCAGGCACACTTGAAAATGGTGCCTTGACTTGGTGGAATTCCCAAGTCCAAATGCTGGGTATTGAAATGGCGAACGCGACTACTTGGGACGATTTCAAGGAGCTAATGCGTGAAGAGTACTGCCCTCGTGATGAGATCCAAAAGCTGGAAAATGAGTACTACAATTTGAAGATTGTAGGGTCCGAGATCGAAGCGTATACAAAAAGGTCTCATGAGCTCGCAAATATGTGTCCTAACTTATCACGACCACCCCACCGTAGGATTGAGCTGTACATCAACGGTTTAGCACAGCAGGTCAAGGGTCTGGTCACTACGGCGAATCTTGACAACTTGCCTCGAATCATACGTCTAGCTCACAAGATTACCGATCAGGAGGTGGAGCGTGGCTCGCTACCACCACGTGTTTCTGCTACTACTACTACATCTACCACTCCTGCTACTGACAGCAAACGTAAATGGAATGAGGTGGACAAGGTGTCTAACTCGAATCAGTCAAAGAAGAAGCCAGACAATGGCAGCAACCACAGTTTTAGTCAGTCATCCTCAGTTAATCAGAATCAGAGAAACAACTCGAATCAGGGTTCTTACGTAGGGAAACAACCAAAGTGTATCAAGTGCAACTACCATCATCGAGGACCGTGCACTCGAGTCTATCACAGGTGCAACAAGGTGGGCCATATGGCTAGAGATTGCAGGGCCCCACTCCCAAAACAGCAGCAACAACAACCTCCACAGCAATAGGAGATGCAGCAGCAGGAGAGGCAGCAGCCTCAACAGAACCAGGGAAATCGTAAGGGGTGTTTTCAGTGTGGAGGCGAGGGTCATTTCAAGCGGGATTGCCCTCAACTGAATCAGAAAGCTGGTAATAATAACAACACTGGGAACAACAACAATGGGAACAATGGTGGGAATGGTGCGCGTGGAAGAGTGTTTACTATTGGTGCTGGGGAAGCTAGGAATGATGGCAACGTGGTGACCGGCACGTTTTCTGTGAACAATCTATTTGCTTCTGTTTTATTCGACTCGGGTGCCGATTGGAGTTATGTGTCTTTGGGGTTCAGTCGTCAGTTAGGGTTGACTCCTACACCTCTTGTAAATAAACACGTAGTAGAATTAGCTGATGGTAAATCGATTGAAGCTTCACATGTTCTCTTTGGGTGTAAACTCGATCTCATGGGTCAAGTGTTCGACATTGACCTACTTCCCGTTTGTCACACCCTGGCTTTTGCGGAAGCGTGGGTTTATTTGGTGTGACTTCTTAATACCATAGCAACAATCATAACAATGCTATATGATAAAAACACAAGATGTTCATCCATTCATTAAGTTTAAAAACACCACCACATCATAGTTTAAAAATGTCGATACTTAAAATAAGTTACAAACCATACTTGTCTACGATGTGTTCATGAGACACAACAAAATACTTTAAGTAAAACGTGGTTTAAAGACATGTAACCCGTCCAGGTAAGGGTTACACCTCCTAAACCTACTACCCTGGATGACATCTTTTGTTCAACGCAGCTAGACATATGCATACTCCGCCAGATCCGCTAGTTTCCTGAAATACATGTAGTTTGAAAAATCAACAAAAGTTGAGCGAGTTCATGTGTAAGTGAGTATGTATAAACCTTTGTAATGTGTCTGTATGTATGAAAATCACTGGTATGTAGCAAATAAGGAAAAAAAAGAGATCACCAATGGGTTGCAAAGCCACTGGTATGTGTGAAGCGGTGCAGGAAGTACTCAAACCTAGCAAATTTGTACCGGGCCTCTGGCTGTAAGACACAGTCACCACTATGGGACGCCCCGGCCTCATGGGTGTGGGCTCGCTTGTCACACCCCGATATTTCCACATATCACCGGTGGGCCCAGTGGGGTATCGTGACGTAGTTGATATCATCATGGTCAAACACACACAGAATAGCACAGCGGAAGTCTTGGAATATAAAATATTATTACAAACTCAAATGTCTGAAAATATCAAAGTATTTATTATAGACGAGTCTGTAATATCAAATCCACAGGAGGATCATTACAGAATGTTTAAAATGAAGCTTAGCAGACTTTATGGCATCTTTAAGGATTTGCAAGATCCTCTTTTTCGACACCGAGCAACTCCCAGCCTATTACGAGTAGTACCTGCCACTTAGCCTTTTGAAAATACGCCAGTTTTCACTGGTAAATACAATTTAACCGACTCATTTGAAAAGAGTTTATGAAAATTGATTTAAGTGCACAAGGCACAAAACCTTTTATAACTTGGGACAATTCTTAATAAAAATCTTGTATACTGAATTACATGTTTACCGTACATCTGGGGCCCAGTACAGAGACTGAGACATGATTAAACGACACACCACTTTTAAAACCCATAAAGGAGTTATCCCCAACTTGTGGGTAATTAATAATTTATTATTGGCATCTTTTCGGTGTATGCCTACACCCTGCGCATAAGTCGTGGCCATTTACAAATGAATGAGCCAAGGATATATCCAGGACACGGTCGTTAACCCCCAATGTTTAAGTCATCAACAGAACAGTATCAAAACAGGTTTTGTGGATTTACAAGCCACAATCCGGCATTTGATTGATCCACACCCGACCAAGCGGTATTAATCTACCGTATCCCAAGCCCGTATAAGGGAAAATAAGTTAAAAGTATTTACCTGAGCTAATACTTGATTCACAGCAAAATAACTCAGTCATATCCAATCTATCTAAATGCAGGTAGCTTTTACCGGGTGGCTCTAGTCTGGAGTGATGGTAATATATAACCAATTCAGAATGCTAACGGTCTTTATTTAAGTCGCAGACTTAGACCGGCTAGCTTAAAGTATCTAAAGTTGTACGATACGCTAGATTAAGCGATGACCGGAATAGAATGTTATTTAGACCCAACAAGTTTGGATACTTGTATATTATGGGTAAACTAAACACATTCCGGATTTTGAGATAAAAACGATAAGGTTAAACCCGTTTCGGCAAACATACGTAAACTAGTTACATAAACCGATCCGAAGGCGTAGAATGCGTAACGGGTAACCAAATGAATCATATACAAGTTCCATATGTTATTATGCTTAGAATATGTCAATACATCAGTAGGATGTCAACATATATGCCCAAAAAGTATTTAAAACCATTTTAAGTCCCGTAAGGGCACTTTGGTAATTTTAATACTTATGAAAGAGATTTTATAACAAACTGAAGTTCTGGTCCTTTCTAATTAGTAAAAATATTTAATTTATCTCATTACATCAGTAAGATATCATACATATGTGAGGTTTACCATTTATAGCCAAACTATGCCCCGAAAGGGTATTTTGGTCATTTCACATATGCTTTTACGGACATTTTTGGAAGTCTGAGTTCACGACTTATACCTACTGTAATAATATTAAAATTTGTTTAGAAATTCAGTAGGTAACAAGTCTTAGGTGTTAATTATGGTTTAAAACCATACTATGCACCTAAGTAGCGTAAAAATCGCTAATTGACGATAATTAAGGGTTTTTATGGAAATCTGAGATCTTGATCAGTTTTGAGTGTTCAAAATAATTTATTTAATATATAAAATCAGTAGGAAAAGGTTTGACATTCAAATCCTTTGTAAATCTCATTTTATGCACAAAAAGGGTATTATCGTCATTTACCGAATAATACAAGAACTCTATGATATGATCGGTTTATAATCTGATCCTAAATTCCAAAAATCTCTAAAATTAATATCTTAACAGTAGGTAATGAGTTTTGGGTCAAAATCTCAGTTTAAACATGCCTTATGCAAGATATCGCAATTTACTTAAATTAAAGCTTCTAATTACGATATCGAGCATAACTCCTATTTGGGACCAAGAACTGATGTCAAATTTTTAGGACAAGTCTAAACATCAGTAGCAAAGGTTTTTGTCCTCTCATATTTTTAAAAATCTCATTTGTATGTCAAAAGGGCATTTACGGCATTTATAAGCACATTAACAATCAAGAGCATATAATTCAAACCATTAAGGACCAAGCAATATAACTTCAGGGAGTTATGCTACTGAATGATATGGTCCTAATGGAAGCTTAAAACATGGGAGATTTAAGCTTTAACGGATCAGAACTGAAAGTCAAAGCAAAAGTCAAGCTTTTGCGACTTTCGGTAATAAACTGACCTTAGACTGATAATTGTCGGGTTAGACCTGGTCAAACATGTTCTAATACTAATTACCAAGTCCTTAGGATGTTAAAATATAATTTAGGACCCCTGGTTTAATAGTTTCAATTAGTATTCACAAATCTGTCAAGTTTGACTTTTTAACTAAACGGTTTGACCCGACAATTAACTAAGCAAACGAAGGAATTTGGAGGTGCCCTTTCAGGGGTTAATCACCTACCTAACTATGGTCTTATACCCACTTTTAATTTGGTTAGTGGCTGGACCATGAGAGTCTAATCCGAAAGTCAAAGTTTATTTACGATGCTTGACTTTTCGGTTTATTAAATCATAAAACTGAACTAGTGAGAGGGCTAAGACACTTACAAAAGTCCTAGCTATCTTTTCTACAAGAAAATAAGTTCCATTCAGTTCAAGAGCTCCAGGTTTGAGAGATGAGGACTTATGAATGAAAAATGAGCAAAGAAACAATGAAGGTGCTTGGCTATTTATAGTTGCCATGAACTTACAAGATCATTACACATGTTTGTGTAACTTCCAAGCAAGAATCAAGGCCCTACAATTGTCACAAGCAGGTACAAAGCCTTGGGGAAGAGATAACTTGGCTACCACACAAAGAAATTTACAAAACAGCCCCTGAATTATCAATCTGTTGCTGAAAAACATGTTTCTGCCCAGATGTGGTGCTCGCGTAGCACGACGGCCAACCCACCTAGTGGTGGCGCTACGCCAGCATGTGCCCAGGTCCAGAAAGTTTCAAATAATTACAGTTTTGGTCCCTGCACATGTTTAAGGCCTTTTTCGATGCGTTTAAACCCCGTTAACCTCATTTCAAGGCTCTAAAATGACGTTAAAGTATAGGGAACTCAAGACATGCTCAAAAATATCTCGGATGTCGGTTCGTTTGGTCGTACGGTCACGTTGTTCGTCTAATTACGACAAAACACGAACGGACGCGAAATACGATCCAAATCACGCGACGAGTGGAACTTTATCATGCCAAAGACTAAAATAAAATATTTTAGTGCTTACATAAATTTTTGGGTGCCCGGGTATATTCAGAATGTTAGATATGTGCGAAAGTGCAAACATGTGCACTTTTTGACACTTTTAGTCCCTACATGACTTAAAAGTTTATTTTTTGCGCACCAAACAACTCAAAGCCTATATCTAAGCTATGTAAGGGATAATTAGGGTATTATTAACTTGTGATCATATTCCAGAAAGTTCGATACCATACGAATCGGTATACTTTTGCAGTTTGACGCAAATAGTCCCTCTAATGCACAAACTTGCGCATATCATCGTTTAATAGCATCGAAGCCTTATCGAATCCATATTAGGCATTATCAAGAGTATGATGGCACATAGAAATGCTTCAGGTTTTTTAAAAGGTCACTCAGAGGTAAGAATTAACATGTTGACACTTTTAACCCTTCCACGCGCATACTTTCACATAATTACGCAAACGGCTCCTCTCGTCCAACAAGTGGCTCGTTTGAGAATACGGACACCGTATAAGGTCGTTCGGAGGCCTAGTTTAGGCATGTTGACACTTTCAGTCCTTCTATATTCATAGTTTTCGATTTTTACGAAATTTGTCCCTCATAGTCAACGTTTGACTTTATTAGGGTTCATTACACGTGTCAACACATCATTAGACACGATTTTACGAGGTGTTACATCCTCACCCCCTTAAAAGAAATCTCAACCCCGAGATTTGCTCCAAAAAGATGGAAGTACTTTTTGTCGTGTAATGGACTTAACTTCTACAGTAATTTAGGGACCTTTACGGGTACTCCAGTTGACCTATTCAATAGGTGCATGCTCCTTTTAGGAGTCTCTTAACCTGTCGATCCTTGATCGATATAGGTCTTTCCATAAACCTCAGGCTTTCATCAATCTATACGTCTTCATAAGACATTTCTAGCGATTTATCAGCTAGGCATTTCTTTAAGTTATACATGTGGAACACATCGTGAATTCCACCGAGTCTCTTAGGAAAGTTTAGCTTATGAGCTATACTGCCATCACATTCGATGATCTCGAATGATTCACATATCCAAGGCTTAACTTGCCCTATATACCGAAATATATTGTACTCTTTCATATCAGATATTTTTGATAGAGCCTTGTTTCCCCATTTGGAACTTTAAGAGATTTGCGCCTCTTATTCGCATTGCCCTTCTGTCGATTATTGGCAGCTTTCAGACGATTACGGATTCATATTATCTTATCCATCGTCCTTAAGACAAATCTCCGATCCTGATAATTGGGCTTTCCCAATTTCCTGCCCAACAAATGGGCGTTGGCTATTTCTCCCGAACAAGGTCTCCAAAGGAGCAGCCTTGATGCTTATATAATGCTTATCAGTTAAAGGAGAACTTAATTAGGGTGCGATAGTTATTCCAACTTTTACCCGAATCAATCTTAAGGAATCATCTACCCTCATAGTTAGTCGAACAAATCGACGATCCTGGGCAGCTAATAACGATTCTTAATCGTTTCTTAGTTAGGTTGCAATAACCAATGCACAAGCGTATTGCATCGTGCTTTCCTTTATCAACAATGATAGTCGGAGCTCCTAAGACAATGAGCTAGGCTGTACAAGCCTTTCTTTATAAACTCATCTGCTTAGCTCTCAGTTCTTCCATTTCTGTTGATGCTAACCGATATGGAGCTTCTATAACAGATACAACTCCTAATAGGATGTCAATCCTATCTTCACCTTGCCCCTCAGGGGTAAAGCAGGGTAGTTCTACTGAGAAGAAATCAAGTTATCAAAATATGATAGAGATAGCTTCAATCTTCGACCTTGGTCCACTTACCGACGATTATGTCATGCAAATGACATATCTGTTTTACGAGTGCACGGATGCCTTAAGTAGAGACGCCCACTTAGGCATTTTTATTAAAGATATCTCCTTTGATTACCACTAGTTGACTTTAGTACAATATGACCATTGGGATATCTTAGTGGTTCCATGCATTAAACCTCCATACTGATCAGGCATGGAAGCAATATATGGGACACACTAGGTTACGCCAATCCTCATATGGCGCTTTTATCATACATAGTTGGCACTCGCAGTTGATAAAATCAATGAGGAAAATAATTAATATAACATATATTATCGTACTCTATTCAAAGAAATAGTACTCTTAGATCTCACAGAAGGATCATTGCCGATAATAGAAGAACCGGTCTCTCAGATTTCATTGGTAAGTTCTACCTGACTAAGAATCTGGAGTTCTTATGAATATTATCAAGGTTTTGCTAAGCTTATGGTCTATGAAAGACTTATTATTGCCTGTATTAAAACATGACACTTAGTAGAGATTATCATTGGTATATGATAAGGAATGTACTTGATGACATCATGTACTGCCTTTTGGCATTTATCAGGCGAGTTCAGGCATTTCCTTCTTTAGCCTTTCCAGGTTTAGCTGCACCTTCTTTGGCAGCTTTATGGTATCAAATTCTGATGTGGCCTTACCCACCACAGCCTTAACAGACTGTTATTCCATACGTCCCTATACTCATGGGACTGATGACCAGTTCCTTTGCAGATGCTACACTGCTTTGGTCTTTGATTCACTCGGCACTGTCCCCAGTGTCTTTTATAGCAATTCTTACATACAGGCTTCTTACTGAACTTATGTTAGTTCTTATTAAGCCCGTAATTTGCTCTTTTTTTTCCGAATTCTGGGAGTTATCCTCCTCCCTTGGTTCATCCTTCATATTTGAAGTGTGAACAAAGCTCTTTTCTTGAGCAAACGAATGTGATTTCGCATGAAATTTAGAGCGAGAAACATTCGGTTCTTTGAATTGTTTCATGACCTTTTCCATGGTCTTTCAAACTGCTGTGTCAATTACAGCTTGGAGATTAACTCCATTCATATTGAGGTTTACGTTTGTAGCATTATGTAACACCTGTGCCTTCACGGCCATCAAACAAATACCAAACCAATGAAATATTATATTTCATACTTGGGATTTGTAAAAATATGTGTATCGTTTACACATATCAACTCTTGTTCAATTTCAAACCCTAAATCGCTTTCTGGAAGGTTATACGCGCTCCGAAGCGTAAATATAACCAGTTTAATGCAACGAACACTCCGTAATAGTGAAATAGGCTTAACATACCTTAAATAACCTATACATAACTTAGATATAAGTTTTGGAAGGTTTGGTGTGGTGAAATCAAAGTTGAATCGCTTACAGGGACTAAAATTGACAAACTGCGAAAGTATGCCAATTTGAACTGTAACAGACATTCCGGAACATGACCATAAGTTAAACATACCATAAATATCCTTTACATAGCTTAGAAATAGGCTTTGAGGGGTTCGGTGTGCTAAAATAAACTTTTGTGTCATTCAGGGACTAAAAGTGTCAAAAAGTGCACAAGTTTGCATTTTCTCGCATAACTTACGTTCTGAATACATCTGGACATCCAAAAATTTATGTAAGCATGACTACATTTTATTTTAGTGTTCGCCTTAAGAAAAATCCATTCGTTTCGTCATTTGGATCGTTTTTCGCGCTTATGCGCATTCCGTCGTAATTAAGCGAACATCGCGTTCGTACGACCAAACGAACCATCATCCGGCATATTTTTGAGTATGTTTTGAGTTCCCTATACTTTAACTTCATTTTAGAGCTTTGAAATGAGGTTAACGGGGTTCAAACGCATCGAAAATCGCTTAAAACACAACAGGGACCATTTCTGCCTTTTTTTCAAACTTTCTGTTTCAGGTGGGGCAGTGGCGTAGCGCCACTGCATGTGGCCTCACCTGTCGCGCTACGCGACTGCCTACTCTGGGGCAGAAACATGCAGAAAACTCTTTTTTCGCATTTTCGGGACCGGATTCGATGTATCGACAGCTGTTTACAGCTGTTATGCACTTCTAAAAACCTTGCCACTTGTTGATACCCTATGGTGAGTGGCCATTTACCCACCATAACATCCCGACAAGTGTACGGCCTTGATCGTTGCCTCCTTCTCCAAGAAACGATCCTAGCGGCTCTACTTTATCTATAAATACCCACCCCCCTTTGGCTTAAAAACCCACAAATCTGATTAGGAAAGCTCTAAGTTGGAACCTTCGTTTCATACCTGAGCTATTTTGATCTGGGTTAGCTTTCGGGGACCCTGGGTAAGTATTCTTTCGTTCTTTTCCTTATTTTATTGCTTTTCGAGTCAGAAAGTCAAACTTTGTTTGACTTTCAGCGTTGACCAGTAATGGTCAATGCGAAGTTCGTTTGAACTTCGCAACGTGAGTGTAATCACGTTGGTTATAGTCCCTTGGGACTATGCCTACTGATTACCACGTTGTCTAGGGTCGTAGGGTAGGCGATCTAATAAATCGCCTATACCTTCGAACCCGACCCAGTTTGGTCGATCATTAGGATACGACCAAATACTTTAGGTGACCCTAGTATAGGGCATAACCTTCCGAGGTTATACCCTATGGTCACATCGTTTAAATAGTTGTATGATAGGAAGTTTATATGCCTTAGGTAAATTACCAGAATACCCTTTTCATGTATAATTGGTAATTAAGCTTATGTAACCTAAACTTTTGTACATAAATGATTATACAACATGATTAAACACGTTTAGGCATATAACACTTGTCATAGGACTAGTTAGACGGTCCGAACGCGTTTCACGCGCACGACGCGTTAAAGTAGCATAAGCTTCCTAAACGGGTCGTAATGGGTCGTATACAATTAGGTTAAGTTTCATTTGGTATGTAGGCTTTGTTAAACCATATCACACGAGTCTCCACACTCGTTTGGTTTACAAACCCTAATGCTACCCAGTCTTCCGATTTAGGTCCGGTTTATTAATGTAGTTACCTATATTAGGTGCCGTTTGATATTCCGCGATCTCTAGCACTGTTTGGTGGTTATCTTTAGACAACTGAGCAATCTCAGGTGAGTACATAGACCCCTCTTTTACTGTTTTCCAAACTGTTTTGGGGTGAAACACATGTGCCTACTTGTTACTTTCATGCTTTTCCTGTTTTCACATCATATACCGACTATGTTTGTTAGTACATTATAGTACAGGATTTCATTACTTTTCTGCTATGTATGTTGACTGATAACATGCTAAGCACATTGATTTACATTACTTTTCTGCTATGTATGTTGACTGATAACATGCTAAGCATATTGATTTACATTACTTTTCTGCTATGTATGTTGACTGATAACATGCTAAGCACATTGATTTACATGACTTTTCTGCTATGTATGTTGACTGATAACATGCTAAGCACATTGATTTACATGACTTTTCTACTTTGTATGTTAACTTAGCATACTTAGTACATCATTTTACATTGTATCTCTGTTGCATATGTTCCAGTAACATATGGACACATTGTTTTACAGCTCTACCTTGTATGTTTACTCTAGCTTACTAGGTACATTATCTTCATCACATGCTTACATTTTGGTATGACATTTGGTTTGTTTAACGGGTCTATATATAACATTCATTAACATTTGCTACGCCGCTCGGGAGTAAGTAGTGGTACCATAGGACTTGACAAATCCCATTCCTGACATCCCGGGTTTGTTTGGATGTAAGGAATGACTGAATCCGAATACAATTCTTTTGATAACCTTGACTGAAAGGGTTATCCGACTGTCTCAAGGCTTGAATGTTTGCGTTTAACATACTGCATAAGTGTTCATATTCAGTATAGCATGCATATATCTTACAAAACATAACTTTGATTTAAACCAAGTTTTACTTCAATACCTTGTTTTGTACATTTTTACTTATGGTTTAAGTAGTCTAAATTTTACTTACCATACATATCATTTTGGTAATACATTTCTTGACTACTTTTGGATATTTGACATAGACATCTTGACATAATTTACATCTTGACATGAACATTTTACATTGTTTGGTTTGGTTTGGTTAAGTGATTAAGTAACGATGCGTGTGTAATATGATACAAGCATGGTGGATACGCCGCTGGTACTTCCTATATATAAGTGTTTGTATGGTATTACATGGCGTAACGTTATTTGAATCATTTCAGTTTGAGACATAGAACATTTCATACAAATAACATACTTTTCACAAGACATTGATTTATAAACAATTTATCTTATACAAACACATTTTTACTTGGTTATTCATTTAACCTTACATTTATTTATACTTATCATCTGATCTTATCGTTTTTCAAATGATTTAAAAGACAAAGCAAATAACAAGGTTCATGACTAAACATTTTCTCAAACATAAGTCATGAATCTTATTTTTACAAAACCTATGTATCTCACAGGCATTTTTATGCTGACGTACCTATTTTCACATGTGTTTTACAGGAGCTGTTGCATAAGATGATCAAGATACACATAGACAGACTTGGGCTTTAGTGACAATAAAAGATGCAAGACTAGTTAATTATGTTGTATTTCTTTGTTTGTTAAGTCATTGTAACACTTTTAATCAATAAAATGAAACTTCAATTGCCATGGATTTGAAACAATTAATTCTGTTACAACACTCCCCGATGTTTCCGCCACGTTTTGTATGTTCTACGTGGTCGGGGTGTGACAGAAAAGATGGTATCAGAGCCAATGGTTATAGGGAATTAGGTTATTAGTAATGCTTTGACCTAGTCTATAACCTTTCTAGGACCCTAACGCGAGTTTACTTGCGTTTAGTCATAAAACAATACCGTCACCTATCCTTAGGCGACGACCACAACAAGAACATAAATTTCAAAACCGCTTTGAAAACTAATCATCTGTTCTAGGATGATTGATTTCTAGGTTTTGAACCCTCTATTGTAAGGTTTTGAACTCTCTATTATATGGTTTTGAACCCTTTGAGTTTTCAAAATCTTGTCAAGGTTTTGGGTTTTTAATAATGTGAACATGTGCAAACTGGAAGGGTGAATGCCTGTATTCTGGGTTTTCTGGCTAGGCAAGCACTTCGTATACATCTCATCAGACGCGAGACCAGTTGTGCTTATCTGGGAATTCTTGGGATGAGTGTTCACTTATAGGCGAGCATGTCTTCGCGATACATTATTTTTGACCCATTTACTTTGATTTGTCACCATCTCATTTGTTTGCCTTAGGTAACAAACAAATGATCACAATTTTCATTCGTTACCATTCTGTATTGATTATCCAATAACCTTTCACTCGTTTCTTCCTTTGTCTTTCATTTTCTTCTAGAATGTCTATTCCTCTCAGCACTGGTCAAATGTCCGAGCAAACAGCCAAATTTGCCCAGCAAATAGGCGAGGTAATACTGAAGTCTGTGAATCTAGGCATTTCCATGGCTCGTCTCAACAATGAAGTCTCTCGTCTCGACAATGAAGCCACTCAAGAACCATCGAAGGCGGCGGAAGTCAAGCCTGCACCAAAATCAAGGAAGCGTAAGGCTTCAATGAAACTCGCAGCGGTTACACCTAATCAAGCGGGACCTAGCCGGGTAGCGATGCCACCAGCTAGGAAGCCGTACTTGGGAGCTGCCCCATGGTGCAAGCGATGTAACCGTCATCATTTAAACCTCATACCCTGCTCCAAATGTACCTACTGTGGACGGTGGAGACATCTGATTAATACATGCCGCTTTGTTGCCCAACACAAAGCTGCTACAAACCTTGCTGCTAACCAACCACAAGTCAACCCTACTCAAGTTCGTTTCCCGCGTGGTACTTGCTACAACTGTGGCGATACGAGCCATTTCAGGAACAACTGCCCGAAGATAGTCAGTGCAAATCCAAACCTCGGATGAGCATTTGGCTGAACAAAGGATGTTGCTGTCTCATGCCTTTGTTTCTTTTGTTTTCGTGTATTGTGAAACAATATGTCTTGTTCATAAATAAAAGTTGTTGTTCACAATTCTGATATACAAGTATCATTACATGTGTTTATGGCTTTTTCCCTATAATACCTGCACTAAGGAACTATGTTCCTTACAAACTACTCTTGTGATTCCTCTCTTTCAAGTGATCGCTCATAATTTCCTCGAAAATTTTAAGTACTCGTTTCATTCTAAGATGCGAAGTACAGAAAATGAAGTGACATTATGAGTAATCATGCTTCTGTACATCTTTACCTTTAAATCCTTGGTTGGATAACTAAGGATATTTTTTTTTTCAAATCTCATACCCATTACGTTTTGATTTTTCAACATACACAGTACCAGTATTTCAAAACAATCTTCATGATCTCAAAACATTTCATATAGTTTGAAAACAATTTTCTAGATGCATTGTCTATGTTATTTCAAACACATGGGCCATGTTATCAAAACCAACCTTCCTAATTTCAAAATATTTCGTATAGTCTGAAGACAATATTAACACAATACATTTTCTGATCAAGTGCATGATTTCGAAAAGCATCATTCATGTCTTTCAAAAACCTTATACATAATTTCAAAATTCATCTCGCATGATTTTAAAACATTTTTGTAAATATATCTACCTAATACACCTACTTTATAATTTCAAAAAGTATTATATATAAGGTTTCAAAAATGTTAAACACATTTTTCTTAAAAGAACCCCATGCATAGTTTTCAAAAATATTTTCCTCATACATTGACTTAACCTTCAAAATTCTGCTTCATATGTCACCTTGGCATATCTAGCATCTCAATTTCCTAAGCATTTTTTTTACTTCATGTTTTGACATAAGCACGTCCAGTGCAAGGTATCAAAACATCTTCAACTTCAAAAATTCATATGGGATCTTTTTATCTTCACAATTAGATCCTTGTGGATGATTATCATTCAAATCAGAGTCCTTAATTGGATTCCTTATGTACCTTAATTCGAACATTTCGGTTTCTTATAATCGAAATCGAATTTTCTTTTGGAATCTTTCTATCTTAATAGTTAGATTCTCGATAATGTTTAAAGTGCCAAATGAAATCCACGAGATGGATTCCTAGTGTGCTTTAAATACATGTACTCTGTTAGCGGAACAAACTTCTAGTTAAACAATTTTGTGGTTATGTGACTATGTGTTTATTCATCTTATGTTTTCTTTTATGCATTTTTGGTGTTTTTAATACTCTGGATATTCGTTATCCAAATCCTCGCAGGATCTTTCATATCTTCATATGAGAGATTCGTAGCAGGATATTCAAAAGGTACTACCTTAAATCCTTAATGGGCTTCTATGTAATAGTTAAGACCCTTGGATTATATAGTACTGCTCCATGATTCATAAGAGACCCTTTAGTGGTCTAGTCAAAAAGATTGATTCACAATTTGGTTAAAGAATGACATCTAGTGATGTAGCTGAACAGACTCCTTGATAGTCTACTTAAATCATTTATTGATTTAGTCTAAAGGACTCTATGGCGGTCTAGTTACACTCATCACAGGATTGTCCATTTGGTTTTACACTACACATTATAAAATAGACTGTGCGGACTGTACAAAGAACTACGTAATTATGGAGGCCTACATAATTATGGAATTCAATGCACAGAAACCCAGTAAGATTTATTATGTGTAAGAACCGATAGTGACAACAATAACAAAATGAGAACGATGTAATGGAGGCATGGTGGACGCACCAATGACGCTTCATATACTTGTATATAAGTGTCCCTCTTACATTGCAAACATAATGTTATTAAGGTTACTAGAAGTTCAAGAACCCTAACCAATGTTGTTTGATCTTTTCAACTTCATGTTTTAAACTCTTACAAGTTTCCTCTAAATAAATTTCGGGACGAAATTTCCTAAAGTAGGGGAGACTGTAACACCTGTGCCTTCACGGCCATCAAACAAATACCAAACCAATGAAATATTATATTTCATACTTGGGATTTGTAAAAATATGTGTATCGTTTACACATATCAACTCTTGTTCAATTTCAAACCCTAAATCGCTTTCTGGAAGGTTATACGCGCTCCGAAGCGTAAATATAACCAGTTTAATGCAACGAACACTCCGGAATAGTGAAATAGGCTTAACATACCTTAAATAACCTATACATAACTTAGATATAAGTTTTGGAAGGTTTGGTGTGGTGAAATCAAAGTTGAATCGCTTACAGGGACTAAAATTGACAAACTGCGAAAGTATGCCAATTTGAACTGTAACAGACATTCCGGAACATGACCATAAGTTAAACATACCATAAATATCCTTTACATAGCTTAGAAATAGGCTTTGAGGGGTTCGGTGTGCTAAAATAAACTTTTGTGTCATTCAGGGACTAAAAGTGTCAAAAAGTGCACAAGTTTGCATTTTCTCGCATAACTTACGTTCTGAATACATCTGGACATCCAAAAATTTATGTAAGCATGACTACATTTTATTTTAGTGTTCGCCTTAAGAAAAATCCATTCGTTTCGTCATTTGGATCGTTTTTCGCGCTTATGCGCATTCCGTCGTAATTAAGCGAACATCGCGTTCGTACGACCAAACGAACCATCATCCGGCATATTTTTGAGTATGTTTTGAGTTCCCTATACTTTAACTTCATTTTAGAGCTTTGAAATGAGGTTAACGGGGTTCAAACGCATCGAAAATCGCTTAAAACACAACAGGGACCATTTCTGCCTTTTTTTCAAACTTTCTGTTTCAGGTGGGGCAGTGGCGTAGCGCCACTGCATGTGGCCTCACCTGTCGCGCTACGCGACTGCCTACTCTGGGGCAGAAACATGCAGAAAACTCTTTTTTCGCATTTTCGGGACCGGATTCGATGTATCGACAGCTGTTTACAGCTGTTATGCACTTCTAAAAACCTTGCCACTTGTTGATACCCTATGGTGAGTGGCCATTTACCCACCATAACATCCCGACAAGTGTACGGCCTTGATCGTTGCCTCCTTCTCCAAGAAACGATCCTAGCGGCTCTACTTTATCTATAAATACCCACCCCCCTTTGGCTTAAAAACCCACAAATCTGATTAGGAAAGCTCTAAGTTGGAACCTTCGTTTCATACCTGAGCTATTTTGATCTGGGTTAGCTTTCGGGGACCCTGGGTAAGTATTCTTTCGTTCTTTTCCTTATTTTATTGCTTTTCGAGTCAGAAAGTCAAACTTTGTTTGACTTTCAGCGTTGACCAGTAATGGTCAATGCGAAGTTCGTTTGAACTTCGCAACGTGAGTGTAATCACGTTGGTTATAGTCCCTTGGGACTATGCCTACTGATTACCACGTTGTCTAGGGTCGTAGGGTAGGCGATCTAATAAATCGCCTATACCTTCGAACCCGACCCAGTTTGGTCGATCATTAGGATACGACCAAATACTTTAGGTGACCCTAGTATAGGGCATAACCTTCCGAGGTTATACCCTATGGTCACATCGTTTAAATAGTTGTATGATAGGAAGTTTATATGCCTTAGGTAAATTACCAGAATACCCTTTTCATGTATAATTGGTAATTAAGCTTATGTAACCTAAACTTTTGTACATAACTGATTATACAACATGATTAAACACGTTTAGGCATATAACACTTGTCATAGGACTAGTTAGACGGTCCGAACGCGTTTCACGCGCACGACGCGTTAAAGTAGCATAAGCTTCCTAAACGGGTCGTAATGGGTCGTATACAATTAGGTTAAGTTTCATTTGGTATGTAGGCTTTGTTAAACCATATCACACGAGTCTCCACACTCGTTTGGTTTACAAACCCTAATGCTACCCGGTCTTCCGATTTAGGTCCGGTTTATTAATGTAGTTACCTATATTAGGTGCCGTTTGATATTCCGCGATCTCTAGCACTGTTTGGTGGTTATCTTTAGACAACTGAGCAATCTCAGGTGAGTACATAGACCCCTCTTTTACTGTTTTCCAAACTGTTTTGGGGTGAAACACATGTGCCTACTTGTTACTTTCATGCTTTTCCTGTTTTCACATCATATACCGACTATGTTTGTTAGTACATTATAGTACAGGATTTCATTACTTTTCTGCTATGTATGTTGACTGATAACATGCTAAGCACATTGATTTACATTACTTTTCTGCTATGTATGTTGACTGATAACATGCTAAGCATATTGATTTACATTACTTTTCTGCTATGTATGTTGACTGATAACATGCTAAGCACATTGATTTACATGACTTTTCTGCTATGTATGTTGACTGATAACATGCTAAGCACATTGATTTACATGACTTTTCTACTTTGTATGTTAACTTAGCATACTTAGTACATCATTTTACATTGTATCTCTGTTGCATATGTTCCAGTAACATATGGACACATTGTTTTACAGCTCTACCTTGTATGTTTACTCTAGCTTACTAGGTACATTATCTTCATCACATGCTTACATTTTGGTATGACATTTGGTTTGTTTAACGGGTCTATATATAACATTCATTAACATTTGCTACGCCGCTCGGGAGTAAGTAGTGGTACCATAGGACTTGACAAATCCCATTCCTGACATCCCGGGTTTGTTTGGATGTAAGGAATGACTGAATCCGAATACAATTCTTTTGATAACCTTGACTGAAAGGGTTATCCGACTGTCTCAAGGCTTGAATGTTTGCGTTTAACATACTGCATAAGTGTTCATATTCAGTATAGCATGCATATATCTTACAAAACATAACTTTGATTTAAACCAAGTTTTACTTCAATACCTTGTTTTGTACATTTTTACTTATGGTTTAAGTAGTCTAAATTTTACTTACCATACATATCATTTTGGTAATACATTTCTTGACTACTTTTGGATATTTGACATAGACATCTTGACATAATTTACATCTTGACATGAACATTTTACATTGTTTGGTTTGGTTTGGTTAAGTGATTAAGTAACGATGCGTGTGTAATATGATACAAGCATGGTGGATACGCCGCTGGTACTTCCTATATATAAGTGTTTGTATGGTATTACATGGCGTAACGTTATTTGAATCATTTCAGTTTGAGACATAGAACATTTCATACAAATAACATACTTTTCACAAGACATTGATTTATAAACAATTTATCTTATACAAACACATTTTTACTTGGTTATTCATTTAACCTTACATTTATTTATACTTATCATCTGATCTTATCGTTTTTCAAATGATTTAAAAGACAAAGCAAATAACAAGGTTCATGACTAAACATTTTCTCAAACATAAGTCATGAATCTTATTTTTACAAAACCTATGTATCTCACAGGCATTTTTATGCTGACGTACCTATTTTCACATGTGTTTTACAGGAGCTGTTGCATAAGATGATCAAGATACACATAGACAGACTTGGGCTTTAGTGACAATAAAAGATGCAAGACTAGTTAATTATGTTGTATTTCTTTGTTTGTTAAGTCATTGTAACACTTTTAATCAATAAAATGAAACTTCAATTGCCATGGATTTGAAACAATTAATTCTGTTACAACACTCCCCGATGTTTCCGCCACGTTTTGTATGTTCTACGTGGTCGGGGTGTGACACATTATTAGCTTTTGTCGCCTTAATAGTATCGCGACTGCTATCCACCTCATTCGAGTTTGCCATACTCGAAACTTGGTACTAACCACCACGTTAAGCAATTATTAGTCATCATCCTGATGACCTGACATAGATCAGCCACGGCATCCATAAACCGTATAGGCTATTATTTTCCAAACATTCCTAATGAATGTTATTTGAACGTATATCCATTACATTTAGCCTAGGTCACCCAAGGACCATTTATGGCACTTAAGGTTTAGAGTGAGTCCATTACCTGTTTGACAGAGGATCATAATGTCACAACTGCCTTGGTCACAAGGACTGTTATGAATAGCTCGAAGGCTAGCCTTACATGACTTTCATTATATATATACATATGGCATAGAAGCCCGTCGCAAGGGACGTAGAAAAATATAGCATAAAGCCTAGTCATGAAGGATACAATGAGTATATGGCCCGAAGTCCTTGTCGCAAAGGACATTTAGATATGGCTCAAAGTGGCCTCGTCATAATGACATTATAAGATATGGCACCAAGGCCTGATACGAAGGACATTTACCAATGCTGGCACAAAAGGCCTGTGACTAGGAATGTTAACATTTAATATGTTAACTTGTCACGAATGTCAAACTATAGTACATTGACTTGTCATGGATGACTTTAAAACATATCTCATTGTTTTGTCACCAAGGACATTAGTTTATAAGCCGCAATCTTATCGGATTAGGGGCTTCCAGGTTTGAACATAGTTCTTCACCTTTGGACAAGGAGTCATAAACTACAACTGTCATTGTCTCTAAAGACGACTTATTTGGTACAAAGGTAACCCAATTGACATCACTACTGGATGTTCATATATCATCAATGCATTTGATGATATTAGTCATGATAATACTGATCATATAGACTGTTGGGGTTGGGTATAACCCACCACTTTGTACAGGGGATCTTAAAGACCACCACTAACTTTATCTTATCGACAATAGAGTAAAGTATAGCCCGTAGGCATTTCATCACAAGGGATGTTAATATTATGATCATCATATTGATGATACTAGTCAGGATCGCAATGATCATGCAGACTATGGGATTTGAGCATGGCTCACCCCCTTGGGCAAAGAATCACAAAAGATTACATTTGTCTGGTTCCAGATGGACAATATAATATAGCCCTTAGGCCAAACATCATTAAGGATGTCAGATTTAATCATCGTACTGATGATTTTAGTCATGATCGCATTGATCATGTAGACTATTAGGCTTGAGCACAGCTCATTACCTTGACAGGGAATCATAAAGATCACAATATCAATATAGAGATGTCCTCATATAGCACAAGGCTTGCTTCAAAGGACAGTTAGATGGCACAAAAGGCCTTGTCACTAGAACAATTAAATCATAATCAACGATCTCTTGGATCAGTGATCTTTAAGGGTCGAACATAGTTCATCACCTTTTGATAAGAAGTTTATAAAATAAAACTATCATTGTCATGAATACACCTTCGCCCGTAGGCATACATCTTAATTGGATGTTTTGATGTATACTTCATACTGTTGTTTGATAGCCGTGATTTGTATTGATCATATAGGCTATGAAAGTGGCTTGGAAAAAGTCTAAGTACTTTTGGAAGCTAGTGTGGTTTCTCAAGTCACACAGCCAGGAATGTTAACATGTTCTTAGTTGTTAACAAAGATTAATTATCTTAAGAGGGTTTTACCATCATAGCCATGTTCATAGACATATAGGCTAGGTTATACCATTAAGAGGATCTTTTTGAAATATTTCAGCTGATCGATAAAGTTCGAATAAAATTTTAGAACTATTGTTGGATAAAGGACGAAATGAATACCTACATAAAATTTTCAAAACTTTCCTAGACTATTAGGAATTTACCATAGTGCCTTAATCAGGACTTCTAGTAATATATTTGTCCACAGAGGACTAAGAGGAAAAAATTTTAAGTCCGTATAAGGACCATAAAATATTACAAATTTATATAAGGGTTATAATGAAATATTAATGTCCTCAAGAGACTATTTCGAAATAACGTATCCCCAAGGGGATTTTAATAAAATATCATGTCCATAAAAGGACTATATTGGTACAGTGCCCACACAAAAAGGGCTTTGCTGTACAGATGTCCTCACAGGGACCTTATATTGAAAGATACGTCCTCAATGGAACTTATTAATGAAACAACATATCCTTGAAGGGACTATAATAAAATATCATATCCACAAAGGATCTTAATGTAATAATTTGTCCATAAAAGGGACTTTTGATGAAATATTATGTCCTTGAAAGGACTATAATGAATTATTATGTCCATGAGAGGACTATATTGAAGCATCAAGTCCATGAGAGGACTATTTAAAATAGTGTATCCCCAAAAGGGATTTTAATAAAAGCATACGTCCATGGAAGGACTATATTAAAATAGTATGTCCACCAAGGGACTTTATTGAAAATATAATGTCCACAAGGGACTATATTGAAAGATAATGTCCATAAAAGGACTAAATAGCAAATGCCCATACAGGGTCTTAATTTGAAAGATATGTCCACACAGGGACTATATAGAAGAGATAGGTCCGTTTAAGGACTTAAGGGATAATGGATATAATGGAAGAGGGATTCTCTAACGCCTTCCATGCTCCATTTTGATTGATTCTCTTCTTTGTTTACCATATACGGTAGGGACACTGAAGACCTCAGTGAATAAGATAAATATTCCAATCAGGATCCGTTATAGAATGCAGAATTCAAGGATTCAAAGGTTAAGGAATGATATGGATCACGGATTGGGTGTTGACTGATATAATCCAAGTCTGGGATTCCAAACTTGAAGGTAAGAAACAAGGGTCATTAGCAAAAATGGGAGTCTCAGGGACCACCTGTTATGGACTCCATTGGTACAGACTTTAAAATTTGAGCCTCAGGGACCTCCGGTATGAACTCTGAAGTCTGATTCCAAATCAAATGGGTTTGGTTTTGGGAACGAATCCATAAAGGTCTTTCTTCCACACCAGTCGCACGCTTACTCTAGCCGTATTGTGAAGCTTGGCATTTCTTGGCTTCGGATTGAAGAGAATCTCTATCAACGGCCTCCTTGCTTGCGACTTATTTAAAATAGATAAAATCGAAAACAATGCATACTTAATAGGGATGAGAACATTCCTATGTTAAGTCTAGACTCCAAAGGTCTAAGGAATATGCTACCGTGTCATTGAGATTAAACACAAAAGACTAGTGTTTAATTCACTCAATGTTGGCTCTGATACCAACCTGTCACACCCCGATATTTCCACATATCACCGGTGGGCCCGGTGGGGTATCGTGACGTAGTTGATATCATCATGGTCAAACGCACACAGAATAGCACAGCGGAAGTCTTGGAATATAAAATATTATTACAAACTCAAATGTCTGAAAATATCAAAGTATTTATTATAGACGAGTCTGTAATATCAAATCCACAGGAGGATCATTACAGAATGTTTAAAATGAAGCTTAGCAGACTTTATGGCATCTTTAAGGATTTGCAAGATCCTCTTTTTCGACACCGAGCAACTCCCAGCCTATTACGAGTAGTACCTGCACTTAGCCTTTTGAAAATACGTCAGTTTTTACTGGTAAATACAATTTAACCGACTCATTTGAAAAGAGTTTATGAAAATTGATTTAAGTGCACAAGGCATAAAACCTTTTATAACTTGGGACAATTCTTAATAAAAATCTTGTATACTGAATTACATGTTTACCGTACATCTGGGGCCCAGTACAGAGACTGAGACATGATTAAACGACACACCACTTTTAAAACCCATAAAGGAGTTATCCCCAACTTGTGGGTAATTAATAATTTATTATTGGCATCTTTTCGGTGTATGCCTACACCCTGCGCATAAGTCGTGGCCATTTACAAATGAATGAGCCAAGGATATATCCAGGACACGGTCGTTAACCCCCAATGTTTAAGTCATCAACAGAACAGTATCAAAACAGGTTTTGTGGATTTACAAGCCACAATCCGGCATTTGATTGATCCACACCCGACCAAGCGGTATTAATCTACCGTATCCCAAGCCCGTATAAGGGAAAATAAGTTAAAAGTATTTACCTGAGCTAATACTTGATTCACAGCAAAATAACTCAGTCGTATCCAATCTATCTAAATGCAGGTAGCTTTTACCGGGTGGCTCTAGTCTGGAGTGATGGTAATATATAACCAATTCAGAATGCTAACGGTCTTTATTTAAGTCGCAGACTTAGACCGGCTAGCTTAAAGTATCTAAAGTTGTACGATACGCTAGATTAAGCGATGACCGGAATAGAATGTTATTTAGACCCAACAAGTTTGGATACTTGTATATTATGGGTAAACTAAACACATTCCGGATTTTGAGATAAAAACGATAAGGTTAAACCCGTTTCGGCAAACATACGTAAACTAGTTACATAAACCGATCCGAAGGCGTAGAATGCGTAACGGGTAACCAAATGAATCATATACAAGTTCCATATGTTATTATGCTTAGAATATGTCAATACATCAGTAGGATGTCAACATATATGCCCAAAAAGTATTTAAAACCATTTTAAGTCCCGTAAGGGCACTTTGGTAATTTTAATACTTATGAAAGAGATTTTATAACAAACTGAAGTTCTGGTCCTTTCTAATTAGTAAAAATATTTAATTTATCTCATTACATCAGTAAGATATCATACATATGTGAGGTTTACCATTTATAGCCAAACTATGCCCCGAAAGGGTATTTTGGTCATTTCACATATGCTTTTACGGACATTTTTGGAAGTCTGAGTTCACGACTTATACCTACTGTAATAATATTAAAATTTGTTTAGAAATTCAGTAGGTAACAAGTCTTAGGTGTTAATTATGGTTTAAAACCATACTATGCACCTAAGTAGCGTAAAAATCGCTAATTGACGATAATTAAGGGTTTATATGGAAATCTAAGATCTTGATCAGTTTTGAGTGTTCAAAATAATTTATTTAATATATAAAATCAGTAGGAAAAGGTTTGACATTCAAATACTTTGTAAATCTCATTTTATGCACAAAAAGGGTATTATCGTCATTTACCGAATAATACAAGAACTCTATGATATGATCAGTTTATAATCTGATCCTAAATTCCAAAAATCTCTAAAATTAATATCTTAACAGTAGGTAATGAGTTTTGGGTCAAAATCTCAGTTTAAACATGCCTTATGCAAGATATCGCAATTTACTTAAATTAAAGCTTCTAATTACGATATCGAGCATAACTCCTATTTGGGACCAAGAACTGATGTCAAATTTTTAGGACAAGTCTAAACATCAGTAGCAAAGGTTTTTGTCATCTCATATTTCTAAAAATCTCATTTGTATGTCAAAAGGGCATTTACGGCATTTATAAGCACATTAACAATCAAGAGCATATAATTCAAACCATTAAGGACCAAGCAATATAACTTCAAGGAGTTATGCTACTGAATGATATGGTCCTAATGGAAGCTTAAAACATGGGAGATTTAAGCTTTAACAGATCAGAACTGAAAGTCAAAGCAAAAGTCAAGCTTTTGCGACTTTCGGTAATAAACTGACCTTAGACTGATAATTGTCGGGTTAGACCTGGTCAAACACGTTCTAATACTAATTACCAAGTCCTTAGAATGTTAAAATATAATTTAGGACCCCTGGTTTAATAGTTTCAATTAGTATTCACAAATCTGTCAAGTTTGACTTTTTAACTAAACGGTTTGACCCGACAATTAACTAAGCAAACGAAGGAATTTGGAGGTGCCCTTTCAGGGGTTAATCACCTACCTAACTATGGTCTTATACCCACTTTTAATTTGGTTAGTGGCTGGACCATGAGAGTCTAATCCGAAAGTCAAAGTTTATTTACGATGCTTGACTTTTCGGTTTATTAAATCATAAAACTGAACTAGTGAGAGGGCTAAGACACTTACAAAAGTCCTAGCTATCTTTTCTACAAGAAAATAAGTTCCATTCAGTTCAAGAGCTCCAGGTTTGAGAGATGAGGAGGAATGAATGAAAAATGAGCAAAGAAACAATGAAGGTGCTTGGCTATTTATAGTTGCCAAGAACTTACAAGATCATTACACATGTTTGTGTAACTTCCAAGCAAGAATCAAGGCCCTACAATTGTCACAAGCAGGTACAAAGCCTTGGGGAAGAGATAACTTGGCTACTACACAAAGAAATTTACAAAACAGCCCCTGAATTATCAATCTGTTGCTGAAAAACATGTTTCTGCCCAGATGTGGTGCTCGCGTAGCGCGACGGCCAACCCACCTAGTGGTGGCGCTACGCCAGCATGTGCCCAGGTCCAGAAAGTTTCAAATAATTACAGTTTTGGTCCCTGCACATGTTTAAGGCCTTTTTCGATGCGTTTAAACCCCGTTAACCTCATTTCAAGGCTCTAAAATGAAGTTAAAGTATAGGGAACTCAAAACATGCTCAAAAATATCTCGGATGTCGGTTCGTTTGGTCGTACGGTCACGTTGTTCGTCTAATTACGACGAAACACGAACGGACGCGAAATACGATCCAAATCACGCGACGAGTGGAACTTTATCATGCCAAAGACTAAAATAAAATATTTTAGTGCTTACATAAATTTTTGGGTGCCCGGGTATATTCAGAATGTTAGATATGCGCGAAAGTGCAAACTTGTGCACTTTTTGACACTTTTAGTCCCTGCATGACTTAAAAGTTTATTTTTTGCGCACCAAACAACTCAAAGCCTATATCTAAGCTATGTAAGGGATAATTAGGGTATTATTAACTTGTGATCATATTCCAGAAAGTTCGATACCATACGAATCGGTATACTTTTGCAGTTTGACGCAAATAGTCCCTCTAATGCACAAACTTGCGCATATCATCGTTTAATAGCATCGAAGCCTTATCTAATCCATATTAGGCATTCTCAAGAGTATGATGGCACATCGAAATGCTTCGGGTTTGTTAAAAGGTCACTCAGAGGTAAGAATTAACATGTTGACACTTTTAACCCTTCCACGCGCATACTTTCACATAATTACGCAAACGGCTCCTCTCGTCCAACAAGTGGCTCGTTTGAGAATACGGAGACCGTATAAGGTCATTCAGAGGCCTAGTTTAGGCATGTTGACACTTTCAGTCCTTCTATATTCATAGTTTTCAATTTTTACGAAATTTGTCCCTCATAGTCAACGTTTGACTTTATTAGGGTTCATTACACGTGTCAACACATCATTAGACACGATTTTACGAGGTGTTACATCGCTACACCCAAATAGATCTATCACTCATGTCCCTCGGTCCTACAACGAGGATTAATGGCCTTAAGTGTTGTACCCACCTTTCACATGATCTAAGCGTCTAAACCCTCCTTAAGCTAACCATACCATGTATAAAAGCGTCTGTAAGTGTCTGTAATAATTGTAATATGTATTCCACCCCCGAAGTATAAAACTGAAAACAGTTAAGAGAAAAGGGGGACATGAACTCACCTGAATTGCCTTGTGCAAAGCTAGCTAATTACGACTTCGTGATGTCGTTTCCAAGACTTGACTTGCTAGCGTGCATTCTACAATATTCCTAACACGGAATATCTTATAAGTTTCTAAGTAAATGCGGTAACTAAATTACGTGTCATCGAGCTCTACCGAATCGTTAACCGAACGATTCAATTGTAACTTGTTAACTTATCAGAAATGATTAAATCATATTTGATAGGTGTCGTTTATAGTCGATAATAACCAATAAGTCTTGAAAAGACTTGATTCTCGAGAGATTTAAAAATAAATAAATATTTATATATAAAAATATAAATATGTCGTTAAGATCGCTTGTCGTCCCGAGAGGTCGTACGTGTATAAAAGAATATTTACACGAAAATAATATATAACAAACTCGTATTATATATATCGCGTTTCGTATGATTTTTGTCAAAATATTCGTGTATGCCGTTTAGGCGTATAAAATAAATATGAAAAGTTATATTTATTTTATAGGGGAAATCGCCGAAATGTCGTGTTTGAAAATAAATATGACTATATTTATTTTATAAAAGAATTCGACCTATTTGTGTTGGAAATAAATATATAGTTATATTTATTTACAAAAGGATTCATTTTGTACGATATTGAAAATAAATATATAAACTATATTTATTTTATAAAATGAATTCGTTTCGTTTGGTTTGGTATTTGAAATAATATGTAAACTATATTCAAGTTTACAAAAGAGCCTTCGCTTTGTTTGATGTTCGAAATAAGTGTATATACCATATTTATTTGTAAAAGCATCATTGAGTTGTTGCGTTTTAAAAAAATAAATACATAACTATATTTATTTTTATGAAATAGTTGTCGAAATTTCAAAGTTTAGAATAAATGTAACAACGATCTTTATTGTCGGAAATAGTATCCGAATCGTCGTTTTTGTATGTTGTAAAAGTGTTGTCGAAAGTACTGTTGCACTTGTATTTGTTTTAAAAAAAAATCACTTGAATACAATGGTTCGTTTTATAATAAAACGCGTTTGTTTTTACGGATTTTCTCGAAAAACGGGCAGAGTTTCCTCTGTTTTTGGACGCCCCCGACAACAAAAGTTGTCGTCATTTTATCAAAACTCAACAATTCAATCACAAATATTAAATCACGTCAACCGTAATAAGAAAATGTAACTAGTCGTTAAGTAATTCGGTTCGAGCTCGTGTTTATGTAATAGCGGAAACTATATGAAATAACACAATTAAATTGCACCGCTAAATTTTACCAATTTCTAATGTCGAAACGCCAAAAAGGTTGACTGGGTTGATCGGGTCAACTGAGTTGACCGAGTTGACTTGCTGAGTTGACCAGGTTAACCGAGTTGACTCGGTTTGACCGAGTCAACCCGAACCACGAACCGAACCGTCTTGATCTAGCCACTTGACCCGAACCGGCTGACCCCAACCGACTGAGTTGACTTGTACCGAGCCGAATCTGACCCGAACCTCCACTGAGCTTAACCGAACCCGATCTGAGACGAGACTGAGCCTGAAAAACCCGAACCCATTTATGACCCGAGACCCGAGATATCCCCAAACGTGAACCGAACATCATCAAACTTGGTATGGACATAATCATCCTCAAGTTTGCAGGAAATAAAGAAAAATAGAGGAGGTGGTTACCGGAAAAATCTGTCGGACCGAGTCATAGACCGCCGACCACCATCCAAGCTGAACCGAGCCGAGTCTGATTCGAAACTGAACCATCACCTGAACCGGGGCTCGTTGGATAAAAATGTCGACCACCGGTTAAATGAACCGACCGGCGATCGGTCGGTGTGACCACCGGTTAATCATCGCAGAAGGGGGGGGGTTACGTCGCTTCTCCGCTGCAATAGCACTACCGCCGCCGCCACTCTCAGCGGCGCCGCCGCTGATCTGTTTCGTCGGACCACCATCCGCGGTGGCCGGCTCCTCCCTGTGGTTTGCCTGGTGATTTGTTTGAGAAGGTGGAGTCCTTTTTTTGAGAGATGCAGGTAGTAATCGAGAAGGTGGAATGAGAGATGGATAGGTTTTGATTTCCTTTGAGTGTGTGCTCTAAATTTTTGTGGGTTTGTCTGTGAGTATAACCGGAGAGTGTGAGAGTAATATGAGTGTATTGTGGGATGTGTGTGTATTAAACTCCTACACACATGAAGAATAAGGGGTGTAAACCCTTTTATAAATAAGATTTGTTTTGTATGAATATAGAGTGGGGAGGTGATCTTATAGATTGTAATGTTTCAACTTTTGAGACAAGATAAGATCTTGTAGGGATTTTGGAAAGATTTGCAGAGATTTTGTAGATTTTGATAGGATTTAGTTGTAGGTTTAGCTTGTGGGTTTTGGGCTTGGGCCCAAGGCCCACAAGCTCAATCCCCGTGTTTAAGCGGCCCGTAATTCTTACGAGACCCGTTATCAAAACCCGAAATCACCGTAGCCTAGTAAAATAATATTTCATAGTTAAAAACGTGTAAAAATAATGTCGGTATCCGTCGTAGTCGCGTTCGTTTGTCGATTACGGTAATAATCGCGAAAAATTATATCGTTGCCGTCTTTAATCCGTTTTTCGATCCGGTTTCAACTGTAGTTACTAAAATTTTATTACGGAGCTAAATATAGCGTAAAATGTAAGTTTCGAAGGTGACAGGCGTCTCCGTCGCTTCCGTTTCTTTGCCGATTCGTTTCCTACCATCGCGTTTTTAGTTCACGTTTGCATTTGTGTCGCACGGAGGCCCAATAAATTCACAAAATTAATTTCATAAGCATAAAATTTTCGTGTAACATTCATACTTGTCGGCGTTGTCAGTATTTTGTACGGTGTCAGTTCGTTGTCATTTGATGTTCCGCAGATTCCACGCGAATCTTCATATGCGTACTTGTAAAGTCGGATAAACGTTCCTAGGCACTCCAAAGGCCTAATTAAGTTAATTTGCGCTGTAAACACTATTTATTATCGCGTTAACCATCTGTTAATCATGAAATTAGGAGCCGTAAATCACTGGTTGTCACATTCTCCCCCTGTTACAGAAATTTCGTCCTCGAAATTTAGACTACGTTAACTCCTTAGAGTTACGTTATGTGGAGGTAATTACAAATAGTATCAAAGTGTATGACCATAAAATCGAACAAGACTTATTCAAATCATGTGAATTCAAGGACATTCCTCCACTATAGGAATCCCAACGGTTTAAAAGAAATGTGTCTCAGTAATTAATGTCAAAGGAAACAAGACGTATAGATACAGTCACTAGTGTGACTAAGCTAACAGGGGTCCAACAAAGAACAGGAACTTCAACCAATCAAATTCCGTATGAACGTTCACAATATGTAAATGAGTTCTAGAAGCAACAACATCCACTGGATGAACTTAGAATCAACAATCTCAAATGTACTAGTTTGCATGAAACGTTCGATCGTGATCAGCACAAGCTGCAAGTTATACCGACGCCACAAGGTGTCGCAATGAATTAAACAATTCAATAATAGGGGTGATCGAACAAGTATCACCTGTGTTTTGCAGCCAACTGAA
Source organism: Helianthus tuberosus (assembly GCA_030545235.1). Classification (NCBI taxonomy): domain Eukaryota; kingdom Viridiplantae; phylum Streptophyta; class Magnoliopsida; order Asterales; family Asteraceae; genus Helianthus; species Helianthus tuberosus. The sequence goes on along the minus strand of CM060358.1, from coordinate 68,626,806 downwards.
AGCGCAATGAAGTAAATATGAAAATTTGTTTCTAACAACATCATAGGATTTTCAATTGAAATTTGAACATCAAAGAAATAATGTTTTTGATCGAAGACGATGAAGCAATGAACATCGCAAAACATTCGATCGATGTTGAAAGGACCGTTAGGAGGTACACCGGAATATGAAATGAATTTTGTGTACCCTTGTCTTAACGCACGATTGTGTTAAGACTGTTGTTATGTGATTAAATCAAAGCGGATTTAATCTAAATCAATAAATAAATAATTAAATCCGTGCATGAGATATGTAAACGAGTTTAGCGCAAGCTTCAAATAAGTGAAAATACCACCACAAGGTGTCGAAATCAACAAACAATTTAATGGAGTCGTATGCCAAACAAGTTTACTTCGACTCAGAACAAATGAAATACTTGTTAAAACGAATTTTGAATATGATGCTCCCAATACATCATATGATGCTCTGAATTGAATACGTGTAATGGACAAGTTCAAACAATTGAACTTGGTTTTAGCGCAATCCGACAATAAATACATGTATCGACAAGAAAATTTTCGGCATGGTCACAACGAAAAAAACCATGTATGTAGCTTGAAAAGAAAGAAGATTTCAAGAAAATGCGTTGACTTGATAACAAAGAAGCCAACAATTTCAATAATGCGGGTCATTTGAATCACAAATCAATAATTAGATTTAGCGAAATTACATTTGAACTTTAAAGAAACGCCTTATTCGAAACGAAACCACATGCGAAACAACCGATGCATGCGTAACATATGAATTTTCAAGAAATCAAGCAATGATTATTCGCTATAACGAATGAAATTATTGTGATGCAATAACCATTAAGAGGAGTAGGGATACGAAAATCTACTCAGTAAATGTGAAAGTCGAAATTTCAATAAAAGAAATTAAGGACTTTACCTGGGGTTGCGTGTGATGTCCGGTTGTTAGGTGAAATTACCATGGAATGTCGAACATAGCGTATTCGTTGTTAATAAAGTAGGGGAAATGCGGAGACATACGTCTTCTCCCTGGCGTGATTCGTGTCGTTGCAGGATCACGTGACAAGTTGTCGTTTCCTGATCGTTAGTTCTCCTGCTGACAGGAATCTTGCGTCGTCGCTGAATTCCGCCATCGTGTCTTTTCAAAGGCCTCGCCTCGATAGTCGTATGTGTCGTACTTCAACCTCCGTTGATGTATAGCTTAAGTTTCACGTATACCTGTGCACTAGCGTTACGTTTCACGTAGAATGTGATGTACTCCGACATCCGTTGACGTAAAGTTTGAGTTTCATGTATTCTCGTGCACTAGCGTTTCGTTATGCATAGGCTTCCTGCTCGGGAAGTTAAAATATCATAGACAATATGGATAATAGTGTGTGCCCGAGTTAATATTCGCGGTTCCTACGTGATGACCTTTAATGAACTTCAACATAAGTTTCCGAAGGTCTTAAATGCATGTTTCCTAAACTCTCAGAGTGTTGTGTACTGTATGTAATTGTTTTATGCACCGTGTATGTAATTGACGAGTTTGACACTCCACTCTCGGAAGATGATGACATGGTGTCTGTGACAAAACAATCACACATATGCACATATATCAATGATCATCAGATAAGCATGTAAGCAAATAGCAATGTAAGCAAGTAATCCTCCTAGTCTTCCCCAGACTATCCCGCCCAGCCTCTTAGACTGACTCCCTAGTCTCTCAGACTAACACCTTCCCAGTTTCTCAAACTGACTACCCAGTCTCTAAGACTGAACCTCCCCAGTCTCTAAGACAGAACCTCCCCAGCCTCTAAGACTGAACCTCCCCAGCCTCTAAGACTGAACTTCCTAGCTTCTATGACTAAACTTCCCCAGTCTCTAAGACTGAACCTCCCCAGCCTCTAAGACTGAACCTCCCCAGCCTCTAAGGCTGAACCTCCCTAGCCTCTAAGACTAAACTTCCCCAGTCTCTAAGACTAACTCCCCTGTCTCTAAGACCAAACCTCCCAGTCTCTAAGACTAACTCCCTGATCTCTAAGACCAAACTTTCCCAGTCTCTAAGACTAAATTTCCCCAGTCTCTAAGACTGACCTCCCTCAGTCTCTAAGACTGATCCTCCCTCAGTCTCTAAGACTGATCCTCCCTCAGTCACTAAGACTGAATTATAAACATAAATTTTGAAATGTGTTTTTGTGCCTTTTGTTTGTAAAAATCTTTGTTCCCTGGATCTGGAAGTTTTGTGTATGCAATGAAAACATGTCATAAAACGTTTTCGTGAGAGCCCTAATGATCGTAGTCTAGACTTGAGAAAGAATCTTAGTTCGCTACGATCGAAGCTCTGATACCAAGCTGTCACACCCTGGCTTTCGCGGAAGCGTGGGTTTATTTGGTGTGACTTCTTAATACCATAGCAACAATCATAACAATGCTATATGATAAAAACACAAGATGTTCATCCGTTCATTAAGTTTAAAAACACCACCACATCATTGTTTAAAAATGTCGATACTTAAAATAAGCTACAAACCATACTTGTCTACGACGTGTTCATGAGACACAGCAAAAGACTTTAAGTAAAACGTGGTTTAAAGACATGTAACCTGTCCAGGTAAGGGTTACACCTCCTAAACCTACTACCCTGGATGACATCTTTTGTTCAACACAGCTAGACATATGCATACTCCGCCAGATCCGCTAGTTTCCTGAAATACATGTAGTTTGAAAATTCAACAAAAGTTGAGCGAGTTCATGTGTAAGTGAGTATGTATAAACCTTTGTAATGTGTCTGTATGTATGAAAATCCCTGGTATGTAGCAATTAAGGAAAAAAAAAGAGATCACCAATGGGTTGCAAAGCCACTGGTATGTACGAAACGGTGCAGGAAGTACTCAAACCTAGCAAATTTGTACCGGGCCTCTGGCTATAAGACACAGTCACCACTATGGGCCGCCCCAGCCTTATGGGTGTGGGCTCGCTACACCCAAATAGATCTATCACTCATGTCCCTCGGTCCTACAACGAGGATTAATGGCCTTAAGTGTTGTCCCCACCTTTCACATGATCTAAGCGTCAAAACCCTCCTTAAGCTAACCATACCATGTATAAAAGCGTCTGTAAGTGTCTGTAATAATTGTAACATGTATTCCACCCCTGAAGTATAAAACTGAAAACAGTTAAGAGAAAAGGGGGACATGAACTCACCTGAATTGCCTTGTGCAAAGCTAGCTAATTACGACTTCGTGATGTCGTTTCCAAGACTTGACTTGCTAGCGTGCATTCTACAATATTCCTAACACGGAATATCTTATAAGTTTCTAAGTAAATGCGGTAACTAAATTACGTGTCATCGAGCTCTACCGAATCGTTAACCGAAAGATTCAACGGTAACTTGTTAACTTATCGGAAATGATTAAATCATATTTGATAAGTGTCGTTTATAGTCTATAATAACCAATAAGTCTTGAAAAGACTTGATTCTCGAGAGATTTAAAAATAAATAAATATTTATATATAAGAATATAAATATGTCGTTAAGATCGCTTGTCGTCCCGAGAGGTCGTACGTGTATAAAAGAATATTTACACGAAAATAATATATAACAAACTCGTATTATATATATCGCGTTTCGTATGATTTTTGTCAAAATATTCGTGTATGCCGTTTAGGCATATAAAATAAATATGAAAAGTTATATTTATTTTATAGGAGAAATCGCCGAAATGTCGTGTTTGAAAATAAATATGACTATATTTATTTTATAAAAGAATTCGACCTGTTTGTGTTGGAAATAAATATATAGTTATATTTATTTACAAAAGGATTCATTTTGTACGATATTGAAAATAAATAAATAAACTATATTTATTTTATAAAACGAATTCGTTTCGTTTGGTATTTGAAATAATATGTAAACTATATTCAAGTTTACAAAAGAGCCTTCGCTTTGTTTGATGTTTGAAATAAGTGTATATACCATATTTATTTGTAAAAGCATCGTTGAGTTGTTGCGTTTTAAAAAAATAAATACATAACTATATTTATTTTTATGAAATAGTTGTCGAAATTTCAAAGTTTAGAATAAATGTAACAACTATCTTTATTGTCGGAAATAGTATCCAAATCGTCGTTTTTGTATGTTGTAAAAGTGTTGTCGAAAGTACTGTTGCACTTGTATTTGTTTTTAAAAAAAATCACTTGATTACAATGGTTCGTTTTATAATAAAACGCGTTTGTTTTTACGGATTTTCTCGAAAAACGGGCAGAGTTTCCTCTGTTTTTGGACGCCCCCGACAACAAAAGTTGTCGTCATTTTATCAAAACTCAACAATTCAATCACATATATTAAATCACGTCAACCGTAATAATAAAACGTAACTAGTCGTTAAGTAATTCGGTTCGAGCTCGTGTTTATGTAATAGCGGAAACTATATGAAATAACACAATTAAATTGCGCCGCTAAATTTTACCAATATCTAATGTCGAAACGCCAAAAAGGTTGACTGGGTTGATCGGGTCAACTGAGTTGACCGAGTCGACTTGCTGAGTTGACCAGGTTAACCGAGTTGACTCGGTTTGACCGAGTCAACCTGAACCACGAACCGAACCGTCTTGATCTAGCCACTTGACCCGAACCGGCTATCCCGAACCGACTGAGTTGACTTATACCGAGCTGAATCTGACCCGAACCTCCACTGAGCTTAACCGAACCCGATCTGAGACGAGACTGAGCCTGAAAAACCAGAACCCATTTGTGACCCGAGACCCGAGATATCCCCAAACGTTAACCGAACATCATCAAACTTGGTATGGACATAATCATCCTCAAGTTTACAGGAAATAAAGAAAAATAGAGGAGGGGGTTACCGGAAAAATCTGTCAGACCGAGTCATAGACCGCCGACCACCATCCAAGCTGAACCGAGCCGAGTCTGATTCAAAACTGAACCATCACCTGAACCGGGGCTCATTGGATAAAAACGTTAACCACCGGTTAAATGAACCGACCGGTGGTCGGTCGGTGTGACCACCGGTTAATCATCGCAGAAGGGGGGGGGGTACGTCGCTTCTCCGCTGCAATAGCACTACCACCGCCGCCACTCTCAGCGGCGCCGCCGATGATCAGTTTCGTCGGACCACCATCCGCGGTGGCTGGCTCCTCCCTGTGGTTTGCCTGGTGATTTGTTTGAGAAGGTCGAGTCCTTTTTTTGAGAGATGCAGGTAGTAATCGAGAAGGTGGAAGGAGAGATGGATAGGTTTTGATTTCCTTTGAGTGTGTGCTCTAAATTTTTGTGGGTTTGTCTGTGAGTATAACTGAGAGAGAGTGAGAGTAATATGAGTGTATTGTGGGATGTGTGTGTATTAAACTCCTGCACACATGAAGAATAAGGGGTGTAAACCCTTTTATAAATAAGATTTGTTTTGTATGAATATAGAGTGGGGAGGTGATCTTATAGATTGTAATGTTTCAACTTTTGAGACAAGATAAGATCTTGTAGGGATTTTGGAAAGATTTGCAGAGATTTTGTAGATTTTGATAGGATTTAGTTGTAGGTTTAGCTTGTGGGTTTTGGGCTTGGGCCCAAGGCCCACAAGCTCAATCCCCGTGTTTAAGCGGCCCGTAATTCCTACGAGACCCGTTATCAAAACCCGAAATCACCGTAGCCTAGTAAAATAATATTTCATAGTTAAAAACGTGTAAAAATAATGTCGGTATCCTTCGTAGTCACGTTCGTTTGTCGATTACGGTAATAATCGCGAAAAATTATATCGTTGCCGTCTTTAATCCGTTTTTCGATCCGGTTTCAACTGTAGTTACTAAAATTTTATTACGGAGCTAAATATAGCGTAAAATGTAAGTTTTGAAGGTGACAGGCGTCTCCGTCGCTTCCGTTTCGTTGCCGATTCGTTTCCTACCATCGCGTTTTTAGTTCACGTTTGCATTTGTGTCGCACGGAGGCCCAATAAATTCACAAAATTAATTTCATAAGCATAAAATTTTCGTGTAACATTCATACTTGTCAGCGTCGTCAGTATTTTGTACGGTATCAGTTCGTTGTCGTTTGATGTTCCGCAGATTCCACGCGAATCTTCATATGCGTACTTGTAAAGTCGGATAAACGTTCCTAGGCACTCCAAAGGCCTAATTAAGTTAATTTGCGCTGTAAACACTATTTATTATCGCGTTAATTATCTGTTAATCATGAAATTAGGAGCCGTAAATCACCGGTTGTCACACCGTTACTCTTGGAAGCTTCGATGTAGTCGTTGGTATGGACTGGTTGTCTAAGCACCAAGCGGAAATCCTTTGTAAGGAGAAAGTCGTACGTATCCCTCTCCCTAGTGGAGAATCTCTATCGGTTCAAGGTCATCGTAGTGGTGCAATGGTCGGCATCATCTCAGCCATGAAAGCCCAGAAGTGTCTACGAAAGGGCTACCCTGCTATTTTAGCACTTGTTACTGATACTCAGCCCGAAGAAAGGAAAATCGAAGACCTGCCAGTTGTTCATGAGTTTTTCGATGTATTCCCTGAAGAACTTCCTGCTTTACCTCCACACCGTCAGGTGGAGTTTCAGATTGACCTTACACCAGGAGCAGCCCTGATTGCTCGCGCCCTTTATCGTCTTGCACCCGAATAGTTGCAAGAACTGTCTAATCAACTCCAAGAACTGTTGGATAGAAGTTTTATCTGTAACACCCCCAAAATCCACACGCAGAGTATCACCGCTTGGAGGCGTGACTGACCAGGATCAAGCCACCAATCATATTGAACATGCATGTAAGTAGTATATAAAGATCCAACACAATACGATTGGTGTCTAAACAAAACAATAGTTTAAGTTGCAAGCGGAAGCATAATGTTTAAAACCAAGTCATAAGTTTAAACGTTTCAAAAGTTTAGCATGGCACACAGCTGTCCATGTCCCACAACGACTCTTCCCACTCCGATGCAAGCTCCATAGATACCTAACGACCTGCAAGGCATGTAACAACAAATCAACAACAAAGTTGAGCGAGTTCACAGTTGGTTGTTCAGTTAATAAGTTCGTATCAGAAAATCGTAAGTTCGTTTCATCACCATGTATTACCCATTATCCTTGATTCCCAAACCTTTACGATATTTAGTGGGGGCTTCCCATTTTGTATGTACTAGACTAGTCGTATCCATAAGTGTCCTTCCCAATCCGAGGACAGTGGTAAGTATGAGTTTACGTAGGTTTTACGTAAGTGCCCTTCCCAATCCGAGGACAGTAGTAAGTATGAATTTACGTAGGTTTTACGTAAGTGCCCTTCCCAATCCGAGGACAGTAGTAAGTATGAGTTTACGTAGGTTTTACGTAAGTGCCCTTCCCAATCCGAGGACAGTAGTAAGTAGTCTAGCAGTGTTGATAGTATAAGTAGTTATTCAATCCCATTCCCAACCACCGGGAATCCCATGCCTTAGTAAGGGTGTGAACTCACCTCGGTTGCTCGGTTTGACTCTCAAAAATAGCTAACAGTCAAGGTCGGTCAATCACGTCCTAGTATGATTACCACTTAGTATATTAGTGACTTCAAAATAGAGCACAAAGTTCCTACACGTATCTATCACATAACATGCATCACTTTAACGGTTCATGCCCATATAAACTTCCCATCCATTCCCCACTCATAAACAAACATACGACATTGCACATAACACTTTTATAGACATATAACATGTAATATCATTCTCGGATAATCTACCCGACATTTAGACACGCAAATCACTACTTATGTCGTTTCAGCTTTTATATTCAAAACTTGGCTGTTTGCGGGGGTTTTAATAAAATAGTTAACTTGTTTCAAAAATTCCCAACTTTTTACAGAAGGTCATAGACGATCCAAATATTATTGTGTAAAAATATCGGGATCCAATTCATTACCAATATTTTATAAAAAATCATTTACCGGACTGCAATCAGATTCATTACTTTCTGACTGCAGTCCACGGAATAATTTATTAAAAATTCATCGTAAGTCCGATTGATGAAATTCCAGTTGGAGGATCACGGCGACAACAGTGACCATCTACAGTAAAAATTCCATGAGTTAATTCTACTCAGTTTTTAAGTTATGACTCCGAATACAACACACTTTTTCTGCAGTAAAAACACAACTTGAGCTGCTGTCCAAAAACAGTCCTTTAAAAATAGTAAACGGCTTCGAAAAATTATGATTCCAGTGCCATTTGTTCGGTTGTTCAAAAATACATAATTTAGGCTTTAGAAAATCTGTTTTTCTATTTATAATGGTCCAGTTACAGCCTGTTGAAGTCGGCTGAAAATGTAAATCAGCATAGTTATTTATAGTTTATTCCATTCAATGTTCTTGTAAATAGCATCATACTACAACTTTTAACTACAAACAAAATGATCAAGGGTTTAGCAAGGACTTACCACTAGCTTAAAGCTAGGGATGAATCTAATGAGAAAAATGTTGAGAAAAGATGATGAAAAAAAGCTAGAACAAGCTCCTTTGAATGCTCTTCAAGATGCAACCTTCATGGATCCTTCAAAGCTTTGAATGGAACTTGAATATGAAGAAGATGGGGATGTTAAAATGGTGGTGATGGTGGCTGCTATGGGGGAGCCGAAAATGAGAGAGAGAGGAGTGAGTGAGGAGTGAGAGTGTACGAGATGAAATGATTAGAAGTCTTGGAAATGCTTCTTATAGGATTGTAATGATGGTTCCAATATTTTGTTTAGATTTACAAGTAACTAATCTTATTAAAATATTCATCAAATCCATGAATAATGATTGTGAAGATGTGGTGGGTCCACATGGACCGAAAATCAGGTTGGGGGGGGGGGGGTTTAGTGTAACATTTTCAACTAAGTTGCAATTCCAAGTTAGATCTCAAGTGTATACTTATGTGTGTTATTTACTAGAGAAGTTAGTGGGTGTTAGGGTGTTCGGGGATCATGCCTAGTCAAAAATAAATACAACAATGTATTTGACAAATATTTGGTGTCCCGGGTAATGTCCGGTTGTTCGGTCGGATACTGTTCCATTAAGTTGTTTAATTGTTCCGTAAGGCGTCTTATATGTATATTTTTGTAACACAATTAATTCCTAACACATAGGAAAATATACCGGACTATTTGGTAACTTTTCTGTATACTACTAGTTTGTTAACACGCACATGTAAGTATAACACCGTCATCAGAGAGCAGTTAAATGATTCAACACAATCACCAAGCACTTTAATTATCGTTAAATAATCGTACGGATACATGGAATTACGAGGGTTGTCACATTCTCCCCCTGTTAAAAAAATTTCGTCCCGAAATTTAGTGCGTAGTTACTGAGGAAGCTAGTTAAGTTGCGGTGTTTACTGGTTTTCCTGGGGTGTCACATCATCCCCCCGTTGATTTGGAATTTCATCCCAAAATTCTGCAGTAGCTTCAGCCTCAGTAGTGGTTGCACTGTTTCCGAACAACTGGGGATATTTGAGCTTCATCTGATCTTCTCGTTCCCAGGTAAACTCTGGGCCACGTCGGGAGTTCCAACGAACTCGAACAAGAGGTATTCTGGTGCGCTTGAGGACCTTAATGTCTCGGTCCGTGATTTCAACTGGTTCCTCGACGAATCGCAACTGATCGTCGATAGTGAGCTCCTTCAAAGGAACTATGAGGGTCTCATCTGACAGACACTTCTTCAGATTTGACACGTGAAAAACGTTGTGAACTGCACTGAGTTCTGCTGGTAGATCCAGTTTGTAGGCCACTTTGCCTATTTTTTCTATGATTTCGAACGGTCCGACATATCGCGGATTGAGTTTGCCCCTTTTGCAAAAACGGACTACACCTTTCCAAGGTGAGACTTTGAGTAGCACTCGATCCCCAACTTGGAACTCGAGTGGTTTCCTGCGCTTGTTTGCGTAGGCTTTCTGACGGTCGCGAGCTGCCGCAATGCGTTGTCATATCTGGGCAATTCTTTCTGTTGTATCTACTACGAGTTCTGGGCCAGTGATTTGACTATCGCCAACTTCTGCCCAACAGAGAGGTGATCGGCATTTACGTCCGTACAATGCCTCGAATGGAGCGGCCTGGATGCTGGTGTGGTAGCTGTTGTTATATGAGAACTCCACTAGTGGGAGGTGCTTTTCCCAGCCATTACCAAAATCGATTACACACGCCCTAAGAATGTCTTCAAGGGTCTGGATGGTGCGTTCAGATTGCCCATCCACCTGTGGGTGATAAGCGGTGCTCATATCTAAACGTGGGCCAAAAGACTTGTGCATGGCTTGCCACAGTTCAGAAGTAAAACGCGCGTCACAATCAGAAATGATGGAGGTTGGCACTCCGTGCCTTGATACCACTTCCTTTAGGTAAATGTCTGCAAGAGTAGAAAACTTATCCGTTTCTTTGATAGCCAGAAAATGTGCAGACTTAGTCAGTCGATCAACGATTACCCAAATGGTATCATTTCCGCGTTGAGATCTAGGCAGGCCAGTAACGAAATCCATGGAAATTTGTTCCCATTTCCATGTCGGGATCTCTGGTTGTTAAAGCAGACCTGATGGTTTCTGGTATTCAGTCTTGACCCTCGCATAAGTCAGACATTTGCTAACGTAGGTTGCTATGTGGGCTTTCATACCAGGCCACCAATATGTCGTCTTGAGATCGTGGACATCTTATCCGAACCAGGATGTACCGAATAACAAGACTTGTGCGCTTCATCCATCACAAGCTCGCGTAAGTTTCCATAAAGTGGAACCCAGATGCGCCCTGTTACGTAGTAGGCGCCGTCTTCCTTTTGTTCTAGCCGCTGCCTCGATCCTCGTAAGGACTCAGCCCTGATGTTTTATGTTTTCAATGCTTCAACCTGAGCATCTCGTATCTGGGCAGGAAGACTAGATTGGATGGTAAGTTGTAACGCACGTACACGCTTAGGTATAGTATCCTTTCGACTGAGGGCGTCGGCCACAACATTGGCTTTACCCGGATGATACTTGATAGCGCATTCATAATCATTCAAGAGCTCGACCCATCGGCGTTGTCACATGTTTAATTCCTTTTGCTTGAAGATATGCTCGAGACTCCTGTGATCGGTGTAAATGGTGCACTTGGTACCGTACAGGTAATGTCTCCATATCTTAAGTGCGAAAACAACTGCTCCCAGCTCCAAGTCGTGCGTAGTGTAGTTCCTTTCGTGAACTTTAAGTTGGCGTGATGCGTAGGCAATGACCTTGTCACGTTGCATCAACACGCAACCAAGTCCTTGGATGGAAGCGTCGCAATAAACCACAAAATCATCTGTGCCTTCAGGCAATGAGAGGATAGGCGCGCTACAAAGTCTGTCTTTTAAGTGCTAAAATGCGGACTCCTGTGCATCTCCCCAATGGTAGATGACACCCTTCTGAGTCAGTGAAGTGAGAGGTTGCGCAATCCTTGAGAAATCCTTGATAAATCGTCTGTAGTAGCCCGCCAGACCCAAGAATTGGCGGATTTCTGTTGGTGTGCGGGGTACAGGCTAGTTCTTGATCGAGTCAACCTTGGATGGATCAACATGAATCCCATCCTTGTTCACCACATGGCCTAGAAAGTGGACTTCGCGAAGGCAGAAGTCACATTTCGAAAACTTGGTATACAACTGCTCTTTTCGAAGAAGTTCCAGAATAAGCCTCAGATGTTGCTCGTGTTCCTCCTGACTCTTAGAATAGACCAGGATGTCGTCGATGAACACTATGACAAACTTATCCAAGTACGGCTTGCACACTTGGTTCATGAGATCCATGAAGACTGCAGGTGCATTCGTTAATCCGAAAGGCATAACCAGAAACTCGTAATGGCCGTAACGAGTTCTGAATGCTGTTTTAGAGACATCCTCGTCTCGGACTCTCAGTTGATGGTAACCCGATCTCAGATCAATCTTGGAGTAATAGCTCGACCCTTGCAGCTGGTCGAATAAGTCATCAATGCGCGGGAGAGGATAACGATTCTTTACGGTCACCTTATTGAGTTCGCGGTAGTCGATGTACATTCTGAAGGTACCGTCTTTCTTCTTCACGAATAATACTGGAGCTCCCCAGGGCGAAGAGCTAGGACGAATAAAACCTTTTTCCAAAAGTTCTTGTAATTGCTTGGACAATTCTTCCAGTTCGGTTGGGGCTAAGCGATAAGGTTCTCGAGCTATGGGCGCTGCTCCAGGAGCTAGCTCAATTTGGAATTCGACTTGTTGATGAGGCGGAAGACCAGGTAATTCCTCAGGAAAATTGCGCACAATAGGAATGTCTTCAATTCTCTTCTCTTCCGTTGATGTGTCAGTAACGAGTGCTAGAATGGCAGTATGGCCCTTACGCAAACACTTCTGGGCCTTAAGGAAATAGATGATGCCCACAATAGCACCACTCTTGTCGCCATGAATCATGAGAGGTTCTTCACCAGAATGAGGAATGCGGACGATTTTCTCCTTGCAATTAATCCCCGCTTGATGATGAGATAGCCAATCCATCCCGACAACGACGTCGAAACTACCAAGTACAATAGGGATAAGATCGATAGAGAAGGTCTGACCAGCTAAGACGAGGTTACAGCCCTTAACTATGCGTGTGGCTTCAAGACTTTTACCGTTTGCTAGCTCTACCGTGTGCTTGGTGTTCAAAAGTGTTGGGGTACATTTAAGCATTTGACTAACTTTTAGAGACACATAACTGGTATCGGCACCCGAATCAAATAAAACAGTAACATAAAAGTCGTCGAGAAGGAACTTACCCATCACTACGTTAGGATCATTCCTTGCGTCACCCTGACCAATCATGAACACTCGACCCCTGGCACCGTTGCCATCATTGTTTCCTCCATTGTTTCCCCCATTATTGTTCCCGTTTCCTTGGTTGTGTTTCTGATTCTGATTTAACTGTGGGCAGTGTCTCTTGAAGTGACCTTCAGCACCACACTGAAAGCATCTGTTGGGATTGAACCCTATCAGAGGAACAGATAATTAAAGCCAAAACTGGATCAGAACAGTGGATTCAGAATAAGCAGACGATTACAGCTAGTTCATGCAAATCTCTCCCCTTGAAAGTGGTTTTGTATCTACTGACCTCCTATCTGCTGATCGTACTAAGTGCTGACCTACAACTGCTACTTTGCATCTACTGACCAATGTCAAAGACTGATGGAAGACCAAAGCTCTGCTGACTAAATCTACTGCCGTGAGTCAAGTACTGCTGATCCGGACAAGCACTGCTGGGTTCACAGCAGTGGAAGGATGCAGCAGCTGTTTAAGTGTCTTTTATACAAAGAAATGTAATAGCAGTAGTTAGTACATCAGAGTTTGTATAGATCAGTGGTTAGAGTTTGTTAGGAGGTTAGATGTCACTTTCATGGTGACGTCAGCTAAGATGCTCAGTGGTTTGCAAGTGCCTATAAATAGTTCAGTACTTCGTACTGTTCTAGTAGCTCTTTCACCACATCGTCTTCTTTGCACGAACAAACTACTGAGCTCTGGCTGAGGGGGAGTTTGCATTCATTCATCAATCATTGTAATCGGTGTTGAAACAAATTCAATCTTTCGATTCATTGTGTAAAGATGTTTGATAAAAGTATTACTCTCGTTTGATTGTATGCAAAGTTTGTTTTCATTATAATTCCGCTGCACAACTCTTTCATTTCCATCTTAATTTCAAACGAAAATACAATAAAAAAGAAACTCAGATCCAACAATTGGTATCAGAGCTTGGACAGTCAAATTTGATTTAACAATCATTTTGACGTAAATAGTTCAGCTCATAACAGTTGATACTGATCGTTTGTTCGTCCGTTGAAAAAACAGAGCAAGGATTAATCACCATTAAAGTTGATTTTTCAGTGCCTGTAAAACAACAAGAATGACGTCACAATCTCAGGATGATAAAAACAACATCGGCTCACTTTTTAAACCACCTATGCTAAAAAGAAATGAGTACAACATCTGGCAGAGAAGGATGGGTCACATTCTTGCTCAACAAAGCACAGGTTGTTGGAAGTCTGTCATTTATGGTCCCCATGTTCCTTCAGTGCCAAGTGCTGAAGATGCTAAAAAGTTCGTTCCAAAACCAGTTGAAAATTATACCGAAACCGACTTTCCAAAGATCGAACTAGATGCTAAAGCGTTTAGCATCGTAGCATCAGCGCTGCCCAATGAGATATATGCTGGACTGTTACATTGTAACAGTGCCAAAGAGTTATGGGACGCACTTAAGGAACAGTTTGGGGGAACTGAAGAAGTCATAGAAAACAATAGGGAAATCCTGAACCAACAGTATGAAACATTTTGCTACGTTAAAGGTGAATCACTAACGCAACAATTTGAGCGTTTTAGTTGTCTCATCAGTGAACTGAGGCTTGTTAACACCACTTTTACAAACTCAACTCAGAATAGCAGGTTCCTCAGGTCACTGCCAGAAAAATGGGACACTATAGCTTTTGTCACCCGAAACTCACCTGAATTTAAGGATCTGACCTTGACCCAACTCCACGGTCGACTCCTGACCTATGAAAGGGAGTTGAACCAGAAAAGGAGGTTACAAGAGTCAGGAAAAGTTACCGATGATTACTCTTTCGGTAATACTGCTCTTCTGGGTCAAGAAGAATCTGGGAGCAGTGGTAAGGATCAGGGTTATGATCACTTCATTGACATAACTGCTGGTGCAAATTTTAACAACCCTGATCCTCACTCTGCAAGTTATGCATTCACTGCTAACGAAAACCAGATGTCAGATAATCTAAGCTTTGAACTCAATGATTTACAACATTTCGATCCTACTGACTTAGAGGAAATGGACATCCTACATCAACTGGCTTTGCTAAGTGTTAGAACTAGCAAATTTTACAAAAGAACAGGGCGAAAATTCCCAGGTTTGCATGGGAATCTAAGGGTTGGGTTGGATAAATCGAAAATCAAGTGCTACAAGTGTAATAGGTTGGGACATTTTTCTAGGGAATGTAGGAGTCAAACTACTGGTCCCATAATTACTCATCCTAGTTCAAATCCTAGACCTCAAAACCAAACCACTGTGCACTATGCCCAGTATACCCCAGCAGCTCAAGTGAACACTGCTCAATATGCTGCTGCCCCTGTGCCAGTACACTATGTCCAAACTACTATTCCACAAATCCAATATGTTCAAACCCCTGCTCCACAGGTACAAGTGCAACCTGTTGCACCTCAAACCACTGCTCCAGCAGCAGTACAACCAGATCAACAAAGTTTTTTCACTCAAGGGTTTGTTGACTGGAGCAGTATGCCTGAAGATCTTAGTGATGAAAATTTTGCACTCTATGCTTCTAATGATTCTTCTCATGATGAATTTTGTTTAATGGCATTAGAGACAATACAGGAGGGGGTTGAAACTGAGGAGGAACAGTTGTGCTTTGAAGCAGTGGATGAAGTGATTGAAGCAGTGGTTACTGCTGTAGCTGGTGAACTACTGTTGGGAGAAAGTTCAGGTTCCCTGATTGAACCAATGACAGATCCATGGTCCGAAGAGGACAAAGAAGATGAGAAGGAAGAAAAGGCTGGTGAAAAGAAGGTGAAAGCTGATGATGAGGAAGATCATCAATGTGATTGTGCAATGATGGCAGCTGCCAAGGGAGCTTCTGCATGCTTTGATAGTCTTTGGTATGTAGATAGTGGAGGCTCCAGGCACATGACAGGATGTAAAGCCCTCCTCAAAGACTTTAAAATCCATGGTGGGGGTGATATATCCTTTGGGAATAATAGTAAAGGGAAAGTTCTGGGGTCTGGAACAGTGCAATCTGGAAATGTAAAATTTGAAAATGTCAATCTAATAGACAATCTAAAATTCAACCTTCTGAGTGTGTCCCAAATGAGTGACAAGGGATTGGGTCATTCTTCACAAAAGACTGTTGTAGGATTGTTGGACCAGAAATGGTCAAAAAGATTGAAGCAATAATCAACTATGGTCAAACTAAACTTGTTGCTCAAAGAAGTGGCAATGTTTATGTTGTTGACATGTCAAAAGAGTGTCCCAGAGCTGATGCCTGTCTGTTCTCAGCTGCCTCTAACAAAGAGACAGAACTTTGGCACAGAAGGCTGGGACACACAAATCTTAAGACAATCACAGAAATTTCAAAAAATGGTTTGGTGAGAGGCCTACCACAAAAATTGTTTTCATGTCCTGAACATTGCATTTCCTGTTTAAAAGGAAAACAGCATAAAAGTTCTTACAAGTCCATTGAAGAGTCCAAAACAACCCAGTGTTTGCAAATGCTACACATGGATTTGTTTGGCCCAGTTCAAGTCATGAGCCTCAAAAAGAAAAGATATTGTTTGGTTATTGTTGATGACTTTTCTAGGTTCACATGGACTTTCTTTTTGCACTCAAAAGATGAAACTGCAGGCATTTTGCAAGACTTTGTAATACAGGTTGAAAAGCAATTTGACCTTCCAGTGAAAAGCTTCAGGAGTGACAATGGCACAGAATTCAAAAATAGGGAGTTGGATGCCTTCTGTGTGAAGAAAGGGATTGTAAGGCAGTACAGCATCCCAAGAACACCAGAGCAGAATGGGGTAGTGGAAAGGAAGAACAGAACTCTGATTGAGGCTGCCAGAACCATGCTTGCAGATTCAGGTTTGCCATTAACTTTCTGGGCAGAGGCAGTAAACACTGCTTGCTATGTTCAGAACAGAGTTTTAATAAACCCCAGGCACAAAAAGACTGCCTATGAAATTCTGTATAAAATTAAACCACTGATCTCATATTTCAAAGTGTTTGGCTGCCCATGCTTTATTTTGAACTTAAAAGATTCCATTTCAAAATTTGCAGCCAAAATTGATTGTGGTTATCATCTTGGATACTCAACCACTGCCAAGGCCTACAAAGTGTTCAATACACGGACCAAGGCAGTGGAGGAGACTTTGAATGTTAAGTTCAATGAACTTTCATCAATGAAAATCCCAGCAAACCCTGCAGATCTGTTTGATCTTGAAAAATTTACTTTTGAAAATACTGCTGTCAAGACTAATAGTGCAGGTCCATCAGAGGATACAACACCAGACTATGGGTATGAAATCATCATCCCTCAAAGGTCTGCCACAAAGGGAAAAGCACCAGCTGTTCAAAACAGTTGTCAAAGCTCAACCACTGCTACCTCAACAGTTGTTGACCAAAGTAGCCCATCAACCACTGCTTCCACATCCTCATTCACTGCTGACAAAAGTCCTCAAACAGTGGATAAAAGTCAGCAGCTGTCCACTTCATTACCTCCTATACCACCACCTTTTGAAGCCACTGCTGGATCATCAAAGTCCCCAGCAGTGGTTAGCTCAGATGATACACATTTGCAGCCTTCACCAACAAATTCCATCGTACCATACCAAGGAGATTTAATCTTCTTGAGATCCCATCCACCTGATCAAATCATTGGCAACATAAATGAAGGGGTGCTCACAAGAAGCCAAACCCAAAACATTTGTCTTTTTGCTGGTTTTCTATCACTCCATCAGCCAGTTAAGTACCAAGAGGCACTGAAAGACAACAGCTGGGTAGAAGCCATGCAAGAAGAGCTCCAACAGTTTAAAAGACAACAAGTATGGGAGCTTGTACCACTGCCAGAAGAGGTTAGTCCCATTGGCACAAAGTGGGTCTTCAAGAACAAAACTGATGAAAGGGGTATTGTTGTCAAGAATAAAGCCAGGCTTGTGGTTCAAGGTTACAGACAGGAAGAGGGGATTGATTATGATGAAACATTTGCCCCTGTTGCAAGATTGGAAGCCATTAGACTGTTCCTGGCCTTTGCTGTCAACCACAATATGAAGGTGTTTCAAATGGATATCAAAAGTGCTTTCCTCTATGGTACAATTCAAGAAGAGGTATATGTTTGTCAACCTCCAGGTTTTGAGGATCCATTTTATCCAGATCATGTCTACAGGCTAAACAAAGCCTTGTATGGCTTGAAACAAGCACCAAGGGCCTGGTATGAAACTCTTTCCAATTTCCTACTCTCAAATGGTTTCAAAAGAGGTACCATTGATAAGACATTGTTTTTAAAATGGAGAGGGAAGGATTTAATGATTGTCCAGATTTATGTGGATGACATTATTTTTGGAAGCACATGTAACTCAATGTGTGAAGAGTTTAGAGAACTCATGACAGCTGAGTTTGAAATGAGTGCTATGGGTGAGCTGCAATGCTTTCTTGGTCTCCAAGTCCAGCAATTGCAAAATGGAACTTTCATTCATCAAAGCAAATATGCTAAAGAACTTTTAACCAAATTTGATATGAATGATTGTAAACCATGCAGCACACCCATGGCAACAAATAAGCTGGTCATGTCTGATGAAAAGGATGAGCTGATCGACCAAACACTTTATAGAAGCATGATTGGGTCTTTATTGTACCTAACTGCATCTAGACCAGACATCATGTTTGCAACATGTGTCTGTGCAAGAAGTCAATCAGCTCCCAGAAAATCAAATCTCATTGCTGTAAAAAGGATCTTCAGATACATAAAAGGTGCTCCCACACTTGGTATCTGGTATCCAGCTAATGGGAACATCAAGCTTTCAGGTTTCTCAGACAGTGACTTTGCTGGATGTCACACCACAAGGAAGTCCACATCAGGAGGGTGCCAGTTTCTAGGTGATTGCTTAGTTTCATGGCAAAGCAAAAAGCAAGCAGTTGTTTCAACATCCACTGCTGAAGCTGAATACATTGCTGCTGCAAGCTGTACAGCCCAACTCCTGTGGCTTCAAAATCAGTTGCTGGATTTTGGTATCACTGCCTTAAAGACACCACTCATGTTGGACAGTCAGGCAGCAGAAAATATCATCAAAAATCCAGTTTCCCACTCAACCACCAAACACATTGACATCAGACATCACTTTGTGAGGGATTGCTATGAAAAAGGTTTGATTTCTCTGCATCATGTCCCAACTAAAAACCAGCTGGCTGATGTGCTCACAAAAGCACTTGATACAGCCACTTTTGAAAGTTTGGTCTCTAGGATTGGGATGCTGAACATGGAATAACAAGCAATATCTTGTTTTTCTATGAATAAAAGCAACAAAATGTTTTCAGAAAATCAAAACTCCATCCTTCAAAATAGCTAAAAATGAAAATTTTCATTAAAGTCCTTAAAAGTCTGCCATTAACCACTGATTGCTCAAAAGTCTGCTTTATTTCAAAAGACTGTCCACTGCTGAAAGTCAACTCCTGCTCTCTCATTATTTTGATAAACTCTGTTGTCCAAAAGCAGTGTCTTATCCACTGATATGCTATCCACTGATAGTAAAAATCATCCACTGCTTTCATACCACTGCCTTCATCAGTCACTTTCACAAAAGTACTGTCCTTCACTTTCACCAGGGGTTGTCACGTGGGCAGTACATATTGGTCAGACTTTTTGTAACGGCTGCCACCTCAGCATTCACTTTCTTCCCTATAAAATCCCTCATTCACCATCAAAACAGGGTTTTACTGTCGAATTGAATTCTTAAAAAAATTCTCTTCTCAAAACAGTTTTTCATTTCATCTTCCACAAATTTCTTCGATCAATCATCCTCAAAATGACTAAATCAAAGAAATCTGCAAAACCCTCGTCCAAATCTTCATCGAACACAGCCTCTCAAAAGGCAATCTCCACTGAAATTCCACACAAACCATCTCACAATCTTCTTGGTCTTCTTACAAAACCCAGTTCCACAAAGGAATTCGATTCTATCATTGATATCATCACCGCCTCAAAGTACAAAACTTTGTTGACTGCGGATGCACCAATTTACTTGGCAACCCAAAGGGAGTTTTGGATGAATGCAATCCTTGAAACACAAGGAGAAGCTGTAATAGCCATTAACTCTACTTTAAAGGGAAAAGAAGTCAAGATTACACCACAAACAATTTCAGAGGTCTTTCAACTCGACGATCAAGAAGGTAAAATTACTTTCCCTAAAAACGAGTTAAAAAATGATTTTCTGGAAAGGGGGTACAATGCAGAGGTCAAAAAGGACACCTTAGAAAAAGGTTACTTTCCTCCTGCAACAAGATTTTTATTTCACACCCTCTTAAAATGTGTTTCAAACAAAACCACTTCTTTCAATGAGATACCATTAAAAATTCAAAAACTGGGATTTGCAATTCTTCAAGATGAAAATTTTAACTACTCCCAGGAAATTTTTAATGATTTGGTTAAAAATGTTGAAACAAAGGCATTCCTACTTTTTCCAAGATTTTTAAGTTACTACTTTGAAATGAAACTTGGAAAGAAGGATGTTGCTGCAATAAAACAAGGTGATTTCATTCAAACAAATTGCTTAACTGCTGAAACTTTTACAAGGATGTCCACACCTTGCAAAACACAAGCAGAGGTGCCTGAGCAGATTTTAGCAGTTACAACTGCTCCTCAGGTATCTGCTGTTGAGCCCACTGCTCAAGGTAATCAAAGCAGCAGCACAACTACTTTGAAACCCACACCTACTATCTCCAAAAAGCCAAAAAGAAAAACTCAAAAACCCACAAAACCCATCAAAAAGGCAACTCTGGAGGATGAGATACCAGAGCTCCTGCCTGTGACAACACAAATGTCACATGAAACCACTGCTGCTACTTCCTCACAGCAGTTGGTACAAATATCTCAACCCATAACCACAACTCCTCCTGCTTCTTCACAAAAAGAACAGGTTGTACAAATAGGGTCTCCACATCATGATGCTCTAGAAACACTCGTTTCTATCATCCACAGCTCAATACCCGGGGCAACTCCACTTTCTACACCATCCTTCACATCCACAATTCCCCCACCGACAAAACTGCTGTTGGATGCAATTGATTTGAACCAGGCATTAACCAGTCCTTCTCAATCACCTATCAATGAGAATATGCCTCAACCACTGACTGGGTCTGTTGTATCAATCTTTGCTAACCCACCAACACAACCTGAGGAGGTTACACCCCTTGAGTTACAAGTAACTCTTGGTAGTAATCCAAGTGAAGCAGCTACTACAACTGTTACACCCACTGGGTTACATTTGGACAGTGGTTACATTAATAAGACTTCCTTGGAGGCAATTCCTTTGATAGCACCTCTGTCAACCACCAGTGGATTTATTTATCCTACTGGCAACATCAAAAGGTTGTCAAGTGTTGAAGGAAGAAGACCCCAGTACCAAGACAAAGGGGCATCAGTGGTTAATGTTTGGAGTATATTTCCTACATCCACTACTGATAAAACCACTGCTAGTGGGAAATCAGATGATCCCATTAAATTGGGTGATGATTTAAAATACCAAAAATTGACGGATCATATTGCAAAACTTGATAACTCTGTTGCAGAACTCAAAGATATGCTACAACAGGTGTTACAAGTTCAGAAGGTACAAACAACTGCTGTTCCACCTCAAGCATCTGCTCCACAAAGGGCACCTGCTACAAATGAGCTCTGGAATTTATTTCAACCTTTTCTCCATCAACAAGCAAAACTAGCAGATCAGCAACATGAAAAACATGTTCAACAGCTGAGAAATGCAATGGAGTCAAGGTTCAAGAACACTCAGGCTGATTTAAAGGCTCTCAAAACTCAGATCTTGCACACCACTGGCACTGCTCCTCCAAAGGTACACTACATTTATCAACTCCCAGAAGATAATGCCAAAAAGGGGGAGAAAATTAAGGAGTGGAAAAAGAAGGGTATAGAGGATGGTCTCTATCTTGGACCAGAAAATTCAAACATGACCAAAAAGATCCCTTTGCCAGATGGCAGCAAGAAAATTGAAGTGACAACAAATGCACTAGCAGAAGCAGTTGCAAGTGTAAAAAGGGACAGAGAGGCCAAAAGGAAAGCCAGGGTGGACAGAATGGATCATCCAGATCAGGGTACTTCTGGGTCAAAGGATCATGAAAATCCTGTTGAGAAAAAGAAGAAGCCTACTAGAAAAGTAAGGCAACCCAAATCCATTCCAACTAGACATTCAAAGTCTGTTCAAAAATCACCATACCAAACAGCTGATGCAACAGGAGTTACAAAAACTACTGTTTGCCAAACAGTCGTTTCATCAACACACACCACTTCAACACACACAACATCCACTGCTTTACCATCATCACCACCAAAAACAACACCTGCTGACACACAGCAGAAGACAGCAGATGTTATAACATCTGTTGTAATGACAACAGTGGTTGAAACACCAGTTGTTTCAACAGCTGTTAGTCAATCACAATCCACTGCCACTACATCTACCACCACTGTTCCATCCAAAACATCATCAGTCCCTCCTACAAAAAGGAGAAGGCTAATTTTAAAAGATGATGACACATCTCCATCACCAACATCTTCAAAATCCCTGTCAACTGTCACTATTCCAAAACCCATACCTCTCTCTTCAGCTCAAATTGTACAATCACTACCTCCTGCTGGTGTCTCATTTCCTCTGGAACTCATCGCAGTCAGAGAAGAAATCAAATCTTTTTATTATGAAGATGACCCAGCCAAAAGGAGTTTGCCATCAGTTGCAGAATATCCCAGGCCTAACAATATTGAAGAATACTTGAAACTTAAGGCCAAGCAAGCAGAGGATATTGCACTCAAAAACAGAAGAGGGAAATCTGATAGAGATTTTCAACAAAACTATCAGTTCTTACTCTCACAGGTCAATACTATGGAGCGATTTGCTAAAAATGTATGTCAGAAAATTTCAGAAAGGGCAGATGAGTCCTTGAGAAAAGACTACATTGAAAACATCATGACCTACAAGAAATAAAAGGGGAGAAACACATGTACAAAAACTGGACCATTCCTGAGCTTGAAAAAGAAGCAGCCAGGATTCAATACATGATCAAAAATAAGGTCAAGCAGACTCCTCCTGAAAAATTCAAACAAATTGAAGCTGAAAAGATGTTAGAGTTGAGGAAAATGAAAGAGGAGCTGATTACAGCAGATTATGGGTCAAAGAATTCAGTGTCAAAGTGGGGAGAAGATAGAGTCAAGGCAACTTATAAAAGATTAGAGGAACTTAGAAAGAAAGATCCAAGAGTTTCACAAAAGCCTGACTATTCCAAAGCAGAGGTTTCTAACAGACCACCAAAGCTGCAGTTCAAAAGAACCACTGCTCCAGCTGGTGCTGCCATCTACAAAAGAAGGAGCAAAAACCAGTTTAACATGGAAACAGTTCAAGATCTTTTAGCCGGAGATGCCATTGTAAAAGTAGGCACGGAAGTAATGATAAAAGAAGATCTTGAATTGGAACAATCTGCATGTGCTGCTCAGCCAGCTATGAACAGGCCAGCCTCACCAAATACTACTGCAAATAAACATCTCCCAAGAAACCCACCAGGCTCAAAAATACAAAAGTGGGAAACTGACAAACAGACCTGCGTATTGACTTTGCTCAGGTCTGGTGGAGAAGTGGAGAAAATATCAAGGGAACAAGCTCTTGGCCTGAGTCTTGAAGATTTGCAGGATCTCCTTGATCTTCCACTTAGCAGGGATGATTAAGATACAGATGCCCTAGACTTTGAATTACAATTTAAAGGTCAGATAAGGGAGCTGTTGATGAGGCAATAAAGTTTTCCACAAATAATGAAGAGTTTTGGTATTATCTGTTCCAGGGGGAGATTGTTGGGATTGAACCCTATCAGAGGAACATATAATTAAATCCAAAACTGGATCAGAACAGTGGATTCAGAATAAGCAGACAATTACAGCTAGTTCATGCAAATCTCTCCCCTTGAAAGTGGTTTTGTATCTACTGACCTCCTATCTGCTGATCTTACTAAGTGCTGACCTACAACTGCTACTTTGCATCTACTGACCAATGTCAAAGACTGATGGAAGACCAAAGCTCTGCTGACTAAATCTACTGCCGTGAGTCAAGTACTGCTGATCCGGACAAACACTGCTGGGTTCACAGCAGTGGAAGGATGTAGCAGCTGTTTAAGTGTCTTTTATACAAAGAAATGTAATAGCAGTAGTTAGTACATCAGAGTTTGTATAGATCAGTGGTTAGAGTTTGTTAGGAGGTTAGATGTCACTTTCATGGTGACGTCAGCTAAGATGCTCAGTGGTTTGCAAGTGCCTATAAATAGTTCAGTACTTCGTACTGTTCTAGTAGCTCTTTCACCACATCGTCTTATTTGCACGAACAAACTACTGAGCTCTGGCTGAGGGGGAGTTTGCATTCATTCATCAATCATTGTAATCGGTGTTGAAACAAATTCAATCTTTCGATTCATTGTGTAAAGATGTTTGATAAAAGTATTACTCTCGTTTGATTGTATGCAAAGTTTGTTTTCATTATAATTCTGCTGCACAACTCTTTCATTTCCATCTTAATTTCAAACGAAAATACAATCAAAAAGAAACTCAGATCCAACAGCATCCTTTGTTGCCCTGTTGCTGTTGCTGATTCTGCGGTGCTTGCTGTTGCTGCTGACGATTCTGATTTGTAGGCCGTAAGCTCCTGCAATCCTTGGCTTCATGACCCATCTTGAGACACCTCTGACAACGTCCCTTGTTGCACTGAGCCACTGTGGTGTCTCTTGCATTTGTTGCACTTTGGGTGGTTTCCTCGATATCCACCCTGCCCTTGACTACCAGAAGATTGCTGACCAGGACTCTGGTAGTCATCAATCTTTCGCTGTTGCGCCTGGGACTGAACTGTAGTCGAACCCTTGTTGGAGGCTCCATCCCATTTTCGTTTGTTGTCACTGGGAATAGCAGAAGTAGTAGTAGCAGTAGCACCTATACGCTTAGGTAGCCTATTCTGTTCCACTGCCTGGTCTGTGAGACGATGAGCGAGACGAGTAACATCCTGGATGGTAGCAAGGTTAGCAGCAGTCACATGGCTTTGTATCTCTGGTACTAAGCCTTTGAGGTATAGCTCAATGCGCTTGATGGGAGGATCCACCATAGTTGGACATAACACTGCTAGCTCGTTGGATCGCTTCGTATACGCCTCTATCTCTGACCCCATCATCTTCAGGTTAAAGAAATCCACTTCCAACTTGTGGATGTCATCACGATTACAGTATTCTCGCTTGATCAGCTCCTTGAAGTCGTTCCATGGGGTGGCATTAGCAGCTGCCAGCCCTAACATTTGAACTTGCGCGTTCCACCAAGTCAGCGCAACGCCTCCGAGGGTACCACTGGCATACTTCACCCTACGAGCCTCAGGGCATTCACACATTTCGAAGACTGACTCGAGCTTCTCGAACCAGTGGAGGAGTCCAACGGCTACTTCAGTGCCACTGAAAGTACTAGGACGACAGTCCATAAAAGTCTTGAACGTGCACACAGGAGGCTGAGCGTGTTGACCTCCTACCTGGGCAGCTGCGAGTGCGGCAGTAACTTGTTCAGTGATCAAAGCCGCCAACTGGGCTTGAGTCATGTTAACACGTCCACTCATGATCTTCATACCAAAGGAAACATGAGTGAGAGAGGTTCGCGAAAGTGCGATGACAGAGAGAGTAAGCACGCATGTGTTTCAAGCAATAGTTGTTACATTTATCTAAGCATACCACGAGCAAAGTTCTATGTAATTAGCAAGTAGGCAATATAAACATAAATCATATCACCTATAGTGTTGAGTCTTGCACGTGGAGCGAAGCGTCGTTGTGGATCGTTGAGCACTGTACAGGTTATAGTCTGGTTTTAACAAAAACTCTTTCCCTTATTAAAACCAAGTTCACTATAACCAATGGCTCTGATACCAATCTGTCACACCCCCAAAATCCACACGCAGAGTATCACCGCTTGGAGGCGTGACTTACCAGGATTAAGCCACCAATCATATTGAACAAGCATGTAAGTAGTATATAAAGATCCAACACAATACGATTGGTGTCTAAACAAAACAATAGTTTAAGTTGCAAGCGGAAGCATAATGTTTAAAACCAAGTCATAAGTTTAAACGTTTCAAAAGTTTAGCATGGCACACAGCTGTCCATGTCCCACAACGACTCTTCCCACTCCGATGCAAGCTCCATAGATACCTAACGACCTGCAAGGCATGTAATAACAAATCAACAACAAAGTTGAGTGAGTTCATAGTTGGTTGTTCAGTTAATAAGTTCGTATCAGAAAATCGTAAGTTCGTTTCATCACCATGTATTACCCATTATCCTTGATTCCCAAACCTTTACGATATTTAGTGGGGGCTTCCCATTTTGTATGTACTAGACTAGTCATATCCATAAGTGTCCTTCCCAATCCGAGGACAGTGGTAAGTATGAGTTTACGTAAGTTTTACGTAAGTGCCCTTCCCAATCCGAGGACAGTAGTAAGTATGAATTTACGTAGGTTTTACGTAAGTGCCCTTCCCAATCCGAGGACAGTAGTAAGTATGAGTTTACGTAGGTTTTACGTAAGTGCCCTTCCCAATCCGAGGACAGTAGTAAGTAGTCTAGCAGTGTTGATAGTATAAGTAGTTATTCAATCCCATTCCCAACCACCGGGAATCCCATGCCTTAGTAAGGGTGTGAACTCACCTCGGTTGCTCGGTTTGACTCTCAAAAATAGCTAACAGTCAAGGTCGGTCAATCACGTCCTAGTATGATTACCACTTAGTTTATTAGTGACTTCAAAATAGAGCACAAAGTTCCTACACGTATCTATCACATAACATGCATCACTTTAACGGTTCATGCCCATATAAACTTCCCATCCATTCCCCACTCATAAACAAACATACGACATTGCACATAACACTTTTATAGACATATAACATGTAATATCATTCTCGGATAATCTACCCGACATTTAGACACGCAAATCACTACTTATGTCGTTTCAACTTTTATATTCAAAACTGGGCTGTTTTCGGGCGTTTTAATAAAATAGTTAACTTGTTTCAAAAATTCCCAACTTTTTACAGAAGGTCATAGACGATCCAAATATTATTGTGTAAAAATCTCGGGATCCAATTCATTACCAATATTTTATAAAAAATCATTTACCGGACTGCAATCAGATTCATTACTTTCTGACTGCAGTCCACGGAATAATTTATTAAAAATTCATCGTAATTCCGATTGACGAAATTCCAGTTGGAGGATCACGGCGACAACATTGACCATCTACAGTAAAAATTCCATGAGCTAATTCTACTCAGTTTTTAAGTTATGACTCTGAATACAACACACTTTTTCTGCAGTAAAAACACAGCTTGAGCTGCTGTCCAAAAACAGTCCTTTAAAAATAGTAAACGGCCTCAAAAAATTATGATTCCAGTGCCATTTGTTCG
Source organism: Helianthus tuberosus (assembly GCA_030545235.1). NCBI lineage: Eukaryota > Viridiplantae > Streptophyta > Magnoliopsida > Asterales > Asteraceae > Helianthus > Helianthus tuberosus. The sequence goes on along the minus strand of CM060358.1, from coordinate 68,599,613 downwards.
GTTGTTCAAAATACATAATTTAGGCTTCAGAAAATCAGTTTTTCGATTTATAATGGTCCAGTTACAGCCTGTTGAAGTCGGCTGAAAATTTAAATCAGCATAGTTATTTATAGTTTATTCCATTCAATGTTCTTGTAAATAGCATCATACTACAACTTTTAACTACAAACAAGATGATCAAGGGTTTAGCAAGGACTTACCACTAGCTTAATGCTAGGGATGAATCTAATGAGAAAAATGTTGAGAAAAGATGATGAAAAAAAAGCTAGAACAAGCTCCTTTGAATGCTCTTCAAGATGCAACCTTCATGGATCCTTCAAAGCTTTGAATGGAACTTGAATATGAAGAAGATGGGGATGTTAAAATGGTGGTGATGGTGGCTGCTATGGGGGAGCCAAAAATGAGAGAGAGAGGAGTGAGTGAGGAGTGAGAGTGTAAGAGATGAAATGATTAGAAGTCTTGGAAATGCTTCTTATAGGATTGTAATGATGGTTCCAATATTTTGTTAGATTTACAAGTAACTAATCTTATTAAAATATTCATCAAATCCAAGAATAATGATTGTGAAGATGTGGTGGGTCCACATAGACCGAAAATCAGATTGGGGGGGGGGGGGGTTTAGTGTAACATTTTCAACTAAGTTGCAATTCTAAGTTAGATCTCAAGTGTATACTTATGTGTGTTATTTACTAGAGAAGTTAGTGGGTGTTAGGGTGTTCGGGGATCATGCCTAGTCAAAAATAAATACAACAATGTATTTGACAAATATTTGGTGTCCCGGGTAATGTCCGGTTGTTCGGTCGGATACTGTTTCGTTAAGTTGTTTAATTGTTCCGTAAGGCGTCTTATATATATATATATATATATATATATATATATATATATATATATATATATATATATATATATATTTGTAACACAATTAATTCCTAACACATAGGAAAATATACCGGACTTTTTGGTAACTTTTCTGTATACTACTAGTATGTTAACACGCACATGTAAGTATAACACCGTCATCAGAGAGCAGTTAAATGATTCAACACAATCACCAAGCACTTTAATTATCGTTAAATAATCGTACGGATACATGGAATTACGAGGGTTGTCACATTATCCGACCCAGTTCTTCGCCTTGGGGAGCCCCGGTTCTGTTTGTGAAGAAGAAAGATGGGTCCTTTCGTATGTGTATAGATTATCGTGAACTCAACAAGGTGACCTTCAAGAATCGTTATCCTTTACCACGTATCGATGACCTATTCGATCAGTTGCAAGGGTCAAGTTTTTACTCGAATATCGACTTAAGATCGGGCTATCATCAGATGAGAGTCCGGGAGGAAGATGTTCCTAAAAAAACTTTTCGAACGCGGTATGGCCATTATGAGTTTCTGGTTTTGCCATTCAGGTTGACAAACGCACCAGCGGTTTTCATGGACCTTATGAATCGTGTGTGCAAACCGTATCTCGACGACTTCATCATTGTGTTTATCGATGACATCTTGATTTACTCTAAGAGCAAGGAGGACCATGAGCGACACTTGCGTCTTATCTTGGAGCTCCTGAGGAAGGAGCAACTATACGCGAAATTCTCTAAGTGTGACTTCTGGATTCGAGAAGTACACTTCCTTGGCCACATTGTTAATGAAACAGGGATACACGTGGATCCTACTAAGATTGATGCTATCAGAAATTGGGCTACACCAAAGAATCCTTCGGAGGTGCGATAATTTCTTGGTCTCGCTGGGTACTATCGCAGATTTATTAAGGATTTCTCAAAGATCGCTCAACCTCTTACCTCGTTGACACAGAAAGGCATTGTATATTCTTGGGGAACGAAGCAGGAGGATGCTTTCCAACACTTGAAACAAAAACTCTGCAGTGCACCGATCTTGTCTTTACCCGAAGGTACCAAGGATTTTGTGGTGTATTGTGATGCTTCTATTCAGGGTCTCGGTTGTGTGCTAATGCAACGCGAGAAGGTGATAGCGTACGCTTCTCGACAGTTGAAGGTTCATGAGAAGAATTACATGACTCATGACTTGGAGTTGGGGGCCGTGGTCTTTACGTTAAAAATCTGGAGGCATTACTTGTACGATACTAAATGCACTATTTACACCAACCACAAGAGCCTTCAGCATATCTTTGACCAGAAGGAATTGAATATACGACAGCGTCGCTGGGTAGAACTCTTAAACAACTACGATTGTGCAATCAAGTACCATCCAGGTAAAGCTAACTTTGTAGCTGGTGCCCTTTGTCGAAAGGAAACGAAACCCAAGCATGTCCGCGCTCTGCAGCTCACTATTCACTCTAATTTACTTGATCAGATCCGTTCTGCTCAGACAGAAGCATTGAAGGAAGAAAACCTGGAAGCTGAATATTTGCGGGGCATGGAGAAACGACTCGTGGAGAGATCTGACGGCATTTATTATTTTATGGAACACATATGGGTTCCTTTGTATGGCAATCTTAGAGAGCTCGTGATGGACGAAGCACACAAGTCTCGATACTCTGTTCACCCGGGTTCGGATAAGATGTATCAGGACCTCAAAGTCTTATATTGGTGGCCGAAGATGAAAGCTCACATCGCGACGTATGTGAGTAAATGTTTGACTTGTGCGAAAGTCAATGTAGAGTATCAGAAACCCTCAGGCCTGCTTCAGCAACCAGAAATACCCATGTGGAATTGGGAGCAAATTGCTACGGATTTCGTCACAGGTTTTCTAAGAACTCAAAACGGAAGTGATACCATCTGGGTGATCATTGACCGTCTCACGAAATCTACGCACTTTTTAGCAATCAAGGAAACTGATAAGTTCTCAGAACTTGCTGCTATTTATATTAAGGAGGTGGTTTCTAGGCACGGGGTGCTAACCTCTATTATCTCTGATCGTGACCCGCGTTTCATATCCGATTTGTGGTAGTCGATGCATAAATCATTCAGCTCACGTCTCGACATGAGTACTGCTTATCACCCACAGACGGATGGTCAAAGTGAACGGACCATCCAAAAACTTGAAGACATGCTGCGAGCATGTGTGATAGATTTTGGTAAAGGTTGGGAGAAACACTTTTCATTGATCGAGTTCTCTTACAACAACAGTTACCATACCAGCATCCAGGCAGCTTCGTTCGAAGTATTGTACGAACGGAAATGTCGTTCTCCTCTCTGTTGTGCGGAGGTGGGTGATAGCCAGATCACAGGTCCGGAACTTGTACTTGAAACTTCAGAGAAGATTGTCCAGATCAGAAATCGTATGGCGGCAGTGCGCGACCGTCAGAAAAGCTACGCTGACAAGCGTAGGAAACCCTTGGAGTTCACTGTAGGCGATCACGTTATGTTGAAAGTCTCGCCCTGGAAGGGTGTGGTGCGTTTTGGGAAACGCGGCAAGCTTAATCCGCGTTATGTCGGGCCATTCAAAATTCTGGAGCGACTTGGTAAAGTGGCCTACAAGCTCGAGTTACCTGCTGAGTTGGGTAACGGCCATGATGTTTTTCATGTTTCGCAACTGTTGGACCCAGTATGGCCTTTAAACAACTTCTTTTAACGTAATATGTCAAGTGATTTCAGTAGATGTGAAAAAGATGTTTGGAAATGGAAATCAGACTTTCAGAAACAAGACCTACAGAATTATCAAGTTTATATCACTTTGAAACAAAATGGTTTACAAGGTGATTGTAAGATTATTATCTAGTACAAATGAATCTTGAATTCTGTGGGTGAGAGGGCAATGGAGTTTTGATGTATGTTTGAATGATAAGCTTCAAACTCACTTTGCTTCTCCTGGTTGAGCCTTCTATTTATAGAAGGCTGGGTGCATGAATAAACAATAGTTTATTCATGCAATAAGTCCTGCAAAAAGTGGCCAATTGACATATTCATTGAATCCAACGTTCAAGTTTCCTTTTTCATCATGATATCCAATAATGTCAACTTGCTTCGGTAATTGTGGCAGGATAGAGCCAATTTCAGACAAGTGGGGTATTTCATCAGAATTCTGATAAAACCACTTCATCAGAAATTCTGATGAACAAATCATCAGAAAAATCCTGATGATCAGAATCGTCAGAAACTGATGATATTTCATCAGAAATATCATCAGATCCATCAAAAATGACCTTCTCTGATAATCCAATTCAGCTCTTGATCAACTTGTGTTTCTTTGAAGTAGATGCTGTGCATTTCAATTGTCCCATCTGATCTTCTTGTTCTTGTTTGTGATCTTCAGGACTGTGATCTCTTCATAGATCCAGTTGATTGTGATTTTCTTCAATACTTACAAATAAAGTTTCCTAACAGTTTCCCCCTAAGTATTGTAAGAAAATGAACTATCTCTATATCTAACATAAACAACTTTCTTGAAAGAGAAATTTAAAAAAAAACAACTTAGTTCAGAAACATAGAACATAGTCAAGCCAAACATAAATCAGACAAAATTAAAATATTGTTCAAAAACAGGAATTCAATCTCATCTATTCATTAATTGATCTTCACTCCACTTCTGTATTTGTCTCCTGGTTTCAGCCTTTTCTTGTGATCAATTGCCTTTTGAGTTTCTTTGTACATTTCTTTGTACCATCCTCTTGCTTCCATCCAGTTTTCAATGCATTCTTCAATTTTTTTTCTCAGCTGTTCATTGTTCTTTCCCTTTTTCTTGAGCTGCTCTTGTTTTTCATTCATGCAGTTCCTTATATATTTTAGAGTTTGATTTGAATACCTGCATATATCACTGATTCTGAACAGAGCTTTCTCTTCATTAGCATCTTTGAAGACTACACACATTTCTGGTTGGTCAAAGATTGCTCCAGTTCTTACTAGTTTGGAAGGAATTTCAGCTGGAATTCTGGTGTTGGGAGGAGGTATTAATACCTTGTTGCTGTACTCAAAATTGATAGTTAGATCAAAGTCTGCCAGTGCAGCTCTTTTGTATAGCTTTGCTCCTGCACTTTTGAGGCTTTCAAGGGCTCTTCTGACCACAACTGAATTACCTTTCATTTCATCAATTATATTATTCATTTTGACTATTCCCAATGGGTGAATATCATCAGCCAGATTTGCATCAGTAACCTTTTGCTCACTTTTATCTTTTCTGATCAGGGTATACTTGTTTTGTGCTTCATAACCTAAGACACCTTCCCTAGTGGTCAAAGTATCAATTCTTTCAATTGATACTATTGGATTGGTCATGTGCTTGTGTAGAATTACCCAACCTCCATTGTTTCTGTTTTCAACAATACCTTCACTCAATGGAGAGAGTGGTCTCTGTGGGTTGTCTTCTGTACCTCTCCAATAGTAATCCTTTAGATGTTCTTCAGGGTACATAATAGTGTGTAAATCACCTTTCACCACATCCATTTCTCTGATGTTACCTTCTGAATCTTCTATCATTTCTTTTCTTGGCCTTTTTGAGGAAGTCACTTCAAGTTCCATTCTTCTCTTCTCTCTTGTATCCATCCTTATGCTTAACTCTGTTTCTCCTGTGATGGCTATAGAAGATGACTGAACTGGAACATGGTCTTTCTGCTGTACCCTTGATGTGTCTGGCATGTGTCTGGCTTTGCACATTTGGTGGAGGACCCATGAGTAACTTTTGTTTATCTGGAGGTGGACCCATGGGTTGCTTCTATTTGTTTGGTTTGAACTTGTTGAATGGTTTCTGGTTGTTGTTAGGGAGTTTCTGATCTCCTTGTTTGTCTTTCTTGTGGAATTGGGGCTTTCAGTTCCTGAAGATCAACTTTTGCTAATCTAGCAACATTATACTGCAATCTCTCTACTAACAGATGAACATTAGTTTTCTGAAACTCCTGGTTTTCTTGATTTCTTTGTGCAGTCAATTCCATCAATAGTTTCTCAAAAGCCTCAGCCATGCTGCTGTTGTTGGCTCTGAGGAACTGTATTTCTTCAAGAATCTTCCCTGAACTTGAGCTTTCTCCTGCAGTTGCAACCTCAGCCATATTTTTCTTGATATCATGCAGTTCCTTAAGAGCCTTCTCTAATTCTGATGAGCTCTCTTTGTTTTCTGATGACTTTTGTAGTTTGTTTAGGGCTACAGCATTGTCTTCTGTTTGCTTCTGCACAACTTTGACAGTTTCTGACAAAACCTTGATATTTGACTTTTGATTTCTGATTTCTTCTAGTATCAGATCAAGTTTTCCTTCTGTGGCTGTTTTCCCAGTAGCAGTTGTATCTTCAAGTTCCTTATGAAGTTGTTTAGGGGACATAGATTGATGTCCTTGGGAAATAGGAGAAACAACTGATGTTCCCCTTCTAACACCAGTAGAAAACACATTCTCTGCTGTTCTGAGGTTAAGAGGATTGGAAGATTCCAAATTCTCTATATCCTCACCAGAAAATTGAAACACATTCAAGTTCTGGTTTTCCTCATATCCTTGAAACTTTTCAGGTTCTCCATGAGTTGTTGAGAAACTCTTAGATTTCTCATCCAGGTTTCCTTGATCAGCTGGTTGATCTCCACCTGTTGCCACCACATTTTCCTCCTCAGAATCTGATTCAGAGAATGGGTCCTTAGTTTCACTCACATTTTGTTTTTCAGAAATGGTGCCTCTAAGTAAAATTTCATGTTTTCCTTGAATTGATTCATCAGAATCATTCTCAGAGAAATGAAATATGTTTAGTTTGGAGTGTTGTGCACTTGTTTCTCCCATATGTGAGATTTCAGCATGATGTTCTTCTGCCACAGGACTCATATTCATATCTTCATCAGCTGGATGAGGATCAGATTCACCCTGCTGTTCCATCCTTGGTGTGCTTGACTCTTGTGCATCATGCTCCATGGGGGACACTTTTTCAAAAACTCCTCTGTTCTCTGGCCTTTTGTTCAACATCTTTAGATATTCTGCTCTGTATGGTGAATCTTCTGGTATTAGATTCATCATTCTTTCTGATAGAGCAGGCACATCATAATCTGACTTCCAAGATCCTATGGGAGTCCAAGGTCTCATAATTTATGTTTTCCACATATTTTCTGATGCTGGAATTTCTAGGTTCCTTTCAGAAAAGGCATCAGAAATTATGATTGACAGAAATCTGGGAAAGGGTAGATGTGAATCTATCCTCCCAGTGTTTGTCAGAATTAATCTTCTGATCAGAATAAATATTTATGTTCCAAAATCAATGTTCAACCCACTAATGAGACTGAACATGATTGTTAGAATACTCTTATTTATCTGATCTGTACCTTCAATCTTTGAAGATAGACACTTGTTCAGAATTTCCATTAGAACTTGCCAGAAGGCAGGTAGTTTGTTTCTCTTGAATTCATTGATTTTTGAAATCTTTGTCTTGTAGCCCATAACAGCATCAAGTTGTGAGAACATATCTTCTTTTACTGGTGCTTCTTCATAGCTTTAGCTTAAGGGTAGTTCCAAACATTGCCTTATTTTCTCTGGTGATATAGTAATAAAGATATTTCCCCACACATGTGTTGTTAGCTCGAGTTGATTTGAGACTTTGAGAGTTTTTACAACTTGTTGTATGAGTTCTTCTGGTACTTCTCTGGTCTTTGTGAGGACTTGAGCTATAGGGCTTCTGGTCTGAAATTCAATGAGAATTTGACACTTCAAATCAACAGTTTAATGTTATCATTCATTGCTTCATTGTTGCTCTTTAGTGGAAGAAATTCAGCTTTAGTGATGAAGGGAACAGAGTGTTCTGTTGGTGGTATGTTGATGTTGATAGCTGCCATTGAGAATTTTGGTTTTTGTTTTTGTTTTTGTTTCGGAGAAGGGTTTTAGGGTTTCGAATTTGAAGGTTGAAGATGGAAGACTCTGTTTTTGAATGAGGTATTTATAGTGTGTACAGGCAGAGATTCTTGAGTGTTTGTCGTGGGTTGTTTGTATTCAAGGTGGTTAATGACACCTTTATGATGCTTTAATCCTTTAAGGAAACAATCGTTTTTGTAAAACTTTTGGTTTATCTCTAATTTAATGTAAATCCTTTAAAGAGACTGAGAGATTCCAATGATTTTTCAGATAAACACTAATGTCCAACTTGCACCTTTTCTCCATGTGGGACCCTTTTAGTTTCAAAAAGGTCCAATAGAAACCTCTTCCGAGTTTGTGTGTCTTCCCAGGTTTTCCTCTTGATGATATATATCAGAAAATTCTGAATAAAACTTTTGAGAGTTGTGTTTTCTTCATATATCATCAGAATCCATTTGATTCATTTACAGAGGATGAATCATCATATTTTTTTTGAGATGAGAGGGAATAAGTAGAGTTCCGAGATTTTTACTGACATTGCAGTCTTGCAGTTCTGAACTCCACACCTTTGTTCTGATATACAGGAAGTATTTTTCATACAGCTTGTTCCAGTCCTCAGAAAAAAAAAATTGAAAGAAACTTATTTTAAAAAAAAAATTTAGATGGTCATAGGTTTCTTTAGATCTGGTTAAAAGCATTGTTTTTCTGATGATATGTCAAACTTCCTGGCTTTCCAGAGATTTTTCTGATAAAAATTCGATTTTCTGATTTATTGTCAGTTTTTCTGGTTACTTTGAAAATTTTCTGGTGAATGATCAGATTCGTATGGCTTAATGAGTTTTCTGAATAAATACCAGATTTTCTGATTGATTATCAGATTTTCTGAGTTTTCACTAAATCCTGTCAGATCTCATGTGAGTTTCACCAGATTTTCCTTGTTTTTATCAGACATGTTGTGTTAGTTCCCCCTAGATCTATTGAATCATTTTTTTGAAAGAAAAAAAAAAACAAACCTGATATATATAAACCAAAGAAAACATAAAACACACAACAAAGAAAAACAAATAACAACTCCTCCTCCTCCTCCTCTAACACGTTGTACATGCACTTCACATATAACCAACGACTGGTTATTCGTCCGGTGTGATTCGTTGATGGCGTTAGGGTGGCTTCACTAATGTTTTCTTGAAGTACCAGCTCGGCCCTTGGATAGCAACTTCTCACTCCTCCGAAGTCCAGCTGACTTGTGATCACCTTGGTTACGAATCGAGGGTAGATCAGAAAGGGTTGACGGTCGTGGATGTTTGCTTCTAGGTCTCTCATGAGAAACTTAGCATAGTTGTAAGGTTTTTCCTGTACAACAGCATGAACCACTTCCATCATCTTATGAGACAGCTCGTTGAAGTGTCCAATCTTCTTGGAGAAGCAGACACTTAGCTGTGTTACCAAAAACTGGAAAGGTGGTATAAAACCTAATTTGCTAACAGCCCTTAACGAGTTGTTTGTATGATAGCCCATTTCAGTCAAGGTCTGTTGCACATTTGCCTTATCTAGAAATTTGATTTCATGATCATTACCCAGTTTGAGGACATTTCTGATTGTTTCCTCTTTTAGGGTAATTTTTACCCCCATAACCTCACTTTCAATCCACACGGAAGTACCACTAAAAATGATTTGAGAGTTCCACCAGAACTCTTGGAGAAGTTCTGGATAAATGGTGACATGTGATGATACAGCAAAGCCCAAAGGACTTCGCATGATCATATTGTACACAAACCTGCAGTCCTCCCATGCAGGTCCTTCCAAGTTGGATCTTAATCTAAGATTATGAAGTCTGTGAAATAGGAGAGGGAATTGAGTAGCTTTCATCAATTTTGGGTGACCCATTTTAAGATAAGAAAAATTCTGTCGAAGGGCTTTTGAAGAGATGATTTTGATGTGAGGTAAGTTCTTTTCAGGTTGTTAATATTTATAGATGAAAGTGATGGTTCCCTATAAATGATATTAACAGCCAACCCTTTTCTCTTCAATTAAGACGATATCAGTTGCAGTGAATGTGACAGTCTACTAAGCCCCATGTGTGAGTAAGCATTTAATGACTAGGCGGCTACTTTCATAGCTCCTAATGATTCTAGTGCCTACGTGTCACTTAAGTTTCTTATGAAAAAATGACGTTGCATGCATTTGCAGAAGAAAAATGAAATTCAATAATCTGGAAAAATTTTAAGACGGTTGATTTTCACAGCTGTATGGAACTTCATCAGTATGCATGTTACTTTTCCCCCTTTTTGTTTTTTTTAATAAGAGAGAAAAAAAATACAAAAACAAAATATACACAAATATAAATATATACAATATGTGTGTGTGTGGGATATGCAAATTATGAAGATGGAAGATTATGGTGATTACAAATTATTCTGACGTTTCAACCTGGTTTCTGATTTTATATCAGAACTTCTGGTGATTTCACCAGATATTCTGATATTTCCTTAGATATTCTGATAAATCATCATTTATTGAAGATTCATCAGATTTTCTGATGTTCCATCAGATTGATGGATTGCTTTGTCAGAAACCAGTTGATTTGTTCTTTGATTATCAGATCTTTGATGATCATCAATATGGTTTTCAATTTGTGTCCTTATCTTTTCTGAAAAATCTTCATCATTTAGATTAACCATGCCAAGTTTGCTGATTAAAAAATTATGTCTCTTTTCATCAAGAGGCTTTGTAAAGATATCAGCAATTTGGTTTTCAGTTGGTACAAAATACATTTCAATGTTACCTTTCTCCACATGATCTTTTATGAAGTGATATCTGACATCTATGTGTTTGGTTGTTGAGTGATGCACTGGATTTTCTGTTATTGCAATAGCACTCTTTGAGTCACATAGAATTGGAATTTTTGTCAGAGTTACTCCATAATCTTTCAGTTGAGTTTGCATCCACAGCACTTGTGAACAACAACTTGCTGATGCTACATATTCTGATTCTGCTGTTGATGTGGCAACACAGTTTTGTTTCTTGCTTGCCCAACATACCAATTTTTCTCCCAAGAGTTGACAGGCACCAAATGTGCTTTTTCTGTCAATTTTACACCCTGCATAATCTGCATCTGTGTATGCAATTAATTCAAGGTTTGTATCCTTAGGATACCAGAGACCAAGTTTAGATGTGCCTTTAAGATATTTGAAAACCCTTTTTACAGCTTTTAGATGGGATTCTTTGGGATCACATTGATATCTGGCCAGAAAGCATGTTGCAAACATGATATCTGGTCTGCTTGCAGTTAAATATAGCAGTGATCCTATCATCCCTCTATAGGTTTTAATATCAACACTTATTCCATCTTTATCATAATCTAACTTGTTCCCTGTTGCCATGGGAGTTTTTGAAACAGAGCAGTTTTCAAGTGAGTATTTTTGTTGAATTGTTTTCACATATTTTGATTGACTAAAAAATATTCCATCAATTCTTTGTTTAACTTGTAACCCTAAGAAAAAGGTTAACTCACCCATCATACTCATTTCAAAGTGGCTGGTCATCAATTTTTGAAATTTGTCACAAAATTTTTCATTTGTTGATCCAAATATAATGTCATCAACATATATCTGGACCAACAAAGTATGACCTTTGTGTGTTTTGAGAAAAAGAGTGATGTCAATAGTACCTTTGGTAAACCCAAAATTGAGTAAGAAGTTTGATAAAGTTTCATACCAGGCTCTAGGAGCTTGCTTCAATCCATACAAGGCTTTGTTTAATCTGTAAACATGATTTTGAAATTTTGGATCAACAAAGTCTTCTGGTTCCTGCACATAAACTTCTTCCTCAATTTTACCATTTAGAAAAGCTGATTTTACATCCATTTGATAAACTTTGAAATCCTTGGATGCAGCATAAGCAAGAAAAATTCTTACAGCTTCTAATCTAGCTACAAAGTTTTGTCATAATCAATACCTTCTTGTTGACAGTAACCCTTGACCACTAACCTTGCTTTGTTTCTTGTGATTATGCCATTCTTATCAGATTTATTCCTGAATACCCATTTTGAGCCTATGACTGATTTGTCTTTTGGCTTGGGTACCAGATCCCATACCTTGCTCCTTTCAAACTGATCAAGCACTTCTTGCATGGCCTGAATCCAGTATGGATCACTTAGAGCTTCTTTGACAGATTTGGGTTCTACTTTGTTTAAGAACCCAGAAAATGCACACTCATGTGCAGTTGCAGATCTTGTTCTGACACCATCTGCAGGATTGCCAATGATGTCAGAATGAACATGTCCTTTGATCCATCTTAACTTGTTGTGAAAAGTTGTTGGTTCTGATGGATTTGAAGTTTCCCCCTGAACAGGTGCTTCAATTGTGTGTAAGATATCAGAATTCTGAGGTTCTGATGTACTACACCTTTGTTCTGCAGAGTTAGTACATGAAGTATATTTTGATTTGTTTTTGAAAGAATTATCATGTTCTAGAAAATCTTCATTCATCATTTCAAAGAGATGTTCATACTTTTCTTGTTTGTCAGAAAAATTTATTTCTTTCATGTATTAATCAGAAACCTCTGTTTCTGATGAGTCATCAAATGAAACATACAAACTTTCTCTGATAGTCCTTGTGTTGAGAATAAAAATTCTATATGCTTTTGATGACAAAGAGTAACCAAGAAAAATACCTTTTTCTGCTTTTGTGTCAAATTTTTCAAGGCTTTCAAAATCATTGAAAACAAAACATCTACAACCAAACGTATGCAAAAAATTTATACTTGGAATTCTTCCATTGATAATGTTGTAAGGTGTTTTGTTGTGCCTTTTGTTGATTATGGATCTGTTTTGGGTAAAACATGCATTTGCTATAGCTTCTGCCCAAAAGTGAGTGAGCAACTTAGCATAAGCAAGCATGGTTCTGGCAGCTTCTACCAAGGTCCTATTCCTTCTTTCAACCACCCCATTCTGTTGGGATGTTCTGGGAGCAGAAAAATCATGAGAAATTCCTTTACTCACAAGGAAATTCTCAATTTTTGCATTTTTAAACTTTGTCCCATTGTCTGATCTGATCCTTCTTACTGTTAGTTTTAACAGATTTTCAGTTTTCTTAATAAAGTTAATGATCAAATAAGGAGTTTCATTTTTCTTTCTCAAAAATTCTACCCATGTGTACCTGGAAAAGTCATCTACTATTACTAGTATGTATTTCTTTCCAGAAAAACTTTCTGTACTTATGGGTCCACACAAATCCATGTGTAAAAGTTCCAAATTTTGTGAAATAGAAGACTCAGAAATCGATTTATGTGAGCTTCTCTTCGATTTACCCATCTCACATGCCTCACAAATTTTATCCTTCTTTGAGGATATCAAAGGTAATCCTTTTACCAGACGTTTGCTTGCTAGTTTGCTTAGGTTTTTGAAATTTAAGTGGGCAAGCCTTTTGTGCCATAACCAACTACTACCTTTGTTGATTTTTGAAAATAAACATAGTTTTGGATGTTCACTTTCTTCTTTGAAGTCAAAATAGTAAATTGATTTTCTTATTCTTTTCCCACTTAAATAGATTTTATTATCATCTATACCTATTAACAAGCATTTTTCTGGTAAAAAGGTTACCTGAAAACCTTTGTCACAGAATTGACCACAGCTCAGCAAGTTATACTTTAAGCCTTCAACATAGGCTACTTTCTCTATGGTCAAACATCCATACCTTATGCATCCATATCCCATGATCCTCCCTTTCACTCCATTTCCAAAATTTACCATTCTACCCAGCCTTGAAATAAAGTTGCTGAGTAGGCTCCTGTCCCCAGTCATGTGCTTGGAGCTTCCTGAGTCGCAGTACCAGATCTGATGCACATGATGGTCCTGAAATGAAATGATTAGAGGGTTTTTGGTACCCAGGCATGCTTGGGTACTGTTTCTGATGGAATCCTAATAATTTTATTTCTTCTTCTTGGTTTTGCATCAGAAACTCTGTTATATGCTGAGCCATTAACAGATTTTACATTTTTCTTTTGAAGATGGTGTTGAACAAGCTTCAGTATGTCAACACACATACAAGAGTTATCAGAATTTTCTGATATTTCTTCTTGTGATGGAATGAGTTGATAATTTTGAAAAGATGAGTGAACTGCTTCTAGAGTCTTTACAGATTCTTCACTGCATTCCCTTTTGTTTGTTTTGAAGTTTGGTTTTTTAAACGAGTATTCAGAACAGGTTGTTTTGCAAGATTCAGATTCAGATTCTGATGAAAATTTATCAGAATTCTGATGAGTTGCTTTTACAAAGATAGTGGGTTTATTTCCATTTGATCTTGTATAACCTAAACCCTCTCCTTTGTTCTTAGGTGTGGACTCAATAAAATTTATGAACTCTTTGGCTTGTTGAAAACCTCTTACATTGATTTCTTTGTCATTGATTTTCTTGTAAAGATCTTTTCTTTCATTTTCATAAAACTCAATTTTAGCTCTTTGATCTAAACTATCCTCTATAAGAAGTTGGTTTTCAAGAATGATTTTATTCAAAGTCCTTTGCAACTCATCAAATTTTCTGATATCTGATTGATGTTTTTCTTGCAGATTTAGAAAATCTGACATGAGCTTGTTTAACTTGTGTTCAAGATCAAGATTGTCTAAATTTACCTTTTGTTCTGAAGTTTCTGGTAGACCTTCAGAAAGTGCCATGAGGCAGAAATTTGCCAATTCTTCTTCTTCATCATCAGAAGAATCATCAGATAACCATGTATCTGTTCCAGCAATTAAGCTTACTTGTTGCTGCTTCTTTACTTCTTCAAGCTTTTTCTCATAATAGGCAACATCCTTCAGCTTTTTGGTCTTGCATTCTGATGCATAATGACCTCTCTGCTTGCACTTGTAACACACAACTTCAGCCTTCCCTTTTACCTTAGATCTAACCTCTTCTTTAGATCTTCCATCCATCCTTCCTCTGTCACTTCTCTGGTATCTCTGGCTACCTCCCCGCAACCTCTGCTCAAATGTTTTGGTGAGCAGTGCTATTGCCTTAGCAAAAGCTGAAAAATCTGATGAAGTATCAGAAACTTCAAAACTTTGGCTGTTTGATGGTTGTGGATCATTGGTGGGTATTGTTCTTTGTGAGTTTGAGATAAGAGCTAAATATCCCCCTCTTTGAATGGTTTCTTCAAATATTTCTTCTTCTCTGGGGACCAAGATGCTGTATAAGTCATGAAGACTCATGTTTCCTAGTTCTAAGGTTGATGATAAAGTCATGGTTAGACTTCTCCATTCTCTAGGAAGGGCATCAAGAAATTTTATGTTTATTTCATCATTTGACTTTGTTATTCCAAATTTCTTTAGCTCGTTTAAAAGTTTTGTAAATCTTTGATATGTATCATTTAATCTTTCATTTGGCAAACTTTTAAACCTTTCATAAGATGAGACATTGTTTGTTCTCTTGTTTCTTCTCATCCTTTCTCCTCCTTCACAAAGATTTTCCAACTGATCCCATATTTCCTTGGCTGATGCACATGCATCAACTTGTGAAAATATGTCATTGGGGATGGCCATTATTAAAAGTGACTTTGCCCTTTCATCCCCAGCCACCTTTTCCTTGTCTTCCTCACTCCAAAGTATTTCACTTTTGGGAGCTTGGGAGGCAGGGATAGCAGGTGATTGGTCAGTTGCTGGAATAGCTGGTATAACAGTCATTGGTATATGTGGACCCCTTTCAATAGATTGAAACAGAGCTCGGTCATGACCATTAAGGAAATTGACCATCCTGATTTTCCATTGGGGGTATTCCTCTCTGACCAGAGTCGAAGGTTTGGACATAGAAACAATGTTAAAAGCATTATTCCAGGATTGAAAGCTGGCCATATTTAGAGAAAAGAAGATGAGCGATTGATCGTTTGAAAATAATTTATTCAATCTGCTCTGATACCAATTGTTGGACCCAGTATGGCCTTTAAACAACTTCTTTTCACGTAATATGGCAAGTGATTTCAGTAGATGTGAAAAAGATGTACGGAAATGGAAATCAGACTTTCAGAAACAAGACCTACAGAATTATCAAGTTTATATCACTTTGAAACAAAATAGTTTACAAGGTGATTGTAAGATTATTATCTAGTACAAATGAATCTTGATTTCTGTGGGTGAGAGGGCAATGGAGTTTTGAAGTATGTATGAATGATAAGCTTCAAACTCACTTTGCTTCTCCTGGTTGAGCCTTCTATTTATAGAAGGCTGGGTGCATGAATAAACAATAGTTTATTCATGCAATAAGTCCTGCAAAAAGTGGCCAATTGACATATTCATTGAATCCAACGTTCAAGTTGCCATTTTCATCATGATATCCAATAATGTCAACTTGCTTCGGTAATTGTGGCAGGATAGAGCCAATTTCAGACAAGTGGGGTATTTCATCAGAATTCTGATAAAACCACTTCATCAGAAATTCTGATGAACAAATCATCAGAAAAATCCTGATGATCAGAATCGTCAGAAACTGATGATATTTCATCAGAAATATCATCAGATCCATCAGAAATGACCTTCTCTGATAATCCAATTCAGCTCTTAATCAACTTGTGTTTCTTTGAAGTAGATGCTGTGCATTTCAATTGTCCCATCTGATCTTCTTGTTCTTGTTTGTGATCTTCAGGACTGTGATCTCTTCATAGATCCAGTTGATTGTGATTTTCTTCAATACTTACAAATAAAGTTTCCTAACAGCAACTAAAGAAGTGTTTGTCTGATGAAACACTTGTGGTACCACTTCAAGAACTAAAAATAGACGAAAAATTGCAGTTTGTCGAAGAACCCATCGAAATTATGGATCGGGAAGTCAAGGTCCGTAAGCATAGTCGAATTCCGACCGTGAGAGTGCGTTGGAACTCAAGACGTGGACCAGAGTTCACGTGGGAACGCGAGGATCAGATGAAGCTCAAGTATCCTCAACTATTCCCAACTGATCAATCTAATCCTGATGCAACTGATGAATTTCAGGATGAAATTCCCTTTCAAGTTGGGGATGATGTGGCACCCGGGGAAAATCCACAGTCATCCTGATCTAACACCTTGTTGCTTTGGATTACTTATCAAATTTCGGGACGAAATTTCTTTCAAGTTGGGGATGATGTGACAACCCGAGATTTCAAGGTCTTTCCTCTACGCATCACTTGTTTCACAACCTTGTTTCCACAATTCATTTTACGTTGTATTATGTGCACGATGTTTGAATGATGAAAGTATTATTACGTTTGAGTGTTACATGAAAACTTTGGAGTTTTTTAATGTTTAGACATAACATGTTCATGTTTAACTTTGGGCTGCACAACACAATTGATTCATGAAAAACACAAGTCGACGAAGAACCTAGTTCTTCGTCCCAAGCACTCCATGACGAAGAAGGTTCTTCGCCATGAGGTATTTCGCCAAGAGGGCCCTCGGTCCAAACAACTTCTCAAGCCCAAGCCCAGAAATCCCTCCTGTACGCATATTTGTAGTTTTAAGCATAGTATTTTGGGGTTTTTAGAAACATAATCAAACCCTAAGCCTTTCTCTCTTTCCCTTGCAAGCGACGGCTGCCATATTCCCTTCTTGAAGCTTTTCGTGGTTTCGTCTTGTCTATCTCGGTTAGTTTATCGTCACCATTGTCTTACTCGATTTCACTGGTTATATGTGATTATAGAGTTAAATGTCATGGTGTTAAATCATATCATTGCATGATGAATTTTATTTAGGGTTGTATGCTCATAAGAATTATCAATGAAATCACTTGAATCTAATCTAAACGAACGATCGTTATTGAATACTCACAAAACTATCCGGTTAGCCGAATCTTGTGTTGGCCTGATTTGATTATTGGGTATACATGTTAATAATTCTGATTGTATATGGTTATTATATGATTTAGGGCTTGTATTTCGATGTTAATTTTGTGGTGTTATTAGTTTTGATGATGAACAAGAATTAGGGTTTGTTGAACTTGTAAAATAACTGTTGTTTGATCCGATAAGCATGCCAAAGATTACTGTTGTTATGAGTTTAAGGGGAAATGTAACCATCTGTTGAGAGTAGCGATGAAGGACTCCCCCAACGAAGAACCTAGGTCGACAAGAACTGATTCTTCGTTGACTGGCATTCGACGAACAACTAAGGTTCTTCGCCACCATCATTCTCGACGAAACATGGTTCTTCGCCTGGAGGGTTCTTCGCCATGAGAGTATCCCATGAAGAACTGGTTCTTCGTGAGGATGCTGCAAAAGATCAAACATACAGAACTGTTTAAAACAGCAAATGTGTCCATATAACATAAGGTTTCGAATAAATCGTGATGAATGTTTATATTTTTGGAACTATAATTGATGCATGTTAACAATATTAGTTGAGAATGAGGAACTTGATTTGACTCGTCTGAGTAGCCAATTCATCTGTTAATGGTTATTATGTGATATGCACATGGGATGTGGACTTAAATAAGAATTTAATACGTGCTACGTGTTGAACAGTAATCTTTGTGATGAATGCAATCTGTGAAAACTATGTGACTTAATTGATTATGAAACTGATTATAATGGTAACCACGGTAGGGTTTGGTTGACCAACTTGGAACGGGTAACTTAACATACCCAGCAAAACTAAGGTGAGTTCATCTCTCTTGAGCATGCGTCCCGGTGGGTGGGACAATCAAATGGGTATTCCTGAGAGGAATAAGTCTTTTGGGTAAAAAATAGAATGTTAGATAATACACTCATTTCCTATCACTTTAAGTCCCATCTTATACCGAATTAGTTACCTGAGAGGTAACGGGGTATTAGTTGATAGCGCTATTAGGCTTGGCAACCTCATACCGTACCTGAGAGGACGGGCGTGAACTAATGACCTTAATCATGACCAATGCTTAGATATGGGGCATTGGGGACGGGCAAAACAATCTGGAGCCATCTTGTATGGTACAAGAGTTACTATCAACATTATTAATAAACTAAACTAAACACTTGGCAATTAACGTTTTCGTAAAACTATGAACTCACCAGCGTTGTCTGATACACTTGTTGCATGCTCGCAGGTCGTTAGATTCTATGGATGAGGAACTTGCTGTCTGGGATTGCTGGAGTAGTCATGGGTCTAGTCTTGAGAACACATGGCAATACATTTGGTTTTTCTTATTTATTTAGTTTTGAAACGCTGAATGATGAATTATCTTATGCTTCCGCTGAACACGTTAAACTTGGATTATGTTTATGAATGTTTTATCTTAATAAATGGAAAACTTTATTTAATATCTTGATATTAGTTCAATGTGATTGGTGCCTAGATCCTGGTACTTCACACACCTAGCGGGGTTTCCGCATGTGGTATTTTGGGGGTGTGACACAAGACCACTAAGGCTTAGGTCCCCATCTCAAACTGATTGTGTAGAGTGTTGTGCAGGGTGTTCCAGGAGGAACTGTGAATTGTCTTTGGATTGTTGACAGTGGAGCATCCCGGCACATGACAGGCGACTTAAGGCTCCTGTATGATGTGAAAAGCATTAGGGGAGGTTATGTTGCCTTTGCTGTCGATAAAGGCAGTTACATCACTGGAGAAGGAATGATTTCCAATGGTGTGGTGAGTTTTGACAAGATCAATTATGTCCGTCAAATTGATCACAATCTTCTTAGTGTTTCTCAAATCTGTGACAAGAAGTTCACGGTTCATTTTGATGATACCGGTTGTTATGTGCTGAAACCCAGTTTCAAAATTCCCAAAGAATGGATTCTGTTAACGGCTCCAAGAATTAATGGTTTGTATATTTTTGACATGAGCCAAGCTATTACCACGTCTGCACAAGTTACATGTTTTGTCTCAAAGGCCACTGAAAAGGAGTCCATATCCTGGCACAGACGTATGGGTCACATTCACTTGAGGAAAATGAACCATTTGGCGAGAAATAATCTTGTGAATGGTGTGCCAGTCAAGAGTTTTCATTTACAAGACGTCTGTGTATCGTGCCGAAAAGGAAAGCAAGCGAAGAAGTCACATCCAATCAAGAAAGTCAACACCATCAAAATGCCTCTTGAACATCTTCATATGGACCTTTTTAGACCTATGAAGCACAAGACTACGTTTGGAGATGCTTATTGTTTGGTTGTTACTGATGACCATTCAAGATTCTCATGGGTATCGGTGATGGTACACAAGAGTGAGACTCCGTGAATCCTCAAAAATCTGCTCACTTTACTTAAGAATTTGTACACTTTGAAGGTAAAGTGAATCAGAAGTGACAATGACACGGAATTCAAGAATCAGGTTATGGATGAGTTTTATACTTCTAAGGGAATTCTGCATGAGTACAGTTCTCGTTATACTCCACAACAGAATGGTGTCGCTGAGAGCAAGAATAGAACACTTATCAAGACAGCAAGAACTATGTTAGTGGAGTCGGAGCTTCCTGTTTAGTTTTGGGGGGAGGCTGTGGCTACTGCTTGTTATACTTTGAACGGAGTTCTTACTATTAAAAGGCATGGGAAAACATGTTTCGAATTGTTACATAAAAGGAAGCCGGATGTATCTTACCTAGAACCTTTTGGAGCTCCATGCACTATGATTGATCCACATGGAAAATTTGGTGCAAGGGCTATCGAAGGTTTCTTTCTTGGGTATGCTACTCCAAATTTCAGGGCGTGGAATCTGACAACTAAAAAGATTGAGGAATGGGATGAAGTTAGGGTTCAAAGGTACACTGAATGTGTGAGAGCTCCAGGTGCTCCTTGGATGTTTGATTATGATGGACTGTTTGACTCCTTTAATCTGCCAACTTTTGATGATGCATCTGCAGCAACACAAATGTTACTTGAAGGTGATGCGGTAGTGGGCTCATCATTAGTGCAACCAATTATTGTTAATCAACAAGAGTCTACTTCGGTTAATAATATTGTTCAAAATGAGGAGTTTGAAGATGCAGCTGATTATAATGTTTCGTCGGAAGATGAGGAGTTTCATGATGCAAATGAAGCAACTTCATCTCCTGTCCAAGCTCCTGTTCAAGGTGTTTCTGAAGCAACTTCTCAGGTGAAGATTCAAGATAATGCTGAAGGGAATGCATCCACGTCTACCGCGTCTCCAAGCATCAATTTGGTTGTTGATTTGAATATCAACAATTTGGGTATCAATGCTCGAGTTCCCGATGTTCCTGAAACTCAAATTCATGATACTCATCCTCGGCAGAATATTATAGGAGATGTCCAAAGTGGTGTGTAGAAACGTAATCAGCTTCGAAACAACCAGAATGCTGGGTTGTATTCGTCAATTAGAGAATCCGGGGAACAGAATGATTGGTCTTTCGCCTGCTATGTTTGTCAAGTTGAGCCAAAATCTTGGAAGGAGGTGATGAAAGACGATTCATGGGTTGAAGCAATACAAGAGGAAGTTCAGCAGTTTCAGAAATTGGGCGTGTGGAAATTGGTTGACAGGCCCCCGGACTATAAGAAGATTGGTACTCGATGGGTTTACAAGTGCAAGAAGGATGACCGAGGTGTAGTTGTGAGAAATAAAGCGAGATTGGTTGTCTAGGGCTTTAATCAGGTAGAAGGTATTGATTATAATGAAGTTTATGCA
This sequence comes from Helianthus tuberosus, assembly GCA_030545235.1. Lineage (NCBI taxonomy): Eukaryota > Viridiplantae > Streptophyta > Magnoliopsida > Asterales > Asteraceae > Helianthus > Helianthus tuberosus. Next base: position 68,578,322 of record CM060358.1, on the reverse strand, counting down.
CCGGTGGCACGTCTTGAGGCAATAATGATTTGTTGCTGGTTCAAGTGTATGTTGACGATATCATTTTTGGGTCTACAAATGATGAAATGTGCAAGGAATTCGAGCGGGTGATGCAAGAAAAGTTCGAGATGAGCGCTATGGGAGAAATGATTTTCTTTTTGGGTTTGCAGGTTCATCAGTCTGAGAAAGGGATCTTCATTCATCAGACAAAGTACGTTGGGGATATCTTGAAACGATTTCAGATGGGAGACTCGAAGCCTCCGGGGACTCCTCTGGCTCAAAATCATGGAATTACTCCTGACGGAACCGGTGAACATGTGAAACCATCTCTCTATCATGCTATGATCGGATCTCTCATGTATCTTACCGCTTCAACGCCCAATATTATGTATCCAACATGTCTTCTTGCTCATTACCAGTCCAATCCAAAAGCTTCTCACATGATGGCTGTTAAGAGGATTTTTCGTTATCTGAAGGGTTATCCAGACACCGGTCTTTGGTACCATAAGGATGATAACGTTGATTTGATAGCATTCAGTGATTCTGATCATGGCAACTGCAAGATTGATGCAAAGTCAACATCGGCGGGATGTCAGTTCTTGGGGAATCGCCTAGTCACGTGGCAATGTAAAAAGAAGACCTGTGTGGCCACTTCAACATGTGAGGCTGAGTACATTTCGGGTTCTAGTTGCTGCTCCCAGGTTTTAAGGATCCAACATCAAATGCGCGACTACGGTTTGAATTCCTAACTACTCCTATTTATGTTGATAATGAAGCTGCTTTATAGATCACTCGTAATCCTGTACAACACTAAAAAACCAAACACATCGAGATTAAGTCTCATTTCATACGAGATTGTAATGAAAAGAAACTTATCGATGTTGTTAAAATCCACACGGATCACCAACGTGCTGACTTGTTTACAAAAGCTTTTGACAAATCACGTTTTGATTATCTTCTTTTGGTCAATGGCATCAAGGTGAAACCCGAGTAGATCATCTTCGGCAAATCGTTTTTGTAAATATTTTCTTAAAAAAAAACTAAAAATACAAAAAGATTTTCAATTTATTTACTTTTTTTCATTTTAGGGGGAGAAATCTTAAGAAAATACAAAAACATCAGAAAATTTCAAAAATTCAAAAATATGTCTTTTATTTATCTACTGCTTTTGAAAAATGAAAAATACAAAAACATCAGAAAATTGCAAAAATCCAAAAATATGTCTTTTAGTTATTTACTTTCTACATTTAAGGGGAGATATTCAGAAAAATCCAAAAACATTGAAAAATTTCAAAAATACAAAAACATTAAAAAAATCGAAACATCAAAAATGAGTTTCTTGGAAAGATAAGAGAAGATGATGATACACCAGTGGTCGGTCAAATACGGTTAAAAATGTAAACTGAAAAACGATAAAGCAGCTCTACTAATGATGTATCGGTAGGCTCACAATCAGATTATAACGTGCAGGTTGATATAAACATAACGAACTGCAAGCCAGGTGGGAACCATTCATTGGCATATGGTCTTGGTACCGAAATTTCGTTTGATAGTATGCCGAGGTTCTGAGATATTCGATCTTGATGCTGATTTATCATCTGGGTATCATGGTTGAATCTTTTACCGAAAAATAACGGGGACACAAGTCAAGATCTTCCATGATACCATACATACGTGTAAATATTGCATACGACCTCAATAAGTGATAAACAATCACATGTCTAAAATGAATAAGTGATAAAATATCACATTTATCCAGGAGTCAAGTTCGTCTCTTTGTCTGTACGATGGTACTAACTTGTTCACGGACTTGCTCCTGTGCCCTTCATGCATCTAAAAATCAAGTTCCTCATCAATAAGTGATTTAATCACATAGGGCTTGTTTTCAATCAAGAATAAGTGAGTATCTCATAATCTATACGCTGAAAATAGATGATAAACGGTATACTCACCGGTAAGATGAATTCTTGTGCATGTCTTGATACGGGAATGTGTCGTGAGTAGATGAACACCGACGAGTAGTATAAATCATACATTAAAGCATATCTCCTAATCGTGATTAATCTGATAAGCTGAGCTTATGTGGACAACAATACCGATAATTGTGGTAGGATGCTCATCTAAATATTTACAAGAAACAAAATCCGTTTTTGACAAGACCGTAAGCTGGTATGATTCTCTTACCTTGAAACTCGATAAAGGATGGTATCTTAGTGTACAGGTAGTTAATGTTGTTAATGTTAGGGATGGATTTTCACAGCATGTGGATCACGGATCCTCAAGTGCACCAAGGATCACAGATCCTCAGTTCAGTTTGAATTAAGGATCCTCAGAAGACGTTACGGGAATAAGGATCCAAGATCCTCATTATTATTCTAACTTAACAATTGTTTCCATCACCTTTTGGCTTGTTTTGCAGGTATGTTTCGAAGAAGACTTATTCCGTGCGAGATTCCAGGGGAATATGCTCTACATTTTCAACATGTGCATGAGCTAGTTACATTTAATGGTGATCATGGGTGATGGGCAGATTTTTCGGATAGTTAGTTAGGATATTTTTAGCTAAGATTAAAGGGGTATTGAGATTATTTTTAGAAACACTTTTGCACTCTGGTTTACGTACAACACTTCTGCTACTCTTTCTGGAACATACACAATAGAACTCATTGTATCAAGCTCAATACTTCCAAAGTTGTAAACTTGTTTATTCAATATAGTTGGTGATCGGTAGTTTCCATCACCCGAGGTTTTTTATGCCGGAGATCATACATTGATCAAGGGATTTTTCCTCGTATAGACCTTTGTGTTCAACATTCATTTCATTCATTCATTGTTCATACGTTTGATCATTTAACCAAGCATCACACCTCACAAAATCGGATTTGGTTGCATTATCCTTGTGTGATTTTTGACCAAAACAGTTTGGCGCCCACCGTGGGGCAATCGGTGCTTCATTCTTGAAAATTTTGTTCATTTCATTCATTTCTGTTCATAACCTTCAACCACATGGCTTCTCAAGTGAAGAACACTTCAAGCTCCATGTCGGCAATCACCTCTTCATAGGGCATTTCACCTTTGCCTCCTGTTCCTTCTGGATCCCAGAAGAATGCTGAGAATGCTGCAAAGAAACAAACCTCCATTTTCTCAAAATCAACTACTGCTGTTACTTCTGGCCCTACTAACAATGATCTTTATACTTTGATTTTGCAGATGAGGGACTACATGCAACAGCAGGATAAAACTAATGACAGGATCCTTAGAGAAATTGATGACATCAAGAAATTGAAGAGATCAGCGGAGGATCACTCTCCATTGTTGCCTAGATCACTAGATTTCGGCACCCCAGCAACAACTGTCCAGCACTCTACAGCATCAGGTGTCTAGTACCAGGGTGGATCATCAAGTATGCACTATGGATCATTGGAAATGACATAGGCTCAAGGATCTTACTTTCAGCCTTCAGGATCCTCTCTTCAGCCTGAAGGATCCTCCTTCCAGCATCAAGGATCCTTCAACAGTTCAGGAGGATACATGGGGACACAGAAGGTTCAAGGATCCTACTCTCAGTATCCAGGATTCTCATCCCAGGGTCAAGGATCCTCATCTCAGGCTCATGGATCCATGGATTATCCTCCAAGACCCCCAGCTTTGGTGTATCAAGGATCCAACATCTTCCCCTTGGCTATTCATGAAGTGGGGAATGGATATAGTAGGAAAATTGCCAAAGGCTCCAGGAGGAAAGGTCTTCATGTTAGCAATGACTGATTATTTCTCTAAGTGGGTCGAAGCTGAAGCATTTGTCCAAGTTAGAGATCAAGAAGTGGTATCCTTCATAAAAAGGAATATCCTGACTAGGTTTGGAGTACCAGCTGAGATAATTTGTGACAATGGATCTCAGTTTATAAGTAAGAGGACTACTGACTTTTGCAAGAGTTGGGGAATCAAAATGATCACATCTACACCGGTACATCCTCAAGCAAATGGACAAGCAGAATCCTCAAACAAGATAATTGTCAACAACCTGAAAAAGAGACTAGGAGCTAATAAAGGAAGATGGGCGGAAGAACTACCCTTTGTTTTATGGGCTGATAGAACGACGGTGAAAAGTGCAACTGGTCAAACCCCATTTTCCCTAGTATTTGGAGCAGAAGCGGTAATCCAAACGGAAATGGTGATACCAACAGCGAGATCCAACCTCCGGGATCCTGAGCAGAATCCTGAAGTCCTTTGCCAGGAATTGGATACGGTTGATGAGACAAGAAACGCAGCAAAGCTAAGGATGACAGCATATCAACAGAGGATATCTAAAGCATATAACAAGAATATAAGGACTAGAAGGTTCTAGGTCGGAGATTGGGTATTGAGAAAGGCTTTGCAGAATACTACTAATCCTGCTGATGGAAAGTTAGCTCCAAAATGGGAAGGACCCTATGAGATTGAATCAGAATCCGGAAAAGGAGCATACCGACTCAAGAATATGGAGGGGGATATGCTACCAAGATCCTGGAATGCTATACATCTGAAGCTCTATTTCAAGTGAGTTTGGAATTTAAATTCTAACTCAGGATGGTGTGGATTCTATTTCTTTTAATATCTTTTTAATATTATTGTTTTGAACCCAATACTGACTTAGGCATCGGAGGGGTGTTAGCCAAGCTAACACCCACCTTAGCTTACAATTGTTTTGCAGTATATGCTTCGGGATATAGCTCCAGGATACACATTCAGGATACTTCGAAAGATTAGAGGATTGGCCCCCTCTCTCAAGTTTAAGGGATTCTGATCCCTTCACAGGTTTAAAGGTATTCACCTTTTCTCACGAATTGGGTTTAAACACCCCGCCTGGAGCGCAAGCTATCCAGGGATAGTTCAAGGTGGCGGGACCAGTTCATGTAAAAGTGGCTGACAATTTCGTCATTGTTGGCTATATCCTGGATCCTTAAGGTACATGAGGATTGATCACCCTCTCTCGCGAAAGGGTATTTTTATACTCTCTAAGGTTTAAAGGTTTTCACCTTTCTAAGTCTTGGAGTTTATACACTCCCACCTGTAGCGCATGAAAATTTGGGATTTTCCCCAGGATATCTATGGGATTATCCCCAGGATACTAAGGAATTGTCTCCAGTATATTTTTGGGTTTTATCCCTGTAACATAAGAACTGTTCAGACGACTGAAACTAATGTTCAAAAAATTTTCTAAGTGGTCAAAGACTTTATGCACAGGGGACATTCCTCCTAAGACGATTGTGTAGAGCTCAAAAGATCAAATTTGAACCTAGTGTACTAAGTATCTCGGACTGGGGACATCTTAGTGGAAGAAGTTGTAAAAGGACAGAAGTTCGATACTATGGCTATACTCTATTCCTGGTATGATCTTTCCTTTGTGAACTTTACATAAGTTGTTTAAACTTTTGAAACTATGTTTAAGGCTTAAATATCCTGATTAGGATATATCCTTAGGATATATTCTCAAAATGTGTTTTCGGGATATGTTTCAGGATATTTGACTGGAATGTTTGGGGTATAATACTTGGGTTGAAAATTAATACTCTGGTCGAGCAAGTATTATCAAAACAGATTTTGAGAAATAAACTATCCTTTATTCTTTAAGGACTTTATCTAAATTGTTTGAATTTTGAAAAACCCTATTTGATGAAAGTCTTCATAGGATACCGCCGAGTATGTTGATCGGGATATTTTCAAAAAATAATTTTGCAAAGTTGAAATCTAAACTGAGCAATGCATGACAAAAAATTAAAAGGCAAGAGCAAATAAGTTAAAAAAAGGTGGTATTATCTAAAATAAGCGATACTAGTTGATAACCAAAGGCTTCATCCTAAAACCTAGGACCCATCCACCTTTGGTCATCAAATTGTTTTAATGCAGGAAAAGAAATTGTTCAAGGAAAAGAAATAAAATTGTTCGAACAAACATAATCTTCAAATTTAAAAGAAATGAGTTTTAGGGGGCAACGCCTTCTTCAACCATCGCATCTTCACCCGCATCCGCCTTAGGATTAGCTTGAACCTCCTTCTCAGCCTCGTCGGCGGCACCCGTTGATTTTCCCATCGCTTTTGAAGACCCTGCAGCCGCAGACTTGACGAGATGCTCCACGGGATTACCTCAGAGAGTTTTTAGCTTGGTCTCCCAGGCCTCGACGTTCCAAGAAGGGCATTCGAAGCCCAAGGCTTTGGCCTCATGAGCCATTTCTTTGTCGAGCCTGCAAAAGGGAGATGAAAACGGAGCCTTTGAGGCCTTCCCGGTAAGTGACCATATCCTGCTCATGTTGGGCGTGTACAGCGTCCAGGTGGGCTTGGGCTTCATGAGTGGCTTTTTTGAGAGCGGCCTGATGCTCCTGAGTCATGGTCTTGAACTTGTCTTCATAGTGTCGAGTTTTGGCGGCAGCGATCATACCTTGATCGGAAATGGTAACCTCAGCTTTCTTCAACTTGGACTCGAGCATCTTGTTGAGCCCACAGGATTCCTGGTATAAATGAACCAGACGTTCGAGACCCTGCAACATAAGAGAACAGGTATTAGCCTCAATAAACAAGTATAACCGGCATATGGTGCAGGATATTGGTCAAGGATACTAACCTAGTTAAGAAAAGAAGTCATGAACCCGCTTGCCTCAATGAACCCATGATTCTCATAGGGGAACGTATCAGAGATGGTAGGTGAGTCAGTCTCTTTCCTTTTGCGAGAACTTGAACTTCGGGGCTTAGTAGTTGGCGAAGGCTTGGGAATGATGATGGCTTTGGAGCTGCTGGGCTTGGATGAGGCCGTAGCCTTGGGACTGGGCTCCTTCTTGACCTGGACGTGGTCGGAATAACTGTCCAGCTCATCAAGGTCGAAAACCTCTAGGATCTTGGCTGGTGCTGCATAAAGGGGAAGTACCAAATCCTTATTACTCTTTCATTATGTTACGCTAATCAATTATTTACGAAATGGTTATTACCAGACATATCGGATGAAGAATATTGACTGGAACTGGGGATGTGTGTAGAAAAACTTCTGTCACCCTCTGGTAACCGGTAAATTGCTTCAATTCTTTTTTCGGATTCTGCAGTAGGAGGGACTACTTCCTTAAAGTTCACTGCATAAAGATCAAATAAGAAGATATTAGCACAGGATAACAGCCTAGAAGTATCTGGGGATATTCTTGACCCTACCGGTGGTTAACCACTCCACCGGAAGACTAGCACCCTCATAGATGGAGTCTCGCTTGACGAAGAAGAATTTACGTTGCCATCCATCTTCGTTCTTGGTGGCTTTAAGAATAAGGGGTTTGCTGGAAGTTGAAAAGAGTATGAATCGACTGGAGCTGTGTCACCAGAGGTGGTAAGCCATCGGGATATCCTCGATGCACAAATCAGGATAGTGAAGATTTTTTATTTGGTTGAGTACGATCAGTACTCTCCAAACCATGGGCATTGTTTGGGCAAAGGAAATACCAGTGGTTCGAAAAAACCGCATCATGAATTCTGGAAATGGGTACCGAAGACCTAGCGAGAAAGGGTATGACGGAAAACAGACCCAATCGGCAGAAGAAACATCTGATCAAATTGATCGATCAAATGGTCTAAAAACCGTGCCATCGGGGAAAGCGCCGGAGGCTCTCAACGCTGCAATGTATGCGTTATCAAAAGCACAGATCTCCTTCTCGGGATTTTTGATAAGGTTTTGCTGGACGAAGATCTCTGACGATTCACCGGTTTGAGAGAAGGTTCTAGTGGCCATTGGAAGAAGAGTAAAGAGATTAACAAGAGATGGAGAAGGGATGAGTAATTACCTGGAGACTCTGTTGATGATATTTGATTTTCAAACAAAAAGAGAGAGGATATAGGGGCATAATGGATATCCATCGAGTGAAAACCACGTGGGGAGTTGCATAGTGCTATCTTGACCGTCGTTCCAATTTAATAACCACGATTCGAGGAATAAGGTTCAAAATATATCCGTTGGATTGGTATACCAACAGATATATTTGGGGACAATTGTTATGGGTCATTTTCTGAACATTTATCCTGACTAATATTCTGGCTTTGATTGTTTATTTGTGATCAGGATACCGGATCAGGATATTGGTAACATCCTGGTACGATATCCTGGTATTAACTGATTTAACCACGTGCAGATTAGGAGGTGCAAGTCTCCAACGTTCAAGTAGACTTCTTCCCCTCAAGACTCGGGCAAATCAGTTAGCTTGTAGGCGTTGAACCCGAAAGACCAGGACTGCAACGTTCGTATGGGGAATATCCGCCGAATCCCGGAATAATAGGATATTTAGTTAGTTTTCTTTTACTATAAATAGATTGATCGGATCAGATTAAGGCACACACTCTCACGCACACTTTTACTCTCATGTTGCAAACAATCACTACACGCAAACACTTGCACTCGAATTACATTGTAACACCTAGTTGATCCGCATCATATCCTGCACTGTATCTTGATATTTGAAGTAATAGAAGAACAAGACAGCTGTGATTGTCAGCTCCCAAGGTTTTGTGCCGGTGATCTAGATTGATCAAGGGTTTTCCTCGTACATCCTGTGTCACACTTTACATTTTTGCTCATTGTTTGATCATAGATATAACTCTATATCCTGAGCCGTATCCTGAAACTGTTTTTGCAAATAACTTAACCAGAATATTTTCAACACACATTTCAAGCACACTACCTCACTTAACTAATTTGATCACTTAATTGCTTCGGTAACTTTTGACCAAAACAGAAGTCACAAGATATCTCGCTTTGCACCACCCATTTGTGATGTAGAGATACAGAAGAGGTTTCAGACACCAAACATAAAGCTATATGATGGCTCAACTGACCTAGAAGAGCATGTTGCCCAGTACAGAGAAAGGATGGAGATCAATCCTATTCCTGAAAGGTTAAAAGAAGCATGTCTATGCAAGGGTTTCGGATCCACGCTGACAGGATCGGCTCTTAAATGGCTGCTAAGTCTTCCCCCTTACTCTATTACTTCATTTGCTAATCTAGTTAATTTGTTTAATAGCCAATTCTCGTGCAGTAGGAGGTTTGAACGTTTAACTAGTGATCTATATAGGGTAACACAAGGTCAAAATGAATCACTTAGAGATTATATCACTAAATTCAGTAGAGAATCCTTAGAAATTCCTAATTTGGATATTGCTACGGCTGTAGAAGCTTTCAAAATGGGTTTACTTAAGGATTCACTATTCTATGATGATCTTGTCATGACCCCTTGCAGGAATCTTGATGTAGTAAGAACCAGGGCCCTTAGATTCATCCGTCTAGAGGATGATAAAGGATCCAAGAAAGACTGGTAGGATCCTCAAAGCAGGAAAAGCAAGGATCCTACTTCAGGAACAACAAGTCCAAATCATACAACAAGTCTGATAATAAGAACGTGCACGCAGTGGAGCAAGAAGAGGATGATGAGGATTATCCTCCCATTTCTGAATATTGCTTTTCTGTTGATAATAATGAACTAATCCTTGCAATGCAGAACCTAGGTGAAAAGGCAAGATGGCCCAGAAAGAGTGATAAGCCAGCTGCAACAAAAGACAAATCCAAATGGTGTGCATATCATGAAGATTTCGGCCATCTCACTGGCGAATGCATAGCACTCAGGAAAGAGATTGGTTACTTATTAAGCAAAGGGCTTTTGAAAGAGCTGTTTAGAAGGAAAAAGTCAAGGATCCAGGATCCTGAAAAGATTCCAGAAAAAGCTCCAGCTCCTCCGGCTGATGCACAAGTTATCAACTTCATATCTGGTGGATCGGACATATGTTGCACTTCCTTTTCAGCAGCCAAGAGGCATGCCAAAGAGACAAAGATGGATAATGGGGATAGGCCCATTCGAACCTCAACTCTTACACATGAGAAAGTTATAACCTTTGATGAGGATGATCATGTGGATATCCAGGATCCTCATCATGATGGTCTTGTTATTACATTGTTTATATCTAATCATTTTGTTCGCAGGCTTCTGATAGATGGAGGAAGCTCAATGAACATCATTCAACTTGATATCATCAAGAAGATGAATATCCCTGAATCAGAAAATGTTCCAAGATCATCAGTTCTTGTGGGATTCAGTGGAGAAACCAATAACGCATTAGGGGATATTAAACTTCCCATTTACATAGAGGGAGTTAATTCTTTTAAAAAATTTTGTGTTATTGATTGCTTATCCTGTTGCAATGTTATCCTTGGCAGGCCATGGATACATGACATGAAAGCTGTTCCATCTACGCATCACCAATATGTGAAACTCCCTACCCCATGGGGTGTGGCGAAGATAGAAAGTGACCAACAAGAAGCCAAGAATTGTTACACTTCATCCATGAAGCCAGCCTCAAGACCTAGGGAGCAATAGCAATTAAAGTATCCTCTAAGAGATGTCCTGGAGGCAAGAGAACAAGATGTGAAAGATATCTTGATGGACCCTCAGGATCCTGAATCCAAAGTTTTCATAGGATCCGGGATCCTCGACGGTGTTGAACAGGATCTAATATCCTTCCTTAAAAGAAGAAAAGCTACCTTTGCCTGGAAACACGAGGATATGACAGGTATTTCTAAAGATATTATTACTCATAAACTTGGCATTGACAGGTTGTTCAAACCCGTACACCAAAAGAGGAGAAAGTTTGCACCTGAGAGGAATGCCATCATCCAGGAAGAGGTAGATAAACTGCTCAGAGCAGGTATGATTAGGGAGGTTAAGTATCCAAAATGGTTAGCCAATGTGGTTGTTGTTCAAAAGAAAAATGGAAAGTGGAGGGTATGTGTCGATTTTACTGACTTAAAAAAGGCATGTCCCAAGGATCCTTTCCCATTACCCTACATTGACTCCATGGTGGATGCTACCGCGGGTCATGAGTTGTTGTCTTTCATGGATGCTTCATCTGGATTTCAACAAATTCAGATGGAACCATCCGATCAAGAGGATACATCCTTTATGACCCCTAGTGGTATCTATTGTTATATTGCTATGCCATTTGGACTAAGAAATGCAGGTGCTACCTACCAAAGGCTAGTCAATATGATGGTTAAATAACAAATCGAACACACGATGGAAGTTTATATAGATGACATGGTGGTTAAGTCCGAGAGAGCTGAGGATCACCTTAGAGATTTAGAAGAAGCATTTGATATCCTCGATAAATTCAACATGAAATTGAATCCTTCCAAGTGTCACTTTGGTGTAAAAGCTGGCAAGTTCCTAGGTTATATGGTGACAAAAAGAGGGATCGAGGCAAGTCCAGAGCAAATCAAGGCGATTGTGAATATTAAGTCTCCTGCCAATGCCAAGGATGCACAAAGGTTGACAGGGAGGATCGCAGCCTTGAACAGGTTCATCTCAAGGTCATCAGAGAAATGCAAGGAATTCTATGACATTCTGAGAAAGAACAAGAAATTTGAGTGGACTGAAAAGCATGAGAATGCTCTCAAAGCCCTTAAGGATTAGCTATCCTCAGCTCCAGCCTTGATGAAACCAGAAAAGGGGGATATATTATCCATATACTTGGCAGTTTCTTCTAAGGCAGTAAGTGCAGTCCTTATAAAGGATCATGAAGGTACCCAACATCCTGTATATTATGTAAGTAAAAGTTTGCTTGATGCTGAATCCAGGTATTCACATTTAGAAAAACTTATCCTTGCTTTAATTATGCCATCTACTAAATTACGCCATTATTTTGAAACTCATACTATTATTGTTAAGACTAACTTTCCAATTAAGAATGTACTCAGGAAACCCGAAATGTTAGGAAGGATGGCAAAATGAGCAGTGAAGCATAGTGCTTATGACATAAGATATGAACTAAGAACTGCCATTAAAGGAATATTCTTGACCCTACCGGTGGTTAACCACTCCACCGGAAGACTAGCACCCTCATAGATGGAGTCTCGCTTGACGAAGAAGAATTTACGTTGCCATCCATCTTCGTTCTTGGTGGCTTTAAGAATAAGGGGTTTGCTGGAAGTTGAAAAGAGTATGAATCGACTGGAGCTGTGTCACTGGAGGTGGTAAGCCATCGGGATATCCTCGATGCACAAATCAGGATAGTGAAGATTTTTTATTTGGTTGAGTACGATCAGTACTCTCCAAACCATGGGCATTGTTTGGGCAAAGGAAATACCAGTGGTTCGAAAAAACCGCATCATGAATTCTGGAAATGGGTACCGAAGACCTAGCGAGAAAGGGTATGACGGAAAACAGACCCAATCGGCAGAAGAAACATCTGATCAAATTGATCGATCAAATGGTCTAAAAACCGTGCCATCGGGGAAAGCGCCGGAGGCTCTCAACGCTGCAATGTATGCGTTATCAAAAGCACAGATCTCCTTCTCGGGATTTTTGATAAGGTTTTGCTGGACGAAGATCTCTGACGATTCACCGGTTTGAGAGAAGGTTCTAGTGGCCATTGGAAGAAGAGTAAAGAGATTAACAAGAGATGGAGAAGGGATGAGTAATTACCTGGAGACTCTGTTGATGATATTTGATTTTCAAACAAAAAGAGAGAGGATATAGGGGCATAATGGATATCCATCGAGTGAAAACCACGTGGGGAGTTGCATAGTGCTATCTTGACCGTCGTTCCAATTTAATAACCACGATTCGAGGAATAAGGTTCAAAATATATCCGTTGGATTGGTATACCAACAGATATATTTGGGGACAATTGTTATGGGTCATTTTCTGAACATTTATCCTGACTAATATTCTGGCTTTGATTGTTTATTTGTGATCAGGATACCGGATCAGGATATTGGTAACATCCTGGTACGATATCCTGGTATTAACTGATTTAACCACGTGCAGATTAGGAGGTGCAAGTCTCCAACGTTCAAGTAGACTTCTTCCCCTCAAGACTCGGGCAAATCAGTTAGCTTGTAGGCGTTGAACCCGAAAGACCAGGACTGCAACGTTCGTATGGGGAATATCCGCCGAATCCCGGAATAATAGGATATTTAGTTAGTTTTCTTTTACTATAAATAGATTGATCGGATCAGATTAAGGCACACACTCTCACGCACACTTTTACTCTCCTGTTGCAAACAATCACTACACGCAAACACTTGCACTCGAATTACATTGTAACACCTAGTTGATCCGCATCATATCCTGCACTGTATCTTGATATTTGAAGTAATAGAAGAACAAGACAGCTGTGATTGTCAGCTCCCAAGGTTTTGTGCCGGTGATCTAGATTGATCAAGGGTTTTCCTCGTACATCCTGTGTCACACTTTACATTTTTGCTCATTGTTTGATCATAGATATAACTCTATATCCTGAGCCGTATCCTGAAACTGTTTTTGCAAATAACTTAACCAGAATATTTTCAACACACATTTCAAGCACACTACCTCACTTAACTAATTTGATCACTTAATTGCTTCGGTAACTTTTGACCAAAACAGAAGTCACAAGATATCTCGCTTTGCACCACCCATTTGTGATGTAGAGATACAGAAGAGGTTTCAGACACCAAACATAAAGCTATATGATGGCTCAACTGACCTAGAAGAGCATGTTGCCCAGTACAGAGAAAGGATGGAGATCAATCCTATTCCTGAAAGGTTAAAAGAAGCATGTCTATGCAAGGGTTTCGGATCCACGCTGACAGGATCGGCTCTTAAATGGCTGCTAAGTCTTCCCCCTTACTCTATTACTTCATTTGCTAATCTAGTTAATTTGTTTAATAGCCAATTCTCGTGCAGTAGGAGGTTTGAACGTTTAACTAGTGATCTATATAGGGTAACACAAGGTCAAAATGAATCACTTAGAGATTATATCACTAAATTCAGTAGAGAATCCTTAGAAATTCCTAATTTGGATATTGCTACGGCTGTAGAAGCTTTCAAAATGGGTTTACTTAAGGATTCACTATTCTATGATGATCTTGTCATGACCCCTTGCAGGAATCTTGATGTAGTAAGAACCAGGGCCCTTAGATTCATCCGTCTAGAGGATGATAAAGGATCCAAGAAAGACTGGTAGGATCCTCAAAGCAGGAAAAGCAAGGATCCTACTTCAGGAACAACAAGTCCAAATCATACAACAAGTCTGATAATAAGAACGTGCACGCAGTGGAGCAAGAAGAGGATGATGAGGATTATCCTCCCATTTCTGAATATTGCTTTTCTGTTGATAATAATGAACTAATCCTTGCAATGCAGAACCTAGGTGAAAAGGCAAGATGGCCCAGAAAGAGTGATAAGCCAGCTGCAACAAAAGACAAATCCAAATGGTGTGCATATCATGAAGATTTCGGCCATCTCACTGGCGAATGCATAGCACTCAGGAAAGAGATTGGTTACTTATTAAGCAAAGGGCTTTTGAAAGAGCTGTTTAGAAGGAAAAAGTCAAGGATCCAGGATCCTGAAAAGATTCCAGAAAAAGCTCCAGCTCCTCCGGCTGATGCACAAGTTATCAACTTCATATCTGGTGGATCGGACATATGTTGCACTTCCTTTTCAGCAGCCAAGAGGCATGCCAAAGAGACAAAGATGGATAATGGGGATAGGCCCATTCGAACCTCAACTCTTACACATGAGAAAGTTATAACCTTTGATGAGGATGATCATGTGGATATCCAGGATCCTCATCATGATGGTCTTGTTATTACATTGTTTATATCTAATCATTTTGTTCGCAGGCTTCTGATAGATGGAGGAAGCTCAATGAACATCATTCAACTTGATATCATCAAGAAGATGAATATCCCTGAATCAGAAAATGTTCCAAGATCATCAGTTCTTGTGGGATTCAGTGGAGAAACCAATAACGCATTAGGGGATATTAAACTTCCCATTTACATAGAGGGAGTTAATTCTTTTAAAAAATTTTGTGTTATTGATTGCTTATCCTGTTGCAATGTTATCCTTGGCAGGCCATGGATACATGACATGAAAGCTGTTCCATCTACGCATCACCAATATGTGAAACTCCCTACCCCATGGGGTGTGGCGAAGATAGAAAGTGACCAACAAGAAGCCAAGAATTGTTACACTTCATCCATGAAGCCAGCCTCAAGACCTAGGGAGCAATAGCAATTAAAGTATCCTCTAAGAGATGTCCTGGAGGCAAGAGAACAAGATGTGAAAGATATCTTGATGGACCCTCAGGATCCTGAATCCAAAGTTTTCATAGGATCCGGGATCCTCGACGGTGTTGAAC
Organism: Helianthus tuberosus; assembly: GCA_030545235.1. Lineage (NCBI taxonomy): Eukaryota > Viridiplantae > Streptophyta > Magnoliopsida > Asterales > Asteraceae > Helianthus > Helianthus tuberosus. The sequence continues at coordinate 68,563,146 of CM060358.1, read as the reverse complement.
AGGATCTAATATCCTTCCTTAAAAGAAGAAAAGCTACCTTTGCCTGGAAACACGAGGATATGACAGGTATTTCTAAAGATATTATTACTCATAAACTTGGCATTGACAGGTTGTTCAAACCCGTACACCAAAAGAGGAGAAAGTTTGCACCTGAGAGGAATGCCATCATCCAGGAAGAGGTAGATAAACTGCTCAGAGCAGGTATGATTAGGGAGGTTAAGTATCCAAAATGGTTAGCCAATGTGGTTGTTGTTCAAAAGAAAAATGGAAAGTGGAGGGTATGTGTCGATTTTACTGACTTAAAAAAGGCATGTCCCAAGGATCCTTTCCCATTACCCTACATTGACTCCATGGTGGATGCTACCGCGGGTCATGAGTTGTTGTCTTTCATGGATGCTTCATCTGGATTTCAACAAATTCAGATGGAACCATCCGATCAAGAGGATACAGCCTTTATGACCCCTAGTGGTATCTATTGTTATATTGCTATGCCATTTGGACTAAGAAATGCAGGTGCTACCTACCAAAGGCTAGTCAATATGATGGTTAAATAACAAATCGAACACACGATGGAAGTTTATATAGATGACATGGTGGTTAAGTCCGAGAGAGCTGAGGATCACCTTAGAGATTTAGAAGAAGCATTTGATATCCTCGATAAATTCAACATGAAATTGAATCCTTCCAAGTGTCACTTTGGTGTAAAAGCTGGCAAGTTCCTAGGTTATATGGTGACAAAAAGAGGGATCGAGGCAAGTCCAGAGCAAATCAAGGCGATTGTGAATATTAAGTCTCCTGCCAATGCCAAGGATGCACAAAGGTTGACAGGGAGGATCGCAGCCTTGAACAGGTTCATCTCAAGGTCATCAGAGAAATGCAAGGAATTCTATGACATTCTGAGAAAGCACAAGAAATTTGAGTGGACTGAAAAGCATGAGAATGCTCTCAAAGCCCTTAAGGATTAGCTATCCTCAGCTCCAGCCTTGATGAAACCAGAAAAGGGGGATATATTATCCATATACTTGGCAGTTTCTTCTAAGGCAGTAAGTGCAGTCCTTATAAAGGATCATGAAGGTACCCAACATCCTGTATATTATGTAAGTAAAAGTTTGCTTGATGCTGAATCCAGGTATTCACATTTAGAAAAACTTATCCTTGCTTTAATTATGCCATCTACTAAATTACGCCATTATTTTGAAACTCATACTATTATTGTTAAGACTAACTTTCCAATTAAGAATGTACTCAGGAAACCCGAAATGTTAGGAAGGATGGCAAAATGAGCAGTGAAGCATAGTGCTTATGACATAAGATATGAACTAAGAACTGCCATTAAAGGATGGCTAACCACTTTAATGGTTCCTATGCTGTTAAAGGTGAAAGACTAATCAAATATTTAGAGATAGTCAAGAAATTGGCAGACTCTTTCGCTTCTTTTAGTTTGATACAGGTACCCAGGGAAGAAAATGCAGAAGCTGATGCTTTAGCCAACCTTGGATCATCATTGAAGATCCCAGAAGATATTAAAATTCCCATCATCCATATCTTGGCTCCTGCTATTGAGGATCACACATCTATAGAAATAGTGGAAGATTCTGCGATCATACCTAGTGATGGTGCACAATCATATTCAGGATCATGGATCCTTCCAATCATGAGATATATACAACATGGAGAAATCCCTACTGGAGAAAATCCCAGAGCTTTCAAAGTCAAGGTATCTCAATTTACAATATTAAATAACAGATTATATAAGTGATCTCTTGCAGGTCCATATTTAAGGTGCATCGAGGATCCAGAAGTTCAAGAAGTCCTGAAGGATTTTCATGAAGGAGATTATGGAAACCACACTGGGGGCAGAGCACTGTTCTCAAGGATCCTTAGAAAAGGATACTATTGGCCTACTATGAAGAAGGATGCTGTGGATTATGCCAAGAAATGTGATCCTTGTCAAAGACATAGCAATATCCGTCATCAACCAGCGGAGCTCCTGCATCCTATATCCTCCTCTTGGCCATACATGAGATGGGGAATGGATATAGTGGGCAAACTTCCCAAAGCACCAGGAGGAAAAGTGTTTATGCTTGCCATGACTGATTACTTTCCAAAATGGATAGAAGCTGAAGCATTTGCTCAAGTCAGAGAAAAAGAAGTGATATCCTTTATTAAAAGAAACATTATTACCAGATTTGGTATTCCTTCCGAAATTGTTTGTGATAATGGATCCCAGTTTATTGGGAGTAGAACTACTAACTTTTGTGACAGTTGGGGAATTAAGATGATAACATCAATACCAATCCACCCACAAGCTAATGGTCAAGCAGAATCATCCAACAAGATCATCATCAACAACTTGAAGAAGAAACTTGGATCCAAAAAGGGAAAATGGGCAGAAGAGCTACCTTATGTGTTATGGGCTGATAGAACAACTCCCAAGAATGCCACTGGCCAGACACCATTTTCTTTAGTGTTTGGAGCAAAATCAGTGATCCCTACAGAAATGGTAGTCCCTACTGCAAGAACAAGCATCCGTGATCCTGAAGAAAATGCTGAAAACTTGGTTCAAGACTTGGATACCATAGAAGAACTCAGGGATTTGGCAAGGATAAGATTGGCTAGCTATCAACAAAGGATAGCTGGGGCTTATAACAAGAATGTTAGGATCAGAAAGTTTCAAGTTGGTGACATGGTTTTGAGGAAAGCATTCCAAAATACCACAAATTCTGCTGATGGCAAGTTAGAAACAAAATGGGAAGGCCCTTATCTTATTGAACTTGACGCAGGAAAGGGGGCATATCGTTATTAACAATGGAAGGTGATTTGTTACCAAGAGCTTGGAATGCTGTCCATTTGAAGAGATACTTCATGTAAGAAGGATCTAGGATCCTCAGTCATCCTCATGTCTGGTATACATAAAGGATCCTTAGAGGATATATGATCCTCATTCTGGTAATGGTTTGATTCTAATTTATTTGATCCTTTAATTTATTTGATTACAAGAAGAAGGATCCAAAATCCTCTATCCTTTTTTCACTAAGTTATGAGTTTTGCAGAAGTGGGTGCATCTTTGGCAAAGGATCAAGTATCCACAGAAGTCTCCTAAGTTTTATAGGCTTGCCCCCAGTTATATGGGTTTATCCCCAGTTTTTTGGCTTGTCCCCAGCTAAGGTATCTATTACCTTCTACGAATCAGGTTCTTACACCTTCCCCAGTAGTGTACGATTATCCTGGTGCAGTTAAAGGCAATGGGACCAGTACCCACTTTAGGGGCTGACAATTTCATTGTACTGGCTGTATTCAGGATCCTAAGTATAATGGTAGACATACCATACATCCGTTCCTAAGGTTTCTAACGTTTTCACGTTAGCTAAGGTTTTGGCATCTTCATTTCACTAAGTTTGGATAGTCGCCAGTATGGACCATACTCCAGTTTACACAAGATCCTTTGGTCTTGTCCCCAGTTTTTGGGCTTGTCCCAGTTTTTTGGGCTTGTCCCCAGTTTTTTGGGCTCATCTCCAGTTTATTGGGCTTGTCCCCAGATTGTGGGGTTGTCCCCAGATACTAACTCTTCCTTTTACAGATTGGCTTAGTCCCAAGTTATGTCTCATTTTGGGTTTCTAAAGCTAAACAGTTAAGGATCCTGGATCCTAACTTTATACAAGGGTTTGTCTTTCAGTTATCATGGTTGTAAGGAATTAGGATCCTAACTTGGATTCTCTGGTATGATCCCTATTTACTTTAATGTTATCCTTGATTTATCAGTGATACCCCCATTCTTTGACAACAGGATACATAATCCTAAAGTTATCTTACTTTTTAAACTTTTCGACTAAAGGATATTTGATCCTTGATCATATCCTAAACTTTTTGACATAAACTGATTTTTACACTTTCACTATTAACTTGTAAGTTCAAAGAATTATACAATAACAATTACAAGGTAAATATATACAGAATGAACAACACAAAGATAGTCGAATGGTTAAAGTTTTATTTATTTATCCATAGTTAACCCTTTTAGAGGTTGTCAAAATTGCCTACCCAAGCATATACCAGCAAAACGTGTCCCGTCCGCTTGGGTAGGCAAACGGTGTCCATACTAAAAAGTTCTAAGTCATGCAGGAAATCAAAAGACAAGGGGCACCAAAGGCTTCATCCTCCACAAACAGAAGGATCCATCCACCTTTGCTACCCCCTATTGTCCCAAGGATCCGTGATCCTTAAACCTAAATACTATTGTTTAGTTACAGACCGAAATCGTTCAACATCAAAACACCATCAAATAAAACCACTAAAACCATAAAAAATGGGCTCTGACCGCGTCTAGATATATCCATCATCGCCCATTGATGCAGCTCAAACCTTCGCTGGTTCCACCACCTTCTCACCATCACCACCAGCTGTCACCTCAGGATCCTTCAACCCACTACTTCCGGCACCACCAGCTGCTGCTCCCTCAGATTCATCCTCCTCATCCAGCTCAGCCAGCCTTTGCTTCCAAGCTTCTTGATCCCATTCAGCTCTGTCAAAGGCAGTATCCTCAGCCTCCTTAGCCATTTGCAGCTTGATCTTCAGCATGGCAACGGTAGCAGAGTGCTTAGCCCCTTCCATGACTCCAGCCTTCTCTTGCTGGGTTGTAATCTGAGCCAGGACCAGTTCCTTCTGCAGCAGGTTTATCTCCTTTTCCAGGGAAGAGATCTTCTTATCTTTGGCCAGGAACATGTGCTGGAAGTCCAGATTTTTCTGCTCAGCTTCTGCCAGATGCTGATCAAGGAGCATTTGGATCTCGGCAAATTTCTTCACAAAAAAGTTAACAATCAGGATCCCATATCCTCAGAATGGAAAATTCAGAATTAAGGATTCAGGATCCTTACCTCGAAGACGTATTCCTTAAGCTGATGCTGAATGAGAGGGAGGCCTTCAGTGGGCTCAACGGTCTTTCTCTTCTTGGCACCCTTGCCCTTGTGCTCATGCTCTTAGGGTTCGGGATGCTTGGGCTTGCAGCCAGCTCCTTTTTGAGAGACCTTGAGGAAGCATACTCTTGAAGATCACTTACGCTGAACCTGGAAGCAGACTTTGAGGATTTTCCGGCACCTACAAGCATAATAAGCAGATAAGTATTCATATTTTTATCAAATATTTATATATATATATATATATATATATATATATATATATATATATGTACACATGTGTGGATACTTACTTGACATGGTGGATGAAACTTCTACTGGATCCTTTGATTTTGGTGGAAAGGTTCTGATTGCAGGGTCAAGCTTCCAAAAAGCTTCAATCCTCTCTTGGGTGGCAGGTGATTCTTGAATATGTGACAGAGTTATTGCTGCAAAGACAAAAATAAAGGATCAGTTATCCTCAAAAGAAAAGAAAAATCCTTACCGCATATCCTAATCTAAGGATCCTATATCCTACCATCAGTGTTCCATTTTTTGGGAAGAAGTTTCCCCTCTGGAACAGAATCTCTCCTCACGAAGAAGAATTGATTCCTCAAGTTAGTATCGTTTTTGGTGGCTTTCAAGACTGGGTGAGGCTGTTCAGGTTTGCATTTGAAAAGGTATCGGTGTGAGCCATGACTCACAAGATTTTACAACCGGCTCAATTCAGACATCCCTATGTCGATGCCCTCTTGCTCAACTATGTGCTCAAGTGTGTATAGGATCCTCCACACCATTGGCATGGCCTGTATGTAGCATAAGCCAGTAAGTGTGAAGAATCCCTGTGTGAGAGCAGGGAAAGGGTAGGTGAATCCAATAAAAAACGGGGCTGCTGGAAAAGTGATCCATGTGTCTGAGACACAGTCACTTTTGGTAGAGGAATCGAAGGGCCTGAATATTGTGCCTTCAGGGAAACAGGGGCGTAACCGATCAATATCAGGATCTGTGAATCGACATAACTGCATTGAAGGGTTTTTGGTTAAACCTTGACTATTCAATGGGCTGTTGTGATCAGGGTTTTTGGCAGGTGAGGATCGAAGGGTCGTCTTCGTCATGAATACTTGGAGAATAGAGGATCAGAGAAGAGAAGATCAAAGAAAAGGGAGAAGAGAATACCTGCTTGGATCTTCGAATGAGGATTTAAAGGAGAAAAGTCTCGAATTTAAATGCAATTTGGTCCTTATCTCTAATCCTATATATAATGATTGTTGTTGCAGGTGGTGACTATTGACGACATCAGCCTGTAACGGCTATATCTGTTACTAACGGCTAGTCCGAGAAATATTGAAACATGACTATCTAATTCGATTTCAACTAGTCATGTTTGGGGGAAATTGTTAGGGATGGATTTTCATAGCATGTGGATCACGGATCCTCAAGTGCAGCAAGGATCACAGATCCGCAGTTCAGTTTAAATTAAGGATCCTTAGAAGACGTTGCGGGAATAAGGATCCAGGATCCTCATTATTATTCTAACTTAACAATTGTTTCCATCACCTTTTGGCTTGTTTTACAAGTATGTTTCGAAGAACACTTATTCCGTGCGAGATTCCAGGGGAATATGCCCTACATTTTCAACATGTGCATGAGCTAGTTACCGTTAATGGTGATCGTGGGTGATGGGCAGATTTTTCGGATAGTTAGTTAGGATATTTTTAGCTAAGATTAAAGGGGTATTGAGATTATTTTTAGAAACACTTTTGCACTCTGGTTTACGTACAACACTTCTGCTACTCTTTCTCGAACACACACACTAGAACTCATTGTGTCAAGCTCAATACTTCCAAAGTTGTAAACTTGTTTATTCAATATAGTTGGTGATCGGTAGTTTCCATCACCCGAGGTTTTTTATGCCGGAGATCATACATTGATCAAGGGCTTTTTCCTCGTATAAATCTTTGTGTTCAACATTCATTGTTCAGACATTTGATCATTTAACCAAGCATCACACCTCACAAAATCGGATTTGGTTGCATTATCCTTGTGTGATTTTTGACCAAAACAACTAATGTTTGTTTTAGTTTACTTCTTTGCAATTAGATTTTTAGGATTTTAATTTTTATTTATTTTTATAATTTGATTTTTGATTAGCCAAAGTTGTCGCTCGAATGTTTTCTACCTGAAGAAAGTCCAAAACCAACTTGTCTTTAATATCACAACATCATAAAAATCCTTTTTGCAAAACTGGTAAACATAAAATAAAATCTGTTTAATCTATTCATGAGTTCTTCTAAGTTGGTGATTGCTGTGTTTGGAAAAGGTCACGAAGAACCAAAGGTTCACGAAGAACCAAAGGTTCAATGAAGAAACTCTGGTCAACGAAGAACCTCATCTGGTCAACGAAGAACCATTCTTCGTGACAAGTTCTTCGCTGATTTCTCTTATCAACGAAGAACCTATTCTTTGTGGGCAAATGAACTGGGCTGCCATGTTTAAGCCCAAATAGGTTCTTCGTCGGCCCACATTAGTTCTTCGTGGAGATCAGGTTCTTCGTGGGTATGGGGTATGAAAAGATGTGCCTTGTCAGCTACTTTATCACATTTTCAAAATCACCTTTTTCATCTTGTCTCTCTCTCTCTGCAAAACCCCCAACTGTTCATCTTCTCCAAAAAGAAAAACCCTAGAATCGACTGTGTTTGAACCTTGTTGTATAAAACATTAAGGTATTCTTGTTGAAACATCCTTTGTGCTGTCGATTAACTACCTAATCGAAACAATCCATCTGTTTGATCATAGAAATTGAATCGAAACCCTAGGTCAAGGACTCGACTGTTCTTTGATGATGTTTTTAAAACATAAAATTTGAAAAACCAAACCTTTCTACTCTTATTTCCGTTAAAGTTCTTATATACAGATTTGTGCAAATTTTTAGGTCCTTATGAAGTGTCGAAATCAAAATAACATGTTTTGTTTTTGTCTCTGTAGTGTAATTTGAAATGATGTGTAAAACAGGGGCTTATATAAGATGTTCTAACTGATTTTGGATGTTGTGGGTTCGGTTAAAGGATATCAAGAAAAACAGGGGTTTTCTTGTTCTTGAATGATGTTTCTTATTGTTCTTAAATATGTTGGATTGTCTGATTAAAAGTGCTTTAAATGTCTGGGTTTTGTGTCGATTCGTTTTTGTCAAATGGGTTTAAACGATTCTTGTCAATTATGGATAAACACTTGAATTTAATGGACTAGGTAAAGTTAATGGGGACGAAGAACTGAGAACCAACGAAAAACCATCTTTCATTATTGATGAAAAACTTAGCAGACGAAGAATTAGTGTTCATTGAAATTGTTGACGAAGAACCCTTTTTGGTCAACGAAGAATAGGTGTTAAGTTGACTAAGGTTCTTCGTGGGTCATGGTCATGAAGAACCTGATTCTTCGTGAAGATGGGTTCTTCGTCCATGGAAAGTTTCTTCGTCCAGTACTACAACAGTGTAGATGGGTTCTTCGTGGGACTTATACTTAGTAAAATTTTTGGTTTTTCACCAAGTGTCAAGTCCACTATTCAAGGTTCTCATGTCATGTTGAATGTCAAGTGTTTGTGTTTATCCTTCTTATTGTGAACATTTTATCGTGCAGAATGGCTCTTAAAAAACAGAAAAGGAAACCCGCTACTAAGAAGACGGATAAAACAGAGGAACAGATCATGTTTGAACCTCGCCACAATATGGTAGCGTACTTGGATCCTGAAGGAAAGGTAACTGAATTCAAGGAAATTACAAGGTGGCTACGCGAGTCAAGGATAAACGAGGCGATTACTCATCAGACGCCAGTATACAAGACGCTAGTGAAAGAGTTCTGGGATTCGGCGAATGTGATAGAGGTTGACGGAAAAGAGGTTATTCGCGGGCAAGTAAAGCAAAGGAATGTGGATGTGTCTGCCAAAATTCTCAACACCGTCCTACAATTAAATGATAATCCAGAAGCTCCGGATTCTGTTCCGATTATGTGCCATCGTGGGTGTTTGTTGCGTATGAAGTGTACTACCAATATTTTTGGAGGGCAAATCAACAAAATAACATTGTCGATGCGTTACAAGTTCTTCCTGCACATCCTCAGTCAGTGTTTGAGCAATAGACGAAGCGGTTACAATATGGCGAGCAACGATCTGATTGGCTTAATGGTAGCTTTGATATTGAACAAACCGTTCAATATTTCAAAGTATCTTTTCTCGAACATGAAGGAGAATCTAAGAATTACTGGTGCTAGTGGTCACAAATTTTGGATGTATCCATGATTTCTTCAAATGATTATGAATGTGCAACACCCTGATCTACCGAAGGAGGCAAATGATGTTCTGAAGATTGATGTTATGATAGAACACTCATTGAAGATTTTCAAAGGTGTAGCTGCTAAATGTTACACTGAAGAAACTCCTAGGAAGTTGTTTGGGGCTCTGGGAGATAAGAACTATGTGGCACCGGCTAACGACAAATGGCGTCATGATGAAAGTCAGTCTGACAATGAGGAACCGCGGTTAAATAAGATGATGGAAGAAAAGTTTGGGTGAAAGAAGTTGTATATCTTTGGTGATACTGATTCTGAGGATGATGGTGAGGACGAAGGTGGTGAAGGCGGTGATGGTGGAAATGTAGGTGCAAGTGTAGCAGGCGCTCGTGGTGGTGATAATGCTGATTCTGGTTCAGACGACAATCCACCTGAACCAGGTTATGAACATTATATAAACGAGCATGGGATTCGACAGGTGCGTAGGATCCGTACCAATCAGGATCAAGATGAAAACTATGTGCCTTCTGACACATAGGCGGCAGATCTTCGGAAAAAGAAACAGACTGCAATTCAAAGAAAGAAGAAGATGAAGAAGACTGTGGGTACATCTTCATCAGCGCCTGCCTCTGTACAACAGGAAACAGTTGCTGAACCTGTTCAGGAAGCGGAGGTCAATCCTCAGTTTGCATTCACTGCTGAGGAAACTACAGCAATGATGGCCTCACTTTCTGAAGCATCTAAACCACCTCCAACGACTACATCTGCCACTGAGACTCCGGTTGTACCTCCACCAGTTGAACCACAACAAGCTGGAACTTCATCTATTCAGCAACAACGATCTGAAGCTCATCAGGGAAGCTCAGAACGCCGTGGCAGAATGTTCTCGCAAATGGGATCCGAAAAAAAGGTAAACTTTCTATTCTCTCAATTGCAAGCTACTGCAGAACAAATCAATTGGCATTCGGAGTTTATGACTACAAACAGAAATACTATGCTCAAACAACAAATAGAGATTAATAAGCTAAAGGAGACAGTGAACAAACAACAGGCTGAGATTATACAACTCAATGCTGAAAATGAGCATCTGAAAGCTGCAGATGATGAAAGGGCTAGATAGATGGTTCATTTACAAGCTGCCGATGATGAACGTGCAAGGCAATTGTTACAAATGCGAGCTGCTGACAACAATCGTGGTATTGAGCAGAATCGAGTGAAAGAACAAAGTATTGCTGTGAAGCAGTCTGCTGATCATCTGGATGAAAGGCATGACTTTATGAAGAATTGGTATGATACTAGGAACACCACATTGGTGGATGGTTTCAAGTCTATCAAGGATGCCTTCGAGATAAGCAGAAAAAGGGTAAACATTATGTGGAATGATCGATGCAAAGCACAAGAAGTTCAGCAAAAGCTTGATCATGACAGCGAAGATCAAGGCAATCCTGATGCATCAGCCTCTTCTGAGCCACAAGGGGCATCTGCTTCAACTCAGATCATCGTGTATCAGCCTCAGCAGACTGTAACGACTCAAGGCACGTCAGGTAGTTCAAAGGATGATGTTGCATAGCTGGAAAGTGGTATTGCTATGCAAGAATGTCCTCCTGAAAGTTCTACAGCTGGTGTTAATGTAGCTTCAAGCTCAGTTGATATAGACTTGCAAACATGCCCTACTGTCAATCGAGAAGACCTAGAAGATGGGGAGTTTATTTCTGATATGACGGATGAACAGATTCTGAGGTTAACAAATATGAAGGTAGTCGATGATACTACAATTGACGAGACTCCAAGTGAACCCGATGCAACAAACTTGGATGGTCTTGACGAAATAGTGTTTGAAGGCGATGTCGAGAAGTCGAATATGTTAGAGAAGACGGTACTGAGTTCAATCCATTCGATGAAGACTGGCTGAAAGATAATGTGGATGAAATCGACGAAAGATTGAAGAATCGTGATTCTTCTGATGTTCCAGCTGATTCATTTGAAGAATGGAGAAAGAACTTCCTTTCGAAGACTGCAAAACCAGCCCCTCCGGTCGCACAAGTTGACTACATGAAGTATGTAAAGAATCGTCCTCTGGGAAGAATACTTAGATGGATGTTTGTTAAAGAACTTCATTGTGTTGCTGTGAAGCGAGAACATGGGATTCAGTATTTCAAATCGCTTCCAAGTATTATTACTTTACCATTCTACGATGTGGCAGCGTTAGCACGACTGGAGCTGATTAACAGGTCAAAATTTGAAGGTGCTAAGCTGTTTGCTCGGAAATTAAGGATAGAACGACGAAAGGGTTGGAAGGATGAGTTATGCAAGCCACAGTTCCCAATGTATGAGCATATAAAGTTTACGCTAGATCCAACAACAAACACGGCTCGGTACAAGCTCGTGTACAAGCCGGTGAAGGTTTTGGATTGGATTCCGTTAATGCCGATGGAACAAGACATACTCGAGAACATGGCTCTTTGGTGTTATGATTCAGACACGCACGAGGCAGTCATCATCTTCAGAAACGACAAGGAAAATTTCCGTATTCTCGACCCGATGTGGTTTGTCAACATGTCGGCGGCCGATATCGACAGGTTGTTTCGTCACGATATCTTCTACGAAGATAAGGATGCAAGTCAGGCTCTACATTTTCAACGCGTCGCCTGTTACTGTTACTATCAGGGTATTCACACAGGAAGCTCGTGGTCGGAAGCGGCTCATTAATACAGAAGATCGAAGACCAAGCAACAGCCAAGGGGGAGTTTGTTGATGCACTTTTGGTGTCTGTCGCTTGTTCTTATTTTGTTTACGTTGTGATATAATGAACGGTCTTTTGATGTTATCGAGTCTGTATGTTTGGTCGAGTCGACCAAGTAAAGATATCCTCCTATCTTGACTTGGTACGACAGTTCATAGTTTTGGTATGTTTGTTTGTAATGCAACTGCAATACATGCAGTCTGCATATGTTTGGACTCCTTAACTGTTTCTGCAATATGTTATTGTCTGTCATGTTTTGCTGTTTGCAGCCTCCCACGAAGAACCATTCTTCGTGGGGTATGGCTTGCACGAAGAACCTTCTTCGTAGACTCTATGGTTCTTTGTGGATGTATTCAACGAAGAACTAGTTCTTCATGGGCTTATGGTTCTTCGTAGGCCCAGTAACCTTCTTCGTGAGGTTACTGGGCTAGGGCCTCTATAGAAGACAGTTTATGTTGCTGAACAGACTAAGAGACCTGGTGAGTCTGTAAGAACACTGTGTATATGTGTTTGTGTATGTTCTCTTCCATTTAATCAAAGTTAGTGAACCTTTGGTTACGTGTGCTTGTTATACTTTGCTTTGGTTGCATATCTACAAGGATTCTGCACTTGTATTTGTGTTGTTACAACAAGAAAGTATGTTTCTTGATCCTCCGAGTGGACCTACACTACCAAAGCCAAACAAGTCACCCTGCCCCCCGTCCCACGCCAGGCTGAATTCCCAAACCAAAGGGGCAACGCCATGCCCAAGCCCAACCCGAAGTGGAGCAGCTGGCGTTGAAGAGCTTTCCCGTCCAACCAACGCTCCCACTCCCTGCAGTCGAAGATATATGCACATACTAAAAAGGAAACTTAACTGGAAGTATATAGAAATATATTCACAATAAGTTTCATTTTTAACTTTTAGTAAGGAAACTTAATTCTTAAAATATTATAATAAAAAAGTTCACTTCCCTTGATATTCTCTGATTCTAATTCTTGACACCTGAACCTTGAGTCCTTGACCCCCAATGTGGGTACTCTTCTCTAACATGTATTATGTTATCACAATCACATTAATTAATATAGTATTTATAAGGCTTCTCATACATGAAACTTTGTCCCTTTTGAATATAATCGAAAGGTCAAATTAATGATTAACTATTTCAAATAGTTTTGATATACTGATTATGAAGACACAATTTAATATCAATTAATTAAGACACATTTTAGTAACAAATTTTGAAAGATATCAAACTATATGAAAGACAAACAAAACTTGTAGCTAATAATCTTCATAAATATCCCTTGATACAACACTCCAGATTTAAAAATAAACTTTAATACACAACAGATATATGTGTTTAAATGAAGGAATTATATCTGTTGATTATAGAATGACAACATGATACATATATATATATATATATATATATATATATATATATATATATATATAGGAGGCAATATTACACATAAGGACCTCCATAAATCACAACTTAAACAAATATATAATATTATCTAACATCCCCTGCAAGCTGAACAGCGTAGCATTTGACAGAGGACATTGAACTGAGAAGACGGAAGACTCTTTGTAAAAATGTCTGCCACCTGAAGCTTGGTTGGAATAAATTTAGTTGTTAATTTCCCGACGGAAACCATCTCATGTAAGAAATGATAATCATGATTTATATGTTTAGTTCGTTTATGAGCCACCAGATTCTGAGTGAGAAAAATTGAACTTTGATTGTCACACAAAATTGTCGGCCTGCTCGGTGGAAGGGCATAAAATTCCTGTGAGGGTTGGTTCTTGACTGAAGAACTCAGGTCGGATCAATCACTGAATAAGTGCGGAATCCATATGCAGTGTCAAAGATGAATCAACAATGAAATCAACGATTAACGCATCCATTCTCATTCAAAGATTGTGAAAATACAAGGTTCTGGTGAGAGCTGGACAGAGCTTCGCCTTAGAGATAAACCAAAATGACTAATTGTTCAAATGAACCCCTAAGCCTCTATTTATAGGCAAAGCTAGCTGGGAGAAGGTGTCGTCCGATCGGATGGCCATCCAACCAGATGACATCCGTTCGGATGACATATGCCATCCGATCGGACGGCTTATACACTTAACAATTTCGTTCCATTTCTCCCAGTTATATAATAACATACACACAAAACTATACATAGACACATACAGGAAAAAATATAGACTCGATACAGACGGAAGCTACAGACATAAGTGCATCTACAGACTCCCCCTTGGATGTAGCTGCAGTCTTCCTTCCTGTATAGTCTTCAATGTGACTTCCTGCTGTGTCTGTACTCTCTCGCTTTCTGTCTCCTCTTTTCCTTCCTTTCTTCTAACATTTTACGCCTCAAAGGTCTTCCTATTTCGTTCCAATATTTTCTATATTTTGGATCTCCATCCGTCGATCTTTCCCACCTTGGAATTTTGTTTTCTTGTGATTCAATCGGTGTTTGATCTGTTGGTGGAGGCCTTTCAAATTTCCTTCGTCCCAATACTGCAGCTCTTTCTGCGATCTTCTTAAATCTTTCAATCCTTTTCTCTTTCTTTAGAAATTCCTCCAACTCTATATCTCTGAACTTAGTCTCCCAATACCTTCCAGAGTTAATATCTTTTGCGAAGCACAGATTCACCATCTTTTGATACTGTTGCGCTTGCACTCTATCAGGCTCATTGTACACAATTTTGTTGAAGAACAGGCAATCAATGTCTTTCTTTGAGCAGTTAACAAGCCACATCGGATCTAGCACATTGATGCATCTTGTTTCACCTGTCTTCTTGTTGAACAGAGAGATCACTGCTTCCGCTGTGCTTTGATTATACAACCAACCTTTAAAGTCTTCATGGAAGTCTTGTTCCATAGCACGAAGCGGCATGTTCTTCAGACATCTAGGAGGCTTTATCTTCAAAGTAATGTCTTTCTCTCCTGTGATAGGATCATATTTGACATCTTGTTCAGGATAATGTGGCTTCCAATCTGGAAATTTCTCTTTCGCTTGCAGTTTAATGTAGTTCCATAGCTTCTGATCATGCATTTTCATATCAAGACCATAATAGAACTGTTTGATATTCTTTGTCTGTACAAGCTCTTCCACATCCCACCATGGAAGTGTTTTTATATCAGATAGGAACTCGAAGTACTGCACTCCATCTTCTCTTCGAATAGCATACACTTTCAAGTCTTCCAGATAGCCCCAAGAAAGAATATCACCCAGATATTTTTCTGGATGATCTGTGAAATACTGTAGTGGCCTTTTATACTTCCTTTCCTTTGGCATCACCTTAAACCATTTCTTCCTTCCTTCAAGTAGTTCTTCTTATGGAACAACTTCGGGAACTCCTTCAGTAGAGATCCATTCCCCTACTTTCCTTCTCACCACATCTTCATTGTGAGTCTTGAATAGTTCGGCAAAAGTAGGAAACCTTTCATCAACTCCAGTGTAGTGAAATGGAGTGTCTTCCTCAAAAATATCAGAATATTCTTCAATTATCACATCTTTGAAATTATCAGCTTCGTTTACAAATTTGAAAGAATATTCTCTTTCAGGAGAGGGTGGTATATCATCTTCAATATCAAACTTCATATGCCAATCATCCATCCCCAACTCCTCTAACATGGACTCTCGAGTCCTGTTTTCCTCTAACTCCCCCTCAACATCAGTATGCAAGTAAATAACTTTCGGGAGTGTGAGGTATACCTGATCACCAGCATGTTGTTTAGAAGACGAAGAAGCTTCGTGGTGTTGATCTTCTTGTTGTTCATTCAGCTGATCATTCAAGAAGTCATCAAGAGTATGTTGAACAGAAGGCTTCATAATTATCAACCCTGTCGCCCCCTGATCATCATCATCGTCATCATTATCACTATCATAGTTTTCGGTATCTTCAAACAATTCTTTCAACTCTGGATCCTCTTCTTCCTCTACTTTCTCTTCTTCACCACGTTTCTCGATTATCTTTCATCTACTAAGCTTTATTTATTCTGGAGTAACGTCTTTCACATCACCAACAGCAATGATAGCAAGTGAATCATCTACTGCATCTTCTGCTTCTTTCATTTCGACTTCATTAGCATTCGAAGCTTCAAGATTAGAAGTGAGTACCTCATCAGCTTGTTCTGGATCTGGTTGGCTTGAAGATCCAAGAATTTCCTCTTTATCTATCACCAAACCCTTCTTCTTTTGCTTAGCCTCTTCAGCCAACTGTTTCTCTCTTTCAACTCTTCTAGCTTCGACCCTCTGAATCTCTAATTCATCAAACACAACTTGAACAGTGAATCCAAGCTTGTGTTCAATAACCATGTAAAGCATATTCAACTGCTCATCCTTCACCACTTTATCAGCCCTTAAAGCTTCAATCTCTTTTCTCAACACTTCATTTTCGTTTGAAGTTGTTTCATGCAACTCTCCAATCATTTGGTGTAGCGTCTTGTTGGCTTCATTCACAGTTTCATACTTAACATTTACTTCATCAAACTCTTCTGTAATTCTATCAATCACTATGGCATGTTCGTCAAGCTCTTCTGACAGTTGACCTATTACCTCAGCAAGATCTTCAAGATCCTTTTTCAATGCAACAGTTTCAACTTTAGCAGCTTCAAGCTTTTCTTTAAACTCTTCGCGTTTAGCTTCAGCTTTGGCCTTTGCTTTTTCAAGAACACTTTCTTCGTAAGCACATTGATCTTTCCTTCATTGAATATATCAAAGTCACCTTCCGGAAGATCTTCTGGATATTCACCAATAACCTTTGGAAATCCGTGACTAGAGCTCGATGTAGTGGCTTTCTTTGATGCAGATGGAGGCTCTGCAGCTTTCTTTGGTTGTTCTTCAGGAGTTTTCTCACGATCATCATGAATATGAATTGTTGGATTCTTCGATGTTGGTGGTGATGTAGACTTTCTTTCTCCCATAAACTCCACCTCTACATCTTCAACAACCTTCTCAACCCTTTCATATACAAGACTTTCTGGTGCTTTCGTTGTTTCAACTTCAGGAGCTGTTTATGTTCCTTTTCTTGCTCTAACACTTCTTAGAACAACTCCTGTTGGATGTGCTTTATGCTTTCTCCGAAGTTTCTTTTTCTCATTCGGTGTTGGTACATACGTAGAATCTTCCTCGTCAGAATCTTTCTTCTTCTTTGGTGATCCTTTGTACTTTTGTTTTCCAAAAACATACGACGTTGGTGCAATTTTTGTTGGATCAACCTCATCACTTTCTGTAGCACTGGAATCAGATTGAACAACACCTTCAACTAACGTCTCCTTTACTCCTTCAGCTTCAACATTCTTTGCAGTTGTTTCAGCTTCCTTTTCAGCATCTTTGGTAGCTTTAGCAGCTTTAGATTGCTTCAAGTAATTTTCTAGCGACACATTCAAGAGATCAACACCTTCTTGGATCAAGTCTGTCGGAGGAATCACATTTTCATCTATCAGCTTTGGTGGAGACTTCTTCTTTTCTGTTTCTGCAATACAAACATTAACACTATTAGTATAATATTCAAACGAAGAATCTACCAACCTCTTTTGTGATTCCTGCTTTCCAATTTTACCCTTAATTACTACTTTCGGAGTAGTCACTTTTGGTGATATCTTGGGTGTTCTCTTTCTTTTCCTTTCATCCTTCTCATACCAAAACCTCAACTTCTTTTCCGCCATGTCCCTCAAACGATCTGTTTCATCTTCAGAATTACTTTCAGCATGTCTCCATTGATCGTCTTCAGGTGCCACATAATCTGGTTTCTTGATCTTACCAATCTTTCTATTATACCTTGGCTCCTGCTCAGGCTTCAATCCTTTATACTTATCTAGCCTCTTCAATGTTTCGCTATCCATATGGTGAAACTTGAGCTCATCTTTCAGATCTTTTGGTAGATTAGGCACTTGATCGTCTAACAACATCTGAATGAACCTTGGGTACATGATGTACTTCTCTCCTATGATATTGTCTACCATGTGGTTGAATATCACTTGTGAAATGTTGTATGGTCTGTTCAGCACCAAACAGGCAATGATATTCATAATATAGTCCGAAGTCTCATCATATGCACCTTTCCTATGAGAGAGTGCATGTACAACACAGTGCACCATGAACTTGTAAGGCCTGCAAAAGCTCGACTTAACATAACCTGTATCATTAACGTGCCCTGCGTATCCCATTCTAAACCAAAAACCTTTGCTTAGTCGTTCTGGGATAATGATAGGATCCTCGTCCTTATCTTGCAATTCTAAAACCCTCCTCACGTCAGCTACAGTGAACTTGACTTCCAAATCAATATCCTTTTTCTTGTCATCTTTCATCCTGACCGCTGAATAGATCATTTTTCTTTCTCGTCATATCGTACACTGCTCTAGAATGTTCTAATGTGTGATTCATAGCATTTGTGCTTCTCAGTCAATGCCTTACATATCCTGCTCTCTTTTAGAAATGGAATAATCTCTTTAAAAGGTTCCATGTTTGGATAATTCTCGTCTAAAATGTAGTAAAGATTGTGTGAGGGATGAAAGTCTGAAGCTCTTGCCTGCACGTATTTCAAGGTACAAAGTGTTTAGTGAAAACTTTCAAAAAGTTCAAAATTTTTCTAACACTTTTACTCTTCACTCTTACATAGTATTGTCTTGACGAATGGCCATCCGACCGGATGGTAATCCGATCGGATGAGCTTATTCTGTTAAGCTTCACAAGTTACAAGGCAAGTGACATGGATCGGATGGTCATCCGATCAGATGTTCATCCGATCGGATGATCATTCGAGTGAAACTATTCAATTCAGCAAAAAATGATTCATACATAACAATGCATTTGAATCGGATGGTCATCCGATCGAATGATCATTCGATCAAACATGATGAACAATTAAGCATTCAAAGATCATTCAAACATGTGAGTGTGATGTGAATCAGATGGTCCTCCGATCGGATGGTCATCCGATCGGATCACCATATGATCAAACATGAAGAACATATATGTAAGATGATGAACATTCAAACAAGAGTGTGTTGTGGATCAGATGGTCGTCCGATCAGATGGTCATCCGATCGGATCACCATTTGATCAAACATGCAAAATAGTTGAACAATCAACAACACTTAATCATACAAACACTTAGAAATTATTCAAACTTGTAAATATGTAATGGATCGGATGACCGTCCGATCGGATGGTCATCCGATCATCCGATTGGATTGCCCTTCAGTCAACATTCAAGAACAACATGAATATCATCAATCCAAGATAAATTTTTTTTTACATTTTTCAAAATTGAACACATATTCTCTTAAAGAATTTGCCGATGAACAAAACCCTATGTTCAATTACTAAGCAAAGCTTCCTAAATTGGGTTTAATTTGACAAAAAGCACCTCGGCAGCCGACAACCCTTAATCATTCTATGTTCAAATCTATGATGTTTTCAGTGAAATTGGAACGGTGAAACGATGAATCTATGGCCGATTATCCTAGATCTATGTTCAATTTATACAAACAAAGCCTAATCAAGCCTAGATCTAAGGTTTCTCATGAACAGTCATCGTCGGCCCATATAATCATCAATAACATAAAATTTAACGGTGAAAATCCAGAAACTTACCTTTCCCATAGTGAATGTTGAGTATGCCAACAATCCTATGTGTTTGGAATGGCAAGAATGTGATGAAAATCCAAGAACAGTTGAGAGAGAAAAAGTGCAAGTGACGGACAGTGGTTCGATCGAATGACATTGACCAAGCTGTTGAACCCTTATATAGTCATGACCACCACTCGGATGGTTATCTGATCGGAGGGTCCTCCGATCAGAGGGTCCTTTGATCCAACCAACATTTTCAAAATTTTTAACTTTTTCAATTTTTCAAATTTTTTCAGTTTAGGTCAGTTTTAGATATCCACTCAAGTACCTAGGTCCAAGTTAATGACCCTAGTTACTCAATTTGTCTACCAAGTCCAAGTTAATGACCTTGGTTGTCCCGAAACGAACTAAGTGACATTTTGTTCAAACTTTTAAAACTTTTTCTGAAAAATGAACAAGTATCAAGTCAATGAACTTGTTTGTCTTTGAAAATATCAAACATTTTGATTAGCTCCCAACCCAGTTGTTCAGCCAAAAACTTTCTGCTTCGCTTCACTTCTGAGATTCCGAAGATTAGCTTTCCAACATTGTTTGTCTAAACTAAAGCAGAAAATAAAATCTTTTTTGATTTTACGAAAGTTTATGCTAAAACACACTGAAAATCTTTTTGCGAATGTAACTGAAATGAAATACAGTAAACTATTTAGAAACATGTTTTTGTGAGTCGTGTTAGAGGATCATATCAGCTACCGACTAGACACAGGTACCGTTGAGCTTAATTTCACACTAAGTTTTAAACAGTTCACCTAGATTGTCGATACACTGATCCTTTTATATTCTCACACAGACTTCAACTAATTCAGGATACGGTTTAGGTGTTTTAAGTATCTAACTTATTCGCATGTCCCACCTCAGAATATACTCTCGTATCCAGATTCCTATATTCAGTCTTACAGGTGAACATACTCAAATGATATCAGTAAAAGGGTAGTGTGAGACCATGAGAGCTCAGGTTAGAACTTCCATTCAGACAAAGAGATGATGGCTCGTCTTTAAGGTGTGTCCCACTTAGGGATCTTTTCTTCAACAGCACTTGATTCACATTTTTCGATGTTTATCAATTTTTATGCTAAGGGGAGGCTTTAAGTATTAAAGCGTTCAGAGTATTATACGAGGACTAGGATATTGCTTCCGCAAAATCAGAAGTCCTGGTATAAAACCCAGATATCATTAAGTACATAGACCTAGTATGTCAGAAACAGGTAATCTTTAAAACAAGATTTCAGGGGTTACCTATATATCCGAGAGATGTTCCCTACGAAATAAGCAAGAAATGATTTTAGGTTTATATCCCGAAAAAGTCTACTAAACGTGTAAAAACCTATCGACACATCATCAGTGAGACCGTTTAACGCTTCTAAACTTTACTTTTTTTAGTGTACCGTGACAGTCTAGCTGATGTACTATCATTTCCTCTTTTTACACAAAACACTTTTTGGGTTTTTGATGTGTGTAAAATGCAACATATAAATTACATCAAATGAGGCATAAAACTAACCCTTTTTTAGTACTAATGTTGGAAAAAGTATGCTTTTGTCTTCCTTTTGTATTTTCAGGGTTAAATAAGCTCAAATGAACAAAAGAAGCAAAAATGCAGCCAAATCTGACAATAATACAAGAAAAGGAATAAATGTGCCATGCCCGACCCCTCGACAACATCTTCCCAAGCAAAAACAAGAGAACAAGAGACTGAACACACCCCGTGCTCAATGAGAACGGGGGCGTGCCCAAGTGTCTGTAGAAAAGACAAAGTTGTAGAAGCTTCTATCACCCAACACGGGGGCGTGTCCACCGGACACGGGGCCGTGGTCAACGCAAAGATTTGCAGAATCCAAGCAAATCTTGATAGTACAGATACGCTTCTGCACACGGGGCCTTGCCCAGCGGACACAGGGGCGTGGTCAACTAATGCAGACAAACTACATTTAATGAAGAAAGAGAAGATGGATGGACACGGGGCTGTGCCCAATGGACACGGGGCCGTGTCCGGGCTTCTATGCATGCTGTAAATAGGGGTGCTTGGCTCACTTGCAAATCATCCCTTGGCAAACCACCTCTCTCCTACTTCACCCACACTCCACCACCACCACAACACCATCATCCACCACCATCATCCATCATCCATCATAGAGTGTGTGTAGTAGTTTCGGGATCCAAGATTGATAGTAAGAGTTCTTTACAATCAAAGGCCATGTTTGCCTAAGTCTCTTACATCACTTGGTGAAGACAAGCATTTAGTGTAATACTTTTTATTTATAATCTTTTCGCACTTTTTATTTGGTTATGTATTAATGACTTTAATAACTAGTTTCTTATGTTGAAGGTGAAACTTCCTTATCATTTGTCCGTGGTGTCTTGGCGTTATTTTACTGTCTATATAAAATAAAAGATTTACACAATTCATATCTCCACGGTCTATATGGAGATATGTTGGCTACCTGGTCGGGGGTTAAGAGAATGGTTTGGTAAGCGTCTTGCCTTGTTCAGTGTATAGATCCTGCAAGGACCTGGGTCAAGCTTAGTAGGACCTCCTTCAATACCCACTGGTATTGGATGGCGGGGGTCCGAATTTCTTGATCCCCTCATATGTAAACTACTATTAATATATTAACCCGGCTACTTAGGATTGTATCCCTTCTGACTCAAACTACCTAGCCGAGGGTAACGTCACCTTCAAAAGAGGGGCCTACCACATTACGCATTGATAACTTAATTAATTATCTTTCAATAATCCAACCCTTTAGGATTGTATCCCTGCTGACTCAAACTATTGGGTTGAGGGTAACGTCACCTTCAAAAGAGGGGCCTACTAAAATAACTAAGATAATCTCTTAAAAAATGCAAAAGTGTGAAAATAATCAAAGGTTACACTAAAGGCGAGTCGGATCCAAGTGATTCATCTTGTCTATCTGTTTTATTTTTATTTTCAGCATTTTTAGTTTTTATTTTCATGTTTAAACATTTTTTCTAAACTTTTGATTTGATTAGACGTTGAGGATAAACCGGTATTAAAAGCTCTTGTGTCCTTGGACGACCTCGGTATCTTACCAACACTATACTACGCTAACGATGGGTGCACTTGCCCATATGTGTGTTTAGTGTTAGTAGAATATCGTGTTTTATAAATTTAAAACTTGACTAAAGTGTTAAAAAGGGCTAAAAATTTAGTTAAAATCATATCACACCTAACACACATCAAGTTTTTGGCGCCGTTGCCTGGAACACAAAGATTTTAAGAAAGCTTAAAATCGACGGCCTAATCAGTTTTCCAAAACCCTTTCAAAACGCGCACATATTTTTCTGCATTTTAGTTAGTTTTGCATTTACAGTAGGTTGAACACGGGCCGTGCTCACTGAACACGGGGTCGTGCTCACTGAACACGCCCCCGTGCTGCACAAAACCAGTAACTTTTATTAAAATGCCCAGATACAGAATCTGAACACAGGCCGTGCTCACTGAACACGGGGCCGTGTCCAGCCTCTGTTTCCGTTTAATTTTATTTTTCTGGTCCCGAGACTCTATTGTGGTCTGCTGAGTAATTCTTATGGATCAATACTCAGGAGATTACAACTACACCTATGAGGAGATGATTATAGGGAAGACTATTGCACCATTTGTGGTAACCCTCACTCGGTGCAATATTGTGACCTTTTTGAGCCATCCACTTCATACACCTATTATGAGGAGCCCAGGTACGAGCCATCAACTTCATACACATCCTATGAAGACCCAAGGTATAAACCTTCTCCCTTATACTCATATTTTGATGAACCAATGTATGAGCCTTCATACTCATATTTTGAGGAACCAAGATATGAGCCTCCACCTTCATATACTTATTATGAGGAACCATGGCGTAAACAACCCACCTCATATGAGTATTATGAAGAACAAAGTTACGACCCTTATCCATCATATACTTACAATGAGGAACAATGGTGTGAACCATCTACTTCATATGAGTATTATGAGGGACCAAGGATCGAACTTCCGAATTCAAGCTTTGAGGATCCAGATCCTTATTCTATCACCCACATAGCCGATAAGATAATAGAACACATTAAAACTATCGAACGTTGCATAAAAGAATCTCGCTCAAGGGAAGAGGAGTCCCGCGCAAGGGAAGAATTAACTTGTAATAAAGAAGAGATAGTTGAAAATGTGAAAATGGAAGAACAAATAAGTGAAAAGCCGACACATGAGTAAAACAACGAAAAAGGTGAGTCCGATAACGTTAAAATTCAAGAAGAGTCTAATTTTAAAGAAATTAATCTTTTGTCGCCTTCTTCTGAAAACCATTGTTTAGTACCCACTAATGCTAAGTTTTTAAAAGAGTTAAACACTAACACTAAAATTGACGAAACGGTAAGCATTAGGTTAACAAATGATCAAACTGCTCTAATAAAAG
Organism: Helianthus tuberosus; assembly: GCA_030545235.1. Taxonomy (NCBI): domain Eukaryota; kingdom Viridiplantae; phylum Streptophyta; class Magnoliopsida; order Asterales; family Asteraceae; genus Helianthus; species Helianthus tuberosus. Next base: position 68,539,192 of record CM060358.1, on the reverse strand, counting down.
AAGACCCATTTGAAATTAACATCACACCGGTTCCATGTTTTTTTTCAAAACTCCTTTATTAGTAATATAACAATTGATAAAGATCTTTGTGTTAACATAATGCCCAACTATATTTTTGAAAAATTAAGTATTGGTGATTTTTCTCCACTTCAAATACCCATTTTCTATCTAATCGGAAAATAATAAAGTCAATAGGGGTAGTTGAGGATGTCTTAGTCTAAACAAATCAAATGGTAATCCCAACCGACTTTGTCATCCTCGATGACGCTCCTCTAGTGCTGGGATGACCTTTTGTAAAAACCCACGAAGCTTTGAAAAATCGGAAGCACAACAATCTATCTATTCAATTAGGGGCATTTAAAAAGAGTGTCGATCTTGAGCGTTCAATGAAATATCCATTCGGAAATAATGACCCCCTAATTGAAGATGAAGATGAACCACCCGATACAAGAAAAGAGATTGACCACTTTGTTGAAGAAGAGGTCGCCATAAAACAAACTTTTATGGTTCTTGATAAAAATGAGCAACCAAATAAGGAGTCTCCAAAAGACCCACCTCGTGAGCTCAAAGAACTTCCGAAAGGTTTGGAATATGCTTTTCTAGACAAAGATGGTAAATTACCTGTAATTATTTCATCTAAATTATCTAGCTTAGAAAAAGAAAAATTAATTACACTTTTGAAAAAACACAAAAATGCGATCGCATGGAAGCTTGTAGATATTAAAGGAATAAGTCATTCCATGTGCATGCACAAAATTTTAATGAATGATGACTACAAATCGGTGATACAACCACAATGAAGAGTAAATCTAAATGTCCAAGAAGTGGTTAAAAACGAGGTCATCAAACTACTTGACGCCGGACTCATTTACCCAATCTCGGATAGTCCTTGGATAAGTCTCGTACAAGTAGTTCCAAAGAAAGGAGGTATGACGGTAGTAACTAACGAGAAAAATGAATTAATACCAACGAGAACCGTCACAGGATGGAGAGTGTGTATAGATTATCGTCGAATAAATGAAGCAACAAGGAAAGATCACTTCCCTTTACCTTTCATTGATCAAATGTTAGAAGGATTATCCGGTCATAAATTTTATTGTTTCTTGGATAGTTTTTCAGGTTACTTTCAAATACCGATAGCACCCGAAGACCAAGAAAAGACAACGTTTACATGTCCCTATGGAACTTTTGCATATTGACGCATGCCATTTGGTCTATGCAATGCCCCCGCAACCTTCCAACGTTGCATGGTGGCCATCTTCCATGACATGATAGAAAAGACTATGGAAGTCTTCATGGACGAATTTTTTATCTTTGGAGATTCATACGACCAATGCCTCGATAACCTTGAACGAATGCTATCCCGATGTGAGGAAACTAACCTCGCCCTTAACTGGGAAAAATGCCATTTCATGGTAACGGAGGGAATAGTACTCGGTCACAAAATCTCAAGCGAGGGAATGGAGGTTGATCGAGCAAAAATAGACACTATTTCTCGATTACCACCCCCATCCTTCGTTAGAGCTATCAGAAGTTTCTTAGGGCATGCCGGATTTTATAGGCGATTTATCAAAGACTTTTCAAAAATTTCAAGACCTCTAACAAAATTACTTGAAAAAGATGCCCCTTTCATCTTTGACAAGGATTGCAATCAAGCATTTCTAACTCTAAAGGAAATGCTAGTCAATGCACCTATCATGATAGCACCCGATTGGAAATTACCTTTCGAAATCATGTGTGATGCAAGTGACTTTGCAGTTGGAGCCGTCTTGGGACAAAGAAAAGAAAAGCATTTTCACCCAATTTATTACGCTAGTAAAACACTTAACGATGCACAAGAAAATTATACAACAACAGAAAAGGAATTACTAGCCGTGGTATTTGCTTTTGATAAATTTCGTTCTTATCTTGTTCTTTCTAAAACAATAGTCTATACAGATCATGCAGCCATTTGATATCTCTTCAAGAAACAGGATGCTAAGCCGCGTTTGATTCGGTGGATTCTACTCCTCCAAGAATTTGATATTGAAATCAAAGACAAAAGAGGAGCAGAAAACACCGCAGCAGATCATCTTTCGTGCTTGGAAGACCCAGCTTTGGGGGCAAGCAGGGACGAGCAAATAAATGAAAAATTTCCAACGGAGTCCCTGGAAATGGTGGAATACACAGAAGAGCCATGGTACGCCGACTATGCTAACTACCTAGCTAGTGGTATAGTCGCCAAAGGATGGCCACATCATCAAAGAAAGAAATTCTTTGCCGATGTGATGCATTATTTTTGGGAGGATCCTTATCTTTTCAAAATGTGTGCTGATCAACGCATCCGCCGGTGCGTACATGGTAGTGAAGCAAGGAGAATTCTCTGCCATTGTCATGAAGGTCCATACGGAGGACATCATGGTGCCGCTAGTACCGCACGAAAGGTATTTGATTCAGGATTTTATTGGCCAACCATTTACAAAGACGCACAAAGTCTTATAAAGACATGTGATGCTTGCCAAAGATCAGGTAATATTTCTTCCAAAAATGAAATGCCACAAAATGGCATTCTTGTTTGTGAAATTTTTTATGTGTGGGGACTCGACTTTATGGGACCTTTCCCACCATCAAAAGGAAACAAATATATACTTGTGGCGGTAGATTACTTGTCTAAATGGGGCGAGGCCGAGGCACTTCCAACAAATGACGGAAGAGTCGTGGTAAGATTTCTGAAACGATTATTCTCTCGTTTTGGGACACCAAAAGCATTAATAAGTGATAGAGGTACCCATTTTTGTAACCATCAACTCGAAATTTTTTTAACAAGGTATGGGGTCTATCACCGGGTCTCAACGGCATATCACCCTCAAACAAATGGACAAGCCGAAGTGACTAATAGAGGTTTAAAAAGAATTCTCGAAAAATCCGTAGGATTAAATAAAAAAGAATGGGCCGACAAATTAGATGATGCTTTATGGGCTTTTCGAACTTCTTATAAAACAACAATAGGCACAACCCCATATAAGCTTGTCTATGGAAAAAGCTGTCATTTGCCAGTACAAATAGCACACAAAGCCTACTGGGCGATTAAAAATGTAAACTTGGATTTAGAATTTACCGGTAAGAATTGATTTTGTCAATTAAATGAATTAGAAGAATTAAGGAATAATGCCTACTCTAACTTCGAAATTTATAGGGAAAGAATGAAAAATTTGCATGATAAACACATTAAACCTAATGAATTTCGGGTAGGAGATCAAGTTCTATTGTTTAATTCACGACTTCGATTGTTTTCTGGTAAATTAAAGTCTAGGTGATCAGGACCTTTTTCCATCACCCATATTTTCCCACACGGTGCAGTCGAAATTAAATCTCGGAATGGAATTCCATTCAAGGTCAATGGCCAACGGCTGAAGCTCTATCAAGGATTCATTGAGGATGAGGAGGAAGAAATCTCGCTTCAAACGGTCGAAGAATGAAAGCATCGACATCATACCTGGTAAGTTACGAACAAGCGGGTTGACATCTAAATCGGTAAGTCTTCTAACCAAGTTTTTGGGAAACAGGTCACCCACACGAGCATTTAATAAAAAAAAAATATTTTTTCCCGCCCACGGGGCCGTGTCCGCGCAACTGTCGGGATAAAACCCCCTTTTCTAAACAGTTTCTTCATTCCACACGCCCCGTTTCCCCGAAAACTCTCTGGTTCAGGCGATTTTTCTGCAAGATTTCGACATCTCCTCTACTTCTAACAACATCAAGGTATGATTCTATCATCATTAGTAGTTAGATTAAGCACTTGCATGTAGTTTAACAACAAAAATTTAGGAAAAAATCTAGGGTTCTTGAACTTGAATCGGATCGAACCTCAAATTTTTGCATAAATCTGTTAGCACTAGTGTAGATGCAAGTTATAGGAAGTAAATCAACTTGTATTGTTTGTAGATTCGCCCGATTTCTCACAAAAACCTCAAACCCTTGTTTTTGAACCGAAAAAGATAAAATTGAAGGGGTAAACGGTTTGTTTTGGAAAAGATGGCATTTGGGGTTTCACTTTCGGGGAAAACCGCCCCTACTGGACCAAAAATTTTCATGTTTTCGGGACCGGGTAAAAAAATGGGATTTTTGGGAAACAGACATCTGGACACGAGGTCGTGCTCGTTGAGCACGGGGGCGTGTCCAGCCAAAATCAGGCGAACTCGGGGCGTGTCCGCTGAACACGGGGCCGTGTTCAGCCGACTATTTTCGGTTTTCTCTGAAATTTCACTGTTTATTGCTAATTGTTTGGTGTTTTCTTTCAGATGGCCAAGAAATTCACCCGATTCAATGCAAATGAGTTGGATGCTAAAGCAAGATACCATGTGCTAAGAACTTGGCCGGAGGAATACCCACGACAAGTATGCATGGATCTTCTAGGGGCAGTGAACCAGCTAGACCGATTTAACAACATTGTCACCGGTCCACTAAGAGCCGCCCTGTGCACTCGGCTTCGCTCAGTCCATGAATACAACATGGAATTCTATAGCACGTTCGCTTTCAAGACAAGAGTCGATCCATTTGATAATGATGGGGTAGAGTTCCATTGTGGGGGGACTATGTACTCAATCTCGATAGCACAGTTTGGGGCAATAGTTGGGCTGTATGCGGAGGAAGATGCTGGGGATGAAGAGAACACCGGCGGTCTACGTGAAATTCCAGAAAATCAACACCAAGCTGCTTGGGCGCAAATAGGAGATGGAAACTATGATCCGAGCCGAACTAAAAGCACACAGCTGATAGACCCTCTTTACCGCTACATCCATAGGGTCCTCACCTACTCTCTTAGCCAGAGGCATGACAGCAGCGGCGTTGTAGGGTTACGAGATCTGGTGGTCCTCCATTGCATTCACACCCGCACCAACCTTGATGTTCCATACCTACTACTCCGAAACATGCACTAGAACCAACTTGCTACTCCCCCAACTCCTATCTTCTTTGGAGGGTGGATTTACCACCTTTTCAAACACTTTATTGATAGGATGCCAAGGTCTTTCCAAAAGTGCCCATGGCCGGGGAGGGTGGACATGGTCATTTGCCGCTCCATGAACTTGATCTATGTAGCGGATGACGGGACGGTCAATTTTCAAAGAGTTCAAGGGCCTGCATGGAACCCACAAGAGGCACTCGTCTTACACGCACCACACATACGTCCTCCTCCTTAGTACCACTACCAGCCCCAGGGTGATCCGGGTCAATCCTCCTCTCAAGGAGGCGGTTTTCCTAACTTTTAAAGTTTACATGATTTATTGTAGGAAAACCTCATGTGCACCAGGAACACCTACAACATGGCCAGCAACACGTACGCCCGGGTCAGAGCAATAGAGAGAAACATCTCCGACATACAGGATGACATTGGGAACATCCGGGAGTACATGGGGGGGCACGGAGGGGACGATGATGATGAAGACGAGGACATGGATTGAGCGGGAGGAGTGGAGGTAGGATCAGCCGGTTGGAGGTCTATCAGGTTAACCCCTTATTCTCATGAACAATTACTTGGCCTGCGTGTCGTTTGTTGAACAATTTTATTTCCCTTGACACTTTTAATTTTCTGCATTTCTTTTATTTTAACTTTGTGATGTGGATGGTTGAACAATGGTAATTTAGGATGTTGGCTATTGTTTGGTGTGGTATTTATTAGTTAAACAGGTACATACGAGGCTTAGAGCACTAAACATTAGTGCCACTAAAGCCGGGACAGCAAAACCGAAGCCAGAAACCTGTTTTACACTTTTGCAGTTTGTCCACACGGGGTCGTGCTCAGCCGACACGCCCCCGTGGCCATCGCCCAGACCTGTTGTTTGTTTAAATTATGCAGACTTTCGCCAGACACGGGGCCGTGTTTACCAGACACGCCCCCGTGTCCACCTTCTGTAAGTTTTCGTTACTGGCAATCTGACCACGGGGTCGTGCTCAGCAAGCACGAGGCCGTGTCCAGACGCCTAGTAACATAAATTCTTGCTTTTTCACACCTTTTTACACATTAAATCAACCTAAAAACTTATTTTTGGGACACATTGAGGACAATGTGTAATTTAAATGTGGGGGGATGCTAAAACCTTGAATTTTGCAAGTCCTAATTACAAGTCTTACACAAAACTCTATTGGAACCGCTAAACACCCCAAATTGTTTTCAAAAACTTTTCGTTTTTTTTACTTGTCTTGGTTTAAATTGGGAATAACAAGTTCTAAAAAGGTTTTATCTTTATAAATTTACAACCGATAGCGTCGTGATAAAAAGAACCAGCATAAGAAAATTATGAACGGCATAACAAATCTAGTTAAAATGAAACGGCTGGGTAGTCACCGCCAGGCAGCGTTGCCGGTCGCTAGCTTGGGGAGGGAGATCCCTCCCACGGTCAGGGGTACCGTGCAATTACCCTTTTTTTTATTATATATACTTGATCACATAAAAACTCATTCGTTTTGAGCCTTTATTGAGCATACAAATACACATCTTTAAACTAAATGCTCATTTTTCATTTCTTGTGTGAATAGCCGCTTGGTTTCTTACAACTCTAGAACTTGCCATGACGATACATTCCCGGTCCTTACCAACTTAAACCCAAGTAAGTAAATGATGGAGGCATTAGGACTAACCTTTTTTCTTTCAACACCATTATTATTCTTTTTTTTTTACCACCTACCCAAAATCCCCCTAGTTAACCCCTTTGAGCCTAAACCTTTTCATTTCTAAACCCTCAAAACAAACACCCTTTACCCACTAAAACCCTTTTTTATTTTAAACCCTTTATTTTAGTAATAAGCTCGGTTTTCTTGTGACATTCCAAAAAAAAAAATTGAAGCCTAGCAATAAACAAACAAGTTCATCAAAAAGAAACCTTGTTAGAAAAATGCTTCATTAGAATAAAAAGTCACAAAAATATGTCTTATGAAAACCGATGCTTTTTATGCTTTTCGCCCTTTTCTACTAACCACTAACCCAAAACCACATACCTGTAACCCAAGCCTAACCCTTCCCCAAAAGTCCTCTTGATATCTACAAAGGTTTATAGTTAAAAAGGAGGAGGAGTGATTGCTTGGCAAGCATATGGTAGAAGTAAGTTCCATGCTGCTCTCGAGTGTTTCACAAAAATACATCTTCGGCCGAGTGTTGAGTGATCTCCCGTCAGGTATGTGGACTTGTATATAAATGGAATTTTAAAGAGGCATGTTATGCCCAAATAAATAATTTCTCTTATGTAATTGTTCTAAATAAATCATAACGAATAGGATTGTAAATAACATAAAAATAAAGCCTAATAAAGATCTTGGAATCCCGACACTCAAGACAAGCCCAAAACCTTCTCTTCTACCCATTCCATTTGGGAGTGTAAGCCACGTTGTAAAGAGTTTTGCTTGAGGACAAGCAAATATTCAAGTGTGGGGGTATTTGATGTGTGTAAAATGCAACATATAAATTACATCAAATGAGGCATAAAACTAACCCTTTTTTAGTACCAATGTTGGAAAAAGTATGCTTTTGTCTTCCTTTTGTATTTTCAGGATTAAATAAGCTCAAATGAACAAAAGAAGCAAAAAATGCAGCCAAATCTAACAATAACACAAGAAAAGGAATAAACGTGGCATGCCCGACCCCTCGACGGCATCTTCCCAAGCAAAAACAAGAGAACAGGAGACTTAACACACCCTATGCTCAATGAGCACGGGGGTGTGCCCAAGTGTCTGCAGAAAAGACAATGTTGTAGAAGCTTCTATCACCCAACACGGGGGCGTGTCCACCGGACACGGGGCCGTGGTCAATGCAAAGATTCGCAGAATCCAAGCAAATCTTGATAGTACAGATACACTTCTGCACACGGGGCCGTGCCCAGCGGACACGGGGGTGTGGTCAACTAATGCAGACAAACTGCATTTAATGAAGAAAGAGAAGATCGATGGACACGGGGCCGTTCCCAATGGACACGGGGCCGTGTCCAGGCTTCTGCGCAGGCTATAAATAGGGGTGCTTGGCTCACTTGCAAATCATCCCTTGGCAAACCAACTCTCACCCACTTCACCCACACTCCACCACCACCACAACACCATCATCCACCACCATCATCCATCATCCATCATAGAGTGTGTGTAGTAGTCTCGGGATCCAAGATTGATAGTAAGAGTTCTTGACAATCAAAGGCCATGTTTGCCTAAGTCTCTTACATCACTTGGTGAAGACAAGCATTTAGTGTAATACTTTTTATTTTTAATCTTTTCACACTTTTTATTTGGTTATGTATTAATGACTTTAATAACTAGTTTCTTATGTTGAAGGTGAAACTTCCTTATCATTTGTCCGTGGTGTCTTGGCGTTATTTTACTGTCTATATAAAATAAAAGATTTACACCATTCATATCTCCACGATCTATATGGAGATATGTTGGCTACCTGGTCGGGGGTTAAGGGAATGGTTTGGTAAGCGTCTTGCCTTGTTCAGTGTGTAGATTCCGCAAGGACCTGGGTCAAGCTTAGTAGGACCTCCTTCAATACCCACTGGTATTGGATGGCGGGGGTCCGAATTTCTTGATCCCCTCATTTGTAAACTACTATTAATATATTAACCCGGCTACTTAGGATTGTATCCCTTCTGACTCAAACTACTTAGCCGAGGGTAACGTCACCTTCAAAAGAGGGGCCTACCACATTACGCATTGATAACTTAATTAATTATCTTTCAATAATCCAACCCTTTAGGATTGTATCCCTGCTGACTCAAACTACTGGGTTGAGGGTAACGTCACCTTCAAAAGAGGGGCCTACTACAATAACTAAGATAATCTCTTAAAAAGTGCAAAAGTGCGAAAATAATCAAAGGTTACACTAAAGGCGAGTCGGATCCAAGTGATTCATCTTGTCTATCTGTTTTATTTATATTTTCAGCATTTTTAGTTTTTATTTTCATGTTTAAACATTTTTCTAAACTTTTGATTTGATTAGAAGTTGAGGATAAACCGGTATTAAAAGCTCTTGTGTCCTTGGACGACCTCGGTATCTTACCAACACTATACTACGCTCACGATGGGTGCACTTGCCCATATGTGTGTTTAGTGTTAGTAGAATATCGTGTTTTATAAATTTAAAACTTGACTAAAGTGTTAAAAAGGGCTAAAAATATATAGTTAAAATCATATCACACCTAACACACATCAGTTTTCTATTTTATTTTATTTTTTTGAATTTTGAAAATTTTCTATTGTTTTTGTATTTTTTGCATTTTTTTTAATGTTTTTTATATTTTCTAAAGACCTATCTCCCCCTAAATACCAAAACAACTAAAAATGCGACAAACCATAGCAGTCTACTTCTCGACGTCCTCTGCTGTGGTTTTCTCATCAACACCAACTATAGCTCCCCCTGACGACAAAAGTTTCATACCATTCAATTTTAATAAGTATTGAAAACGTGACTTATCAAATGGTTTAGTATGTAAATCTGCCTTTTTTTCGTCGGTGTGGATCTTTTCAATTCGAATCAACTTCTTCTCGTAGCAATCACGGATGAAGTGATGTCGAATTTCTATGTGTTTAGTTTTAGCGTGATGTACCGGGTTTTTTGTTATGTTGATTGCAACCTCGTTATCAACAAATATAGGAGAATTAAGAAATTGCAAACCGTAATCTCGCATTTGTTGCTGGATCCACAGAATCTGCGAGCAGCAGCTGCTGGCTGACACGTACTCTGCTTCACATGTTGAAAGAGCAACAGTTGTTTGCTTCTTACACTGCCAAGTGACCAAGCGAGGTCCGAAGAATTGGCATCCTGCAGTTGTTGACTTTGCGTTGAGCTTGCTGCATCCGAAGTCTGAGTCTGAGTAGCCCTCGAGTTTGAAATCACTGTCTTTGGGATACCACAACCCCAGGCTTAGGGTTCCTCTCTGGTAGCGTAGAATCCTTTTGACGATCATCATGTGCGAAGACCTTGGACTCGATTGATATCGGGCTGCGAGGCAAGTTGGATACATTATGTCGGGTCTGGATGCAGTCAGGTATATCAGCGAACCAATCATTGAATGGTATAGCGTCTCGTCGACCTTCTCTCCGGTGAGATCAGGGTTGATATCATGATTAGTTCCTAACGGGGTGGCCATCGGTGTAGTCTCGGACATCCCAAATTTCTCTAGAACGTCGTGGACGTATTTCGTTTGATATATGAAGGTTCCCTCGGGCATCTGATCAACTTGAAGCCCTAGGAAAAACTTCATCTCACCCATTGACGACATCTCGAACTTCTGCTTCATCACTTGTTTGAATTCTTTGCAGAGTTCGTCGTTCGTGGACCCGAATATAATGTCATCAACATATATCTAAACGATCAGCAGATGACCAGCGACCTCCTTAGTGAATAGAGTAGCATCCACCTTTCCTCGGATAAAGCCGTTGGAGAGCAAGTTTTGGGAGAGCGTCTCACACCAGGCTCTCGGGCCTGATGCAATCCATACAGTGCTTTGTCCAAGAGGTAGAATTTGTCTTTGTGAATCGGATCGGTAAAGCCCGGTGGCTGACCGACGTAGACCTCCTCTTTCACATTTCCGTAAACGAACGCCGACTTGACATCTAACTGGTAAACCTTAAACCCTTTCCATGAAGCTAAAGCAAGAAAGATTCTGATGCTTCAAGTCTGGCAACCGGAGCGTAAACTTCAGTGAAGTCGATCCCTTCTTGCTGACTAAAGCCCTGAACAACGAGTCGAGGTTTGTTTCTGACTATCACTCCTCGATCGTATCTCTTGCATTTCAACACCCACTTGGTGTTTGTCTTTCTGTGCCCATCAGGTAGATCGACAAGCTTCCAAACTCTGAGTTTCTCAAATTGACCTAGCTCCTCCTGCATCACATTTACCCATGATTCTTCTGCCAGTGCTTCTTTGTATGTTCGAGGTTCAATCTGCGAAATAGAGCAACTGAGTGAGAAATTAGTTTGTAATGGAGCAACTTTAGAGTAAAAGCATGTAAGGCCATGGTCGATTTGGCTTCTTATTCGAACTCCTGATTGTAGTTCCCCAATTATCAACTCCTCGGGGTGATAAGACAGAGTCCTCGGCATAACTTCACCGGGAACGTTCACCTCGCCTTCCAAATTTGTGACATTTTGTTCCGCAACTTGTTCATTAACATGAATTGTCTGGTCTGAAGATTGGATCTACTCCCCCTCAGATTCTGAATCACCTCGATCAAATGTCGGGCTATCCGAGTCAGACTCTGAATCATCATCAACTGTCGTCTGATTTTCTAGAGCAGGCTCTTGTTCTGAAGTGTGAGTTTGCTTTAAATCATCACTTTGACCACTGTGACTTGGACCAGCTTCATGATCATTGGAAATTTGTTGACGTTTTGAAGACTTTGCTGGCAATCTACTCTGGGAAGCTTCATATTCCGAAATATGTCAATTTGATTAAAATACTCTAGCTCTTCTGGTAAGTCGAATGAATCCCATAAAGAATCATAATCTCGCCATGAGTCTGCGGGTTTCTGTGGAGGCATAGTGTATCCTTGACATTCCATGTGCTGAGCTTCAATGATCCTCCCGAGACTTGGAACGAAGACCCGTCTAAGTGGACTGGAATAGCCCACAAAGATTCCTTCCAAACTCTTTGACCCAAACTTTCCATCAGGATCTAGAACTGTGCAGGGTGACTCGAACGGCTCTAGGTATTCCAGGTTAGGCTTACGTTTGTTAAGGAGCTCGAAACACGTTTTATTATGCTTCTTCACAGTAAGGACCCGGTTGAGAGTATAGCAAGCGGCAGATATGGCTTCTCCCAAAAAATTGATAGGTAATTTTGAATCAGCCAACATCGTTCATGCCGTCTCTATCAGCGTCCGATTTTTTCTTTCTGCAACTCCATCCTGCTGTGGAGTGTACGGTGTACTGAACTCTTGCTATATACCTCTTCTATCACAGAATTCTTCCATTTTGCTATTTTTGAACTCCGTACCATTATCAATTCGTAATCTGCAAATGCGGGACTGGTAAAGGTTCTCTATCTTTCTGAACAACTTCAGCAAACTCTCAAATGTTCTATCTTTAGACTTCAGGAACATCACCCACGAAAATCTCGAATAGTCATCAGTAACCACTAGGCAGTAAAGATCTCCAGTAATGCTTTTGACGTTCACAGGACCAAAGAGATCCGTGTGAAGTCTTTCGAGTGGCTTCGAGATTGAGTTCTCCATTTTTCTGGGATGAGATTTATTGTGTTTCTTTCCTTTCAGACAGCTAATACATTCTCCCTCCATGTGGAAACTCTTCAGATTAACACCATTAACAAGATCGTTATGCACCAGATGATTCATTTTACGTAGGTGAATGTGGCCCATTTTTTGATGCCACAGCACTGACTCCTTCTCAGTAGCTTTCGATACAAAACACTGAGGATGACCCGTAGTAGTAGTAGCTACACTCATGTCTAGAACATACAAGTCGTTTACCCTTGGCGCTCGCATAATGATCCACTCCTCGGGAATAACAAATCCCGGCTTCAGAATCAGACACTCCTTGTTGGTAAAATGTGTTGTGTACATCCTGTCACAAATCTGAGAAATGCTGAGCAAATTGTTCTCCAGTTCTGGTATGTAGTTGACTCGTTCAAATGTAACAACACCGTTAGATAACGTGCCCTCCCCAATAATTCGACCACATTGGTTTCCCGCGAAACCAACATAACCACCATTAAAACCTCTAACGTCAGGGTCTTTCACCCTGTCATGTGCCGGGACGCTCCACTATCCATAATCCACTTCGAAATAGATCTTGGGAGCTCCTGCACATTTCACATGCAATTTAGTTAGAAGTTGAAGCAACCCAAGCCTCCTTTGACTCAGGTAGCTCGACGTTAATGTGAGTTTTCATTGTGTACAGTGGTGGGAAGTTTTTGTCGTTCATTTCTAAACTTTTCTCAGTTCCAACCTCAACCTCTTTGTATAGAAAGAATTCGTCCTTTTTGGATGACCAGATGGTTGAACCTTCTTTGAAACATACTTCTTGCCCGGTGGGGTGGAAGAAGTTTGTTTCTCAAGCTTTTCATAATAATCCAAAGGTACATCCATCTTAACTAGTTTGGTTGAAGATGATTGTTTTGCAACACTATCAGAAACCTTTGGTTTTGATTCATTTGATGTCTTGACTTGTGATTTCGGCATCAATGTTTGTTGTGGAGGAGCAACCCGTTTGTAAAATTTATCATTTTTCTTTACTGGTTGTTCAACAGGTTTAGAATTGGTTTTATCATTTTCAGATTTTGAAATCTTCCTTTCAACAAACATAGGCGCTTTGACTTTAACATCATTTTTCTTCTTTGGATTCTCAACAACCACAGACTTAGGTTTCAAATTGGTACACTTTCGTGCAATGTGACCAATTTGGTTGCATTTGAAGCAAGTCCGGGTGTCAACATCCCGACTTTTACCATCAGTCTGAGGCTGTGAGGCCTTTTTAGCAAAGAACTCTTCATTAGTTTTTGAGAAAATTTCCGATTCTTGTTCGGAAATTGAGCTTGAGCTCTTCATAAATGTTTTCTTTTCAACAAATTTTTTTTTCTGAAAGTTCTTTCTCGGGTAATTCTTACCACCCTGATGCCCACCCAACCCTCTGTTTTGGTTGTTTTTATGAAACCGTGGTGGCGCTATTATCTTTTAGGGTGTCCTAAGATCCCTAAAACTTCTTAAGATCCCTATGAAACCCCCAAAGTATAGTAACAAGATCAGAAGTTAGTGATCAGTTAACGACGTGGTGACAGAACACACTAAGTGTTAAGTTGGGGGTGACGGGCGTCAAAGTGATAGTTGGGGTGGTGGCGGCAAATAGCCAATAGTTAGGGGTGATAAAATCCAATAACCCTATATACAAACACACAAACACATACACACGTACACACATACACACGTACACACGTACATGAGCCCGAGCTGGACAAAACTTGAGTGAGTTAACTTGTGAGAGCTCGAGCTTGGCTCGTTGTTAGTTTATCAAGCTCAATTAAATATTTATAAAGAACAAATATTACACTAAGGCTCAAGAAAGGGTCTGACGAGCTTCACCTGTCAGGCTCGATAAATAAACGAGCTTAATTTTAGGCTCAGGCTCGACAAGACTCGACTCGTTTCGAGCTTTATCTCGAGCTGATCCCGTGCAGCTCGCGAGTCGCACGACTCATTTGTACCCCTAGCACAAACACACACACACACACAAACATACATACACACACACGTACGTAAATACATACACACATGTACGCACATACATACAAACGTACACACATACTACACATACACACCCACAACATCATACACACACATACATACAAATCATGAATTTTTTGGTAAAAATCATGAATAAATTAAGAAATAGTTAATTTGGCTTATAGGGACGACATGTCGTCTCTATAGGTGAATATTTTGTTAAAATTTAATTATTTATTAATAAAAAATAAAAAAAAATATTTTTACTTATAGGGACAAAATGTCGTCTCTATAGATTAATTTGGTATATAGGGACGACATGTCGTCTCAATACGTGAATATTTTTCTTACATTTAATTATTTATTAATAAAGATTAAAAAACAAAACAAAACAAATTTATTTTTACACATAGGGAGGACATGTCTTTTCTATAGGTTAGTTAAAAAAATTTCAAATTTCTATGGATTGGTGGGAAGTTTTGCCTCCTAAATGAATTTTTTTACCTTTCAAACAATTTAGAGACGATATGTTCTTTCTATAAGTCAGTTTATTTATTTTTTAAAATTGTTATTTCAAACATTTTAGAGACGATATATCCTTTCTCTAGGCTAGTTTATTTATTTTTTTAAATTTTTATTTCAAACATTTTAGAGATGACATGTCGTCTCTATAGGTTTAAATATATATATATATATATATATATATACTAGTCAGGACCCGCGCGATGCGACGGCGGTGACAATTTACAACGCAATACTCATTTTCTATTAGGTTAACAATCCTGTCGTGATATATTGTCTACTACGTCTGTTAATTTTATTATCCCGTAGCATCCGTGGGCCTATCTATGCCATGAGCTTAACCAGTATGTCCATCAACCCATCCCGATTCTTCAAATATAGATGAAATTTAGAAAAACAAAACATGATGTATACAATAGACCAAAATTCACCAATTGTATAATTTGGTATTCACCAATTGTATAATTTGGTATTCACCAATTCTATAGTTGAATAATTTGGGTTAGAGACATGCAAACGTTTTTTAATCCAAATTAAAAAATTTCTTTATCAATTTGGCCTTATTTCCAATTAAGACTAAAGATTTAAAAAAAAAACATCAAATGGATCCTTAAATCAATTCATATAAGACTTATATGTTAGTGGGAAGTAGGGTTAGAAAAAGGAAAAAGAAAAGGTTCCCAGATATATAAAAAAGAGTTAATTACTGTTTTCGTTCTCGTGGTTTGTCAAAATTCACTATTTCAATCCATTAGTTTAAAATTGCAATTTCAGTCCATGTGGTTTCACTTTCGTAACCATTTCAGTCCACCTCGTAACCATTTCAGTCCCTGTACTTACAAAATAAATGGATTAAAATGGTTACGAAAGTGAAACCACAGTGAGTGAAATCGCAATTTTTAAACTAATGGACTAAAATAGTGATATTTGACAAACCACATGGACGAAAACAGTAATTAACTCTATACAAAATAAACGGAATGGAACACAAACTTATATTGGGTTGTTTCTTTCTTATTTCTAACTGGTCCCTAAACATCGCTAAAGGGTAAACACGTCTAATGGGTCAATGCATTCAAAATCGTCCAAAGTCTTGTTCATATCACATCCTCTGCCATTTAATTCAAAGATCTAGATCCTAATCATAGTACTATAATTTTTGCAATCACAATTAACAAATTAATAGTTTATTATAAACTGAAATTGTTTTGTAAAATGTTTAGCAAGTCAACCAGACCCAATTTTCATACTAAAACATGACCCAAGTTAACACAAACTCATTATTTCATGGCAGCTTGTGTTGTAATGTTTAGATCCTAGTTTAGAAGCTAATAGGGACACTGAAGCCAGATAATAGCTCTATGCCTCTATCTAAAAAAAGAGAATTGTATCACAATACAGTTCTATACTCTCAATTACACAGTCAAAGCATTTCAATTACACACTCAAGTTTGTGAATACAAAAGGTGAATATTTTTTACCAAAATAAAAGGTAATATGGGTTGCACAAAGAAGAGAAAAAATATAAGAATCATATCATGATATTGGCATATGATAATCCTTAAAAACACACTAAATGTTCAACCCTCTTCTTCATTGGTCCAAGAATGTCGGATGGAAGTTGTTCTTCTCTTGGCCCAAGTTTTTCCATGGTACGACCACTTCAGTCTTCATGCACCCACTCCACCTAAAACAACTCCATCAAGAATAAATTTATTATTTCAAACAAAAAAATCAAGAAAATAATAATGCACTTATGAACTTCCTGCCAAATCTTATACACCAGCAAAGAGTTAAAAATGTAAATTTACTTTAGCAGCAAGGCTCATAGAATGTGTACCCTTCAAAAAGCCATGTAAGAATCCAAGTGAGAAAGGTTAAACTAACAAAAATGGTTTCTACAGCAGCAAGGCTCTTGAAAAGCACAAATACATCAAATATAGCAAACTATACAAACAATCAGACTCATTAACCAACCATCCAAAGCTCTCCTAACTCTAGTACCTAGTCACTGAACTTCAAATCTGGGCATAGTCAAAGATGTTGACTTTGACTGAATAGTTGAAAGCTTGACTTTAAGACCAGGGGTCATCACGGTTGTCATCCCATTCGAGAGCACATTCTTGTTTATTAATGACAATGAACTTAGTCATTACGTTTTATGCCCTAAATCCGAATTCCATAGCAAAGTATGTTACAAAAAAAAAATTACAACAGGTAAACATAATATCTTACAAATAAAAAAAGAGAACCATGGTCTGCATACAAGTCAAGGTTGAATTGAGCAACTCGAGCTCACTCAAGTCTTACATTGAGCTCAGGTTCAAGCTAAAAAAAACAAAAAAAAGGGTAAAATGGTGTTTTGGTTAACCCAACCCAGCTCATTTGTTATTTATAAATACAAAAACAAAATGGATAAATTCATGAAGTTTGGTTTACAACAAATGTGCACATGATACCTTGTGATGATGAAATTTTACCCCAAAAAAAAGTGTCTTCATCAGGTTGGCCATCAAAGTTTGAAAATTGAAAATCCTTTTATAAAGCTACATTTATAAGATTGGTGTAGATATTGCTCCTTGTGTGTGAATTAATTTTAATGGCATAAAAAATTGAAAAACTTGATAACCATGAGCGGGTCTTTTAAAATCTCAAGCACCAAAAACCAACGGTAGGCGGTCTGGTTCGGTTTGTTGGTTTTGTTGGCACAGACTATATGAATAGAGGGCTCACCAAGTTCATATGCTTTAGCTGCCACCTTGGCTGCAATATGCGTAGAAATCTTGTGAGTGTTAGTGAACGGTGTAACCTGTTCAGCCAGAGGTACTTTGGCTGTTCTATTGAACACAGAAATAAAATAAACACTATTAGATTACATAATAATAATAATAATGTACATTGTATAATTTAATAGTGATGAATAGGCGATAAAAACCCACCCGCCTTTTTATTTTATTATATTTATCCATATGCGCAAGAAAGATTATATTTTATCGTCATATCTATTCATGTTTGCAAGAAATAAAGTTTTATAACAAAAAAACACAAGCTGTGTCATCCAAGCACATGCTTGAGCACAAATTTTAGCTCATTTAGAGTTATCAAGTCGAGCCAAGCTAGTCCTACCTCTTGTTATGCAGCCCTACATCTAAATGTCATAAAGCAATTGGTTATTAGAATTAGCTAACAAAATTAAACTGCCAACTTACAAGTGCTAAAAGCATGTCCTCATGAACATGGGCTGCAGCAGAAATTTTCAAACCAGACCAAATCTGGGGAAAATGTATGCATTCTTGGCCTGAAACGGATGAAATAAGATTACTTGAATTCCCCTAATTTCCTGTTACATATCATAGACCAGTATTGTGTAAGGTTCAAAAAAGCATACCCGGCCTCACACATGTGCCTTACCATTATATCCAACAGGTTCAAACGGACTCCCACTGACGAATATAGCACGACCCTATAATTACCAACATAGAAACATACATGTAAGCATAACCTTAGGTTAATGAAATCCGAACAATGTTTGGTTTATTAACCATACCAAAGTTGGACACTTAAATCTGACACAATTAGGGGGTGTTTAGATTAGCGTTTTAGAACTACTTACAATGGTAGGTGTTGAAATTTTCAACCACAATTATTCTATTTGCCTCACCTGCGCCTTAAGCCGTTTTTTTCATACAAAAATCATGCCTCGCTTACTCCTAATCATACTCTAGTATATCATGAACTAATCATCTGTAAACAACCACCGAGCAAAAAGAGAAAAATCCCAGTAAATAATAAACCATTAAATTTGGAATAAGATTGTTAGATAAAAACATAAGCTTAAAAGCTTCAAATCAACCCCTTTGACGTATTACCAAACCCATCCACAACCCACTCAACCACAAAGAGCATAATCCAACTAACTTTTTGTCTAGTTTAGTCCATAACTGAAACAGTTAATACCGGGATTCTATCAGAATACTTTTTCCTGATATGAGCAGCCTCGTCTTCTGGCCTCACTGAGAACCTTGGATACGAAAGAAAATACTTGGTGTTGTAACCAGGTATTGCATATTGTGACTTAGCCATTTTATCCAACAAAATCTGCAAAAAATAGAAAATCAAATGGGGTTCAACAGTCAATTTATACCAAATGGTTTCACCAGTTATGCTCATCCGAGTTAAAAACAAAACAAACCATTATGACCTGAAGAGGTTTCAAACGCTATTCACGCCAACCCTCGTCACTCATTTCGAAAACAATAAATATGGTTGTAATTATTATTTATAGTTATCTAATACATTTTTATAAAAAAAAAAAAAACATTTCGACCCATCCATTTTAATAAAACTCGTTTTAACACAAACCAAAATGCCGACTTTTTAAAACCCACCCTAACCTGTACCAGACCTCACTTATATTTTTAATATCTTTCATCCCTAACATAGATTAACCCTAACAGTTGCAACTCATAACACTTATGGTCCTAATAAATATACCAATTCACTATATACTATAATTTTGAAAGCCCCTTCTATTTTAAGAAAAGTTTCAGATTAAATTGTTCTTTTGAGACCTTCATGCGGCAAACAAACTTCTCTCTATCGATTTTTTTTTTAAATGGACTATTAACATCACATATAAATGCATGTTCATAGTTGTTGAAGACACACTTTACTTCAAATAAAAACGCCAGTCGTCTAAAAGATTCCTTGGGATATGAACTAAATTAACACCCTTTGCTAAGTCCTCTAATATACAGCTTTTAAGAAAAATATAATAGTTCTCAAGATTATAAGAAGTAAATTAATGCTTACCTTTGAGTAACCAAAATCACATATCTTCAATCTGAGCACAGGGCTTCCATCTATCAATGTGAACAACAAAGTCAGACCAATAAACAAAACAAGCAAACCACAGAAAAAAACCAGCAATACATCGAAAAAAAAAGCAGAACAAACAAAAAAGAGCTCAGAAAGAAATAATGGACTGAAGCTACGCACACCAAACCAAAGACCTACCCCAGCAAAGATAATAATGCAGAACGACAAACCACAACCAACAGTCCATCTCGTCGCCTCTAAGATCGTGTAGCTACCTTATTAAGCAAGATTTTGTAAGCATTAAAGTAGTCGGGGTACAGAAACCGCACTTTGTTGCAGTCGTGGTCTAATGTGTGTGCCAAATACAAAGCCACTCGTAAACGCATTGAGGTATCTCGAAAACACTTGCATATCTCTAAAGCTCGATATAAACATAACAAAATTAACATTGTTCGATTCATACAATCAAAATCAAGGATATTCATTAGAATTTTTACAATTTAATAGCACACAAAACACAATAAAATAACTAACTTAGGGCCCGTGGTCATTTTCTATCAAATCAGTTAGAAACATACAAAAGTTATCAATGTTTAATTATTTTGTTATAAATTTTCACGGGTTGATGAAACATCTCATACAACTAATTACTAATCTTGGGTTTGTAAGCATTTTCTATAAAAAAAAACGTGAATACAAAAATCCATTTGCACAATCAGTTAAGTTATATACAAATTATACAATATTTCATAATTAAAACCTTGGAGGATGGGAAGCTTTTTATCTCAAGAAATCTTCCACCCATCTTGGGATGAAAACACTATGTAAATATATAACAATATCAGAAATCAATTAAAAATGAGACTACTAACTTGAGAATCGCTATAATCGGAAACAATAAGAATTTTCGTGAACAAAACAACAAAAAAACAAACCCGGTTAATCAAGTAGACTCCATATCCATGTCAGGCAACAACAGTTAACATCTCCTTCTACCGCAAGATTCTGAAAGGGTAACACCAAAGTCTTCAGATTGTTATGATTAGAAACGGTTACAACAATTAGGGTTTCGCTATATACAAACACACAAACACATACACACGTACACACATACACACGTACACACGTACATGAGCCCGAGCTGGACAAAGCTTGAGTGAGTTAACTTGTGAGAGCTCGAGCTTGGCTCGTTGTTAGTTTATCAAGCTCAATTAAATATTTATAAAGAACAAATATTACACTAAGGCTCAAGAAAGGGTCTGACGAGCTTCACCTGTCAGGCTCGATAAATAAACGAGCTTAATTTTAGGCTTAGGCTCGACAAGACTCGACTCGTTTCGAGCTTTATCTCGAGCTGATCCCGTGCAGCTCGCGAGTCGCACGACTCATTTGTACCCCTAGCACAAACACACACACACACACAAACATACATACACACACACGTACGTAAATACATACACACATGTACGCACATACATACAAACGTACACACATACTACACATACACACCCACAACATCATACACACACATACATACAAATCATGAATTTTTTGGTAAAAATCATGAATAAATTAAGAAATAGTTAATTTGGCTTATAGGGACGACATGTCGTCTCTATAGGTGAATATTTTGTTAAAATTTAATTATTTATTAATAAAAAATAAAAAAAATATTTTTACTTATAGGGACAAAATGTCGTCTCTATAGATTAATTTGGTATATAGGGACGACATGTCGTCTCAATACGTGACTATTTTTCTTACATTTAATTATTTATTACTAAAGATTAAAAAACAAAACAAAACAAATATATTTTTACACATAGGGAGGACATGTCTTTTCTATAGGTTAGTTAAAAAAAATTCAAATTTCTATGGATTGGTGGGAAGTTTTGCCTCCTAAATGAATTTTTTTACCTTTCAAACAATTTAGAGACGATATGTTCTTTCTATAAGTCAGTTTATTTATTTTTTTAAATTGTTATTTCAAACATTTTAGAGACGATATATCCTTTCTCTAGGCTAGTTTATTTATTTTTTTAAATTTTTATTTCAAACATTTTAGAGATGACATGTCGTCTCTATAGGTTTAAATATATATATATATATATAGGGGAAGGTTCTATGCAGAACACTAAATATTGCGAGAACACGCAGAACAAAATGAATCTCTCATTTTTTCAATCCTAAAAACCTAAAAAGTAAATGAAAATGTAAGATTTATTGTTTCTCACACCAGAATTTAAAACAAAATATGAAAAATCTTTAGTTTTTAAATAACCTACACATATGTAGGTTATGTGTAGGCTAAATTACATACATGTATGTAGACTATGTGTAGGGGAAAATATATGATTTTTTATGTATATATAATACACATATGAATGTAAGAAACATAAAATTTAAGAAATATGAACCTTAAATCCCAAAATTTAGTGATTTAGAGTTGTTCTTTTTGTTCTCGCAATAATTAGTGTTCTGTAATGATCCTTACCTATATATATATATATATATATATATATATATATTTAGTTAAAAAACAAGAATAAATTTATAAACTTAATTGGGTTTGTAGGGACGACATGTCGTCTCTCTATGCGAATAACTTTTTTTTTAATTATTTATTAACCAAAACTAAAAAACAAAACAAAATTATGTTTCCCTATAGAGACGATATGTTCTTTCTATAGGTTAGTTTATTTATTTTTTAAAATTTTTATTTCAAACATTTTAGAGACGACATGTCGTCTCTATAGGTTTAAATATATATTTTCAGTTAAAAAACAAGAATAAATTAATAAACTTAATTCGGTTTATAGGGCCGACATGTCGTCTCTATATGCGAATAACTTTTTAATATTTTTAATTATTTATTAAGCAAAACTAAAAAAACAAAACAAAATTATGTTTCCCAATAGAGACGACATCGTCTCTATATGTTAGACTTTTTTTTCCAGGATAAATTTGGAATGGTGGAAATTTTGCCGTCTAAATTAAAATTATTTTTGACTAGTCAAACTTTTTAGAGACGACTCTATAAGTTAAACTTAATTTTTTATTTTTTTTTAATTTTCATACATATTGATTATTAATAAAATAAAATTAAAAGAAAAATATTTAAAGTTATAGAGACAACATGTCGTCTTTATAAGTTAAAATGTTTTTTTAAAATTTCCAATTCAACAAACTAGTAAATAAAAACAAAAAAAAATTATTTTCACCTTATAGAGAGAATATGTCGTTTCTATAAGGTAACCTATCTTAAAAGACACGAAAACCCTATAGAAAGGACATGTCCCCTCTATAGGTGTCGTTCTTATAGGGGTTTTTTCTTGTAGTGTTTGTTACTAGTTGTACTGTTTTGGGATGAGTTTTCAGCAAGTAAGTTGTTTTGCTTTTCTTTTGTTTTCATTTATATGTATCTTAGTTCTTGTTCCAGCAAGTAATATGTGTTTTTTCTTTATGTAACTATAAGTAGGTGATTTCTATAAAAAAATTAGTGGAATAGAGGAGCTTTAGAGTTCACACAACTATAAATATCATAATGTTTAAGAATAATCAGCCTATAATCTTTTATTAGTTTATAACTGTTGTAAGATACAATATATAACTAATATAGAGGAAAATTAAGTTTTTAGCGTTTATGAGGCACGATTTTGGATCGAAGAAAGCAGGGACCTTTTTTCGGCAAAAGGGCCCCAATTCTATAGTTCGCTTTAGGCCTCCAAAGTGCTTAAGCCGGCCCTGTGAATGAGCTCGTTAAGGAAAATGAAGAAGAGAAAGAAAGGTTCAATGGAATTATAGAAGAGTTGATGGTTGAAAGGGAAAACTATAAAAGTGGAGAAAGATGCGTGTGAGGATATAGCTTAGTTCAGGGGCGGACCCACATAGGTTGGATCAGGGTCTCCGGACCCCAATATTTTCTAAATATTTAGTAGATTGGTATGTTGAATTTTTGAAGAATCCCATAAAAATAATTAGTTGGACCCCATAATGTTAAAACTAAGACTGTTGTAGTGGTAAATTTGTTGTTTATAAAACAATAAAAGTCCCCAGCTGGACCCTCAATGTTTCATCTTTTTGTTTTTTAGAAGTCTTTTGAATAATCCTAGAAGGTTTTAATTGCTATTATTGTTGATTGTTATTGGGAACCCACGTATCATGTTTACACTAATATTACATAATCCTTGTATAAACCATATTTATTATTTAATCTTTGTATAAACGTACTTTTATTATTTGCTGGAAAAATTTACACCTTGAAATATTTGAATTCAAAGACATCGTTGCAGATCAAGGTGTCAATTTTAGCTGTTATGATAGATATGGTATCTTTATGTGGAAAAATATGTTGAAATTCTTGATATGGAAAATAAATACGTTGACTTAAATATAAGGTTGAAAATTTCAACACACTGTTAGATATGCATATACAAGAGCTTGACAAACTAAGTGAGGTAACCACCAAATTACTCACGCATAGTTAGTGTATTTTGGTGTGTCCTTCTGTTCGAATTGGCTAGATGATTGGTGTGTTGAGTAGGCTAGGAAGTGTCTAGTGATTGAGACTAAATCACTTGGAAATGTAAATGATTGAGTCATGGTTTACTTATTAATTAGGCTCAATCCGACATCTCTTAGTGATTGAATGTTGCAACTATATAAACCCAATCATTTGCAATTTCTCATTATTAATAAATTGTTTGCCGTGAAGAAACCGTCGGTCAACAGGGCCATAACCGTCTTTTTAGAAGATCCTGACCGTAATAATTCAGACGGTTATCTTCGAGATTGAATCTCATCCGTTCAAACCCAACAAATTTGGCAGTTTTTTTTTCAACGCAGGTTAAGGTTTCCTGTGTTTTCTGCGTTTTTCTAGCTACGTGGGTACGCTCCCTCAACCTTGTCGGTTCATCTGGGATAACTTCTACGTGGAATTTAGCATACTAGATGTATATATATGTCCGTGTATTCTTTGTATTACATCATTTTCAATAAAGGATATCAATGTAAGGTCGTTATTTTATGTGTTTATGATGTTTGTTATGTTTCGAAAATAGTTTCTTATTTAGTTTGGTTGTTTTGCTTCAGTTATGATCGATGGATTCAGTTACGGGGAAAAATGTAAGTTGTTAATTTATATGGCATCGTGTTTATTTAACCATGTTTGTTCATTTGAATAATGATGCTTTGTTTTTCAGTTTGCTGGGTTGGACAGCGTTGTGGATATGAAGCAGACAACAGTTATGAAGTCTTCTAATATAGTTGGAAATGTATATATCATTTTGTTTTGTCAAGTATTGGGATTTACATAGCATAGTGTTTTTTACAATCGTTTTGTGTTTGTAGCAATCGTTTGTGTTATTATTGTAACAAATCATTGACATGCTTTTTTTGTCAGGTTGTAGCTGACGAGTTTGTGGATGGTCATTTGCATGAATTTGCTCATTGCTCTAATAAGAATGTACATTTATATAAACAAGCTTATGATGAAGTTTCTGTTATCATTTATCATATTGTGTGTTATTTAAAATCATTGTGTTATTTACAGATATTGTGTTTTTTGTTTTGTTTTTTTTTTTTTTTTTGTAATATACTATGACAATAGTGATTGACAGTTGTGTTTTTTTTTCTTTTTCCAGGTGGTGGCTGACAACATGTTTGTGGATGATCATTTTCAACGTTGAGTAAGATATCTGATGAAATTGGAAACGTGCGTAATAATTCTTGTAAAATATTTTATTATGTTGTGTATTATTTAAAATCATTGTGTTATTTTACAGATACTGTGTTTTTTGGTTTATTTTTGTAATATACTATGACAACAGTGATTAACAGTTGTTTTTTTTCTTTTCCAAGTTGTGGCAGACAACATTTTTGTGGATGATCATTTTCAAAAGTTGAGTAAGATATCTGATGAAACTGGAAATGTACGTAATAATTCTTTTAAAATTGTAAGATAACATTGTATTAGTTCAACATGGTAGTTTATTTTATTAATGAGTATATTGTTTTTCAGTTTGAAGAATTGTTTGGAGTACTTCCTGACTTGACTATGTCTTCAAACGGAGCTGCAAAGGTAAATCGTTTATGTTAAAGTATGTAAATTATTTTGTTAGTGATAGTTGGTGATGTTTATGCTGAATCTTATTATGTTTGATTATATTTTGTTTTGTAAATTTCAGAACAAATCTAAAGGCTTTGACTTGGAGTTTGGTGCTTTGGTTGGATGTCCTGACAAATCTACGAAGCATGAGATCAACAAGGTTGGTTCCATAACTATATGTTTAGCTGTGTTTAGTTAATATTCTAGATGAATGACTGACATATTATTCTCTAGCCTCGTAATTTCAGAAGAATTAATCAAATGGTAAAGGCGCTGAAGAATTGGAAGTGGGATGAGGTGATTGAAATCGACAGTTTTGGTGAAGATTAGTTATGTTGTTTTTTTATGTATGATGATGGTTAGATGGTGAAATGGTTTGTAATCATTTCGTATTTATTTGTCATTGTATTTTTATTTTAATGGATTCTTATGTTTGTTATCAAAAGTTAGTTAGGATTTTGAATTTCAATATGTGTTTTTGTGTAAATTTTGTAATACATTATATTTTAGTAATGATACTGTGTTGAGTTGGAGTTTTTTTATGTGTGTATTTTCCCTTCACTTAAACATGTATGTTTTTCTTTGTTTGTAATATTTTCGTTATAATTTAAAGGGCAATTAATATTTTCGTTGATTCATGCATAGTAAGCCGTATACCAGTTTAAGTTTCCCGTGTTTAATTAATGGTTTGTGTGTTTATAGTAATAATTGTATGTAAGCGTGTGTCTCTTCAGTTATTTGTATCGTTTCCCGGAGCAGTTTTTACATCATGTAACCGTTGTTGCCATTAATAGTTTCGCGTTAGTGACCATAAGCCTTTTATATATATATATATAGGCTAAAGCTAGGTAGAAAACCCTCCATTTTGAGAAAACCCTAGAAAACCCAACCTCCCGACATTTTTTTTTTTTTGAAAAAAATAACACATGTAATATACATGTTTTTAAGAGTTTTGGGCCAAAAAAAAACAAAAAAGCGCCGAAGGAATGTTTTAAAAAAAACAAATTTCAGCAAGTTTCAGCCTTTTTTGCCTAACACATGTTAGTCACCCGAAGTTTGCTGAAATTTGTTTATTTTTTTTAAAAACATCCCTTCGACGCTTTTTTGTTTTTTTTTTTTGGCCCAAAACTCTTAAAAACATGTATATTACATGTGTTATTTTTTTCAAAAAAAAATGTCGGGAGCTTTGAAAAAAATGTCGGGAGATTTGAGTTTCCAGAGTTTTCTAAAAACATAAGGGTTTTCTTCTTACATAAAATTTCTTCTCATTTGAACTCTCCACTATATATATATATATATATATATATATATATATATATATATATATATATATACGGTAGGGATGGTGTACAAAGTGTCTAAAGTGTGAGAAGTGTAAGAAGTGTTTTAAACCATTAGATCTTTGATCTAATGGTTAAGATCAATAGGGACCAAATTATAAATTGTGTTTTAATTATATGGACTGATTTGAAAATTGTAGGGGTAATAGTGTCTTTGTATATGTTTCAAATTAGGTAACCTCTCCTAAATTCTAGCGATTCACTCCTAAATTCTAGTGATTCAAATTTAACTGCTAAATTCTATCGATCCTAAATTCTAAAAATACAGAAATATGTAACTGCTACAAGAAATGTATAACACTATACATCCATCATATAACACTATACATCCATCATATAACACTATAACACCATATAACACTATGTAACACTATATAACACTATATAAAAATATATAACACTATACATCCATCATAGACATGCTACCAGAAAAATATAACACTATATAACACTATGCATCCATTATATAACACTATATAAACCAAAGAACACTATATAACACCATGTAACACTATATAAAAATATATAAAACCATACAGTTCTGAATGGTGGTTGCACTACAGAATTAATAATTAATGGTGTTATATAATGTCTTTTGGTGGTTTCACTACATAATTATATAACACTACAGAATTATATAACACCAAAAACCATTATATAACACCATATAACACATGTAACATTATATAACACTATATACAAATATATAACACTATGCAGTTCTGAATGGTGGTTGCACTACAGAATTATATAACACTACAGAATTAATAACTAGTGAACGAGATGCCACAAATTCATAGATTAATTCTTAAATTCAAATTCCTATAATAAAGGGTGGCGGTTATTTTAGGCAGTTATCTTTTAATCAATTAATTGAAAGAAATAGAAAATTACTAATTCACCCTTTTGAATTAATTTAGATATAGGACACTTGTCATCACCGCATTATTTCTCACCCTTCTCACAATATTAGATTAATGTACAGGATCCTCTACCTATATATATATATATATCTATATACAGACATTTCATTTATATTGTATCTCAAGTTATTTAAGTTTTACCGATATCTAATTAAAAAGTAAACTTTTTTCAATGGCTTCATCAAGTAATCAAGGAGAGGATTTGAAGGAACTCTTTTATAAAGCAGTGATGGAAAAATTTGAAGCTGAGATAGAGATTGCTAGAGATCTAAGGAAATGCTTTGATGCTTTGAAGAATGGAGCTGGCTCTTGTGATGTTGTATCTGAGACCTTGCGTTTATTGCCTCCAACTGCTGTTCGTGACCTGGCACTTTTGAATAACAGTGAGAATGTGACGAAAGATGTTCAGTTAATGTCACAAATGTTAGACTTATTTAAACAAGTTAACGATTCAATAGAGTTGAAGCGTAGGTTTTTACTTTCCTATAAGTAATTTTGTTAAGTTTAGTCATAGTTTTTGTTATAGTGAAGTGGTTTGTAATCAATTAAGAGTTATTGGTGGTATTTTTATTTTAATGGAATGTTTTGTTTTGTTTCTCAAAAGTTAGTCTGGATGAATTGTGTTTTTTATAATGGTCGTTTTTTTTTATTTTATTGGAATGTTATGTTAATTTGTTTTACTATCGATGTAGGTGAAGTTGTCCTACAAACCTGATAACATGAATTGTGTTTTTTACAATGGTTTGTGTTTTACCAACGAAATTGTATATTATAGTATATACATTGTGTTTTTTTGGCTTTTTTGTAATATACTTGTGAGATCTTGATAACATCAATTGCTTTTTTTTTTTTTTGTATATGTAGCCTGCATGTTTATCATTTATTACAAGTTATGAATGTGTTTTAAAAAGCAGTTGTAGAAAAATGAAAACTCTTAACATCAACAGTTGTTTTTTATTCTAATTGAATCTTATGTCTTGTTTCTCAAAAGTTAGTCTGGTATGATATTGAATTTGAAATAGTTTTTTGTGTAGTATTTTTAATACATTACATTGTGGTTATTTAATCATATATTATTTCAAACATTTAGTATCTCCAGTTTAATTTGTTTTAGAATAGATGTAAGTGAAGTTGTCCTACAAACCTGATAACATGAATTGTGCTTTTTACAATGGTTTTTGTTTTATCAACGAAATTGTATATTATAGTTCACATTGTGTTTTTTTGGCTTTTGTGTAATATCCTTGGGAGATCTTGATAACATCAATTGTTTTTTTTTCTGTATATGTAACCTGCGTGTTTATCATTTATTACAACTCATGAATGTGTGTTAAAAATCAGTTGTAGAAAAGTGAAAACTGCTAACATCAACAGTTGTTTTTTATTCTAATTGAGTCTTATGTTTTGTTTCTCAAAAGTTAGTCTGGTATGATATTTGTTTTACTATAGATGTAGGTGAAGTTGTCCTACAAACCTGTTAACATGAATTGTGTTTTTTTCAATGGTTTGTGTTTTACCAACGAAATTGTATATTATAGTATATATTGTGTTTTTTTGGATTTTGTGTAATATCCTTGGGAGATCCTGATAACATCCATTGCTTTTTTTATATATGTATCCTGCATGTTTATGATTTATTACATGGTGGTTATTTAATCATATATTATTTCAAATATTTTAATATCTTGAGTTTAATTTGTTTTACTATAGACGTAGGTGAAGTTCTCCTACAAACGCCGATAATATGAATTGTGTTTTTTACAGTGGTTTGTGTTCTACCTACGAAATTGTATATTATAGTATACATTGTGTTTTTTTGGCTTTTGTGTAATATCCTTGGGAGATCCTGATAACATTAATTGTTTTTTTTTTTGTATATGTATCCTGCATGTTTGTCATTTATTACAACTCATGAATGTGTGTTAAAAAGCAG
This sequence comes from Helianthus tuberosus, assembly GCA_030545235.1. NCBI lineage: Eukaryota > Viridiplantae > Streptophyta > Magnoliopsida > Asterales > Asteraceae > Helianthus > Helianthus tuberosus. The sequence continues at coordinate 68,509,355 of CM060358.1, read as the reverse complement.
TTGTAGAAAAGTGAAAAGTGCTAACATCAACAGTTGTTTCTTATTCGAATGGAATCTTATGTTTTGTTTCTTAAAAGTTAGTCTGGTATGATATTGAACTTCAAATAGTTTTTTGTGTAGATTTTTGAATACATTACATTGTGGTTATTTAGTCATATATTATTTAATATCTTTAGTTTAATTTATTTTACTATAGTTGTAGGTGAAGTTGGCCTACAAACCTGATAACATGAATTGTGTTTTTTACAATTGTTTTTGTTTTACCAACGAAATTGTATATTATAGTATACATTGTGTTACAAAATGTTTGTAGAAAGGTCAATACTTGCTAACATCAACAATTGTTTAAGATTGTGTTAATACAATGTTAAACCGCTTTCATTAACAGTTTTTTTTTATATAAGTTACGTGGTTGGTTAGTCTTATTTTATCACATGGTCCTATATGAAAAGCGGTTGTATACATTGTGTTTATATATAAACATTTACATATCAAATTGTCTCAATTGTTTTTCATTTGTTATATTTTATATTGTAGCCCCATAGATCATAAAATGGAAAAGCTTGGGTTTGCAATGATCGTCGATGAAATATTCACAAGGCTCCCTGCCAAAGCTATTGGTTGTTTGAAATGTGTTTGCAAAGATTTCCGTAACGAACTGTCAACTCATTTGTTTGAGATGATGCATTTTTGTCGAATTGGAAACTCACTACATAAGAAATATCTCTCCTTGCAAGATATGTCAACTGTTGTTGACGACGTAATAGGTGGGAATTTGGATGTGGTTACAAGCAAACCCATCACTTTTCCTGATAATGTTCACCCTAGATTCTTACATATTCTAGCGTCGTTTAATGGGCTGTTGTTAGTGTGCAATGAACAGACTTGCTGTGAGCTGATCCTTTGGAATCCAACAACCAGGAGCCATAAGTTGTTGTCCGACGACTACTTTCGTCATTGGTATGGTCGAAACTGTGATACAGGTGGAATGTATTTTGATGAAACCAATGATCTTAAAGTGCTTCACATCAAACATTTTTTTTTGGATGTCGTTACTGCTCGTCTTTATTCACGACGTCGTGAGACGTGGAGAGAAATAGATTTCTTGAGGGGAGCTAATTTCGGTGCTCGGGGTTATTCATGGTCTCCCGGAATTTATTCTGGCAAAACCATATATTTCATGTGTTCAAAAAAGTGGTTTCCACCTTTGGAGAGGTATATAGTTGCTTTCGATGTTATTATCGAAACTTTTAGAATCCTTCGTTTTCCTGAAAGTATGGAAGTTACTCCTTGGCAAGGACATTTTCTGAGCATTGCAAAGAAGCTCCATTTTATTGTCGTTGAAACGTCTCTCGAGTTAACTGCTGATTTGCACAAAGTTGAAGATGAAGCCTTCATCAAGGTGTTTTCTATCAATAATCTTCATATAATTGATTATGAAGAAACTCTCGAATGGTCCAATATATTTCAAAACAACAAGTGGTTGATAAGAAACGTTTGGGGTGGTGTTGTTGAAGCTGACCTGAGCAATGTAGTTTTTAAATACCTCCAACATGTTGATTCCTACAACGGTTCAAAACGAGCATTATTTATTGAAACCACTGTTTCGCCGATCGATTAGAAACTATTTTGCTATATTATAGGGAATGGTGGTCATTTTTTCGAACTTTCTTTATTGTTTGAAGTAGTTCCGTATGTATAAGTGTATTAACAATTGTCTGCATAGATATTTAATTCCGATTGGTGTTATTTAATCATATATTTTTTCGAACATTTAATATTTTCAGTTTAATTTGTTTTACTATAGATGTAGGTGAAGTTGTCCTGCAAACCTGATAACATGAATTGTGTTTTTTACAATGGTTTGTGTTTTACCAACGAAATTGTATATTATAGTATATATTGTGTTTTTTTGGCTTTTTTTGTAATATCTTTGTGAGATATTGATAACATCAATTGTTTTTTTTTTTTTTTGTATATGCAGCCTGCATGTTTTTTTTATCATTTATTACAAGTCATGAATGTGTGTTAAAAAGCAGTTGTAGAAAAGTGAAAACTGCTAACATCAACAGTTGTTTTTTATTCTAATTGAATCTTATGTTTTGTTTCTCAAAAGTTAGTCTGGTATGATATTGAATTTCAAATAGTTTTTTGTGTAGTATTTTTAATACATTACATTGTGGTAATTTTATCATATATTATTTCAAACATTTAATATCTTCAGTTTAATTTGTTTTAGTATAGATGTAAGTGAATTTAATATCTTCAGTTTAATTTGTTTTAGTATAGATGTAAGTGAAGTTGTCCTACAAACCTGATAACATGAATTGTGTTTCTACAATGGTTTGTGTTTTATCAACGAAATTGTATATTATAATATACATTGTGTTTTTTTGGCTTTTGTGTAATTTCCTTGGGAGATCTTGATAACATCAATTGTTTTTTTTTCTGTATATATGTAACCTGCATGTTTATCATTTATTACAACTCATGAATGTGTGTTAAAAAGCAGTTGTAGAAAAGTGAAAACTGCTAACATCCACAGTTGTTTTTTATTCTAATTGAGTCTTGTGTTTTGTTTCTCAAAATTTAGTCTGGTATGATATTTGTTTTACTATATATGTAGGTGAAGTTGTCCTACAAACATGTTAACATGAATTGTGTTTTTTACAATGGTTTGTGTTTTACCAACGAAATTGTATATTATAGTATATATTGTGTTTTTTTGGCTTTTGTGTAATATCCTTGGGAGATCCTGATAACATCAATTGCTTTTTTTTTGTTATATGTATCCTGCATGTTTATGATTTATTACATTGTGGTTATTTAATCATATATTATTTCAAACATTTAATATCTTCAGTTTAATTTGTTTTACTATAGATGTAGGTGAAGTTGTTCTACAAACCTGATAATATGAATTGTGTTTTTTACAGTGGTTTGTGTTTTACCTATGAAATTGTATATTATAGTATACATTCTGTTTTTTTGGCTTTTGTGTAATATCCTTGGGAGATCATGATAACATTAATTGCTTTTTTTTGTATATGTATCCTCCATGTTTGTCATTTATTACAACTCATGAATGTGTGTTAAAAAGCAGTTGTAGAAAAGTGAAAACTGCTAACATCAACAGTTGTTTGTTATTAAAATGGAATCTTATGTTTTGTTTCTCAAAAGTTAGTCTGGTATGATATTGAATTTCAAAAAGTTTTTTTGTGTAGATTTTTGAATACATTACATTGTGGTTATTTAGTCATATATTATTTAATATCTTCAGTTTAATTTAGTTTACTATAGATGTAGTGAAGTTGGCCTACAAACCTGATAACATGAATTGTGTTTTTTACAATTGTTTTTGTTTTACCAACGAAATTGTATATTGTAGTATACATTTTGTTACAAAATGTTTGTAGAAAGGTCAATACTTGCTAACATCAGCAGTTGTTTAAGATTGTGTTAATACAATGTTAAACTGCTTTCATTAACAATTTTTTTATATAAGCTACGTGGTTGGTTAGTCTTATTTTATCACATGGTCGTGTATCAAAATCGGTTGTATACATTGTGTTTATATATAAACATTGTAAGATCGGGATTCGATTAAACGAGTCGTTCAGAAGAGTTCTCGATCAACACGAAAGGCAGAATCAGACGTATTGATGTTATAACAGCTAGATTTGCACGTAGAATCACTTTAACTGTCGATTGTATTGATTTGATCGTGTTTACAGATCGTTCGACACTTCGGCAGCACTTCGTGTTCGGAATCAGATTGTTACAAATGAAGATCCAAGACTACCTATTTATAGGAATGCCAGACCCCACGAACCATTTCATGCTTTCTGGCCAGACCCCACGAACCATTTCATGCTTTCTGGCCAGACCCCATGAACTTGCTAGACCTCACGAACTGGCCAGACCTCACGAACTGGCCAGACCTCACGAACTGGTTAGCTCGTGCGAGGTGGCTGGTTCAGGTCTGTTTCCCGTTTCTCTCGTACTACGTGTCCTGGTCTATCTATTCTAGTTACATGACTCGATACAAGACATAAGACGAAGTCAACATACATATATATTAACAAACTCCCCCTTGGATGATGACGAGTCTTCAGTGTGTCGAGTCTTCAATCTTGATCAATCTTCTCGCTCTCTCCAAAGTATTCTCCATTGTACGCATCTTTATCAAACTCTTTCTTACTCTTCCAGAATCTCAACCTTACTCTTCAAACTTTCTAATTCTCTTGATCAGATCTCTTGATTCATTAAGCTCGTCAGCATTATGTCACACCCTGACTTTTAAGGAAGCGTGGTTATTTGGTGTGACTTCTTAATACCATAGCATTCAATCATAACAATGCTATATGATAAAACCAAAAGATATTCATCCATTAATTACGTTTAGAAAATAACACAACAACTTGTCTTTGAGAATATCGATACCAAATTATGTTACAACCCATGACGTGTTTAAACAAGTTCATAAAGACTCCACAAACGACTATAAATAAAACCTGAGTTTAGAGACGTGTATCCCGTCCAGGAATAGAATACACCCCCTAAACTTGACAACCATGGATAACATCTTTTATTAAAATGCAGCTTGACGACACATGCATACCCTTCCAGATCCATTAGTTTCCTCAAATACATGTAGTTTAAAAATATCAACAAAAAGTTGAGCGAGTTCATGTGTATGTGAGTATATATAAACCTTTAAAGTATGTCTTGTATGTATAAATGTCCCTGGTATGTAGCAATAAGGAAAAAGAGGTCACCAATGGGTTGCAAAGCCAATGGTATGTGTGAAATGGTGCAGGAAGACTCAAACCTAGCAAATTTGTCTCCGGGATGAAGACATAGTCACCACTATGGGCCGCCCCGGCCTCATGGGTGTGGGCTCGCTACACCCAAATAGATCTATCACTCATGTCCCTTGGTCCTACAATGAGGATTAATGGCCTTAAGTGTTGTGCCCACCCTTCACATGATCTAGTCGTAAACCCTCCTTAGGCTAACCATACCATGTATAAAAATGTCTGTAATAATTGTAACATGTATTCCACCCCCGACGTATAAAACTGAAAACAGTAAAAGAAAAGGGGGACATGAAATCACAGTATTGCGTCCTCTGCTCGTAACTCAACTCTGTCAGCAAACATGACTACCTACAGTGTACTAATGTCTATTGGACAAACGGCCGTTGACGGGTGGTCCATAGGACAACCCTTAATGATGTTAAAAGACGAATTTATCTTCCACTTAATCGCGTAATTGTCTTGAATTAGATGACTACGAATGCTTATGTTTCAGGCGCAGTTCAGGAGCTAAAAAGGGTTAAAACGCAGCTTTGGACGGTTTGGAGATGAACGGGTCGTGCATGGAAGGAACGAAGAAACAAAGCATATGAATCAGGGCTCCACCGTAAATTACGGTGGCCACCGTAATTTACGGTGGCCCTGAAATTCACATGTTTCTCCACCGTAACTCAGACTCAAACCACCGTAACACTTTGAAGACCACCGTAAATTACGGTGGTACCGTAATTTACGGTGGAGGCTGCGAGGAATTTCGTAACTGCCTTCATTAAATCAGTTTTTGGGTGTCTTTTCACATTATCTCATCATTGGACGTTTCTCTGGAGTTGTGGGGCGAATTTTGGCTCTTGGCAAGTGTTTGTGAACAATTTCTAACATTCGGTTTGTCTTTTGATTCATATGAACTTCAATCTTGATGTTATGATGATCCACCAAACAATGTCCGGCTAAACTTTCGGTGATCATCTTAGGTGAAGGTTTCTTATTGACTTTTGTGTGATGAATCTTTATTTCTAGAATAATAGACTTGGTATGTTGCTATGTTTATTATGATGCATAAATGTTTGGTTGTAAATTGTTAATTGATATTTTGTTCCTAATCTAAATCGTACGTTCTTGGTGTCGTTGACAATCGAGATATCACGGGAAGGGTTAGGGTTGGATATTGGTTAATTGATCATCGGTTAACAACCTCGCGTTTACATAATCCGAGTACTTCGTTCCCTTTTATCACAACAAACGTTTATGCATGAGTTATGTCTATGTAACTCTTTCCAGTTTGATTTACGCACAATTGTTATTGGAAACCGAAACGTAAGATGGTCATCTTCTCTTAATCTGTTAAACAACCAATTTTGATTTGCAATTAGCTAGTAATTTAGTTTTCTAAACAACAATCCAAATCATTGATATTTATTTTTTGAAAATTAGGTTAATTGTAGTTTAATTGCAAAGCTATAAAATCTACGCACTTTCCACATACTCCCGGAGTTCGATACCCATTTACCACTATCTATAGTTGTTATTTGGATTAAATTTGATTGTGACCACGACATCACGTCAAATTTTGGCGCCGCTGCCGGGGAGTTGTGCGCAACGTGTGTCAGTTTGTTAGTTTTGCTTTGTTATTTTCGGGTTTACACTGGTGTGTTTAGTGTGCAGGTTCTACAGGTGCATGCATACTAGAGGCTCTCACAAAGCGTCACCATTGTCATTTGATCCGGAGATTGAAAGAACGCTAAGGCAAAACCGTGTTTTAGTAAGAGAAAACAGAATTATTGGTTCACCTACATCACCCATCACACCACGAAACATCATGCAAGAATCCCAAATACCACCCACAACGGGTCAAACGACCTCATCATTTATACCTACTTCCACACAACCATCACCAAACACAACCATACCAAATGCCACTACAATTCCTACTCCACCTCATGACACTACATCAACCAACACCACACAACCGATTACCACTCAAGTTGAACCCAATCTTACCTTTAGCCCTTCTGCCACAATCCCACCATTATCACACTTCTTTCCCCCAACTACGGGTCAATCATCTTCCCATTATTCAATACCACCAAATTCAACTGTTGTCCATACTACCTCTACATTTAGACCATCAAACCAGTCGGGTTTGCAATATTCGACTCTTCCATTTGGGCAATCTTCGGGTATAGGGGGAGATGGATATGAGGAAGGTTATGAAGATTTTGAGGGTTATGATGAAGACGGGTATGCTTATGGGGGTTATGGTGATCAAGGAGAGTTTGGTTATGTGCAAGGCCAATCTCAAGGGATGGCAAGTGTAGGTGGAATGCCACAACAACAACAACTCATACCACAACATATTAGGCCAAGACCACAAGGGCTACAAGTGCAACGGCCTACACCATTGCAACAAGTTAGTCCGCAAAATGTACAACCACAATTCCAAAGGCCGATTCAACACCAACCGATGCCACAACAGCAATTTCAACAACCATTCGCACCACAAGGGCATATACCAAGGCCAATGGGTCCTGTTCGACCAAGGGTTAGGTTGGGGGTGCCAAGAAGGCATCTTAGAGAACATGCGAGAGGAATTGAAGCGCATTTTAGGCCGGTAATCACTCAAAATCCCTCACCGGTAGTTATTCCTCACAATGATCAAGGGAGGACCTTCGAAGTAAGAACAAATTCTTTGCAAAGTTTGCCGAAATATAAAGGTCTAGCAACGGAGGAACCGTATTTTCATTTGGAGGCCTATGACTCAATTTGTAATACTCTTGGGAGTCAAGGCTTTTCGGCTGATGATGTCAAGTTAGTCCTGTTTCAGTTTTCTTTGGAGGACAAGGCAAAGAAGTGGTTCTACACTTTGCCTTCAGCATCTATTTACACTTGGGCGGAAATGCAACAAATTTTCCTAGACGAATTTTACACCGCTCAAAAGACCAACGATGCTAGGAAGGGGTTGAGGAGTTTTCAACAACAACAAGGCAAAATGTTTCATGAAGCCTTTGAGCGTTTCAACATGATGATCAAGAATTGCCCTCATCATGGAATTGAACTTTGGGAGTTGATAAATGCCTTTCATGAAGGGTTGAGTGCCGAAGATGCTCGCGACTTAATGTCTATCACTGGTGGAACTTTTGGTACAAATTACGAGAATGACGATTGGGAGTTTTTGGAGCAAATGGCAATCACTTCAAAAAGGAAAGCTCAAGCATCGAGGAGAGCACGACCGGCCATTGCCCGACCTCAAGTGCACGCAATAGATGATGGTAATGTTCAAACCACTAACCAAATTTATGATGTTTGTGCATTGTGTAATGAAATAGGTCATGCGGCTGAAAATTGCCAAGGAATGGTGGAAGGGCAATATGAAGAAGTTCATGCATTGCAAGGTCAAGGAGGGGGTGGTAGAAACTACAACATGAATTCTAACACATACCACCCCGGGTTAAGGAACCACCCAAATTTCCGATATAGGAACCCTTCAAATCAAGCTAACCCGAACTTTCAAGGTAGCCAAGGTAACTTTGGTTCGCGCCAACCTTATAACAATCAAAGTGGATATCGAGGTGGGAACAACCAAGGGTATCAAAAGCAATATCAAACGGGTCAAGAACAAGGGGGGTCTTTGGGTGGAAATGAGATGATGGAAATGCTAAAAAGCATGCAAGCGGAGATGAAAAAACGGAACCAACTCGATGAAGTTCGAATGCAAAAGGATGAGGTTCGTGACAAGAGCATCCAATCACTAACAACCCAAATGGGTCAATTGGCAACCGATGTGGCGGAATTGAAGAAGAGCAAAGGTCAACTTCCTAGTGACACCAAGGTAAATCCTTCACATGGTTCGTCACGAGGTAATGTTAATGTTCATCATGTTAGTGTTTTCAGAAGTGGAAAAGAATTTAAAGCCAATTTGTCACCCGAATTGGTTAAGGGGGTAGTTGAGGATGTCACGGGTAATGAAAGTGACGATGATGAAGTTTCACCGGTTAAACCTAAAGAATCAAATGTTAAAAAACCGGGGTTGGGTGAAAATGAAAAAAGTGAAAAAGTTGAGGGTGAACCGAGTCAAGTCCCGTTTCCAACGGCTTTACTTGACCCGGGAAAGAAAAATTTTATTGCACCAAGAGGTCCCCAAAAAGAAGAATTGTGGGACATGTTTAAACAAGTTAAAATTAACCTTCCACTCCTTGATGCAATAAAACAAGTACCCGCTTATGCTAAATTCTTAAAGGAATTATGCACACAAAAGAGGCAACAAAAGAAGAAAATGCCTAAGCGGGTGGATTTAACCGGGCAAGTGAGTGCGGTTTTGAATGGGGAGCTTCCTCCTAAGCTCCAAGATCCGGGCATGCCTCTAATTAACATTCAAGTTGGTAATTTTCAAATGGCAAAGACGTTACTAGATCTTGGAGCCGGAGTTAGTATTTTACCGGGGGGCTTATATGACCAATATGATTTTGGTCCGTTAGCTAGGGTGGAGACAACGGTTGTTTTGGCTGATTTGTCTCATAAGCTACCTCGGGGGATGGTTCAAAATGTAATTGTTAAAATTGATGAGTTTTATTACCCGGTTGACTTTTTAGTCTTGGACTACTCATCCGCGGACCCAAAACAACAACAAAATGTCATTTTGGGTCGGCCATTTTTTAGCACCGCACATGCCGTGATCGATTGTAGGTTTGGTACAGTCGATATGACTTTTGGGAATCGAAAAATGCGCTTGAATGTTTTTACTAACAATTCTAATGCTAATGGTGTTGATGAGTGTTTCATGGCAGATTTGGTTGACGGATGCAACCCGCATGAGTATGAGGAGGATGGTTTGGATGTTTGCTTGTGTGATTTTTCTGAACAGGTACATGCTTATGCACTCCGGGTTGAAGAGGAAAAACAGGATGCCATGTCTTTGAAGGAAGGTCGACCACCATGGACTCATCAATTCGAAGGCTTACCGGTGGAAATAAATTCAGGTACTAAACCATCGTTAGAGGAACCGCCAAAGTTGGAACTTAAAGACTTGCCGAGCAACTTGAAGTATGCGTTCTTAGGGGATAATGACACTTTACCGGTCATTATCGCCTCTAATTTAGAGTTGGCACAAGAGCATGCATTGTTGGAAGTCTTGAAAGAAAACAAGGGAGCTATCGGATGGACGATTGCCGATCTCAAAGGAATTAGTCCATCAATCGTCATGCACAAGATAATCACCACCGAAGATGCGAAACCAACACGAGAAGCTCAAAGGCGATTAAATCCGAACCTAAGGGAGGTAGTAAAAAAGGAGGTAATCAAATGGTTGGACGCGGGAATCATCTATCCGATTTCGGATAGTGCTTGGGTGAGTCCCACCCAAGTTGTGCCTAAGAAGGCCGTCATTCAAGTAGTCAAAGATGAAAATGGTGAACAAATTGCCACCCGACCAGTCACCGGGTGGCGTGTATGTATTGACTACCGAAAGTTGAATGCCGCCACTTCTAAGGACCATTTCCCACTACCTTTCATTGACCAAATTATTGAAAAATTATCGGGTCAAAAATATTACTGCTTTTTGGACGGGTATTCGGGTTACAATCAAATAGCAATACACCCGGATGACCAACACAAGACCACCTTCACTTGTCCATATGGCACTTTTGCTTTTCGGCGAATGCCCTTTGGCTTGTGCAATGCACCGGCAACTTTCCAACGATGTATGATGAGTATCTTCTCGGACATGGTTGGAGAGTCGCTTGAAGTGTTTATGGATGACTTTTCTATTTTTGGCACTAGTTTCGAATCTTGTCTCAACGAATTACAAAAGGTTTTAAAAAGATGTGTTGAGAAAAATTTAGTGCTTAGTTGGGAGAAAAGTCACTTTATGGTGCAAGAGGGCATTGTGTTGGGTCATGTAATTTCGGAAAGGGGAATGGAGGTGGATAAGGCAAAAATACGGGTAATAGCATCTTTGCCACCTCCGAAAAATGTAAAGGGTGTAAGGTCATTTTTGGGACACACGGGGTTCTATAGACTTTTCATAAAAGGTTTTAGTGTTATCACCAAACCTTTATGCAATTTGTTATTAAAAGATGTCCCATTTGATTTTACTAATGAGTGTATGCAAGCTTTCACTGTTTTGAAGGAACACTTGGTCAAAGCTCCTATCTTGCAACCATCGGATTGGTCAAAGCCGTTTGAGATAATGTGTGATGCAAGCGACACTACTATTGGTGCAGTTTTGGGTCAACGGGTTGATAAGAAGCCGGTAGTGATTTATTATGCAAGCAAGACTTTATCCGAAGTGCAACTCAATTACACCACAACCGAAAAGGAGTTATTAGCGGTGGTGTATGCTTTGGATAAGTTTCGTGCTTATATTTGGGGAAGCAAGGTGGTGGTTTATTCGGATCATAGTGCGGTCCGATATTTGATGGCGAAAAAGGATGCGAAGCCCCGCTTAATTCGGTGGGTGTTGTTATTACAAGAGTTCGATTTAGAGATCCGAGACAAAAAGGGAAGTGAACGTAGTGGCGGATCACTTGTCTCGGATTCCGGTGGAAGGACTTGACGATGTTAGTGAAATAAATGAAAGTTTCCCCGACGAGCAACTCCTAGCCGGCTCCACCTTTGTTGCACCGTGGTATGCTCATTACGTAAATTACTTAGCCACGGGTGCCATCCCAAGTCATTGGACCAAGAAGTGACGACAACAATTTATGGTCCAAGTGAAGCAATACATTTGGGATGAACCGGATCTCTTCAAGATCGGGCCGGATCAAGTTATTCGGAGGTGTGTGCCCGAAATGGAGGTGATGGAAATTTTGACCCATGCTCATTCATCCGCATGTGGAGGTCATTTTAGTGGTGTAGGATCGATTTGTGACCCAAACGAGTCGTTCAGAAGAGATTTAATCCGTTTCAGAGGCGGAAACTAAGAAACGAATGTAGAAACAACTTGAATATCACTTTAAACAACTTGTGTATTGATCTAACAACGATTACAATCACAAAATATACCGGCAACACTTCGGTACACTCTCTAAGATCTCTGGTCTGTCACCTTCAAATGACAATCAAACAAACCTATTTATAGCCTATGCTTGACAGCTTGAAATGACACATACACGGTTCAAGCTATCAGACATGTTCAAGCTATCAGACATCTCAAGCTAACAGACATCTCAAGCTATCAGACATCTCAAGCTATCAGACATCTCAAGCTAACATACAAATTACAAAACCAGAGACTCGATATAAGACGAAGACGACAGATGTATGCACCAACAGACTCCCCCTCAGATGTTGACGAGTCTTAAGTGTCGAGTCTTCGCATCTTCATTCTTTATCAGTCTCTTTTCTTTTTTAGCATATACCTGGATCTTCTCTTTGGCTCTAACCTCGTCAGACTCCCCCTCTCATCATGATGGGATCGCTGTCTGGAATTAGCTATCACCTTGAGATCAATCCCTGGCTTTATCTCTGTTTAAGCTCATTTCCTGCACAAATTTTCTCACCACCACATAAGTTTTTACTTAAATCAATAAGAAAAACTTACTGTTCCAAATCATTCAATCATAATAGTTACATCAAGTTCAAATTAATGACCTTGATTAACTAATCAAACTTTTTCTTTCTCAAAACAAATTATTTCAATTCAGCACACACACTCCCAAACCAGTTCATCATGTTCAGCACTCGGAATTTTGAAAATCAGCTCTCCAACATCAGTTGTCGAAAATCTTTTTGAATTTTTCAAAATTTATGCTAAAACACTTCGAAAATCTTTTTGGATTTTTGATAACAAAAGAATGCAGAAAAGAACTATTTACATACAATATTTTTGTGAGTTTGTGCAAGAGGATCATATCAGTTTTTGTGACCAATCACTAACATCGTTAAGCTTTAACATTTTCAGTTCTAAACGATTCATGTTGATTGACGATATTGTTGTCCACATAAACTCAATCTAAAAACTTTCGAAATGCTTACCGATACGTTAAGGTATATTAATTTGCACTAAATTCTTATGGACCCCACGATCTCAGCATATCCCCTCATCATGCAATACACTGACTCAAGCAATGCCTTAAAACTTTTATCAACTGTGATTTGTTCGAAAACAAAGCAGAATGTTTAAACATTAACAATCAGGTCGATACTTCCGTATACGCAGAGAAAGTCCAATGTTTAAACAAAATAAAGAAAAATAAAACAAGTTGAAGTTGTTTAGGCTTTAACCACCAGGTCGATACTTCCATATACGCAGAGGAGGTCCAAAGCTTAAACGAAACACCAAAGAAAATAAAACAGAACGTTTAGGCAACAACATCCAGGTCGATACTCACGTATATTCAGAGGATGTCCAATGCTTAAACAAAATAAAGAAATAAAACAAGTTTAAATCTTTGCAAAATGAAATGCACAATCACAGCGACTTTTCAGCAAAGTTGTGAAAGTTCACAGACTTAACCAGTTTTATGTCTTTCGAAAATCAGCGATTACTGAGTAGGCACACAATCAAGAAGGACAAAAACTAAGTACTATGCTTTCAACCGCGTTTCCCACTAGAACTAGGCTTTTCATTTTATGTTTGTATCGTTCTCGCAAATCGACTAATCTAGCTGAGCCTACCGTCACATCTTTAGTGAGATCGCTTATCACATTTTATCTCTCCATTTCTTTAGCATGCTGTGATAGTCCAACTGATCTACTATCATTTCCTCTTTTTCACAACAAAACTCATTTTGAATTTTTCAATGTTTTTGACATTTTCAAATTTTCTAATTTTTTTAAAATTTTTACTCCCCCTAAAATCAAAATATGTTTCAATTTTGATTTTCTGGGAAAATTTGAAAAACAACTGTACAAAATAAACTAACAACATGATGAGAATCACTTCAATTCTCCATTCACTTGGCATGAACAATCAGAACTCCCCCTGACAACAAAACATTTTCCCATAGTGATTTCAAAACACTTAAGTTTGTTTTAATCAAAATGGTTTTTCCGGAAAATAAGTTTTGTGAGTCAATTCACAAACATGGGAATCATATTCATCACCTTGTTCTTTCAAACACTTGTAAAAACTAACATTTTTAAGATCAATCTACAAACATCACTTGTAGAAAATCAAGTACAACTTAATGTCCCTGATTTACCACTTTTAAATCGAAATCACTTTCGTGAATTTCTCAAGAAATATGCCGATTCCTGTTCCACGCTTACCAACCTGGGAACTCCGGCATGTCAGGTTTTTCATTTAAACAGATTCACCCAAGCCTGACGGTCCTTGGGTGATTTTGAATTCTTGTTCAACAATGGTGGAAAATTTGCATCATCCATTGTTAGACCAGAATTCTTAATTTTTACCTCAACAACTGGCTCTTCTGGTTTTACCATACCAGAATCATTTCCTGAATGTGGCTTGTCTGACTTTGATGAGCCAGATTCATCGCCGACATGTGGCTCCTTTGTTTCGGAAGAAACAAATTCATTGCCAGAAAGTGGCTCCTTTGTTTTCAAAGAAACAAATTCATCGCCGACTTTTATTGGAACCCAATCCACTCTAGATTTAGGTTTTCCAAATTCATCAACTTGTGACATAAATGACTTTTCACAGTTTCTTTTATTATCAAAAACTTTAATAAAAGTTTTGTCTGAAAAATTAAATTTCTTTGATTGTTTATCAGTTTGATTAGTCAATTTTTCTTTCGTTACTCTCTCTTTTGTCCTCAGATTTGTATCTGATGAATTCGTTTTGCCTGACTGATCATTTGAGCAAATCGATTCATCAGAACTTTTATCTGAATTACCAATTGTACCCGAGGACAAAATCTTCTCTAGATACTCTCTGGCCTTCTTTTTTCTCAGTCTGTCTTTTTGTCCCTGAGAAAGCTTCACTTTCGGTTTTAGAACTTTCTGTTCTTGAACTTTAGGTTCTTGAACTTTCTGTTCCTTGGGCTTGACATTGACTGATTTCTTCACCTGCTTCTGAGATTCAGCCCTCGATCTTCTCATTGATCTCTTTGAGCAATATCTAGCAATATGGCCAATGATGTTGCAGTTAAAGCATCTCCTCGTCTCAAATTTCCAACTCTGGCAGTTAACAGCAATGTGTCCTTGATATCCGCATCTGTAACACACTCTGTTATCGTACCAATCACCATTTTCAGTCCAAACATTTAAATCAAAGCACTGTTTGGCTTGGTGATAATCTTTCATCCTCTTGTTTACTGGATTTGGCTTTTGAGCACTGTGGTCCGACCTGCACCACTCATTACCAACAATTTTTGAGTTTTCATTTTTCAATTTTTGTGGATTTTTGTTGCGATTTGATGATTGAACTGATGAGCTTTTATTTTCTTTTTGAACAATTTTTGGCTTTTTATCTTTTTGTTTTTGTTCCACATTCTTCTTTACAGGTTTTTGCGTTGAGCATTCACCTTTTTCAGTAGAATGTAGAACAGTTTCTTGAAACATTTCATTCAATTTCAAAAATATTTTGCTTTTTTCATTTTCATCATCAGTTTTCTCATCACAATCTTCAACTTTGACTTTGTCAAAGTTTGTGACATTGTCACTTATTGGAACTGAATTAATAGGTTTTGGACAGGGAATACTTGAAGTATTCACAAACACCTTCAACTTTTCTTCCCATTCCTTGATTTTCTTTTGAGCACACTCTGCTTCCTTTTCAAGTCGAATAATCTTTTCAAGATGAGAATTGATTGCAATTTGTTTTTCAAGATTGTTTTTACCAAACAAATTTCTCTCATCTTCTAAAATTTTATTTGACTTTGAAAATCTTTCTCAATATTTACTTTTTCATTTTCTAAATGTTGTATTTGATTTTTCAAAACATTTTCTGATTTTTTAAGATTTTTGTTTTCTAATGACAAACTCTCTACATTCTTCAAAAGTTTGGCATTGTCTGTCTCTGATTTTTCACAGTTTAAGCATTTCCCAGGAATCTGTTTCTCATCAGCTTTCGTCTCAACCTTCAAAGCTGAAAAAGTTTCAACCTGTTTCTTCTCCTCATGAACACTTTCATCCTTACTCTCTTCTTCTGATGAATGATCAAAGATAGGTGCGTCTTCTACAACCTCTTTCTTTAACTCTGGTTCAGGATTCACAGATACAGGTTTTTCAGATTCTACTTTCTCAATCTTGACAGCTGGAACTTGTTCAACCTGTCTTTTCACACTAGGTTTGATTTGCTTTTCTGTTGTTGCTGCTTTTACTTCTTTCTCAGCTCTGATCTCTTCTTTAACAATAACTGCCTTTTGATTCTTTCTTTTTGCATCTTGTTTTTCTTTCAATTTTTCAATTTTATTGGCATAAAATAACTTTCCACTACGTTGATCAGATGGAAGTTGTTGTTTAATATTTTCAAGTCTTTGGATTTATTCTTCATACTTGTCACCCTCTTCATCAGACGAATGATCAAAAACCGGAACTTTTTCAACAACTTCTTTTGCTGAGACTGTTTCTCCTTCTTGCTTTATCGGAATATACTTCTGAGATTCATAATTCATATATGCCAATAATTCTTCAAAATCCATGTTTCGATGTCAAATATTCACTTTAAATGTTGATTGGGCCGAGAATGTGTATGAATCACGTGATAACTTGGGCTGCTCAAAATCGGTTCAAACAATCGGATACACTAAGCCGAGAACGATTTGTTATATCAAACTATGATTGGGCCACCTTTATAATCAGCACATGGATCGATCAATATTGATTATCTTTCAAAACAATGTGGCCGACACTATCAAGTAACAAATTAATTTGATTGGGCCGTTTGGTTGATGTTGAAACTTGGGCCGATGACAAACCAAAATCACATGGGCTTCACAGGTTTACTGATATTACTTAAAATATAATTGGACCTCAAAAACTTTGAATGAATGATCAACTTAATGATCACATGAAAAAGTTCACGTGTAACCCTTTAAATGCAAACAGACAATCTCTTCCTCCTGACATACTTTAACCAACAAGCACTATTTAATGATCACATGCAATTATCGGTAGATAAACCCAATGGCCGACAAAAACATGAATGCTTTAATACAAACTGACACAAACACATGTGATATCTATTCCCAACCAACTGATCACTTCGATTAGACTGTTTCACAATACATGATACATGTTTTCAAGTGATCAATGATTTCAAGCGATCAATGTTTTCAAGCGGTCAATGATTTTTCAAGCGAGCTCAACAATGTAAATTCAAGCTACCAGCCAATTTCAAGCGAACACGGTGTATTTTCAAGCGAGTAACCAGTTTCAAGCGAACAAGGTTGATTTTTTCAACCGACTAGTCAATTTCAAGCGAACACACGAAACTTAGTTCGCTTGAACAGTCAATGACGTCAGCAAAATCGAACAACTTTCAAGCGAGCAGATGATTTTAACCCGTTTTTAAGTTGATTTTAGTGCTGAAACTTTCCAAGATTCGTTAACACATGATTACGCACAAGATGTGTGAGTTTGAGCCGATTTTAACCGTAAAAAATTTTTAATTTTGAAAAAGAATGGTGTAGAAATCAGAAAAAGTGATGAAAACAAGCTGTTTTTGCGAAATCTCTGCCTCCTGAGCTCTGATACCACTTGTAGGATCGATTTGTGACCCAAACGAGTCGTTCAGAAGAGATTTAATCCGTTTCAGAGGCGGAAACTAAGAAACGAATGTAGAAACAGCTTGAATATCACTTTAAACAACTTGTGTATTGATCTAACAGCGATTACAATCACAAAATATACCGGTAGCACTTCGGTACACTCTCTAAGATCTCTGGTCTGTCACCTTCAAATGACAATCAAACAAACCTATTTATAGCCTATGCTTGACAGCTTGAAATGACACATACACGGTTCAAGCTATCAGACATGTTCAAGCTATCAGACATCTCAAGCTAACAGACATCTCAAGCTATCAGACATCTCAAGCTATCAAACATCTCAAGCTAACATACAAATTACAAAACCAGAGACTCGATATAAGACGAAGACGACAGATGTATGCACCAACAAGTGGGCATAAAACGGGTTACCGGGTTCTCTCATGTGGATTTTATTGGCCCACAATTTTCAAGGATGCATGTGAATTCGCTAGAAACTATGTAAACTGCCAAAAGATGGGAAGCATATCGAAGAGGGATGAGATGCCATTACAACCAATCTTGGTTGTGGAAATATTCGATGTTTGGGGTACTGACTTTATGGGTCCCTTCCCAAATTCCAACGGGTTCTTATATATTTTGGTGGTAGTTGATTACGTCTCAAAGTGGATTGAGGCTATTGCAACAAGAACAAATGACCATTCGGTTGTTTGTAAATTCGTTCAATCCAACATCTTCTCTCGTTTTGGTATTCCGCGTGTTATTATAAGTGATGGTGGTTCGCACTTCAAGAACTTTAATTTTGGGAAATTGTTGAAGAGGTATAGCGTGAATCACCGGATTGCCACACCTTACCATCCGCAAACGAGTGGACAAGTTGAAGTGTCCAACCGTCAAATCAAAGAAATCCTCATGAAGACGGTAAGAACGGATAGGAAGGATTGGTAGAGCAAGTTGGATGATGCGTTGTGGGCGTACCGAATGGCTTACAAAACTCCTATTGGCACAACACCTTACCGGATGGTTTATGGAAAGGGTTGTCACTTGCCAATGGAGTTAGCGCATCGGGCACATTGGGCAATCAAGACGGTGAATGCGGATTATGATGAGGCGGGGAAGATGAGGAAGTTACAATTGAGCGAGATAGAAGAAATTAGATACGAGGCGTATGAGTGTGCATCAGCCTACAAAGACAAGCTTAAGAAAGTACCCGATGCAAAGTTAAGGAAGAAAACCTTTGAAGTGGGTCAAAAGGTTTGGTTGTACAATTCAAGACTCAAGATGTTTGCGGGCAAGCTTAAAAGCAAATGGATGGGCCCGTATGTCGTTCGGCGAGTTGTGAGGTTTGGTGATGTAGATATCCAAGATGAGCAAACACTGAAGCAACAAACGGTGAACGGTCACCGGTTGAAGCCATACTTGGAAGGGAACGACATCAACAACTTGGAGCTTGATAAAGCGGGTTACATCTTACACCCGGTAGACGATGAACAACCATAAGAGGCCCAGGTTTGGTAGTGTAAATAGTTAGCTTTTTGTTTAGCTTGTTTTGTATAGTTTGCATAGTTACCATACTCGCTTGAAGCTTGTGTTTGAAACAAGTGTGGGGACATTCGGGTCACGGATTGCTCTAACATTGTGTTGAGGACAACACGGGATTTTCGAGGGGGTAGGGTAATTCTTACATGTTTTTGAAAAATTTTAAAAACACAAAAAATCGAAAAAACTGAAAAAATATAAAAAAATATACTTAAAATTCAAGTTTTTGGCGAAATTAGGGATGCCCAGGTGCCACCGTAATTTACGGTGGCACCGTAATTTACGGTGGCCATTGAAAATAGTTGGTCTTTACGGTGAAATGCCCCTGAGTTATGGTAGGAATTTGATGCCAGCATCCACCGTAATTTACAGTCCACACCGTAATTTACGGTGGACCTGGCGAGTAAATGGGCCGTCCTGGTTCAGCGATTACATAAAAAATAAAATAAAAAAAATACAACAATCAGGTAACGTGAACAACCCCAACCACTCATTCCTCTTCACTTTTCTTCCCTCATCACAAACATCATCCATCACTTTCTATAGACCCACAAAATCCCCAATCTTCTTCAACCTTCAATCCTTTCTATCTCTCTCAATTCTTAACCAAATCAAGTGAAATTTAGGTCTATCTTGGCTAATTTTTCACATACTTTCTAATTTTGAGAAGAGATTTCCAAAAAAACGAAGTTTTCTGGTTCGAATTCCAAACCCTAGGTCCGAAAATTTTAGGGGTTTTTGGAGTTTTTGTTTCACAAGTGTGCTAGCATCTTCAAACAATGGTATGGAAGTTTATTTGTTGTATTTTGATGATGCATTGTGAAGATTGAGGTTGTTTTTGATATTTGTTCATACTCACTTGCTTGTTCTTGGATTTTGTCATAAAAATTGTTACTTGAACATTGTTATGGGTTGTAGATGTAGGATTGATGATAAAGTAGTGAACTTTTTGGGAATCTCTACATTGTAGAGACATCATGCCCAATTTTTGAAAAAAAAAAGATTTATAAATTCTTGGTTCACTAGCATCTACAACTATAGTAACAAGCAAGTGTGGGGATATTTTGGCGAAAAGGGTCTAATTTATTTTGTTTGGTTGTGTTGTTTGCTCTTATGTGTGTAGAAAAAAAATGGTTAAGACAAAGGAAAGAGCGGGATCTAGTTCGTCTTCTTCGTCTAAAGGCAAGGGTAAGCAACCGGAGGAACAACCGAAGAAGCGACAATATTTGGGTCGAGTTGAAGAGAGTGAAAGTGAGGAAGAAATGGAGTTGGACCCGGCTGAAAAGCCAAAATGGGAGTCGGGTCCATTGGATGACCAACCGGAACATTGGCAACCGGCACTCTTTCACGACAGCATGAATCGATTGAAAAACAGGGCTGCCGCATTTATTTGCGAGAGAGTAGTTAATGAGGTTCAATTTAGCCCGTTTGGTGTATTTGCTAAATTCCGCGCTCTAGGATGGGAGGGGTCGCTTAATTGCTATGATAAGGATAGCAAGAATTTGTTCATGACCGAAATTCAAGAATGGATGGCAACTCTCAAGTGCAACACATACGAAAAGCCGTCACAAATGAAGTTAACGGGTATGGTGAATGGGATTCCGGTAGAGATGTCGTTTGACACGCTAAAGAAGTTGGGGAAGTATGATAGTTTACACGCTCGCAACTATATGACTCCTAGTCTTGATGACCTTTTGCTTAAACCGGAGAAGCACCCTCGTTGGAATGATATGCTAGCAGCGTTATTTTTGCCCGGTACTTACAGTGGCGTTTTATACCGGAGGAATTTGAAGATAGAAGCGAAGTTGTTGCTAGCAATCTGCATTTTAAATGTCATTCCGCGAAGGGGGGACAAGGAGCAAGTGAGGTTCCCGGAAGTACCTGTCCTATATTCGCTACTCAATGGGTCTCCGCGTTTTCCAATCCGATTTTTAATCATGAACCACCTCTGGATTTGCCGAAACAAGTTGGGAAGAGATATTATCCCTTATTGCAGAATCATCACGGGATTGATGAAGCAACAAAAGGCAATCACGTCAGAAGATAAAGGGGCACCAAAAAGACATCAGCCTTTTACTTTAGACAAGTTGGGGATTGGTTGGACTTATACGCAATCGGAACGGTACCATAAACTCAAGTCGGAAGGGCAGAGATGGAGAGCATTAAAAGTGGGTGCAAGAGATCTTCTACCGGGAGAAGCGGATGAGCCGGAAAGTGATGTGGAGGCTCCAAGTGGTGATGATGATTATGCGGACGAGCCGCATGGTGGAAATGTGGGCCAAGGGGGCCAAGGGGGTTATGGTGGTGCCTTTTACGATTATACGGAGCGTTCCTATGTGCCAAATTGGGCTTATGATGGCACGATGCAAGAGGTAATCGAAAACCAACGTCCTCCGGCACCCATTTTTGAGTCATGGTCGGGTCCGGAACGGACGTTATTTGATCAACATACAATGATGAGTGCAAGCATGGAGCGGTCTTTGAAACAAAGCTTCGATCGTCAAGAGGCGTGGAATCTCACACACGCGTATTCCCATGAATTGGAAATGAATAGTCGATACAATGATGATCAAGCAAGAAGAATGCATGCAGATTGGCACGCCGGGCGGTCGGTGGTTGTGGATCCACAACATGTGGATTATGCGTCTCTACACCTTATGATGGTAGTATTTCGTATCCGACCCCGCCGCTCCATCACTCACAATGGATCGATCCGCGCCAACAAGAAGGAGCTCCCCAACAAGGTGGGCGTAGTAGCGGTTCATTTGCATTTGGCGAATGGAATGACATGATGTCTTCCATTTTAGGCCTCCGCAACCACGCTATTACTAGTCAGGTCGTGTTCCTTCCTTGTATATTTTGTGAATATTTGTTTAGTTTGATATGTTTATGGTTGGGCGGTTGGGTGGTGTTAGTTTGTGATGTTATGTTTGGGTTGGTGCGAGTTGGCAGTGTGATGTTTGAAAAGAAGAAAAAAAAAATGAAAAATCCAAAAAGAAGTTTGTGGTTTGAGTGTTAAGCTTTTGGGTGATGTGAAAGATGTTTAGTGATCAAATCCTCCTAAAACCATACATTGGGGTCAATGTATCCCAAGTGTGGGGATGGGGAGAAATTTTTGAAGATTTTGAAAAGAATTTTTTTTAAATCAAGCGAAACGATGTGAGAATTTGAACACCCTAGATTAACCCCAATTGATGCACCGGCAACCCTTGATACCCCTTTTATTCTTGGTGGGAGTTGAAGCCACACATGTAAATAAATAATACTTTTCATTGATGAGAGTGGCTACGGGTGGGGGTGCATTAGAACTTGTGCTTTGATACGGTTTGAGTCCTTAGTTGGACATGAATGCGAAAAGGATAAGGGCATTTAGGTAGCCTCGTCTTTAGTGTGTGTGAGTGTGGGATTTGGGGGGTTGGACCTCATAAGTTATATATATGAGCATGGTTGCGAGAGGGGTGGGGGTTTGGACATTTAGTTGCCCAATTTTGTGCCTAAAAGCCTATCGTTTGTTACCCCCTAGCTAGTTACCTAACAATTTACCCAACTTGACCCGGTCTTATAGTGTTAGTAGTAGTAGTTTTAGTAGTATGATGTAGATATGTTTGATGCTTTATTGTATGGTTGTTTGCAATTATAAAAAAAAAATCAGAAAAAGAAAAGAAAAAAAAAGAAAAGAAAAAGCAATGAAAAATGAAAAAGAAATGATGTTTAGTTGTCTTGTATATATTAGTTAAGTTTGGTAGTTGTTTGTTTGTTTCTTTGTGTAATAAAAGACCGGGTTAAGTTTTCGCTACTTCATATATATTCCATTTCCTACCCATACACCTAGCCACGTTACAACCTAGAAAGTCCCTTTGATTTGCATTCATGTTTGGCACCTGTTAGGAAGAGGATCGATTTAGGTACAAGCCTATAGTTGTGCAACCGCCCGTTTGCCTTTGTGTGTCTAGCTTACAATTGCTAGTGCTTACTTGTTACCGAGAGGAGAGACTTAGCGAGGGGTGCGTTATTTTGGGTGTTAAAAAGGGGTTAGTAAAAGGACTACGTGTTTCTGCTTGGTTTACATTGATCACTTGTTTTGAAAATGTTTTAATGAGTTGCTTGGGACAAGCAACGGTTAAGTGTGGGGATGTGACGGGTGGTCCATAGGACAACCCTTAATGATGTTAAAAGACAAATTTATCTTCCACTTAATCGCGTAATTGTCTTGAATTAGATGACTACGAATGCTTATGTTTCAGGTGCAGTTCAGGAGCTAAAAAGGGTTAAAACGCAGCTTTGGACGGTTTGGAGATGAACGGGTCGTGCGTGGAAGGAACGAAGAAACAAAGCATATGAATCAGGGCTCCACCGTAAATTACGGTGGCCACCGTAATTTACGGTGGCCCTGAAATTCACATGTTTCTCCACCGTAACTCAGACTCAAACCACCGTAACACTTTGAAGACCACCGTAAATTACGGTGGTACCGTAATTTACGGTGGAGGCTGCGAGGAATTTCGTAACTGCCTTCATTAAATCAGTTTTTGGGTGTCTTTTCACATTATCTCATCATTGGACGTTTCTCTGGAGTTGTGGGGCGAATTTTGGCTCTTGGCAAGTGTTTGTGAACAATTTCTAACATTCGGTTTGTCTTTTGATTCATATGAACTTCAATCTTGATGTTATGATGATCCACCAAACAATGTCCGGCTAAACTTTCGGTGATCATCTTAGGTGAAGGTTTCTTATTGACTTTTGTGTGATGAATCTTTATTTCTAGAATAATAGACTTGGTATGTTGCTATGTTTATTATGATGCATAAATGTTTGGTTGTAAATTGTTAATTGATATTTTGTTCCTAATCTAAATCGTACGTTCTTGGTGTCGTTGACAATCGAGATATCACGGGAAGGGTTAGGGTTGGATATTGGTTAATTGATCATCGGGTAACAACCTCGCGTTTACATAATCCAAGTACTTCGTTCCCTTTTATCACAACAAACGTTTATGCATGAGTTATGTCTATGTAACTCTTTCCAGTTTGATTTACGCACAATTGTTATTGGAAACCGAAACCTAAGATGGTCATTTTCTCTTAATCTGTTAAACAACCAATTTTGATTTGCAATTAGCTAGTAATTTAGTTTTCTAAACAACAATCCAAATCATTGATATTTATTTTTTGCAAATTAGGTTAATTGTAGTTTAATCTCAAAGCTATAAAATCTGCGCACTTTCCACATACTCCCTGAGTTCGATACCCATTTACTACTATCTATAGTTGTTATTTGGATTAAATTTGATTGTGACCACGACATCACGTCAGCCGTGCCTTTGCTTAGTATTTACGTTTTGAGTTACGTTTCTTATATTATGCCGAGTTATAATTATTTGTCAAAATAATTAATATTTCAACTTAAATTATATTTGGTTTTGGAATAATTGTTTTAAACAATATTTCTGTATTAATACTTCTCAAGTATTTAACTTTCGTATTTCCTTCCGAAGGATGGGGTATCTTATACATGTACTTGTATTATTCTATTTGTAATTTCCGAAATAATATATTTCTAAGTCTCACTTAAGAGAATATATTTGTAAACTCATTTTGTTTAAAAAATAATGCACTATCCAGAAAATATATATTTTTCCCAAAAATCATATATCTTCTAACTATACTAGGAAAATATATTCTTATTTCCAAAAATGATATATTTTCACCTTCTCCAAAAATATGATGCAACTTTGTAATAAACACTTGTCTAGAAAATATTTTCTAAGTGTTTATATTTTTAGAAAATTTCGCCATAGTTTCCCCTAAAAACGGAGGTGTCCATGCTATAAAAGCATATCATTTTCTTTTCAAAAATCAACCCAACAATCAATAATCAAACTACACTTCCCAAGTGCAAAAATTATACAATATATATAACAACATGAACAGGAACTTTCACAAAAACTCGTAGTAATTTGGTAATATGTTTAGTCGGCTTAGTTACCCCTTAAAGTGTGTTTATTTCTTAATAAACTTCCTTCTTGAAAATTTTTGATGTTTACAACTTGTAAACATAATTTACAAAAATGTTTATCCATAGCATTTTCTTGTTCCTCTAGGGTTTATTTATTTGTCTTTCCACTAAAAATACTGTAAGTCTAATAAAAACCATGATCCTTCAAGAATCATCTTTTTAACTTGGTTTCTTTTAGAAAAATCATTCACAACTCTTGGATTTACAAGTTTACTAGTTCACTTGGTTTGTCACTTTACAAGAAAATCATTTCACTTTCAAGTTCATGTTTTATCAAGAAGATGAGTATTTCATGTAAACCCATAATCACCTTCTAACTTGTTAAACCATGTTTTTAATCATAGTTTAACAAGTTCCATATGATGATCAACATCATATTATCAAGAAATCAACAATCAAGTGCCATGCATGTATTAATCAACCTCATTTTAACAAGATTTCACCATCTTTAAGTTTCATGTTCATGATTCTTGTTTAAGTCTTTTCGTGTTCTTGTGCTTCATAACAATGTACATCTTTTTAATCAACAAAATAAGAAGTAAAAATTAGTAGTAAGAAGCTTACAACTAGCTCAAAGGCTAGGGAAGATCACTAGAAAAAGATGATGAAAAATGGTGGATGAAAGCTAAAGATGAAGGTCCTTCAAGTTCTTCAAGCTTCAAGCTCCGTGTAACACCGTCTAGTACTTGGATTGAGCTTGAAAATGGGTGGATGAAGGTTGCAAGGTGGTGGTGGTGGCGGCGGCACTAGGGTGAGCTGAGAGGGAGAGAGAGAGTAAGTGAGAGATGGGTGAACTTGTGAAGAAATGAGATATGAAATGATCTAGTATCTAAGCCACCATACTTGTAATCTCTTACACAATATTATGTTCAAGATATCAAGCAACAATCTAATAAAATATTAGAAGGAAATCTAGTGGTGGGGTCCCCCACTTGGGCCGTAAGTTTTGATGGGGGGGGGGGGGTAATTGTAAATTTTTGATGATAGTAGGTAAATATTTAGGAGGTTAAGTGTAATATCTAGTGTATTATGTGTATGTCATATTTTATAGTGTGTTGGGGTATTCGGAGACCATAACTAGCTCAAAAATAATAAAACAATGTTTCTGGCAAAATTTTGGTATCCCGGGTAATGTCCGGTTGTTCGGTTAGATACCGGTTCGTTAAAGTGCTAAGTTGTACCGTATAGTGTCTTTTATGTAACTTTTTGTGACACAATTAATTCCCCACACTTAGGAAAGCATTCAGGACCATTTAGTCAATTTTCTGCATAATATTAGTATGTTAAAATGCTGAATTTTTGCTGAAAATGCAGAATTCTACACTTAAAGTGAGTTTTAGGCACTTTCTGGCACTCAAACTATCACCTAGTGACGCAGTTATATGGTCCTTACTTCCCTACACACCATACTAGTGTAGTACCTTGTCCCTGGCCCATACTGGGTCTCAAAACACTGTCTGTCTATCTACTGAACCCTGTCAGCATATTCCCGTTCTATCCGTTAACTGTGCTAACTGTGCTTTGTGCATCAGGTATGTCAATAAAGTTTGTATGTGATAATGTTGTGACATTATATAATATGTGATGCATATGTAAGTATGACACAGTAATCAGAAAGCAATTAAGTAATTCAACACAGTCATTAAGCACTTAATTATAATTAATTAATTGTACGGATACCTGGTTTAATGAGGGTTGTCACACATTAGCAGCTTCTATCTCGAATGCTATTCCAAGATTTGAATCTGGCCCTTATGTCTTCAGACTCCCCCTTTCGATAAGCTGGGATCGCAGTCTGAAATTCACTATCTGCAAGCTTTGAATCGGAAACCTGGCTCTAATCTGCATACACTTATGCGGAAAATCCTCAGGAGTCGAAACGTAGCTCTTTCAAAGCTTTTTACCTGCACATACTCTACCCAAAACATAAGGTTTTTATTTATAACATTTTTAGAAACTACTTGAAACATTAACATGATCTCTGCTAAACCACTTGTATTTGTAACACACAAATTTGGTTTCAAATTAATTAACCATTTAATCATTTCAAAATCATTTCTCATTTCAAACAAACTCTTCCAACCCTATTATTCATCATGTTTAGCACTTGGAATTTTGAAAATCAGCTTTCCAACATCAGTTGTCGAAAATAAGATGAAATAAAATCTTTTTGAATTTTTCAAAATTTTATGCTAAAACAATCTTTTTGGATTTTGGGAAATAAACTATATACAGACATCTTTTTGTGAGTTTGTGTAAGAGGATCATATCAGTTTTTGAGAAATCACTAGCACCGTTGAGCTTTAAACACTTTAAGTTTTAAACGATTCACTTAGATTGTCAGTATACTCATCCACTTAAATTTTCACACAAAGTTCAATTCGATTCGAGATACGGATTAGTGTTTTAAAGACTTAAACTTATTCGTGTGTCCCACCTCAGAATATACTCCCGTATCAAAATTCCCTAGATTCAGTCTTACAGGTGAGTATACCAATCTGATATTTGTTCTCTGGGTTAGTGCGAGACCTTGAGAGCTTAGGTATGAACTTCCGTTCAGTCAAAGAGATGAAGGCTCGACATTAGGTGTGTTCCCTTTAGGGAATCTTTTCTTCAACTGCAATTGATTCATATCTTTCGATATTTTTCAATTTTTATGCAGAGGGTGAGCTTTTAAAGCGTATAAAGTATTATACAAGGTCTAGGCCATTGCTTCCGCAATATCAGAAGACCAAGTATAACACCCCAGATATCAAACAGTATAAAGACCTAGTATCTCAGAATCAGGCAATTTCTCAAACAAGATTTCGGGGGTTACCCATATATCCGAGAGATGTTCCCCACGAGATAAGTAAGTATTGATCTTTAAGTTTATATCTCGAAAACAATCTACTGAATGTGTAAAAACCTACTGGCATATCATCAGTGAGACCGTTTATCACATTAAAACATTCCATTTCTTTAGCGTACTGTGATTGTCTACTGATGTACTATCATTTCCTCTTTTTCACAACAAAACTCATTTTTGATTTTTCAATGTTTTTGGTTTTTAGATTTTATCATGATTTTTTTTTTGAAATTTTCAAATTTTTAAAATTTCTAAATTTTTTTACTCCCCCTAAAATAAAAAATATGTTACAATTTTTGATTTTCAAGGAAAATTTGAACGTAACAGCAATAAACTGTACAAATAAAATGACAAACTGATGTGAATTGCTTCAATTCTCCATTCTTTTGGTTTAAACAATCAGAACTCCCCCTGACAACAAACTATTTTCCCATTATGATTTCAAAACACTTAAGTTTGTTTTAATCAAAATGGTTTTTCCGGAAAATTAGTTTTGTTGATTTCACACATCATGGGGATTCATACATCACTTTGTTCTTTCAACCACTTGTAAAAACTATGACTACTAGATTTTTCACAGAAACATTTTTATTTCTAAGAAAGACGCCGATTCATGCTCCACGATTACCAACATTGGGAGCTCCGGCAAGTCAGGATTTTCAAGCAAAGAATACAGACACCCAAGCCTGACCAGCTTTGGGTGCATCCGAGTTATTTTCACTCGGTATGTAAGTTCTCCTCTTTAATTCATAAAATTCTTTTACCCTACCATCGACCATTTTTCAAAATATATGTTTTACTTTCCCATTGAAAGCCTTTTCGACATCGAATTCTTTCTTTTCAGAATAGAATTGATTCGAAATTTCCACTTTTCCAAATTTTGATTTTAAATTTGCAACCCGCAATGGTGGAAAGTTGACATCATCCATTGGTGGTACTGACTTTTCTCTTTTTAGCTCAACTTGTGGCTCCTCTGACTTTGACGAGTCAGATTCATCGCCAGAAAATGCCTCTGATTTCTTAACAACCCAGTTGTGGTTGTTCAGATTCACTCTTCTTTTGTAGAAACGTGTTGAACTCTCACCAACCTCAAATTTTGAATTTTTAAACACTTTGAATTGTTCGGTTGGTGGTTCATTATCAACCAACTTTTCTTTCAAGTTTTCAGAGACTCCCTGTTTTGTTTGGGTTGCCTTTGGACAGTTCCATGCAATGTGCCCAACTTTTTTACATTGATAACAGGTTCTCATTTCCTTCTTCTGAGCAACATCATTCTTCATTCCCTCTTGCTTCTTAGCAATGAATTCTTTGTTCGTCTGCTTTCTGAACAAATTCTCTTTTTCTTCTTCAGAAGATGTTCCTGATACAAAAACAGTTTTTGATTTAAAATCATTAATATTTTGATTATTTTCAACATCAAAACCCAACCCCTTCTTTTTGAAATTGCTTTTATGATTCGGTTTCTTTTGATGATTTGGACCGAAACCTTTCTTCTTGTTTAAACGTTGTTGAACTCTAGAAGTATATTTAGGTTTTGAAAATCCCATTTTATTTTGTATTTCTGAAATTTTGACTTCTATTAATTTGAAAATCTTTTTAATATTTTCAGTTTTCACATTTTTATGGGAAATTATTTATCAAAATATAATTTTTCGGAATCATTTAAAGTATATGCAACTTTGAATGTTTCGTCATTCAAATTAGTTTTTGATAACATAAATTCTTTATTGTAAACCCTTTTGACCGATGATTTCGAACTGTCAACTGATGAACTTGAACTCTCAGATTCAGACTTTGACTCTGACTCCTCATCCTTTTCCAACACCTGATCGACCACTTTCTTTATTAACTCAGACTCATGATCAATGTCAGACGATGTGAATGTAACGTCAATGTTGTCTGGTAACTCATCAGTTGTTTCAGACTTCAACTTTATATTGACTGCCTTTTTGACTTGTTCCGAATTTGGTTTTCTGGGAGAATAACCTTCCCAGATAGGAGGCGGACACCTTTTATAATTTGCACTTTGTTTCTTACCAGTATCCGTATCTTCCGACTTCTTATCTTGAAAGGCTTCAAAACCTGCTACTGTCGGATAGATTCTATCAATCAAGTAATCAGAACTTGAGTAACTCATTAGCAATCGTCTGATTCTTTCATTCTCAATCTTTTCAGTCTCTAATTCTTGCTTCAACTTTTCACACTCATCAATATAGTGATTTATGGCCTTTTGCTTAGACATCATCACTGCATTCATCATTGTTAAAGCATCTTCCCTTTCTGAGTTTGTCTTTTCCAACTGATTAACTGTTCTGTTCAACACATCATACGATTCTTTTATGTACTTAACATCAAACAACAATTTTTCTTTCATCTTGTCTAGCTCACTAAACTTCTTATCTTTCTCTTCACAATGTTTGCATGGTTCCAAACATTTCAGACAAGGTTTTGTGACCTCTACAATCTTTTCAATCTCAACAATCTTCTCATTTTCAACAATCTTCTCAATCACTTTAACCTCTTCACTCTGTTCATTCTTCTCGTCCTCCTGAACAACATTCTCACATTTTACCTCTTTCTTTTCTTTTGCTGCTCGTTTCTCCTTTAGCTTCTCCAATTTATCTACAAAATAAAATTTGAAACTTTCAGGAGATAAATGAGTTTTACCAATATTTATTTGTTTAATTTCTTCATCATCATCACTGCTATCAATTGGTGATTGATCAAAGACTGGTGTCTTTTCTGAACTATCTTCTGAAGAGACAGACTCTTCATCTTGACTTTTCTCATCATTTGCAAACACATCCATCAATTCTTTCATAAACTCTTGCTCTTGAATGTTCTGTGCAACAAATGCTCTAAACTTTGAGTTACTTTCAGCCGGAATATATTTGTCCCAGCTAAATCCCTCTGGCAATCTTTCATCTTCTTGATCTGGAGGCATAGTAATACAAGCTTTCTTCTTTCCATCTTCAATCGGAATAGTACGGGATGATGACGGTTGTTGAGCTACTTGATGATATATTGCTTTCCGATAATATTCATTATTCCCGAAAGGATTCTGAGCTCCACCTGCTTCTCGGTTGGTACATTCCCTCTTGAAATGTCCTTTTTCCCTGCACCGAAAACAAGTAACTTTAGACTTATCAAAACCTAAAGTAGAAACATTAGCATCACGTAAGTCATCTCTTCCGGTAATCTGCTTAAATTTCTCAACTCTCCTCAACACGCTCGCTAAACACCACTTAATATCAATTAGCTCCATTTCCTCAGCATCAATCTGATCGTATTCCTCTTTTGTTAACATAGGATTTCTGATCCTTCCAGCAACCAAACTCTCATATGATTCTAACACGGTAACTAGTAATGCCATATGACCTTTAGCGACATGACCATTACCATTTTTTAAGCTTTGAGACTGATAATTTGAAGTTGAAACATTAGGATTAACACTCGGATATGAAGAAAATCCACTATTGTTGATTGATCTTTGATTGAGTGATCCGGATGAGTTTTCTGCGCTGAAAGCGGTCTGGATCTTTGGACTAGCTTCAACATTTTGAACATTACCTTTGAAATACATCTTGATATCTTGTTGACCACTTGAATTGTTCATTCTAGCGATCTTTTGTTGTTCAAGATCTTGTCCTTCAAGTTTTTCAATGAATTGAACAATTGACAATCTATCATACTCTCTGGTATTCTTCAAAATCATAAGATATGTACCCCATTCATTTTGAGGTAAAGCATCGGCTAATTTTTCAACCCATTCCTCTCGATCTTTATTGATATCCAACCGGGTCATTGAACGCACTATATGACAATATCTCTCAATAAGAGTCTTTGTAGTTTCACCTGGCAAACTTGAAAACAATTCAAATTCTTTCTTTAATAATGATTTTTTATTCTTGATCATCTCCGTACTTCATTTGAATTTTGTGCGAAGTGCTTCCCAAATCGAACGTGCACTACCATCATGTTGAAGTAATACGAAAATGTCTTCTTTCACAGCTTGTTGTAATAAACTGATCATCATTTTTTCTGCCTTGTACATGTCTCTCTCTTTATTCGAAAATTCAGAAATGATCTTTATAACTCCCACATCAGAACGAGGTCGAACATACTTAGTTTCAATACACTCCCAAGACCTTAAATGGTTTGCTTGAACCTAATTCTCGAACCGTTCTTGCCAACTGTAATATTCTTCAATGCTCATCAACTTAGGAGGTTTCTGTAACGTTCTTGTTTCATTCTCCATGTTTACATTCTGAGCAACTGAACTTGCAGTAGCTGAGGTAGTACCGAATGCGTTATAGAATTCGTTTTCCATGTTTCGATATCGAGAGTTCACAATAACAGACTTTTCAAACGATATGAGTTTTCAAACTATCTGATAATTCACACCCCGTGCGGTCTGGTTCAAACCCAAATGACCTGGAATACAACCCGTGCGACCTGGAGTTCAACTCGTGCGACCTGGAGTCAATCGTGCGACCTGGAGTCAACTCATGCGACCTGGAGTCAACTCGTGCAACCTAGAGTCAACTCGTGCGACCTGGAGTCAATCTCGTGCGACCTGGAGTCAATCTCGTGCGACCTGGAATTCTATCAAACGATCTGACCAAATTTCATGCTTTAGTCAACTCTTGCCAGACCTCACGAACTGGCCAGACCTCACGAACTTGCCAGACCTCACGAACTGGTCAGCTCGTGCGAGGTGGCTGGTTCAGGTCTGTTTCCCGTTTCTCTCGTACTACGTGTCCTGGTCTATCTATTCTAGTTACATGACTCGATACAAGACATAAGACGAAGTCAACAGACATATGCACTAACAAACATTTACATATCAAATTGTCTCAGTTGTATTTCATTTGTTATATTTTCTATTGTAGCCCCATAGATCATAAAACTGAAAAGCTTGGGTTTGCAATGATTGTCGATGAAATATTCACAAGGCTCCCTGCCAAAGCTATTGGTTGTTTGAAATGTGTTTGCAAAGATTTCCGTAATGAACTGTCAACTCATTTGTTTGAGATGATGCATTCTTGCTGAATTGGAAATTCACTACATAAGAAATATCTCTCCTTGCAAGATATGTCAATTGTCGTTAACGACGTAATAGGTGGGAATTTGGATGTGGTTACAAGCAAACCCATCACTTTTCATGACAATGTTCACCCTAGATTCTTACGTATTCTAGTGTCGTTTAATGGGCTGTTGTTAGTGTGCAATGAACAGACTTGATGTGAGCTAATCCTTTGGAATCCAACAACCGGGTGCCATAAGTTGTTGTCCGACGACTACTTTCGTCAATGGTATGGTCGAAACTGTGATACAGGTGGAATGTATTTTGATGAAACCAATGATCATAAAGTGCTTCACATCAAATATTTCTTGGATGTCGTTATTGCTCGTGTTTATTCACGACGTCGTGAGACGTGGAGAGAAATAGATTTCTTGAGGAGAGCAAATTTCGGTGCTCGGGGTTATTTATGGTCTCCCAGAATTTATTCTGGTAAAACCATATATTTCATGTGTTCAAAAAAGTGGTTTCCACCTTTAGAGAGGTATATAGTTGCTTTCGATGTTATTTTTGAAACTTTTAGAATCCTTCGTTTTCCTGAAAGTTTGGATCTTACTCCTTGGCAAGGACATTTTCTGAGCATTGCAAAGAAGCTCCAGTTTATTGTCATTGAAACGTCTCCCGAGTTAACTGCTGATTTGCACAAAGTTGAAGATGAAGCTGTTAGAAAACTTTATTTGTAAGTATTGAAGAAAATCAAATTCAACTTGATCTATGAAGAAGATGACAGTCCTGAAGATCACAACAAGAATAAAAATATTGGATATGACAACTGAAAGCTGCAACATCTAGTTCAAAGTATCATAAGTTGATCAAGAGCTGAAGAAGATTATCAGAGAAGGTCTTTATGATGGATCTGATGATATATCTGATGAAATATCATCAGTTTCTGACGATTTTGATCATCAGATTTTCTGATGATTTGTTCACCAGAATTTATGATGAAGTGGTTTATCAAAAATTCTGATGAATACCCCACTTGTCTAAAAATCAGCTCTATCCTGCCACAATAACCGAAGCAACTTGACATTATTGGATATCATGATTACAAAGGCAACTTGACTGTTGGATTCAATGAATATGTCAAATAGCTACTTTATGCAGGACTTTTACATGAATAAACAAATGTTTATTCATGTATTCAGCCATCTATAAATAGAAGGCTCACCAAGCAAAGAACATTGAGTTAAGCTTAGCATTCAATACATACTACAAACTCCATTGTCCTTTCACCCTCAGAATTCAAGTAGTCATTTGTAATAGATAATAATATTACAATCACCTTGTAAACCATTTTGTTTCAAAGTGATATAAACTCGATAATTATGTAGGTCTTGTTTCTTGAAAGTCTGATTTCTATTTCCGCACAACTTTTTCACATCTACTGAAATCACTTGCCATATTACGTGAAAAGAAGTTTTTAAGTCCAAAACTGGGACCAACAATTGGTATCAGAGCAGATTTAATAAATCATTTTCAAACGATCAATCGCTCATCTTCTTTTCGTTAAATATGGCCAGCTTTCAATCATGGAATAATGCTTTTAACATTGGTTCTATGTCGAAACCTCCGACTCTGGTCAGAGAGCAATACCCCCAATGGAAAATCAGGATGGTCAATTTCCTTAATGGTCATGACCGAGCTCTGTTTCAATCCATTGAAAGGGGTCCACATATACCAGTGACTAAAATACCAGCTATTCCAGCAACTGAACAATCACCTGCAATCCCTGCCTCCCGAGCTCCCAAAAGTGAAATACTTTGGAGCCCGGAAGACAAGGAAAGGGTAGCAGGGGATGAAAGGGCAAAGTCACTTCTAATAATGGCTATCCCTAATGACATATTTTCACAAGTTGATGCATGTGCATCAGGTAAGGAAATATGGGATCAGTTGGAAAATCTTTGTGAAGGAGGAGAAATATGAAAAGAAACAAAAGAACAAACAACGTTTCCTCATATGAGAGGTTCAAAAGTTTACCTAATGAAAGATTAAATGATACATATCAAAGATTTACAAAACTTTTGAACGAGCTAAAGATGTAACACCTGTGCCTCCACGGCCATCAAACAAATACTGTATCAATGAAATATTGTATTTCATACTTGGGACATGTACAAATATGTGTATCCTTTGCACATTATCAATTCTTGTTCGATCTCAAGCTTTAAATCGCTTTCTAGAAGGTTATACGCGCACTGATGCGTAAATACAACCCGTTTAATGCAACAAACACTCCAGAATAGTGAAATAGGCTTAACATACCTTAAATAACCTTTACATAACTTAGAAATAAGTTTTGAAGGCTTTGGTATGGCAAAATCAAGTTAAATCGCTTACAGGGACTAAAGTTGACAAACTGCGAAAGTATGCCAATTTGAACTGTAACAGACATTCCGGAACATGACCATAAGTTAAACATACCATAAATATCCTTTACATAGCTTAGAAATAGGCTTTGAGGTGTTCGGTGTGCTAAAATAAACTTTTGGGTCATTCAGGGACTAAAAGTGTCAAAAAGTGCACAAGTTTGCATTTTCGCGCATAACTTACGTTCTGAATACATCCGGACATCCAAAAATTTATGTAAGCGTTATAATATTATGCTTTAGTGTTTGGCTTGTCAAAAATCCATTCGTCGCGCAATTTGGACCGTTTTTGCGTCCGTTACGACTTCCGTCGTAATTAACCGAACAACGCAACCGTACGGCCAAACGAACCGACACCCGAGATATTTTTGAACACATTTTAAGTTCCCCATACTTTAACTTCATTTTAGAGCTTTGAAATGGGGTTAACGGGCCTTAAACGTGTCGGAAATAGCTCAAAACACTAGCAGGGACCAAATCTGCCATTCTGCCAAACTTGGTCCTTGCGCACCTCAACAAAATTAGTGTTGCGGTGCGCAAGCAGGTCCTTGCGCACCTCAACACCAATTTTGTTACGGTGCGCAAGCAGTCTGCAGACTAGGTTAACTGCATTTAACAACAGATCACAGCTGTTTAATCCACAACCACACACTCACACATGCTTAGTCAGCTGATAAGAACCATTTTTAGTCACCATAACATTCCAACACATGTACGGGTGGGATTCGAGCACGGTTTCCATGAAACGATCTTAACGGTTACCCGAAAACTATAAATACCCCATCACCCCAACTTCAAAACCCACTAGAATCTGATCTTAGAAGCTCTAAGTTGAAACCATTGTTTCATACCTGAGCTACTTGGATCACGATTAGCATTCGGGGACCCTTCGTAAGTATTCTTTCGTTCTTTTATTGTTTTTCGAGTCCGAAAGTCAAACTTTGTTTGACTTTCTGCGTTGACCAGTTTATGGTCAATGCGAAGTTCGTTTGAACTTCGCAACGTGATTGTAATCACGATGGTTATAGTCCCTTGGGACTATGCCTACTGATTACCACGTTGTCTAGGGTCGTAAGGGTAAGCGATCTAATCAATCGTTTATGCTTTCGAACCCGACCCATTTGGTCGATCATTAGGATCCGACCAAACACATTAGGTGACCATAGTATATAGGGAATAACCTTCTAAGGTTATACCTTATGGTCACATCGTTTAAGTAGTTGTATGATAGGTAGTTTATATGCCTTAGGTAAATTACCAGAATACCCTTTTCATGTATAATTGGTAATTAAGCATATGTAACCTAAACTTTCGTCACATAACTAATTATGTAACATGTTTAGGCATATAACACTTGTCATAGGACTAGTTAGGCGGTCCGAGCGCGTTTCACGCGAACGACGCGTTAAAGTAGCATAAGCTACCTAAACGGGTCGTAATGGGTCGTGAGCACTTATGTTAGGTTTCATTTAGTATGTAGGCTTTGTTAAACCATATGACACGAGTCTCTATACTCGTTTGGTTTACAAACCCTCATTCTATCCGATCCTCCGATATAGGTCCGGTTAATTAACATAGTTACCTGTATTAGGTGCCGTTTGATTTCCGTGATCTCTAGCATTGCTTGGTGGTTATCTTAAGACTTCTGAGCAATATCAAGTGAGTACATAGACCCCTCTTTTACTGTTTTCCAAACTGTTTTGGGGTGAAACACATGTGCCTACTTGTTACTTTCATGTTTTCCTGTTTTCACATCATATACTTGCTATGTTTATTAGTACATTTATAGTACATGATTTCATTACAATTTATGCTATGTGTGCCCATTATGTGCATTACTAGTACATCGTTTTACATTACATTTCATGCTAGGTATGTCTATTGTTGCATACTTAGTACAGGTCACATGCTATGTATGTCTATTGTTGCATACTTAGTACAGGTCACATGCTATGTATGTCTATTGTTGCATACTTAGTACAGGTCACATGCTATGTATGTCTATTGTTGCATACTTAGTACAGGTCACATGCTATGTATGTCTATTGTTGCATACTTAGTACAGATATTTTCATCACATGTTTACATTTTGGTATGACATTTGGGTTATTTACAATGGAACAATACATTCATTAACATTAGCTACGCCGTTCGTTAGTAGGTAGTGGTACCATAGGAATTGACAACTCCCGTTCCTGAAATCCTGGGTTTGTTTGGATTGGAAGGAATGACCGAATTCGATATACATAACGTAGATAAACCTTTAATTTATTTAAGGGTTTATCGCCACAGTCTCAGGGCTTGGATGTATGCATTATAA
Organism: Helianthus tuberosus; assembly: GCA_030545235.1. Taxonomy (NCBI): domain Eukaryota; kingdom Viridiplantae; phylum Streptophyta; class Magnoliopsida; order Asterales; family Asteraceae; genus Helianthus; species Helianthus tuberosus. The sequence continues at coordinate 68,471,759 of CM060358.1, read as the reverse complement.
CAATACCGCATAGATGTTTGTATCAGTATAACATGCTTTTGTTACACAAAACATAGTTTTGATTTAAACCATGTCTTACTTCAATACTTTGTTTTTTGTGCATATGGTTTAGTTGATATATTTCACTAGTCATACATATCATCATTGGTTACACATTACATGATCTACTTTTGACACATAAACATTATTGACATTGGTTATACATGATATGATTTACATCTAGACATAAACATTTTGACACATTATTCAATACAGTTTGACATTTGATTGTACATAAACATTTTACGTTGGTGGTTTGGTTTGAGTAAGTGATTAAGTAACGAGGCGTGTGTAATATGATGCAAGCATGGTGGATACGCCGCTGGTACTTCCTATATATAAGTGTTTGTATGGTATTACATATCGTAGCGTTATTTGAATCATTTCAGTTTGAGACATATAACATTTTATACAAATAACATACTTTTCACAAGACAATGATTTACAAACAACTTATTTTATACAAACTCATTTTACATGGTTATTCAATTGAACCATACATTATTCTCTTATTTATACATATCATCTGATCTTATCGTTTTTCAAATGATTTACAAGACAAAGCAAATTACAAGGTTCATGACTAAACATTTTCTCAAACATAAGTCATGAATCCTATTTTCATAAACCTATGTATCTCACAGGCATTTTTATGCTGACGTACCTATTTTCACATGTGTTTTCAGGAGATGATGCATAGGACTTATCAAGATACACATAGGCGGACTTGGGCCTTAGTGACAATAAAAGATGCAAGACTAGTTATTTATGTTATGTTTCTTTGATTGTCAAGACATTGTAACTCTTTTAATCAATAAAACAATATTTCAATTTCCATGTGTTATGAAACAATGATTCTGTTACAACACTCCCCGACGTTTCCGCCACGTTTTGTATGTTCTACGTGGTCGGGGTGTGACAAAAGAAATTTGGAATAACAAAATCACATGATGAAAGAAACATAAAATTTCTGGATGCTTTACCTAGAGAGTGGAGAAGTCTAACCATGACTTTGTCCTCATCCTTAGAACTAGGTAATATGAGTCTTCATGACTTATACAGCATTCTGGTCCCCAGAGAGGAAGAAATATTTGAAGAAACCATTCAAAGAGGGGGATCTTTAGCTCTTATCTCAAAATCACAAAGAACACCACCTACCAATGATCCACAACCTTCAAACAGTCAAAATCTTGAAATTTCTGATACATCATCAGATTTTTCAGCTTTTGCTAAAGCAATAGCACTGCTCACCAAAACATTTGAGCAGAGGTTGAGGGGAGGATGCCAAAGATACCAGAGAAGTGACAGAGGGAGGATGGATGGAAGATCTAAAGAAGAAGGTAGATCTAAGGATAAGGGAAAGACTGAAGTTGTGTGTTATAAGTGCAAGCAGAGAGGTCACTATGCATCAGAATGCAAAACAAAGAAGCTGAAGGATGTTGCTTATTATGAGAAGAAGCTGGAAGAAGCAAAGAAGCAGCAACAAGTCAGTTTAATTGCAGGGACAGATACATGGCTATCTGATGACTCTTCTGATGAGGAAGAAGAAGAAGAAATGGCTAATTTCTTTCTTATGGCACTTTCTGATGACCTACCAGAAACTTCAGGATAAAAGGTAAATTTAGACAATCTTGATCGTGAACACAAGCTAAACAAGCTCATGTCAGATTTTCTAAATCTGCAAGATAAACAGCAATCAGATAGTAAAAAATCTGATGAGTTGCAAAGGACCATGAATAAAATCATACTTGAAAACCAATTACTAATAGAAGAAATTTTAGATCAAAGAGCTAAAATTGAGTTCTATGAAAATGAAAGAAAAGATCTTTACAATAAAATTAATGATAAGGAAATTAATGTAAGAGGTTTTCAACAAGCTAAAGAATTCATAAACTTCATTGAGTCAACACCAAAGAACAAAGGAGAGGGTTTGGGATACGTAAAAACAAGAGAAAGCAAACCCACTGTCTTTGTAAAGGCAACCCATCAGATTTCTGATAAATTTTCATCAGAATCTGATTCTGAATCTTGCAAATCAACTTGTTCTGAATACTCTTTTGAAACAACCCAACTTTAAAGCAAAAATAAGTGAATACAAACAAAAATCTTTCAATGTTCCAGAAGCAGTTCACTTATCTTCTCAAATTTATCCACTCATTCCATCACAAGAAAGAATATCAGAAAATTCTGATAAAGAATCTTGTATGTGTGTTGACATACTGAAGCTTGTTCAACACCATCTCTAAAAAAAAATGAAAAATCTGTTTATGACTCAGCATATAACAAATATTCTGATGAAAGGCCATCAAGAGAAAATAATCTGATTAAAATCTCATCAGAAAGAGTACCCAAGCAAGTATGGGTACCAAAAACCCTCTAATTTTTCCATTTCAGGACCATCATGTGCAGCAGATCTGGTACTGCGATTCTGGAAGCTCCAAGCACATGACTGGGGACAGGAGCTTGCTCAGCAACTTTGTTTCAAAGTTGGGTAAAATGGTAAATTTTGGAAATGGAGTAAAAGGGAGGATCATGGGATATGGATGCATAAGGTATGGATGTTTGACCATAGAAAAAGTAGCCTATGTAGAAGGCTTAAAGTGCAATCTGCTAAATTTTGGTCAATTCTGTGATAAAGGTGTTTCAAATAACCTTATTACCAGAAATATGCTTGACAATTTGTTTCAATGGTAATCAAAAGGAAAGGGAATTATAAATCTGATAAAACACTAGAAAATCTGATAATATATCAGATTTTCTGTTGAATCATTAGAATTATCAGATTTTCTGTTGAATCATTAGAAATTCTGATAACTCATCAGAAAACATGTTGAAAAATCTGAATCATCGTTGATCATTAGAACGAATTCATGCATGTCATCATCCTTATTCATATCTCATATCTGCATATTCATAATCTGTAGTGTTTGCATTTTTTTTCTTTTCATTTTATATTTTTGATTAGTGCTGATAACGCCATATGGCAGAAAAATGTTCTGGGTACTTGTTTGTCACACCCGGACCGCGTAAAACAACGAAACCGCGGCGGAAACGTCGGGGAGTGTTGTAACAGAATTATTGTTTCGCAACCATGGTAATTAAAGTTATGTTTTATTTATCAAACGAGAGAGATACATTGTTTTAAAACCAAGAAACAAATAGTACATAACATGATTAAACTAGTCTAACTTCATTTTAAGTCACTAAGGCACAGGTCCGCCTAAGTGAGTCTCGATCATCCTATGCAACAGCTCCTGAAACACATGTGAAAATAGGTACGTCAGCATAAAAATGCCTGTGAGATACATAGGTTTTGTAAAATAGGATTCATAACTTGAGTTTAAAGAAGATGTTTAATAAAAATTAGTCATGAATCTTGGTAAGTGTTTTTTTTTTACAAATCATATGAAAATGTGATAAGAAATCAGATTATATAAAAGAAAGGTGTATGGTTAAATAAATAACCAAGTAAAATGAGTTTGTGTAAATTAAACTGTTTGTAAAACAATGTCTTGTAAAAATATGTTATTTATGTAAATGTTATATGTCTAAACTGAAATGATTTAAATAACGCTACGATATATAATATCACGAAAGCACTTATATATAGGAAGTACCAGCGGCGTATCCACCATTCCTTTATCATATTACACGTCACCTCGTTATGTAAATCACGTACCCAAACAAACCACCAAGATGTAATGTTCAACAATTGTAGAATTGTATATTGTATAATCAAATGTCTATTGTTAAATTTAACTCATGTAATGTGTAAACAAACGTTATGTACGGTAAGTAAAATGTGACTACTTAAACCATATGTAAAAATGTACAAAACAAAGTATTTTGAATAAATCAAAAGTCATGTTTTGTAAAATAAATGCATGCTTTACTGATACAAACACTTATGCGGGGTGTTAAACGTATACATTCAAGCCTTGAGACTGTAGGATAACCTTAGAGTAAAGGTTATCAAAATGTTTTCGGATTCAGTCATTCCCTAGTTCCAAACAAACCTAGGAAGCCAGAAATGGGAGTTGTCAAGTCCTATGGTACCACTACTTACTACCGAGCGGCATAGCTAATGTTAATGAACGTATTTTAGTTCGTTAAACAGACCAAATGTCATACCAAATGTAAGCATGTTTTATGAAAACAATGTACCTAGTATGCTAAGTGAACATACAAGGCAGAAATGTAAAACAATGTGTCCATATGCTGAGTAAACATATGCAACAGAAATGTAATGTAAAACAATGTACTAAGTATGCATTAAATGGACATACATAGCATAAAATGTAATGTAAAATGATGTGCTAGCATGCTAAGTGAACATACATAGCAAAACAGGAATGAAATCATGTACTATATGTGTACTAATGAACATAACAAGCATATGATATAAAAACATGGAAAGCACGAAAGTAACAAGTAGGCACATGTGTTTCACCCCAAAATGTTTGAAAAACAGTAAAAGAGGGGACTATGTACTCACATAATCACCTTGAAAACATGTAAAAAGTGGGGTCTATGTACTCACTTGAGATTGCTCAATAGTCTTTAGATAACCACCAAGCAATGCTAGAAAGATCACGAAATCAATCGGCACCTAATATAGGTAACTACGTTAATAAACCGGATCTAAATCGGAGGATCGGATAAAATGTGGTTTCGTAAACCAAATAAGTGTAAGAAATCATGTCATATGGTTTAACAAAGCCTACATTCTAAAACGGAACCTATCCTAAGTGCTTACGACCCATTACGACTCGTTTAGGTAGCTTACGCTACTTTAACGCGTCGTTCGCGTAAAATGCGTTCGGACCGCCTAACTAGTCCTATGATAAGTAAAATATGCCTTAACATGTCTAATATTGTTGCCTAATCAGTTTAGATGTTAAAATTTAGGTTACATATGCTTAAAATGAATTTTGGCACAAAAGGGCATTTTGGTAATTTACCTAAGGCATATAAACTACCTATCATATAACTAACTAAACGTAGTGACCATAAGGTAACCCTGGAAGGTTATTCCCTATACAACTATGGTCACCTAATGTGTTTGGTCGGATCCTAGTGATCGACCAAATGGGTCGGGTTCGAAAGTCTAAGCGGTTGTTTAGACCGCTTACCTTACGACCCTAGATAAGCACTAAACCTAAAGTGACGAGCTAAACATGTTAAAACATGTTTAACAAAGTTTGAAAACAGGTTTGATATCAAAACAAAGGGTTTTGATACCCAAGAGTAGTTTGGTTGCAAAATACGCGCTAAAGCGTATTTTGACCGAAACTACGACTCGTCACTACACCTAATCAACGTGGTAATCAATAGGTATAGTCACTAGGGACTATAACCATCGTGATTACGCTCACGTTGCGAAGTTCACACAAAACTTCATGTTAACCATAAACTGGTCAATGCAGAAAGTCAAACACAGTTTGACTTTCGTGCTAAAAACGCATAAAAGAACGAAAGAGGACTTACAACGGGTCCAAGAACGGAAGTTTAACCCGATTATTCTCAGGTATGAACTGGAAGCACTTCAACTTAGAGAGAAATCAGATCAAGTGTGGGTTTGAAGTGAAATGGGTGTTGCTATTTATAGGAAAACCAAGATCGTTAGGATCGTTTCTTGAAAAATGTGCTTCGATCTAGGCCGTACACATGCACCCATGGTTTTGGAATACCATGGGCACATCAAAATAGCCCATAGAAAGCTTCAAAACCGTTTGCAAGTCAAAGAAAACCAGCTGCTGATTAAATCAGCAGGTTTTGCTGATCTGGGCACTTTTACGCACCCCGCGTAAAAGACAGTCAACTTCTACGCGGCCCGCCTGGCCAACTATGGCAGAAGTACAGTTTTGGTCCCTTCACATGTTTCAGTCCCATTTTGACACGTTTAAGGCCCGTTAAGCCATTTTCAAGGCTCTACAATGATGCCTAAACATAGGGGACATGAAACATGCTCAAAATATGTCGGATGTTGGTTCGTTTGGCCGTACGATCACGTTATTCGGTTAATTACGACGAAACACGAATGAACGCGAAAAACGATCCAAATTACGCGATGAATGGAATTTTCTCATGCCAATCACTAAAATAAAATATTTTAATGATTACATAAATTTTTGGATGTCCGGATGTATTCAGAACGTAAGATATGCGCGTAAATGCAAACTTATGCACTTTTTGACGCTTTTAGTCCCTGAATGACCAAAAAGTTTATTTTAGCACACCGAACCCCTTAAAGACTATTTCTAAGCTATGTAAAGGATATTTAGGGTGTGTTTAACTTATGATCAAGTTTTCAAATGTCTGTTACAGTACGAATCGGCATACTTTCGCAGTTTGTTGAAATTAGTCCCTGTAAGCGAATAAACTTGATTTTGCCATACCAAAGCCTTCAAAACTTATTTCTAAGTTATGTAAAGGTTATTTAAGGTATGTTAAGAATATGTTGATGTTCCAGAGTATTCGTCACGTTAAACTGATTACGTTTACGCACCAGTTTGCGTATAACTCTCCAGAGAGTGATATAGAGTTTGAAATTGAACAAAAACCAAAACATGCAAAATGTCAAACATAAATAAACAAATATTGGGTTCAAATAACATTATTTTATTGATAACTGAACTGTTTACAATGATTACAGACACAGATGTCATAGTCTCCCCTACTTGTGGAAATTTCGTCCCGAAATTTATTTAGAGGAAACTCGTGAGAAAAGGTGTGGATATTTTGCTTTCATTTGATCTTCACGTTCCCAAGTAAATTCTGGTCCATGTTTAGATTCCCAGCAAACTTTGACCAATGGAATGCGCTTGCGCTTGAGCCATTTGACTATACGGTCCATGATTTCCACAGGTTTCTCAACAAAATGCATCGTGTTATCAACACGAATCTCATCAAGTGGTATGTAGAGGTTCTCGTCAGCTAAACACTTCTTGAGATTGGACACGTGAAAGGTTGGATGAACATTTCCAAGTTCAGGAGGTAACTCAAGTCTGTAGGCTACCTTACCAATTCTTTCGACGATCTTGAATGGTCCAATATATCTAGGTGCAAGTTTTCCTGTCTTTCCAAATCTGATCACACCTTTCCAAGGTGAAACCTTGAGTAGAACGCGATCACTGACTTGAAATTCAAAGGGTTTGCGTCGTCAGTCCGCGTAACTCTTTTGACGGCTTCTAGCTGTCTGAAGGTTATCGCGAACTTTCTTAACCTTATCTGTTGTCTCTAAAATGAGGTCAGGTCCAGTAAGCTGAGCCTCACCGATCTCATTCCAGCAGACTGGTGAACGACATTTTCGACCATAGAGAGCCTCGAAAGGAGCCATGTTGATGTTGGAGTGATAACTGTTGTTGTAGGAGAATTCAATCAACGGGAGATACGAATCCCAACTATCACCAAAATCGATCACACAAGCTCTAAGCATATCCTCCAAAGTCTGGATTATTCTTTCAGACTGACCATCCGATTGCGGATGATAAGCTGTGCTCAGATTAAGTTGGGTCCCCATAGCAGATTGCATGGTTCTCCAAAAACGTGAAGAGAATCGAGCATCTCTGTCAGAAATAATGTTCAAAGGAACACCATGTCTAGATACAATTTCATCCACATAGATTTTAGCAAGCTTGTCAGCAGATAGATCCTCACGGATTGACAAGAAATGTGCTGACTTTGTAAGACGATCAACAACTACCCAGATAGCATCATGACCTCTCTTAGTTCGTGGAAGTTTGGTAACAAGATCCATAGCATTGTTTTCCCATTTCCAATCTGGAATCTCTTTTGCTCCAATAAACCAGAAGGATGTTGATGTTCAGCCTTAACCTTAAGACAAGTAAGGCATTTTGATACGTATAAGGCAATGTCTTTCTTCATACCAGGCCATAAATACTGAGTACGAAGATCCTTATACATTTTGTCTGAGCCAGGATGAATAGAATAACGGGACTTATGAGCTTCATCCATAAGCAAAGTGTGAAGATTGTCCTGACTTGGGACCCATAAACGGTCCATGAAATAATACGATCCATTGTCCTTTAGTTCAAGATCAGGCGTAATGTGATAGGGTAATTCTATACCCATCAAACCTTGTGAAACACAAGTATGTTGAGCCTGAGAAATGCGGGTTTGAAAATCAGATCGGGTTTGAATATCAGATTGAACACGAATACAATGAAGCTTGACACGTTCTTTACGACTCAAAGCGTCCGCCACGACATTCGCCTTACTAGGATGGTAGCGAATTTCGCAATCATAGTCGTTTAGAAGTTCAACCCAACGTTGTTGCCTCATGTTGAGTTCTTTCTGATTGAAGATGTGCTAAAGACTCTTGTGGTCAGTGAAAACCACACATTTTGTACCATACAAATAGTGTCTCCAGATCTTGAGAGCGAATACAACTGCACCTAACTCAAGATCATGAGTGGTGTAGTTCTTCTCGTGTATCTTCAACTGCCTTGATGCATATGCTATGACTTTGTTCCTTTGCATGAGAACACAGCCAAGACCCAAGTTTGATGCATCGCAATATACGACAAAATCATCATTGCCCTCAGGCAAAGAGAGAATAGGTGCATCACAAAGTTTCTGCTTCAAGGTCTGAAACGCTTCTTCTTGTTTAGATCCCCATTCAAAGGGTTTATTCTCCTGAGTTAGAGCAGTTAGAGGAACTGCAATCTTTGAGAAGTTCTTGATGAAGCGGCGGTAATGACCCGCAAGACCAAGAAAAGAACGAACCTCAGTAGGAGTAGTAGGCGTATCCCAATCCTTAATTGCACTGATCTTGGAGGGATCTACATGAATACCTTGTTCGTTAACAATATGCCCCAAAAATTGAACTTCCTTAAGCCAAAATTCACATTTAGAGAATTTGGCAAAAAGTTGCTATTTCTTCAGGAGTTCCAGAGTAAGACGAAGATGTTGCTCGTGATCAGCTTGCGTCTTAGAATATATCAAGATGTCATCAATAAAAACGATGATGAACTTATCTAAATAAGGCTTGCAGACCCTATTCATCAAGTCCATGAAAACAGCAGGACCATTAGTCAAACCGAATGGCATAACAGTGAACTCATAATGCTCATAACGAGTGCGGAATGCTGTCTTGGGAATGTCTTCTTTATGCACACGAAGTTGACGATACCCAGAACGAAGATCAATCTTTGAAAAACAAGTAGCACCCTGTAACTGATCAAAGAGATCATCAATGCGAGGTAGGGGATATCGATTCTTGATGGTAAGCTTGTTAAGCTCACGGTAATTGATACACATCCTGAAGGATCCATCTTTCTTCTTGACAAAAAGAATGGGAGCAGGTACAAGATGATTTGGAGATCTGGCAATAGGATTTGCACCAGGTACAAGATCAATACGGAACTCGACTTGGCGTGTTGGGGGTAAACTAGGTAACTCTTCAGGAAACAACTCAGGATAATCCCGAACAACAGGGATATCTTGAATAGACTTACCCTTGCCTTTATCTGCTACGACATGTGACAAGAAAGCCACATAATTCTTTCGCAGATACTTCCGAGCTTGAAAACAAGACATGAGCTTAAGACTACTAGCAGGTTTCTCACTATGAACCTGTAGGATCTCACCTGTTGAAAGCGGAACATGAATAATCTTCTCAAAACAAACTACCTCTGCGTGATGCTTGGCTAACCAATCCATACCCACTATAACGTCGAAACTCCCAAGTTGTATCGGTGTGAGGTCAATAGGAAAAAGATGATTATTAAGGTTCAACTGGCAGTTACGAAGAACAAAATCAAGAACAACGGGATCACCACTAGTAACTTCTACTGTCAAAGACTTTACTAGTTTCGTTCTAGACATGCGAAGCAATGGCTCAAAAGATAATGACACAAAACTCTTATCGGCACCTGAATCAAAAAGAACAGACGTAGGTTGATTATTAACAAAGAACGTACTGTTGACCACTTCATTGTCTGCTCGCGCCTCTTGTGCATTCATATTAAAGACTCGTCCACGAGCCTGAGCCTGATTTGGATTCACCAACCTTGGACATTGATTTCTGTAGTGGGTCAGATCCCCACAGTTATAGCAAGAACCAGGAGGGTAGTGAGGTCGTGCAGCTTGAGCCTGTTGCTGAGCAGGAGGCTGAGCAGCTTGCTGAGCTGGGTTCTGAGCTGCTCGATTCTGATTTGCAGGAAGACGGCATGTGGCAGCAAGATGACCAGATCTTCCACAGTTAGTACAATAACGACACTGGATGTGCGGCTGATGATGACCATTACACCTGTTGCACAAAGGTGCATTGCCAAGGTATGGTTTCTTGGCAAGTGGTTGCGCAGGCTGATTTGGAGCAGCTTGATTGGCCTGTGCGGTAACGGCAAAGTTTTGGGAAGCCTTGCGCTTCCTAGACTTCTTTGTAGATCCCGCTTCCTTACCTTCCTTGTTCTTACCCTTCTTGTTTTCACCCTTATCAGATGACTGTTTCTTACCCTTGTCATTCTTCCTGTGAAGCTTACCCTTTCTGATCTGTGACTCAGTCAAAGTTGCAGATAGCTCGATTGCCTGACGAACTGTGGTAGGGTTACTACCAGTGACGATGTCTTGAATGGAGTCAGGTAAGCCATCAATATACCTTTCGATAGCCTTCTCGAGTGGGGTAACCATTGTAGGGCAAAGCAAACTCAGCTCCTCATACATGTCAGTGTAAGCCCGGTGCTCACCACTATCCTGTTTCAAGTCGTCGAACTCCCTTTCTAAAGCCCTCAGTTCATGACGAGGACAAAATTCCTTCATCATAAGAGCCCTAAGCTTGGCCCAATTCTGTGCTAAAGCAACCTCAGCACCACGGTCTCTCATAACCCCGTTCCACCAAGTAAGAGCCTTCTTTTGAAACACACTGTCAGCGAACTCGACCTTGCGATTTTCAGGACACTGAACGTGACGAAACGTACTCTCAATGCTCTCGAACCACTGTAGGAGCCCAGTTGCTCCTTCAGAACCACTAAACTTGAGTGGTTTAGCCGAATTGAAACTCTTGAAATTGCATGGAGCATTTTGGTTATTGTTAGCTTGGTTCACTTGAGCAATAATGTCTGGAGTACAGCAGCCATATGCTGTGCCATGATAGCTGCCATTTCGGAATTAGGTAGCGGATTTTCGCGTCGAGGAGGCATTCTAAAAGAGGAACATGAAAGAAACGAGTGAGATGATTAGATGAAAAGAATGAGATGATATCAACAAAAGCAAAGATGGTGGTCATTCGTCCGTACCACAAAGCAAACAAACGACACACAGTGACTAATCAAAGTAAATGGGTCAAAAATAATGTATCACGAAGACATGCTCGCCTATAAGTGAACACTCACCCCAAGAGTTCCCAGGTAAGAGTGACTGGTCCGATTATGTGGATTTGTACGAACACTCTAGCCTTAGACAGAAAAATCAGGGTACAGGCATTCACCCTTCCAGTTTGCACGTGTTCACACTATCTAGAACCCAAAACTTTGACGAGATTTTGAAAACTTGGAAGGCACAAGGCCAAAAGAATCATTCAAAAATGGATGATTAAATTTTCAAAATCATTCTGTAAAATTGAAGGGTTCAAAACCTTATAATAAATTATTTAAAAACAGATGATTGATTTTCAAAAATCGTTTTAGAAAATTGGGTTCTTGTTTTGGCAATCACCTAAGGATAGGTGAAGTGCATGTTTTAAGATCTAAACACAAGATAACTTGTGTTGGGGTCCTAGAAAAGTTTTAGTCTAGGTCAAAGCATTAATAATAACCTAATTCCCTATAACCATTGGCTCTCATACCAACTCTTTTGTCACACCCCGACCGCGTAAAACAACGAAACCACGGCGGAAACGTCGGAGAGTGTTGTAACAGAATTAATGTTTCGCAACCATGGTAATTAAAGTTATGTTTTATTTATCAAACAAGAGAGTTACATTGTTTTAAAACCAAGAAACAAAGAGTACATAACATGATTAAACTAGTCTAACTTCATTTTAAGTCACTAAGGCACAGGTCCGCCTAAGTGAGTCTCGATCATCCTATGCAATAGCTCCTGAAACACATGTGAAAATAGGTACGTCAGCATAAAAATGCCTGTGAGATACATAGGTTTGTGAAAATAGGATTCATGACTTGAGTTTAAAGAAGATGTTTAATAAAAATTAGTCATGAATCTTGTTAAGTGTTTTTTTTTTTTTTTTTTTACAAATCATATGAAAATGTGATAAGAAATCAGATTATATAAAAGAAAGGTGTATGGTTAAATAAATAACCAAGTAAAATGAGTTTGTGTAAATTAAACTGTTTGTAAAACAATGTCGTGTAAAAATATGTTATTTATGTAAAATGTTATATGTCTAAACTGAAATGATTTAAATAACGCTACGATATATAATATCATGAAAGCACTTATATATAGGAAGTACCAGCGGCGTATCCACCATGCTTTTATCATATTACACGTCACCTCGTTATGTAAATCACTTACCCAAACAAACCACCAAGATGTAATGTTCAACAATTGTAGAATTGTATATTGTATAATCAAATGTCTATTGTTAAATGTAACTCATGTAATGTGTAAACAAACGTTATGTACGGTAAGTAAAATGTGACTACTTAAACCATATGTAAAAATGTACAAAACAAAGTATTTTGAATAAATCAAAAGTCATGTTTTGTAAAATAAATGCATCCTTTACTGATACAAACACTTATGCGGGGTGTTAAACGTATACATTTAAGCCTTGAGACTGTAGGATAACCTTAGAGTAAAGGTTATCAAAATGTTTTCGGATTCAGTCATTCCCTACTTCCAAACAAACCTAGGAAGCCAGAAATGGGAGTTGTCAAGTCCTATGGTACCACTACTTACTACCGAGTGGCGTAGCTAATGTTAATGAACGTATTTTAGTTCGTTAAACAGACCAAATGTCATACCAAATGTAAGCATGTTTTATGAACACAATGTACCTAGTATGCTAAGTGAACATACAAGACATAAATGTAAAACAATGTGTCCATATGCTGAGTAAACATATGCAACAGAAATGTAATGTAAAACAATGTACTAAGTGTTAGGGGTCATTTTCTTAACATACGTATCCTGACCAATATCCTGCCTTTATTTGTTTCTTTGTGACCAGGATGCTGGAAGAGGATATTACCAACATCTTGGGTGATATCCTGAAGTTTATTGAATTAACCACGTGCAGGTTAAAGGCTGAGACTTGCTAACGGTCAAGAGGACTTCTTCTCCTCAAGACTCGGACGAGTTTGTTGAAGGAGAGACGTTGAACCCGAAAGACCAGGTCTACAACGTTCGATTAAGGAATATTCGGTGGATCCCGGAAGTTTAGGATAGTTTGTTAGCTTATCTTTACTATAAATAGATGGGGCGGATCAGTTTAAGTCACACAATCTCCACTTACACTCTCGCATACTTTCACTTTCTAGCTCGTTGCAAACACCACACTTGTATTCAAATTTCGTTGTAACACTTAGTCGATCCTACCACATCCTGCACTGTATCCTGATATTTGAAGCAATAGAAGAACAAGGCAGCTGCGATTGTCAGCTCCCGAGGTTTTATGCCGGCGATCTAGATTGATCAAGGGCTTTCCTCGTACATCTCGTGTCGTTTACTTTACTTTTGCTCATTGTTTGATCATAGATACAGCTCGATATCCTGAGCCGTATCCTGAATACTGATTTCTTAATTAACTCAACAAGCACATTTTCAAGTACACTTTCTAGCATGCTACCTCACTTTACTAATTTGATCACTAAATTGCTTCGGTAATTTTTGACCAAAACAATTTGGCGCCCACCGTGGGGCAAGTGGTGCTACTTTTACTAAAAATCTTTGCAAAATCATTAATCGGTTTTCTATTTTCTAAACTTTTTGCCACATTGTTTACAATGGCCTCAAGATCAAACATGAGCTCTTCCACTATGTCTGCTACAACCTCTGCTACCACTGGTTCGGTGCTTCCGCCACCTCCTCCAAGGATGCCGTTTTCTTCACAACCTCAAGATGTTATCCCTACTCGGAGTGTCCAGGGATCTGCTCCTGTTTTAGCCTCTAATGATGAAATTTTGACTTTATTTGGAAGTGTGCAGGAACAAATGAGGCAGCAACAGGAAATAAACCAAATGCTTTTAAGGGAAATACAACTCCTGAAGTCTGGCTCGAGCAGATCTGCTGAGGATAATGTCACTCCCTTACACCCCAGAGCGTTGAACTTCAGTTCAGCTGTGTATACTGAGGATAACAGGGGGAATATTGTGCCCAGTCTTCCTCAGAGTCATACTCCTGAAATACCCTCCTCGGTCAGGATGTCAACCATGAGGAGCTCAGGATATGCTTCAGGATATGGGCAAAATCCTCCAACGGGTAACGTGTCAAATAATAATAATACTCATGCTACTAACAATAGTGGATCTTTGCAGGATACAGGTGTGACATCAGCACTTACTAGGGAACTTCAAAAGTTGAAGGACATGATATCCAGTGTACCTGGGGTGGTCCAGCCGATCCCGGAAGTGTCCCAAGACAGCCATAAGATATCTCGTTTTGCACATCCTATCTGTGATGCTGAGATCCCAAAGAGATTTCAAACCCCCAACATGAAGCTTTACGACGGAACTACGGATCCTGAGGAGCATATTGCTCAATATAGGGAAAGAATGGAGATTAACCCTATCCCTCCGGAGCTCAAGGAAGCGTGCTTATGCAAGGGATTTGGTTCTACCTTAACAGGATCAGCCTTGAAATGGCTGTTAAACGTTCCTCCTCACTCAATTACTTCGTTTGCTCATTTGGTTAATTTATTTAACAGTCAATTTTCTTGTAGTCGGAGTTTTGAGAAACTAACCAGTGATCTTTACAGGATAACTCAAGGGCCTCAGGAATCCTTGAGGGATTATGTGAACAAATTCAGTCGAGAATCCTTGGATATCCCACATCTTGATGTTGCAACAGCTGTACAAGCTTTTAAGATGGGATTACAAAAGGATTCTCAGTTCTATCAGGATCTTGTAATGAATCCCTGCAGGAATCTCGACGAAGCTCGTAACAGGGCTTTGAGATATATCCGTCTGGAAGATGACAGGAAAATGCAAGAAAGGATGAACTCATCTAACACTTATGAGTCAACTAACAGGAAGTCAGAATCCTCATTCAAGTCATATCGGCCTAAGCCATATGGTAGAAATGAAAACAAGAGAGTGAATGCTGTCGAAGATGAGGATCCTGAAGAGTATCCTGAGTTGTCTGAATATTGTTTTTCTGTTAATATTCCTGAATTAATGTATGCTATGCAGGGTCTAGGAGACAAGGCTAGGTGGCCTCGAAAGAATCAACAAAAGGCTGACTGGAAAGATAAGTCTAAATGGTGTGCTTTCCACGAAGATTTCGGACATGTAACTGAGGATTGCATTGCTCTAAGGAAAGAAATAAGCTATCTTCTAAGCAAGGGATATCTGAAAGATCTCTTAGGAAGAAAGAAGAATAAGGGTCAGGATACTGAGAAGGATCCTGAGCGAGCAGCATCACCTCCCGCGGATGCCAAGATAATCAACTTCATTTCGGGAGGATCCGACATTTGTGGAACTTCGTATTCGGCAGCAAAGAGACATGCAAAGGAAGCTAAGGCCGAAAGGGGAGACAAACCTGTCAGAATGACTACCCTCACAACTGACAAAGTGATCACTTTTGATGCTGATGACAGGGATACTGTTCAGGATCCTCACCATGATGCTCTGGTAATAACGTTATATGTGGCTAACCATTTTGTACGCAGGATACTGGTTGATAATGGCAGCTCCGTCAACATAATCCAACTAGAAACTCTGAAGAGAATGAATGTATCTCCAATGGATATCACTTCGAAGTCTACCGTGCTTGTTGGATTCAGTGGAGAGGCTAGAAATACAGTGGGAGAGATAAAGTTGCCAGTATACGTTGAAGGAGTCAACTCGATACAACGTTTCTGTGTGATGGATTCTCTATCCTGCTATAACATCATACTGGGAAGACCGTGGATTCACGATATGAAGGCCGTGCCATCAACATATCACCAATGCATCAAGATACCTACCCCTTGGGGAGTGGTCAAAGTTGATAGTGATCAGCAGGAGGCGAAAGAATGCTACTCATCCTCGATGAAATCCTCAACCAAACCTAGTGCAGCATAGCAATTAAAGACGCGGGCCCAGGATATCGTGGAGGATCCGGAGCAGGATGTGAAGAAAATTATCCTGGACCAGGATAATCCTGATATTTCGGTGCTCGTAGGGACCAATATCCCTCAGGATATTGAAGAACAGTTAATTAACTTTTTGAAATGCAGGATGTCAACGTTTGCATGGAAGCATAAGGATATGACAGGTATATCCAAAGATATTATCACTCACAAGCTTGGAATTGATAAATCATTCAAGCCTGTGCAACAAAAAAGAAGGAAGTTGGCTCCCGAGCGGAACACTATTATCCAGGAGGAAGTTGAAAGACTATTAAAATCCAGAATGATCAGAGAGGTTAAGTTCCCAAGATGGCTAGCAAACATGGTTGTAGTACAAAAGAAAAATGGGAAATGAAGAGTTTGTGTAGACTACACAGACTTGAACAAAGCCTGTCCTAAAGACCCATTTCCTCTTCCCCACATTGATGCAATGGTAGATGCCACTGCCGGGCATGAAATGCTGACCTTCATGGACGCATCTTCAGGATTTCAACAGATTCAAATGGAGCCTTCTGACCATGAGGATACTGCCTTCATGAAACCAACAGGTATTTATTGTTATACAGCTGTTAGGGGAGGATTTTCTAACAATTAGTGATCCTTATTCGTTATCCTAATTAATGATCCTTACTTCTGTAACAGGTGGTGATCCTCAGAAGAGCTTCAGGATCAGGATCATGGATCACTTTAAGGATCCTCATACTGACGATTGTTTATTTGATTTTTGTATTACTTCGCAGGAGTAATAAACGTGACTTGGTCTTGGCAACGGTAACAAGGAATATTCCACGAGTATTTCGCACACGATTGACCAGAAATGGACGTTGTGGAGAACGTGGGAGCTTGGCACGAAAGTCGGATAGTTAGTTAGTGTAGTTAACTTCTATTTTAAAAGGAGTAACGAGCTAGAATTAGAACACTTAGTCATTTTTCAGCTACACACACTCTCATACTCGCTCACTTGAAGCTCTCGACGAACATTCATTCATTTTCACTCACTTTTACACATTTCACGATAGTGATCCTTGTACCTAGCTCGTTACTATCCGGAGTTGTAAACATTTATTTATTTATTTGAGCTTGGTGATCGGTAGTTTCCATCACCCGGGGTTTTTTGTGCCGGAGATCAACTCTTGATCAAGGGCTTTTTCCCCGTATAAATCCTTGTGTCATTTGTGCAATTTACATTGAAGTGATCCTTGTCATTGTTCTACATTTTAAGCATCATACCCCGTAACAGAGAGTTTGGTTGCAATATCCTCATCAGATTTTTTGACCAAAACAGTTTGGCGCCCACCGTGGGGCAATTGGTGCTTCATCCTTAGAAAAATTCGCATTTCTGTGCTCATTTCAGTTCACTACAACCAAGCCAATGGCTTCCTCAGCGAAGAATGCTTCAAATTTGATGCCCTCATTCACTTCTTCACAAGGCGTTCCCCCTTTGCCTCCACCACCTTCTGGATCCCAGAAGAATGCTGAGAATGCTGCGAAGAAACCGACTCCCATTTTCTCAAAACCTCCAACTTCTTCTGCTTCTTACACTCCCACTACTAGTGACATGTTTACTTTGATTTTGCAGATGAAGGATCAGATACGGCAGCAGGATAAGACCAATGAGAGGATTCTCAAAGAAATCGGAGATCTCAAGAAACAAAAGACAACGGCAGAGGATCATTCCCCACTGGTGCCAAAATCTTTGAATTTTGATACTCCGGTGATTACTTCTCAGCCATCAGTGGTTCCAGATGTTCAATATGTGGGTGGACCGAAAGGAGTGCACTACGGAACAACAACAGTGACCCAGGCATTAGGTCCATACTTCCAGCCAGCAGGATCCTATCCTCAGCATATGGGATCCTTCAGGACTTCAGGAGGTTATTCAGGATCATCCCAGGTTCAAGGATCCTCCTTTGTTCCAGGATCATCCCAGGTTCAAGGATCCTCCTTTGTTCCAGGATCATCCCAGGTTCAAGGATCCTCCTTTGTTCCAGGATCATCCTAGCTTCAAGGATCCTCCTTTGTTCCAGGATCATCCCAGGTTCAAGGATCCTCCTTTGTTCCAGGATCATCCCAGGTTCAAGGATCCTCCTTTGTTCCAGGATCATCCCAGGTTCAAGGATCCTCCTTTGTTCCAGGATCATCCCAGGTTCAAGGATCCTCCTTTGTTCCAGGATCGTCCCAGTTTCAGGGATCCTTCCAGATGCCAGGATCCTTGAGGAGTTTGCAAATAGGAAGTTCAGATGTCCATCAGGGAGATTTTATTCCAATGCAGACCAATGCTTCTACTGGTCCCTCGATCATTCCAGAGCCCCAACAATATGGATTAACATCCATTCTTCCTAACTTGAATCCAATGGGAGGTAACACTTTTAATAATTCTTATACTACTAACCATGGTCTTATGCAGGATCCAGGTATCAATCATGCCATGGCCAGAGAATTGCAAAAGCTAAAGGATATGATATCAAGTGTCCCGGGAGTGGTCAAACCTATCCCAGAGATTGCAGATGGGAGCCACAAGATATCTCGTTTTGCACCACCAATCTGTGATGCTGAGATACCCAAGAGGTTCCATGTGCCAACAATGAAGCTGTATGATGGTTCAACGGATCCTGAAGAACACATAGCACAATACAGGGAGAGGATGGAGATTAATCCAATCCCAGAAAGGTTAAAGGAAGCTTGCCTGTGCAAAGGATTCGGATCCACTCTTACTGGATCAGCTCTCAAATGGCTGCTAAGTCTTCCCCCTACTCTATTACCTCATTTGCTAACCTAGTTAATCTATTTAATAATCAGTTTTCTTGTAGTAGAAAATTCGAGCATTTAACTAGTGATCTGTATAGGATAACCCAGGGTCATAATGAATCATTAAGGGATTACATTACCAAATTCAGTAAAGAATCCTTAGACATTCCCAACTTAGATATAGCCATGGCTGTTGAGGCCTTTAAAATGGGATTGCTTAGGGATTCGTCGTTCTATGATGATCTTGTTATGACACCATGCAGGAACCTAGATGAGGTAAGAACCCGAGCACTTAGGTTCATCCGGCTAGAGGATGACAAGAGGATCCAGGAGAGGTTAGCAGGATCCTCAAAGCAGGATAAGCAAGGAT
Source organism: Helianthus tuberosus (assembly GCA_030545235.1). Taxonomy (NCBI): domain Eukaryota; kingdom Viridiplantae; phylum Streptophyta; class Magnoliopsida; order Asterales; family Asteraceae; genus Helianthus; species Helianthus tuberosus. Next base: position 68,452,350 of record CM060358.1, on the reverse strand, counting down.
CCTCATTCAGGAACAACAAGTTCAGATCCTACAACAGATCTGATAACCAGAACGTGCATTCTGTTGATCAAGAAGAGGATGATGAGGATTATCCTCCAATTTCTGAATATTTCTTTTGTGTTGATAACAATGAACTAATCCTTGCGATGCAGAATCTAGGTGATAAAGCTAGATGGCCCAGCAAAAATGATAGGCCAGCTGCAACTAAGGATAAATCAAAGTGGTGTGCATACCATGAAGATTTTGGGCACCTCACAGAAGAATGCATTGCACTAAGGAAGGAAATTGGATACTTGTTGAGCAAGGGGCATCTTAAAGAGTTGTTGGGAAGAAAAAAGTCAAGGACTCAGGATCCTGAAAGGATCCCTGAGAAGGCCCCAGCCCCTCCAGCAGATGCACAAGTGATAAACTTTATTTCTGAAGGATCAGACATTTGTGGCACATCCTTCTCAGCAGCTAAAAGGCATGCAAAGGAAACTAAAATCGATAATGGAGAAAGACCTGTTCGAACATCAAGTGTCTCCGAAGGAAAAGTCATAACCTTTGATGAGGATGATCGTGTTGATATCCAGGATCCTCATCACGATGGTTTAGTTATTACCCTTTTTATTTCTAACCATTTTATCCGCAGGATCCTTATAGACGGAGGGAGCTCAGTGAACATTATCCAGCTTGATGTTCTAAAGAAGATGGGAATTCCTGAATCAGATATCATACCAAGATCCTCCGTGCTTGTGGGATTTAGTGGCGAAACTAAGAATACCCTGGGGGACATTAAACTCCCAATATACATCGAAGGCCTACACTCTTATCAAAAATTTTGTGTTATTGACTGTTTATCTTGTTGTAATGTTATCCTTGGCAGGCCTTGGATACATGATATGAAAGCAGTCCCGTCTACTTACCATCAATGTGTGAAGCTCCCTAGTCCTTGGGGAATAGTGAAGATTGATAGTGATCAACAGGAGGCTAAGAATTGCTACACTTCATCGATGAAACCAGCCTCGAAGTCAAGGGAACAATAGCAATCAAGGTATCCTCCAAGGGATGTCTTGGAGGCAAGGGAGCAGGATGTGGTAGAAATCCTGATGGATCCTGATGATCCTGAATCCAAAATCTATATCGGATCAGGGATCCTTGGCGAAATGAAAGAAGACCTCGTATCCTTCCTCAAAAGGAGAAAGACTACCTTTGCATGGAAATACGAAGACATGACTGGTATATCCAAAGATGTAATCACTGACAAACTCGGCATTGACAGGTCCTTCAAACCAATCCATCAAAGGAGAAGAAAGTTTGCACCGGAAAGGAATGCCATTATCCAGGAAGAGGTAGAGAAATTGCTCCGGGCAGGTATGATTAGAGAGGTCAAGTATCCAAAATGGTTGGCCAATGTGGTTGTTGTTCAAAAGAAAAACGGAAAGTGGAGGGTATGTGTCGATTTTACCGATTTAAATAAGGCATGTCCCAAGGATCCTTTCCCATTACCCCACATTGACTCCATGGTGGATGCAACTGCGGGTCATGAATTGTTAACTTTTATGGATGCTTCATCTGGATTCCAACAAATCCAAATGGAACCATCCGACCAAGAGGATACAGCCTTCATGACTCCAACTGGTATATACTGCTATATTGCTATGCCATTTGGACTAAGAAATGCAGGTGCAACTTATCAAAGGCTAGTGAATATGATGTTCAAAGATCAGATTGGACAGACTATGGAGGTTTACATAGACGATATGGTGGTAAAATCAATAAAGGCTGAGGATCACCTGAGAGACTTGGAGGAAGCATTCAATATCCTTGATAAATATAATATGAAACTTAATCCTTCAAAATGTCACTTTGGTGTTAAAGCAGGTAAATTCTTAGGATACATGGTGACCAAGAGAGGCATTGAAGCTAGCCCGGAGCAGATCAAAGCTATAGTGAACATCAAATCTCCGGCAAATGCTAAGGATGTTCAAAGGCTAACAGGCAGGATAGCAGCTTTGAACAGATTCATATCCAAATCCTCAGAGAAGTGCAAAGAATTCTATGATATCCTAAGGAAGAACAAGAAATTTGAGTGGACTGAGAAGCATGAGATTGCCTTAAGAGCTCTCAAAGATTATCTATCCTCAGCCCCAGCCTTGATGAAACCAGAAAAAGGCGATGTGTTATCCTTATATCTTGCAGTATCCTCAAAAGCAGTAAGTGCGGTCCTTGTTAAGGATCATGAAGGTACACAACATCCTGTCTATTATGTAAGTAAAAGTTTACTAGATGCCGAATCCAGGTATTCACACCTTGAAAAACTTATTCTTGCATTAATTATGGCATCTACTAAGTTGAGACATTATTTTGAAACTCATGTTATTGTGGTTAAAACTAACTTTCCAATCAAGAATGTCCTCAGGAAACCAGAGATGTCAGGAAGGATGGCTAAGTGGGCAGTGAAGCTTAGTGCCTATGATATAAGATATGAGCCTAGGACAACCATCAAATCCCAAGCATTAGCCGACTTTGTGGCTGATTTCAGTAGTGATTTACAAGAAGAAGCTGAATTAGAAGTCCAGCAGCTAGAGGAGACTAAGGATCCTTGGATACTCTATACTGATGGATCCTCAAATGTCAAAGGCACAGGGCTTGGGATACTACTAAAATCGCCAAAGGGGGACATAATACCCCACTCTATAGCTTATGAGTTCCAAACCACTAACAATGAGGCCGAATATGAAGCCTTAATTGCTGGTTTGCAAATTGCCAAGCATATGGGGATCAGGTATCTTGAGGTACATGTAGATTCATTACTAATTACAAACCACTTTAATGGATCCTATGCTGTTAAAGGTGAAAAGCTACCAAATACTTAGAGATAGTCAAAAGTTTGGCACTCTCTTTTGTTTCCTTTAGTTTGACACAGGTACCAAGGGAAGAGAATACAGAAGCTGATGCATTGGCTAACTTAGGATCATCCTTGAAGATCCCGGAGGATATCAAGATCCCTATTATCCATATCCTGACCCCGGCTATCGAGGATCATGTGGCTATGGAAATAGGAAATGATTCTGCAGTTATCCCTAGTGAGGATACTCAATCCCATTCAGGATCATGGATCTCACCAATTATGAGATACCTACAACATGGAGAGATTCCTACAGGAGAAAACCCTAGGGCTTTCAAATCTAAGGTATCTCAATTCACAATTTTAAATAATATGTTGTATAGACGATCTCTTGCAGGACCATACTTGAGATGCATTGAGGATCCTGAAATCCAAGAAGTTTTAAAAGACTTCCATGAAGGAGATTGTGGAAACCACACTAGGGGCAGGGCATTATTCTCAAGGATCCTGAGGACAGGATACTACTGGCCAACCATGAAAAGAGATGCTGTGGAGTATGCTAAGAGATGTGATCCTTGTCAGAGACACAGCAATATCCTTCACCAACCAGCTGAGTTATTGCATCCTATATCCTCCTCTTGGCCATTTATGAGATGGGGTATGGATATAGTTGGTAAGCTCCCTAAGGCACCTGGTGGAAAAGTATTCATGCTAGCTATGACTGATTACTTCTCCAAGTGGATAGAGGCTGAAGCTTTTGCCCAAGTCAGAGAAAAAGAAGTTATATCCTTCATTAAAAGAAATATTATAACTAGATTTGGAATTCCTTCTGAGATTATATGTGATAATGGTTCCCAATTTATTGGGGGCAGAACCACTAACTTTTGTGACAGCTGGGGGATTAAGATGATAACATCAACACCAGTCCACCCACAAGCTAATGGTCAAGAAGAATCATCCAACAAGATCATCATCAACAATTTGAAGAAGAAGCTTGGATCCAAGAAAGGGAAATGGGCAGAAGAACTACCCTATGTGCTTTGGGCTGATAGGACAACCCCTAAGAATGCTACTGGTCAAACACCATTCTCTTTGGTATTTGGGGCAGAGTCAGTGATCCCAACAGAAATGGTGGTTCCAACTGCTAGAACAAGTACCCGTGATCCTGAGGAGAATGATGAGAACTTGGCCCAAGACCTGGATACTATTGAAGAAATCAGGGATATGGCTAGGATAAGGATGGCCAGTTATCAACAGAGAATGGCTGGTGCTTACAATAAAAATGTCAGGATCAGGAAGTTTCAAGTTGGAGATATGGTATTAAGGAAAGCATTTCAGAATACCACCAATCCTGCTGATGGAAAATTGGCTCCAAAATGGGAAGGCCCTTATTTGATTGAAGCTGAAGCAGGAAAGGGGGCATATAGGTTGTTAACCATGGAAGGTGATTTGCTACCAAGAGCTTGGAATGCTGTCCACTTGAAGAAATATTTCATGTGAGCATGATCCTCATGGCGCAGATGATCCTCACGATAGGGATATCCTTAAAGGATCCTTAAAGTATTGGTGATCCTTACTGAGGTAATATCCTAAACTTTAACTATTTTATTTCTTTATTTCCTCATATAAGGATAAGGATCATGTATCCTTTATCCATCTCTCACGTGAATTTGAGTTTTGAAAGTTCAGGTATCCTTAGCATAACAGTGGTTATCCGCAGAAGCAATCCGTTCCTTGGGTTTAACCCCAGTTATTTGGGCTTGACCCCAGTTCCGCCTGTAGCGCATGATGATCCTGGTATAGTTCAAGGCAGTGGGACCAGTACTCGTTTTAGGGGCTGATAATTCCATTGTACTGGCTATGCTTAGGATCCTACGTATAATGGTAGACGTACCATACATCCGTTCCTAAGGTTTCTAACGTTTTCACGTTAGCTAAGGTTTCTAACGTTTTCACGCTAGCTAAGGTTTTGGCATGTTCATGTCACTAAGTTTGGATAGTCGCCAGTTAGGGCCATACTCCAGTTTACATACGATCCTTGGGCTTGTCCCCAGTTATCCTTGGGCTTGTCCCCGGTTATCCTTGGGCTTGTCCCCAGTTGCTAACTCTTTTCTTATATTGGCTTAGTCCCAAGTTGTGCTTTATTTTCAGGTTCTTGAAGATAGGCAACTAGGGATCCTTGATCCTTACTTCACTCTAAGGTTTATCTTATAGTTATCCTTATTATGGTTAGGATCCTAACTTGGATCCTCAGGTATGATCATTAACTCTTTTGATTTTATTCATTATTCATTTGAATAACCCTTATACTTGACAACTGAACTTGGAATTCTTAAACTATATCACTTTTTAGAACTTATCAGTTATGGGATATGTGGTCCGTGATCATATACTAAACTTTTTGGATATCTTTCTTAATTTTTCAAGGATTGATAAGTATAAACAGTTGGAAAGTAAGATATTAAAAAGGATAACAACACAAGATAAGCGACAAAAGGTTAAGTTTTTATTTATTAACAAAAGACTAACCCTTAAAAGGTTGTCAAAATTACCTACCCGAGCATCTACCAGCAAAACGTGGCCCGTCCGCTGGGGTAGGTAAAGGGTGTCCATGATAATAAGTTCAAAGATAGTGCAGGAATATAAAGGCGGCAGGATCACAATGGCTTCATCCCCCAAACAGAGGATCCCTCCACCAATTGCAATCCTGCCTATTGTCCAAAGGATCATACATGATCCTTAATCCTATAAACTATTGTTCATTACAACCCATTAAATTGTTCAACATCACAACCACAAAAAACTACCATCAAACTAAAAAAATTGGGCTCCGGCTGCGTCTAGGAATGTCCATCATCGCCCAATTGTGCAGCCTACACCTTTGCTGCATCCTCTTCTCCTCCAGCTGTGGTATCCTTCATCAGATCTTTCCCACTGCCACTTGCCTCAATCGCCAAGACCTCAGTAGCCTCTTCCTCATCATCCTCAAGATCGGCCAACCTTGCTTTCCAGCCTTCGACATCCCAGCTGCCTTTGTTAAAGTGAGGATCTTGAGCTTCCTGGGCCATCTTCAGTTTTGTCTGATACATTGTGATGGCAGCAGAAACCTTTGCACCTTCAATGAGGTCATGCTTTTCATAGTCCAGGTCGATCAGAAGTTTAGCCGTCTTAGTCTTTTCATCTTGAAGTTCCTTCCGAAGATCAGCAAGTGCAAGATCCTTGAGCACGACAACCTGTTGGAGGTCAGCAATCTTCTTGTCCTGCTCCTCGACATTCCCCACATAATCCTCAATCTCAGCGAATTTCTGCAAAGGAGATGAAAGATAAGGTCAGGACCGAGTGATCCTCAAATTAGCAGGATATATCAGCAGGATATACTAGCAGGTTATACAGGCAGATACGGTGATCCTTACATCATTGAAGTACTCCAGGAATTGGTGACGGATCAGAGGCAGACCCTGCAAATTCTCACCTTCGGAGGTCTTTCTCTTTTTGCCACCCTTTCCTTTAGTGGGTGCCTTGGGAATGGAGATGCTGGGACTGGTAGTGGACCTCTTCTTCCTGGATCGGACAAGATCAAGGTCAGCCGTGTTGAATTGGGATACAGGCTTGGCAGATTTTCCAGCACCTACACATTCGTAGCAAGATAAGTATCCTTATCCTATTTCAATTCACTTATTTATTTTTATATTCAAACTATGTAAAGGGCAGGATACTTACTTGACATGGTAATGGAACCTGAGGATACTTCCTGTGAGTCTTGGGTGTCTATCTTAAATGTCCTTGTTTCAGGATCAAGCTTCCAAAAAGCAGCAAGCCTATCCTTGGTTGCAGGTGATGTGATGATGTGTGAGACGGAAATAGCTGCATAACACAAGACAAAAAGGAGTCAGTAATCCTTATACAAAAACAAGACTACCTGGTGATCCTTCTCAGGATCCTCTGGCCTACCGTGGGTGGACCAGGTCTTTGGTAGATCCTTTCCGTTTGGAATGGTATCCCTCCTGACAAAGAAGAAGCGACGTTTCCAATTTGTGTCATTCTTGGTAACTTTAAGAAGGGGGTGTTCTCCGCCGGGTTTTCGTTTGAACAAATAACGATGGGAACCAAAGGTAGTAAGATCATACAATTGTGTCAGCTCTGACATTCCTAAATCAATGCCCTCCTGCTCGATGATCCTCTCCAGGGTATACAAAACCCTCCAAATCATCGGCATAGCTTGGATGTAAGAGATGCCGGTAAGGGAAAAGAAGGATTGTGTAAATTCTGGGAAAGGATAGATGTATCCTATGGCGAATGGAGTAACTGGAAAGGCAACCCATGTTTCTGAAATATAGTCGCTCAGGACAGTAGGATCAAAGGGTTTGAAAAAGGCACTCGCCGGAAAGCAATGACGAATCTTGTCTATTTGAGCATCGTTAAAGTAACACCTCTCATGTGTGGAGTCTTTGATGATCTTTTGACTCTTCAACGGACTATCCTTCTGGTGATCCTTGGCGGGGGAAGACCGGAGCATCATTCTTGAAGAGATGATGGCAAAGTAAGAAAAACAGAGTAAAAGAGGAAGAGATAAGAGAAGAAATACCTGATTGATCTTCGACTGAGAATATAAAGGGAGTTTCTTTCGGATTTAAATGCATTTGATCCTATCTCTATCTCCTATTTATAATCATGATCATGCAGGGTTGTCACTTCTGTGACGTCATGGTTGCAACGGCTAGTTCGATATCAACGGCTATATATCCGTTAGTTAGTTGCGGATAAGATTAAGAAAATATAACTCGCTTGTTTTACAAATTACTCCTTATATTTTGGGGGCAATTGTTAGGGGAGGATTTTCTAACACTTAGTGATCCTTATTCGTTATCCTAATTAATGATCCTTACTTCTGTAACAGGTGGTGATCCTCAGAAGAGCTTCAGGATCAGGATCATGGATCACTTTAATGATCCTCATACTGACGATTGTTTATTTGATTTTTGTATTACTTCGCAGGAGTAATAAACGTGACTTGGTCTTGGCAACGGTAACAAGGAATATTCCACGAGTATTTCGCACACGATTGACCAGAAATGGACGTTGTGGAGAACGTGGGAGCTTGGCACGAAAGTCGGATAGTTAGTTAGTGTAGTTAACTTCTATTTTAAAAGGAGTAACGAGCTAGAATTAGAACACTTAGTCATTTTTCAGCTACACACACTCTCATACTCGCTCACTTGAAGCTCTCGACGAACATTCATTCATTTTCACTCACTTTTACACATTTCACGATAGTGATCCTTGTACCTAGCTCGTTACTATCCGGAGTTGTAAACATTTATTTATTTATTTGAGCTTGGTGATCGGTAGGTTCCATCACCCGGGGTTTTTTGTGCCGGAGATCAACTCTTGATCAAGGGCTTTTTCCCCGTATAAATCCTTGTGTCATTTGTGCAATTTACATTGAAGTGATCCTTGTCATTGTTCTACATTTCAAGCATCATACCCCGTAACAGAGAGTTTGGTTGCAATATCCTCATCAGATTTTTTGACCAAAACAACAGCTATGCCTTTTGGTTTGAAAAATGCAGGTGCAACATACCAAAGATTGGTAAACATGATGTTCAAAGACAAACTGGGGGACACCATGGACGTATATATCGATGATATGGTGGTGAAATCTAAAAAGGCTGAGGATCACCTCCAGGATATCAAGGGAGCATTTGATATCCTGGATCAATACAACATGAAGCTGAATCCTGCTAAATGCCATTTCGGAGTGGGGGCAGGAAAGTTTCTTGGATATATGGTGACAAAAAGGGGGATAGAAGCAAGCCCAGAGCAGATCAAAGCTATCCTGGATATAAAATCACCCTCAAATATGAAGGACGTACAAAGATTGACAGGCCGAGTAGCAGCTTTAAACAGGTTTATCTCGAGATCCTCAGAGAAATGCAAAGACTTTTATGATATCCTAAAGAAGAACAAAAGATTCGAATGGGGGGAGAAGCATGAAGCAGCATTGCAGGATTTGAAACGATATCTATCAACCGCACCTCTATTGATGAAGCCTGAAAATGGTGAACCACTATCCCTGTACCTTGCTGTATCAGGGAATGCTGTAAGTGCCGTTCTCATAAAGGATCATGAAGGTCAGCAATATCCTGTTTATTATGTTAGTAAAAGTTTGCTAGATGCTGAAACTAGGTATTCTCATTTAGAAAATTGATACTAGCATTAGTCATGGCATCAACGAAACTTAGGCATTATTTCGAGACACATAGGATACATGTTAAAACAAATTATCCTGTCAAAAATGTGCTTAGGAAACCAGAGATGTCAGGCAGGATGGCCAAGTGGTCAGTAAAGTTAAGTGCTTATGATTTAGTATATGAACCTAGAAGTGCCATAAAATCTCAGGCTTTAGCTGACTTTGTGGCTGACTTTAGTAGTAACATTCAGGAGGAGGTAGACCTAGAAGTTCAACAGTTAGGAGAATCCTCAGGATCCTGGACATTATATACTGACGGTTCATCTAATGTAAGAGGAGTAGGATTAGGAATACTACTAAAATCGCCACAGGGGGACATATTACCCCAGGCTATTAGGTGTGAATTTCCTGCTACTAATAATGAAGCAGAGTATGAGGCTTTAATTGCAGGATTAGAATTGGCTAAGAGCATGAGTATCAAAAAATTGCAAGTATACGTTGACTCTTTGTTAATTACTAACCATTTTAATGGATCCTATGCAGTTAAGGGTGAGAAACTAATCGAATATCTCGATATTCTCAAAAAATTAGCAGGATATTTCGATGTTTTTATACTTGAACAGGTACCAAGGGAGGATAATGCTGAAGCGGATGCCTTAGCAAATTTGGGATCATCGATCAGGATACCTGAAGGGACGCAAATACCAATATTACATGTCTTATATCCTGCAACGAATCCTCAGGATAAAGAAGTAGCTGGTATTCAGGATCCTGGAGCGGAACATCCTGAAGAGGATCCTAAATCCTGGACGGCTCCAATCATGAGATATCTCAAAGAAGGACACATCCTTGGAAATGAAAATCCTAAGGCATTTAGGATGAAGGTATCACGATTCCCTATTATAAATAATATTTTATACAAGAAATCTCTTGCAGGACCGTATTTGAGATGCTTGGAGGATCCTGAAGCCAAAGAAGTACTTCAGGATATACATGAAGGGGATTGTGGTAACCATGCCGGGGGCAGGTCGTTATTCTCAAAAGTGTTAAGGACAGGATATTATTGGCCAACAATGAGAAAAGATGCCGCAGAATATGTTCGAAGATGTGATGCATGTCAGAGACATAGTAACATACTGCATCAGCCGGCTGAACCATTATATCCTATTGTTTCCCCTTGGCCATTTATGAAGTGGGGTATGGATATAGTGGGAAAGCTACCAAAAGCTCCGGGAGGAAAAGTCTTTATGCTAGAAATGACGGATTATTTCTCTAAGTGGGTTGAAGCAGAAGCATTTGTTCAAGTTAGAGACCAAGAAGTAGTATCCTTCATCAAGAGAAATATCCTGACCAGATTCGGAGTACCAGCCGAGATAATTTGTGACAATGGTTCTCAGTTCATAAGTAAGAGGACTACTGACTTTTGCAAGAGTTGGGGAATCAAAATGATTACGTCTACTCCGGTACATCCTCAAGCAAATGGACAAGCAGAATCCTCAAACAAGATAATTGTCAATAACTTAAAGAAAAGGCTTGGAGCCAAAAAAGGAAGATGGGCAGAAGAACTACCCTTTGTTTTATGGGCTGATAGGACAACGGTAAAAAATGCAACAGGCCAAACCCCATTTTCCTTGGTGTTTGGAGCAGAAGCAATGATTCCAACGGAAATGACAATACCTACTGCAAGATCTATCTTAAGTGATCCTGAGCAGAATCCTGAAGCCTTGAGTCAGGATTTAGACACTATAGATGAGAAGAGAGATGCGGCAAGGCTAAGGATGGCAGCATATCAATAGAGAATATCCAGGGCATATAACAAGAGTATTAGGACCAGAAGATTTAAGATTGGAGATTGGGTATTAAGAAAGGCTTTTCAGAATACTACTAATCCTGCCGATGGCAAATTAGCTCCAAAATGGGAAGGACCATACGAAGTTGAATCAGAAGCAGGGAAAGGAGCATACAGACTCAAGAATATGGAGGGGGATATGCTACCGAGATCTTGGAATGCTGTACACCTTAAGCTCTATTTCAAGTGAGTTTAGAATTTAATTTCTAACTCAGGATGGTATGAATTCTACCTTTTTTAAATATGTTTGGTTTAATTTGTTCTTTGTAACCCAATACTGACTTAAGCATCGGAGGGGTGTTAGCTAAGCTAACACCCACCTTAGTTTACAATTGTTTTGCAAGATATGTTTCAGGATATAGCTCCAAGATATGTACTCAGGATAACTCGAAAGATTAGAGGATTGGCCCCCTCTCTCACGTTTAAGGGATACTGATCCCTTCACAGGTTTAAAGGTATTCACCTTTCTTTCGAATTGGGTTTAAACACCCCGCCTGGAGCGCAAGTTATTCAGGGATAGTTCAAGGTGGCGGAACCAGTCCATGTAAAAGTGGCTGACAATTTCGTTACTGTTGGCTATATCCTGAATCCTAAAGGTATATGAGGATTGATCACCCTCTCTCACGAAAGGGTATTTTCATACTCTCTAAGGTTTAAAGGTTTTCACCTTTCTAAGTCTTGGAGTTTATACACTCCCGCCTGTAGCGCATGAAAATTTGGGATTTTCCCCAGGATACAAGGGATTTATCTCCAGTACGTCCTTGGGTTTTACCCTTGGGACGTAAAAAATTGCCCAGGCAATGGAAACTAACATTCAGTAGATTTCTAAAGTATTTGAAGACATTGTACACAGGGGACATCCCTGCCAAGATGGTGATGTAAAGCTAAAAGGATGAGGCTCGGAACTAATGCACTAAGTACCTTGCACAGGGGACACCATCGTTGGGAGAGTTGCAAAGGGATTGAAGTTTGGTAATAGGTTTATACCCTATTTCTGGTATGATCTTTCCTTTGTAAACGTCGTCTAAGTTTTTAGTAACATTATTCTCAAAGTCCTTTTCAGGATATTTGATTAGGGTGTTTGAAACTAGTATTAGTTTGGAACTCTGATCATTTAAATATTATCAAAACTTAGTTTTGAGAAGATAGACTGTTGTTCACTTTCTAAAGAAATTTTTACAAAGTTGAAGGAACGTTTGGAAGTTCTATCTAATAAAAGGTTTTTACAGTATATCGCTGAGTATACTGATCAGGATATTTTATAAGATAACAGTATGAAATTTTTACAAAGCTAAGAGTTACACTAAGTAATGCAAGACAACAGTGAATAAGTCAAAAGATAGTTATATTATTAACAAGTCAAAAGTTGTGCTTTTGGTTTCACCCCAAACCGAGGCCCATCCGCCAAAAGCACAATTAGTTTTTACCATACTTGTGTAACGGTTGCAGGATATATCTCAAAATATGACCTGTACACCTACAACCGTTATCACATTCAAAGCAAGTTATACTAATTGATGACCAAGGGCTTCGTCCTAAAACCTAGGACCCATCCACCTTTGGTCATCACATTGTTCTAGTGCAGGAAATGTAAATTGTTCAAAGACAGGAAAAGTAAATTGTTTATGCAACCACAACCATGAAATTAAAAAGTGGGCTCCGGCCTTGTCACGTATATCCATCATCGCCCACTCCGCTGCCTAAGGGGCAGCACTCTCTTGAACAACAACCTCCTTCCCAGCGTTTGCACCAGCATCAGCCTCAGGATTCTTCTCAGCATCATCACCAGCATTCGCCGCTTCCCCTGCCACCTTAGAAGGCTCATCACCAGTATGTTTTGCAGGATGAGCAACGGGATGACCTCCGAGGCCCTGTAGTTTCTCCTCCCAAGCCTTTACATTCCAGTAGGGGCATTCAAAACCCAAATCCATGGCCTCATAAGCCATCTTTATCCTGGCTTGGAGGAGAGAGACGACCACAGATGTTTTTAGGCTATCCCGGTATGAGCTCATATTCTGCTGATATTGAAGAAGAGTGGCATCTAGTTTGGCTTGAGCATCCTCATTGGCTTTGTGGAGAGTAGCTTGGTGATCCCGGATCATTGCCTTGTATTTGTCTTCATAATGTTGGGATTTAGCAGCTGCAATGGTTCCTTGGTCGGCTATGGTGGCCTCAGCTTTCTCCAGCTTGATCTCCAACATCTTGTTAAGCCCACAAGCGTCTTCGTACAAGTGCATAAGACGATCCAGACCCTATCAATAAAGACACAGGTATTGATGTAAAAAATAAGCAGGATAAGGGCTAACATACTTGTGCAGGATATCGAAAAGAAAATTCTACCTGTTTGAGGAATGAGGTGGCTTCGTTGAACCCATGATTCTCGAGAGAGAATGTTTCAGAAACAGATGGGGAATCCGTCTCCTTTCTCTTCCGAGAGCTGGATGCCCGGGTCCTGGATGCCGGAGGGCCTTTGGGAGCAGAAACAGTCTTCGAGGAGGTAGGCTTTGGTGTAGCAGACGGCTTTGACTTGGATTCTTGTTTGATGGGTTCAAGGCTGGAGTAGCAATCCAACTCATCAAGTTCAAAACCTTCAAGGTTGACGACTGGTACTACACAAGGGAAGATGTTCTTAAATTTATCATACTTTTGAAAAATAATTTATATATGTTGAGAATGTGCTTACCAGACATTTCTGAGCTTGATTTCTGGCTTGAATCGGTAAGAGACAGGGAGAAAGTTCTCTCACTAGCAGGAAGACGGTAGATTTCTTTGATCTTGGATTCGGATTCTGCACTGGGAGGCACTAAATCTCTGAAATTCGCTGCATAAAAACATCAGGATATAAGTATGGGATATAGTTTGAAGATATAATTGGGGATATTCCTAAAACCCTAAATCCTACCCTTGGTTAACCATTTAACCGGTAGATCGAAACCCTTATCAATAGAGTCTCTTTTTACGAAAAAGAATTTTTGTCTCCATCGATCCTCGTTCTTGGTGGCTTTAAGAACCAGAGGGTTCTTGGAGGTAGAAAACAGAAGATAACGATGATTGCCGTGGGATCTCAACCGGTATGCTATAGGAAGGTCCTCAACAAGTAGGTTAGGAAAATGACGAGATTTGATTTGATCCAGCACTATTAAAACTCGCCAAACCATTGGCATAACCTGGGCGTAACTAAGGCCGGTGAGGTCGAAAAAGCTAGAAATAAAGGGTGGAAACGGGTACCGGAGTCCAAGAGAGAAGGGGTAGGCGAAGAAACAAACCCATTCATCGGATATTGCATCTGATCGGGGTTCCCGATCAAAAGGGCGAAAGACTGTTCCGGTGGGGAAGGCACCGGAATCTTTAAGAATAGCGATGTCGGCATTGTTGAAGCAGCAGATCTCCTTTGCTGGATCAACAATGAAGTTCTGGCTTACGAGGCTTGAGGCTGGTCGGTCCGGTCGGGATTTCGTTCGTGGTGCCATAAAAAGTATTGAGGAAACTAAAAGCGATTCAAGAAAGAAGGATAGAAAGGGAAATACCTGATGTCCGCTTGAAGATAAGGGTAACTGTAATAAGGAGTCCCTCGGTTAATATAGGATGAATATAGGGGGGTAAAGAGTAAATAATGCTTTGGAAGTTGCACCACTGTCATTTCAAGGGTCTAGTCGTATTAATTACCTTAAGTTATGAGGTGAAACTTTTGAAATATATCCGTTGGATTGGTATCCCAACCGATATATTTGGGGACAATTGTTAGGGGTCATTTTCTAAACATACGTATCCTGACCAATATCCTGCCTTTATTTGTTTCTTTGTGACCAGGATGCTGGAAGAGGATATTACCAACATCTTGGGTGATATCCTGAAGTTTATTGAATTAACCACGTGCAGGTTAAAGGCTGAGACTTGCTAACGGTCAAGAGGACTTCTTCTCCTCAAGACTCGGACGAGTTTGTTGAAGGAGAGACGTTGAACCCGAAAGACCAGGTCTACAACGTTCGATTAAGGAATATTCGGTGGATCCCGGAAGTTTAGGATAGTTTGTTAGCTTATCTTTACTATAAATAGATGGGGCGGATCAGTTTAAGTCACACAATCTCCACTTACACTCTCGCATACTTTCACTTTCTAGCTCGTTGCAAACACCACACTTGTATTCAAATTTCGTTGTAACACTTAGTCGATCCGTACCACATCCTGCACTGTATCCTGATATTTGAAGCAATAGAAGAACAAGGCAGCTGCGATTGTCAGCTCCCGAGGTTTTATGCCGGCGATCTAGATTGATCAAGGGCTTTCCTCGTACATCTCGTGTCGTTTACTTTACTTTTGCTCATTGTTTGATCATACATACAGCTCGATATCCTGAGCCGTATCCTGAATACTGATTTCTTAATTAACTCAACAAGCACATTTTCAAGTACACTTTCTAGCACACTACCTCACTTTACTAATTTGATCACTAAATTGCTTCGGTAATTTTTGACCAAAACACTAAGTATGCATTAAATGGACATACATAGCATAAAATGTAATGTAAAACGATGTGCTAGCATGCTAAGTGAACATACATAGCAAAACAGGAATGAAATCATGTACTATATGCGTACTAATGAACATAACAAGCATATGATATAAAAACATGGAAAGCACGAAAGTAACAAGTAGGCACATGTCTTTCACCCCAAAATGTTTGAAAAACAGTAAAAGAGGGGACTATGTACTCACATAATCACCTTGAAAACATGTAAAAAGTGGGGTCTATGTACTCACTTGAGATTGCTCAATAGTCTTTAGATAACCACCAAGCAATGCTAGAAAGATCACGAAATCAATCGGCACCTAATATAGGTAACTACGTTAATAAACCGGACCTAAATCGGAGGATCGGATAAAATGTGGTTTCGTAAACCAAATGAGTGTAAGAAATCATGTCATATGGTTTAACAAAGCCTACATTCTAAAACGGAACCTATCCTAAGTGCTTACGACCCATTACGACTCGTTTAGGTAGCTTACGCTACTTTAACGCGTCGTTCGCATAAAATGCGTTCGGACCGCCTAACTAGTCCTATGATAAGTAAAATATGCCTTAACATGTCTAATATTGTTGTTAGTGCATACGTCTGCTGACTTTGTTTTGTATCGAGTCTTACATCATTCAGAGCACGAAGATCAAGAAAACAAGTCAAGAAGCTGATTTCGCTTGAAATATATTGTGCTGATTTCGCTTGAGTTTAATTGGTCTGATTTCGCTTGTATGTAATAGTTGAGGTTTCGCTTGTATGAGATTTCGCTTGAAACATGTTCAAGCGAAATATGATCTCTATATATAGGTCTAGAGCGAAATCATTTGTAATGTTCTTGTTTCTGACGGCGAAGCTCTGTCGAAGGGTCTTCAGGATTGTAATTGTACCAGAATCAATATACAAGACAGTTTAAGTGAAGATCTAGCGGAATTCAACTCATTATGTCTGTTTCCGCCTTTCATTTTGAGTAGAAAGCCTCTGAACGACTCATTTCGGGTCCGACAACGATCCTACAAGTGGTATCAGAGCACAGGAGGAGGAGTTCTGCAGTTTTCAGCCTGATTTCATCTTATTTTCTTACCTCTACATCTTTTTTTCTGAATTGAACAGCTTTTAACGGTCAAAATGACCTGAATTTTTCACAGCTTAAGCGAAACAATGTTTTAACAAACCCTTGAGAATATCAGATTAAAATTCGGACTAAATCAGATAAAAATGAACTAAAAACCATATTTCGCTCGAACGTAACTTTTGGTTTCGCTTGAAAATTGAAATTGTTTCAAACGAAATAAGAGATTTCGCTTGAAAAGGTTATTATTTTGATTTCGCTTGAAATAGCAAATCTGTTTTCGCTTCAAACAGATATTTCGCTTGAATTGACATTCTATTTGAAAATTTTGATTTCGATTGAGAAGTTGTTGTTGCAGGTATTTTGCTTGAAAGTGTCTGTTTGAGAATCAGGATTACCAAATCATGAGTGAAGAGTTTTACAATGCATTTGCAACATCCCCGACTACTCCGGTGACCATTGCTCAAAACATGAACTTGGAAAATGAAACTGGAACTACACAAAAACCCCCGAAGCTAATGAGTATTGAGGAGTATTACAGATGGAAAGATCGGTTTGAGAACTGGGTTCAAGCAAACCATTTGAGATCTTGGGAGTGTATTTTGAAGAAGTATGTTCTACCACGTACTGATCTGCAAGTTGAGAAAGAAATCTCTGAATTCAATGACAAAGAGCGAGACATGTGCAAAGCTGAAAAGATGATGATTAGTCTACTTCAGCAAGCTATAAAAGAAGACATCTTTGTATTTCTTCAACATGATAAAACTTCAAAATCAATTTGGGATGCTCTTAAAATCAAGTTTGAGGGTAGTGAGAAAATGATCAAAAGTAAAAAGGCGTTGCTTAAGAAAGAATTTGATGTATTCACAAGTTTGCCAGGGGAAGAAACAAAGAAACTGATTGAAAGATACTGCCACTTAGTTCGTTCCATGTCGTTGTTAAGCATAACCAAAGATCGTGAAGAATGGGTAGACAAATTGGCTGATGCTTTACCTCAAAAGGAATGGGGTACATTCTTGATGATCTTAAAGAACACCGGAGTTTATGATGGTTTAACAATATCTCAGTTCATCGAGAAGATTGGGGTCATGATCTTGAACAACAAAAGATTGCAAGGATGAATAATCCAAGTAATCAACAATATGTGAAGATGTATTACAAAGGCAGTATTCAAGAGATTGAAAGGAGTCCTAAAATTCAAACTGCTTTTAGTGCTGGAAATTCATCTGAAAGTGTTGAACAAAGTCCAAACAGCAGCAGTGGATTTTCTTCATTTCCAAGTGTTAATCCAAAGAGTTCAACATCAAGTTTTCATTCTCAAAGTTCAAAAAGTGGAAATGGTTGTGTGATACAGTGCAACATTGCATTGAATCTTCCAGACGGTCAAAGTTTTTTTGAAGAAATTGCAAAAGATCATATGGCATTACTTGCAACTGTGCTACAATCCTATGAAGGTTTGGTTGCAGGGAGGATCGGAAATCCTATGCTGACGAAAGAGGATTACGATCAGATAGACGCTGAAGAGATGGAGCTCATGGACATCAAATGGTGTCTAGCAAGTGTTTTGAGGAGAGCAGAAAAGTTTAAAATGATAACAGGGAGAAATGATTTTCTGGATGCACATGTGTCTACTTTGGGTTTTGATAAATCTAAAGTTACTTGTTTTTGATGCAGGGAGAAAGGTTATTTTAAAAGAGAATGCAAAAATCAAGAGGCTAGTGGAGCAAAGAATCCATTTTGAAAAGATGATTACTATCGAAAAGCCATATACCAACAAGTTGCTCATCAACCATATCAACAAAAAGAAACATAAACTGCTCATGGAAAAATGATAGAAGATGCTAACAAGAAAGCTTATTCTGGCATCATTGATCCAGATGATGAGAAAATGGATCCAGGATTCAGTTGGAACAAATATATTTCAGCTGATAGTAAAGCATGTTTAACAAATCAAGATGATGAAAAATTACCTGAGGGTTTCAGCTGGGATCAGTTTGCTGATGAGAATGGAAATTTTAAAGCTTTCATTGCAAAGATAGTTCAAGAACTGGATTTGTTTACTGAATGGATGAAAGATATTGGTGTTCATGAGAAGAATCAAGAAGAAGAATCTGTTTCATCCGATGAAAGTTCAAAAGAAACAACTGTTGTTCATCAAACATCATCTGATTCTGGTTCTTCAAATGATGGTTCTGAAAAGACATTAAATTTTGATCATACACCATCTGATTCTAGTTCTTCAGATGAGAGTTCTGAAAAGATAATAGATTTTGATGAATCATCAACTGATGATAGTGGTGATGATGAAGAAGAAAGACATATTAATGTTGCAAAAGCTCATCTATCTCCTGAAAGTTTTCATTTTTATTTTGCAGATTGTTTGGAGAAGCTGAAGGAGAGACGTGCTGCAAAAGAACAAAAGAAAATGAAGAGTGAAAGTGTTGATAAAAAAGAAGAAATTGTTCAAAATGAAGAAGTTAAAGCTGAGAAGGTGATTGAAGATGAACCAGTGATTGAGGTTGAAAAAGTCATCAAAGTTGAAAAGATTGCGGAAGTCATCAAGCCTTGCTCAAAGTGTTTGGAATCTTGCAAGCAATGTGCAGAAAAAGATGAGAAATTGGTTGAGTTTGAAAAGATGAAAGAACAATTGTTTTTTAATCTCAAGTATGTGAAAGAATCTTACGATGTGCTAAACAGAACAGTAACTGGTCTTCAAAAGACAAATTTTGAAAGAGAAGATGCACTGACTATGATGAATTCTGTGATGATGACAAAGCAGAAGGCGATAAATCACTACATTGAAGAATGTGCAAAGTTGCAGCGGGAGTTGGAAAATGAAAAGATAGAGAATGAGAGAATTAGACGTTTATTACAGAGTTATTCTAGTTCTGATTATCTCATTGATCGAATTTATCCAACTTTTGCAGGTTTTGAAGCATTTAAAGATGATGAGAAGAAAAAAAAGAAAGATACTGGTAAGAAACAGAGTGCTAGTTATAACAAGTGTCCGCCTCCGATTTGGGAAGGGTATTCGCCTAGAAAACCGAATGAGGAGCAAGTCGAAAAAGCAGTCAATATAAAGTTAAAGTCCGATATAACTGATGAATTACCAGAAAACATTGACGACGTTTTTACATCGTCTGACACTGATCATGAGTCCGAGTTAATAAAAAAGGTGGTCGATCAGGTGTTGGATACAGATGAGGAGTCAGAGTTAAAGTCAAAGTCAAAGTCCAAGTCTGGATGTTCAAGTTCGTCCGTCAAAAATCCGAGTTCGTCGGTCAACAGTTCAAAGTCGTCGATTAAACAGGTTTACAATAAAGAATTCATGTTATCAAAATCTAATTTGAATGACGAAGCAATCAAAGTGGCATATACATTGATTAATTCAGACAAATTATATTCTGATGAGGAATTTCCAATAAGAAGTGTTAAATTTGAAAAGATTAAAAAGGTTTTCAAACTTACAGAAATCAATATTTCTGAAATAAAAGATGTAAATCTTACTGAAAAACCTAAAAAGTACACTTCAAGAGTTCAACAACGTTTAAACAAGAAAAAAGGGTTACAGTTCTGGTTCTGGTTTTCAAAAGAAACCAAACCATAACGGTAATTTCAAAAGGAAAGGACTTGGATTTATTCCACCTGAAAACTATAAAAATGAAAAATATGTTCGTGATTTTAAATCAAAAATGACATTTGTTTCAGGAGGAAGTGCAGAAGAAGAACAGAAGAATCCTTTCTGGAGACAATCAAACCAGGAGTTTCTTGCTGAGAAGAAGAGAATAGGAACTGGAGTTTTTCACAGAAAGGATACTCGTACCTGTTTTAAATGTAATGAAGCTGGTCACATTGCATGGAACTGTCCTCAGACTACAAAGACAAAACAGGGAGTTTCTCAAAAACTCAAAGAAAAAGTTGTTGAGAAAAATGAACCACCAACGGAAAAATTTAAAATTTTTGAAAATTCAACATATGAAGTTGGTGAATGCTCAAAGACTCATTTTTATCAAAAGAGAGCTAAACATGACAACCAAGTTTGGGTTGTTAAGAAGTTTTATGAAAAACTTGGCGATGAATCTGATTTCACAAAATCAGAAGAGCCACAAATTGATATAAAACTGGAAACATTAGTACCTCCAATGGATGATGTTCATTTTCCACCATTGAGGGCTGAAAATTTTAAATCAAAAGTTGGAAAAGTTGAGATCTCGAATCAGTTCTATTATGAGAAGAAAGAATTTGATGTTGAGAAAGCTTTTAATGGAAATGTTAAAAAGATTTTTGGAAAAATGATGAATGGTAAGGTGAAAGGGGTAAAAGAGTTTTATGAAACAAAGAAAGCAACATATTACCCAAGTGCAGGTGAGGAAGAAACATCCAAGTTTGGTGAAGCTTGGATGTCTGTTTTTCATAAGTAAAAATCTGGACTTGCCGGAGCTCCCAGGTTGGTAAGCGTGGAGCAGGAATCGGCATCATTCTTGAAAGGTTTGGTTGGTAAATCTACAGGTGATATCATTATATTGTTATATTTTGATTTACAAGTGGTTATGGTTGACAAGTGAACCTGCTAGTGATTGAAAAGGTTTTCACTTACAGGTGGTAAATCAAGGAGATTAAATTGTACTTGTTTTTCCTACATATGATTGAGAAACAATGTGATGAACCCCTAACTTCCAAATGGTAAAATCAATCAACAAAACTTATTTTCCGGAAAAACCATTTGATTAAAACAAACTTAAGTGTTTTGAAATCAATGGGAAAATAGTTTGTTGTGAGGGGGAGTTATGATTGTTTATGCCAAGTGGATGGCGATTTGAAGCGATTCGATATCGGTTGTCAATTTACTTGTACAGTTTATTTTCATTTTTTTATAAAATGTGTTTGCATTTTAGGGGGAGTAAGAATTTCAGAAAATCCAGAAAATCCAAAAACATTTGAAAATTTGAAAAAAAAAATCAAAAACATGATAAAATTCAAAATGAGTTTTTGTGTCAAAGAAGAGGAAATGATAGACGATCACAGCATGCTAAAGAATTGGAAAGTTAATATGTGATAAACGGTCTCACTGATGATATGCCAGTAGGTTTTTACACATTTAGTTGATTGTGACGAGATATAAACCTAAATTTCAAACTTGCTTATATCGTGAGGAAACATCTCTCGGATATATGGGTAACCCCCGAAATCTTGTTTGAAAGGTCCTTCTTTCTGAGATACTAGGTCTTTATACTCAGTGATATCTGGGGTATTATCCCGGGACTTCTGATAATGCGGAAGCAATGGCCTAGTCCCCGGAGAATACTTTCTGCTTGCTTGAAATATAGCGCCACCCTCAACATAAAAATGATGAAACATTGCAAAATGCTAATCATGCTGTTGAAACAAAAGATCCTCTAAAGGGGACACACCAAAAGTCGAGCCGTAATCTCTCTGCTGAACGGAAGTTCTGACCTGAGCTCTCACGGTTTCGCATCTAATCCCTTACAGATATCATC
This sequence comes from Helianthus tuberosus, assembly GCA_030545235.1. NCBI lineage: Eukaryota > Viridiplantae > Streptophyta > Magnoliopsida > Asterales > Asteraceae > Helianthus > Helianthus tuberosus. Next base: position 68,430,397 of record CM060358.1, on the reverse strand, counting down.
TGTGGTATACTCACCTGTAAGACTGAATATTGGGATCTGGATACGGGAGTATATTCTGAGGTGGGACACGCGATTAAGTTTAAGTATCTAAGACATTAATTTCGTATCTCGAAACAGTTGAAATTTGTGTGAGAATTTAAATGGATCAGTATACTGACAATCTAAGTGAATCGTTTAGAACTTAAAATGTTTAAAGCTTAACGGTGTTGGTGATTTGTCTCAAAAACTGATATGATCCTCTTACACGAACTCACAAAAATATTGTATGTAAATATTTCTTTATTGCATTTCATTTTACTTTCAAAAATTTCAAAAAGATTTTAAGTGTGTTTTAGCATAAATTTTTTGAAAAATTCAAAAATATTTCCGACAACTGATGTTGGAGAGCTGATTTTCAAAATTCCAAGTGCTAAACATGATGAGCATGTGGTGAAGAGGAGTATGTGTTTAAATCTGAAAAAGTTTTTGAAGAATTGTTTACAAGTGATCATCTGAGGTTTCTATCATTGATAAATCATTCTGGATATATTTGAGAGGAAGTTTGGATAGATATAGTTGTAAATTGTTAAATTTGTGAAATTTATTTTTGGATTAAGAATGTGCAGGTTAGTCAGGTTTTTATTCTGAGAAAGATGTGAGCCAGATAACGATTCTAAAATTGCTGATGCTGATGAACTTAAGGAATCAAGAGCTAGGTGATCTTGAGATAGTTGATAGAGAGCCAGTTTCCGATACCTGAAGATTCTACGATTTCAACATGCCAGACTGCGATCCCAGCATAACGAGAGGGGGAGTCTGAAGACATCAGAGTAAAGATTGTTCGAGGAGAGTTAGTTGGAGCTGAAGAGAAGAAAGAGATAAAGTTTGAAGATGCTTACACGTTCAGACTGATAAAGACTGAAGACGTTGAAGACTCGACACTTACGACTCGTCAACATCCGAGGGGGAGTCTGTTAGTGCATACGTCTGCTGACTTCGTTTTGTATCGAGTCTTGCATCATTCAGAGCACGAAGATCAAGAAAACAAGTCAAGAAGCTGATTTCGCTTGAAATATATTGTGCTGATTTCGCTTGAGTTTAATTGGTCTGATTTCGCTTGTATGTAATAGTTGAGGTTTCGCTTGTATGAGGTTTCGCTTGAAACATGTTCAAGCGAAATCTGATCTCTATATATAGGTCTAGAGCGAAATCATTTGTAATGTTCTTGTTTCCGACGGCGAAGCTCTGTCGAAGGGTCTTCAGGATTGTAATTGTACCAGAATCAATATACAAGACAGTTTAAGTGAAGATCTAGCTGAATTCAACTCATTATGTCTGTTTCCGCCTTTCATTTTGAGTAGAACGCCTCTGAACGACTCATTTCGGGTCCGACAATGATCCTACAATTGTTGCCTAATCAGTTTAGATGTCAAAATTTAGGTTACATATGCTTAAAATGAATTTTGGCGCAAAAAGGGCATTTTGGTAATTTACCTAAGGCATATAAACTACCTATCATATAACTAACAAAACGTAGTGACCATAAGGTATAACCTCGGAAGGTTATTCCCTATACAACTATGGTCACCTAATGTGTTTGGTCGGATCCTAGTGATCGACCAAATGTGTCACACCCTGACTTTTGCGGAAGCGTGGTTATTGGTGTGACTTACTTAATACCATAGCATTCAATCATAACAACGCTATATGATAAAAACCATAAGATGTTCATCCATTTTGAGAATAACATAACATACTTGTTTGAGACATCGACACCAAATTTAAGTTACAAACCAGAACATGTTTTAAATGAGTTCACGAAGACTCAGCAAAAGACCATAAGTAAGACCGAGTTCGGAAACATGCATCCCGTCCAGGAATAGGATACACCTCCTAAAATCTACGATCACGGACGACATCTTTTATTTATGACGCAGCTTGAAGACACATGCATACACCTGCCAGATCCACTAGTTCCCTGAAATACATGTAGTTTAAAAACATCAACAAAAGTTGAGCGAGTTCATGTGTTTAGTATGTGCGCGTGAATAAACCTTTATAATCATTGTAAGTATGTATGTTTTGTAAACTATGGTATGAAAGCAAATAAGGAAACAGATCAGTTAATATGTAACCACATGGTCCAACCTGCGGGCGCATGGGTGGGGGTAAGGCCTAGTCACCACATGGTCCAACCTGCGGGCGCATGAGTGGGGTTAAGACAAGGTCACCACATGGTCCAACCTGCGGGCGCATGGATGGGGTTAAGATGTAATCACCGCATGGTCCAACATACGGGCGCATGGGTGGGGCTCGTTATGCTCAAATAGACCTATCACTCATATCCCTCGATCTTAGTACGAGGACTAATGGTCTTAAGTTAACACCTACCCATTCACATGATCTAGCAGTTCCTTCCTTAGCTAACCATACCATTCGTAATCGTCGAAACGTTTGTAACATGTATTTCACCCCCGAAGTTATAAAACTGAAAACCGTTAAAAGAAAAAGGGGGACATGAACTCACAGTTTTGCGTCTTCTCAATCGTAACCCAAATCTCTTCAGCAAACACGACTACCTACAATGTACTATGTCTATTAGACGAACGGGCCGTGCCTTGGCTTAGAGTTTAACGTTTTCGAGTTACGTTCCTTTTATATCTTCAATATTATTCCAAGTTATAATTACTTGTTAAAATATTAATTATTTTAACCTTTAAAATTATATTTAATTTTTGGAGTAATTGTTTAAACAATATTGTGTAACAATACTTCTCAAGTATTTGTATTCGTATTTCCTTCCCAAGGATTAGGGTATCTCATACATGTATATTCGTATTCTTGTATTTGTGTATTTAGCTATGTATTGGCGTCGTATTCCGGTGTATTATTCAAATGAAAATATGCCAATATATTCCCAAAATATATTTCCAAAACAATATATTTTCAAGTCTCACTTAAAAATATATAAATTTATTCTGTCCAAAAATAATGTATTTCAAGAAAATATATATTTTTCCCAAAAATCATCTATCTTCTAAATATACTAGGAAAATATATTTTATCTCCCAAAAATAATATATTTTCTTCTTGTCGAAAATATGATATACTTTGTAATAATAATAAAAATCATATTTTCACTTCTTTCGTTTCCAAAATAATATTTACCAAAAATAGATTTATAACGGTATTCTCCGGAATATTTGTAAGTTACGTTCTTGCGTTTGGTTCCACAATATTATGTGTGTAACTTATATATCTATTCCTTGTGATTTTTGGTATTATTTTGGATGGTAAATTCTTGGTATTTTGTTAAGTTATATTACTTTAACCCTAAAATAATATACCTACTACACAAAGTATAATCACACACAATGTCTTTAATGTAAATATATATCCTAAATATATATTCATCCATTTTTATTTATAAAAACCAACCTCCAATACTTGTATTTTTGTAACAAAATCTATGGCAAAGTTTATATTGAAAACCATAGTTAAAACACACTTGTAAATACTTGTTAGAAAATATTTTTCTAAGTGTTTATATTTTTAGAAAATTTTGCCATAGTTTCCCCTAAAAATGGAGGTGTCCATGCTTTTAAAGCATATCATTTTCTTTTTAAACTCATCACCACAATCAACAACTTAACCTATGCTTATCAAATGCCATAACAATGCTTTTTACATAACAACATGAACTTGAAATTTTATAAATACTTGTAGTGACTTACTAGTGTTTTTAGTAAGCCTAGTTATCTTTAAAAATATGATTATTTATTTAATAACATCATTCTTGAAGATTTTAGATCTTTACAACTTGTATGATGATTTTTCAAAAATCAATCTTCTTGTATTTTTCTTGTTACATACACTTTACTAGCTTTGTTTTCACCCTCAAAACATGATTAGTTTCTTTAAAAATTATGATTAGGTAAATCTTGCAAATGAACTTGGTTATTTAAGAAAACTATGTTTAAAATAACTTTTGTACAAGACTTCTAACATGTTTCATACTCCATCATACCCAAAATCATTCTTACTTTCAAGTTCGTGTGAAACATAGAGTATGATTATCTTGGTCTTTCACAAGATCATCACCTTAACTTACTAGATCATGTGTTTAATCACAATCTAGTAGGTTTCATATGATGTCTAACATCATAAACACAAATAATCAATCAACAAGAAGCAAATAATCACAAATCATCAAGATTTCATATGTTTATAAGTTTATGTTAGAGATTCAAGAGTATGTCTTTTGATGTTCATCATGATTATCAAAGTGCATCATCTTTTAACCAACAACATATGAAGAATCAAGAGATCATAAGGGCCTTACTACTAGCACAAGGCTAGGGAAGAACACAAGATGATGGTGATGACTAAAGTGATGGATAAAAGCAATCGGGAGAGGTCCTTCAAGATCCAATATCACCAAGCTTGCTTAAACACCTTCTTGCATCATGAAATGAACTTGGAATGGATGATCAAAATTTGATGATGATGGTGGTGTGCTTGGGGTGTTCGGCCGAGAATAGAGCAAGGGTGGAGAGGGAGATGAGTGGGGTGAAGTGTGGTGAGAATGAAAGCTTTGATTCAACTTATAACCAATCTTGAGCTTTTATCCAAAGGTTCTTGTGTTTCAATAGTACATGACACAATCTAAACAAATCTTGGCAATCCAAGGAAGATCAAGAAAGATTTAGGTAATCTTGTAAGATCTTGGAAGTGGGGGGGCCCATGGTGACCGTAAATATAAGGGGGGGAGTCTTATGTAAGTTTTCAACCATGAAGTTAGTTTAAGGTTCAAATCCAAGTGTTTAGTTACAAGTGTTATTTACTAGATATTTTAGTGGGGTGTTATGATGTTTCGGGATCATGCTAGCTCAGAAACATTAAAACAATGCTTCTAGTAAAATTTTGGTGTTTCGGGTAGTTTCCGGTTGTTCGGTTAGATACCGGTTCGTTAAAGCGTCAAACTTTACCGTTTAGTGTTGTTTAAGTACCCTTTTGTGACACTTTTAATTCCCGACACTTAGGAAAGCATTCAGGACCATTTTACCATATTTTTACATGTTACTAGTTTATTAAAATGCTGAATTTTGCTGAATTCAGCACTTTATGTGGGTTTTAGGCACTTTCCGGCACTTAAACTATCACCTAGTGAAGTAGTTTTATGGTCCTTGCTTCCCTACACACCCTACTAGTGTAAAACCTTGTCTCTGGCCCATACAGGGTCTTAAAACACTGTTTGTCAATGTACTGAACATCGTCAGCATTTTTCTGAGTTATCCGCTAAATGTGTTAACTGTGCTTTGTGCATCGTTTATGTCACTAAAGTTTGTATGTAAAAATGATGCGACAATATGTAATGTGATGCACGTGTAAGTATGATACAGTAATCAGAAAGCAATCATTTGTAATTTAGCACAGTCATTAAACACTAATCATCGTTTAATAATTGTACGGATGCATGCAAATTTGACAGTTGTCACATTCTCCCCCTGTTAAGAAAATTTCTTCCTCGAAATTTGTACTACCTTAACTCCTTAGGGTTACATTATGCGTGTATGTATATGAATAGTATTTAGGTGAATAACCACAAAATCGAATCAAACCTTATTCATATTAGGTGAGTCCAGGGATATACTTCAACAAGAACCCAGTGGTTAGAAGGTATGTGTTCTAGCATTTGTCTTCAAAGGACACGAGATGTATAGATGTATAATCTAGTGTAACTCAGTTAACAGGGGTGTAACAAAGGAGTTTTGGCCAATGGATTCTTCAAACAATCGGTCACAATATACAAATGAGTTTTCGCGAACCATAGCATCTGCTATATGAACTCAAAATCGACAACCCGAATATGATAGTAACATGAAAATGACCTGTCAACTTTTAAATAAATGAATGATAAAGATTAGTGTGTTGACATTCTTGAATTGCGAAAATACACCGAATGAAATACAAGCGAATCTGGTGTATCATTGTCTTAATTCGTAGTTGCATTAGGAATGTTTAAATGGCAAGTCAAACAAAAGCATGTGTAGTTTTGTGTGGAACGGTTGACCATGATTAGCACAAGCTACAAATTTGTAATGACACCACAAGGTGTCGTACTTGACATATTTCAACAATAGCGACGACCGAACAAGTTCACCTTGCTTGATTTCAAAAGAAAGTGTACTGAAACAGCTCTGAAAATTTGATTTAAACAATGTCATAGAGTTTTTAATTGAATACGGAACACCAAAGAGCCACTATTTCCGATCGAAGATGAAGAAGTAATAAGTACCGGAAGGCATTCGATTGACAATAAAAGAATCGTTAGGAGGTACATCATGATATGAAATGAATCTATGTACCATTGTCTTAACACACAACTGTGTTGAGACCGCTTTAATCGTGATAAACAAAACGGATTTAGAACAAATGAATAGGTAATTAAACCCGTGTATGAGGTGCGTAACCAAATTAGCGCAAGCTTCAAGTTTGTGAAAGTATTATCGCAAGGTATCGAATCCAACAAACGATTTAGTGGAGCCGTAGACCAATCAAGTCTACTACGGCTCGAAACAAAAGAACCTTTGCAAAAACATTGGAATATGATGCTCCCAATACATCATATGACGATTTAAATCGAATATGCGAAATGGATAAGTTCAAGCAATTGAACTTGGTTTCAGCATAACCTGACAATAAACGTATGTATCAACAAGGGAAATCTCAGCATGGTTACAAAAATAAACCATGAATGTAACTTGAAAGAAAAGAGTTTCAAGAAAGTGTGTTGACTTGATAGCAAAAGAGCCAACAATTACAATAATGTAGGTTATTCAAATCATAAACCAATAGTTAGCTTTAGCAAAATAATACTTGAACTTCAATGAAGCATTTATTCAAAACGAAACCACATGCGTAGCAAATGGTGCATGCGTGACATATAAGTTTCCAAGAAATGAAACAATGAGTATTTGACAAAACGAAGAAATGACCGAGTATCGAAGCAAATGTGTGTTCGCTCTCAGCGAAGAAAATTAACGTGATGCATCTATCATTAAGGGGAGTAGAGATGCAACATCTACTCGCTAGAAGCAAAAGTGAAGGTTTAAACAAAAGAAATTTGAGTATTTTCTGTTTGGTTAACTGAAGTAGCATATAAGTCAGGATAATGGGGTTTGCTTGAGTTAACAGGTGTGGTTCCTAAGCAACCTTTAGGAGTTTGGACCTGGGCTCCCAAGGGACCTAAGTACATGTTTTCTAGATTCTCTAAGTTTCGTATTCTGTGTAAACTGTTTTGTGCATTGTGTAGGAAACATCATTTTCTGTGTAGGTTTAAAACAAGTTATTGTCCCACAATTTCCCCGGTATGCTTCCTTCCTGAATTCACAGCTAATGACACTCGATCAACAATTAGTCGTAGAATAGTAATTGGATCCTCACCATTAGTTAAGTAAATAATTCGTTAATCCTCAGCGAGAGTCACCGACTCGTGTTGGTTAGCTCGTTCGGCTCCTGGTAGTTTGATGTTCGTACGAAAGCTATCGTCCTTCTTTTTTATGAGCAAAACTGGGGTTACCCAAAGCGGGAAACTTAGTCTGTTATCTTCCTTCTCTATCAACTACTGTAGCTATACTGACAATCCTTACATCTCCGAAGGTGTATGTCGCTAAGGTGCATTGTCTGCAGGCGCGGCGTCTGGAATCAGATCGATGCGAAGTTCGACTTGTCGTTTGAGGAGATAATTCAGGCAAGTCTTCGGCTTCTTGTCCATGACATGAGCCAAGAAGGCGTCGCATCCTTGGCGCAAAAATTTCCGTGCCTTTAAACAACTGATAATCCGTAGGGGCGTATCCTGCTTCACTCCATGAATCATGATTGTCTCTTAACTTGTCGTCGGGCTGCGGAAAATCTCTTCATAACATACGATCTCAACTTGGTTACTCGACAACCAATACATTCCAACTACTATGTCGAAGCTTCCCAATTCGACTGGCAGAAGATCTATTGTAAACTCGTGCTTTTCAAGCTCCATAACACAGCCTCTAATCACTCCTTTGGCTTCTACTAACTTCTCATTAGTTAGTCCTATCGAATACGGGATGCCTAACTTACTTGTAACTAAACCAAGTATATTCTTAAACTCTAGAGATACAAGCTAAATTCGGTAACAGTATCAAAATAGCACAGGTGCATGACGTTTAACTGATAGGGGACGTACCGATGACCACGTTTGGATTCTGGCGTGCTTCTCTAGCTCCGCTGTTGAGCTTTCATCCACGTGTCTGAGTGTTTTTAGGGCAATACTTCCTGAAATGCCCCACATCACCGCAGTTAAAACATCCTTGACCACGTTCTTGATTGTCACCATTCCTGCCTTGATAGTTGTCGTTGTTTCCTCCGCGATTTCCGCTACCATCTTGACCTCCATTTCCATGTTTAGTACCCTGCCGACATGTTTCCTTGACATGTCCCACTTTGCCACAGTTACCACATTTTCCATATCTACATCGCCCGTTATGGTGACGTTGACAATTGTCGCACTTTGGTAGGATACCTGTGTACCCTTTTTCCTTTTTGGCATTATTGTTGTTATCCGCCCGAGTACCCTTCTTGAAATTGGTAAACTTCCTCTTGTTCTCACCAGATGACTCCACATGAGTCTCCTTTTTCTCCTCGGAGTCTGAGAATTTTCCCAACCTAACCGCTTCTTCAGTGAGCATCACACTTAAGTCAATTGCTTCATTAATTGTTGTAGGCTTTGATGTTGTCACCAGGCTTAGAATATGAGGTGCCAATCCCCTGATGAAGCGTTCAATCTTTTCAAATTCTGGTTCTACCATGTAGGGGACAACACGCGACAGAACATGGAATTTCTCCACGTACTCAGCTATCTTTGGACCTTCCATTTTTAAGTTCCAGAACTCAGTTTCTAACTTCTGGATTTCTGCTCTCGAACAGTACTTCTTATGCATCAGCTCCTTCAGCTCATTCCATGTCAAAGCATGTGCAGCAGTCTCGCCTAACGTCTGAACCTGAAGGTTCCACCATGAGAGGGCCCCATCTAGAAGCAACCCAGATATGTACATGACTTGATGCTCTAGAGCGCATTTACTCAATCGCAAAACAGAATCTGTATTCTCAACCCAACGCACAAAAGATATGGCACCCCCAGTGCCATCGAATTCTAGGGGCTTGCAGCCCAAGAACTGCTTGTAGGTGCAGCCTGCTATATAAGCAACATCATTCACATAAGGCATTAGCAAAGCACACTTGGTAATGTCCAAACATTTTGTAATGAGTCTTAAGTGACTAAACATTACCGCTGGGTGGGTTATCTCCTGAGGTACCTCCGCTGTGTTCGGAACGAAGGGCCTCGTGCCGTGCGATGGCCTGTGCGATGCGCTCTTGTAATTCCGCCTCTGTCGTTGGCAGAGGGTTGTTGGTATCGGTGTTCCTCCGGGGCGGCATCTTCTAAGAAGAAGATCGGATAGGTCAGGTCTTGTTAAGGACATAAGCACATAAGCATCCACTTAACGAATAAGACCTAGGTGGTGTATATACATATGTTTCGAACTAATCATCATAGCAAGAAATCAAGCATCAACATAAGCTTAGCACAACATATAACTTGACAAAGTGTTTAGTGAGAGCATTGTTTAGTGAGAGCATGATAGTCGCGATTTCATTAATTACCGACCACAATCACATTGTCTACAAAGTGTATCACATCAAACAGGGACACAGGGTCACCTACCCTTGTCCGATAAGTCAATTAGTGCATAAAAATCTCGAGGTCAAAAAGTGGTCTTTAAAAGTCTCCATAATCTCGGCTCATTAGTAGTGTCTTTACCCCAAAGTAATGCATTCCGCATAAAACCAAACGCCAACTATACTGATGACTGTGGGGGAGAAGGGAGGAAAAGCAAACTGTTAACGTCTGCAGGCTTCTCCTCGAGCTTGTATACACGTCGAAGTAAGTAGCTGATTTGAGTGAAGAATGTGGAGAATCATCGTATACTGGTATAGACAGGGTGGAGGACGCGGTGTCAACTAAAGCTCCAAAACTTCATGACTCATAACCTCAAACTGTAGCTGATGTGTCAGGAGCAACTCATTCCGTGTGTAGCCTCCATAATGTGAGGGATGGTAGGGGTCTGAAATCAGCATTGTGCATGATGGGAACTATTGAAATGGCTCATCCAGCGGTGAAGAACTGAAAGGAGCAAATGGGGCAATGTCTGGTAAACCAAAAGGATTAGGGTCATGATCAAGCAAGGGCTCAGGATCAGCAGGTGCAACACCAGGCTGACCCAAGAAGGAATAGGAGTTGGCTTAGGAGCAGGCTCTGGGTCGTGTGAAGGTGTGGGGGTCTCAAGCAGGTGATAGTGCAGCAGTCATGCTGGTGTCATCGTCTGAGTCGGTAGTAGAAGGCTGCAATCCGGTCATCTGTAAGGCTGTAGATGTCACAGACTCAAAGGAGTCTGAAATCGAGTCTAAAATGGAAGTAGAGGAATCTTCCATGGCAGGCATCTCGGGAGGTAGCATAGCAACAACATCCTCAGCTAACTTTCCATCACCCTGGGCGTCAATAGGGGGAATCATCAACAAACGAATCAACGTCATCATCATACAGATCACCGAATGCCCAAGCCTCAGAAAGTATGACCACAAGGGGTATGTCATCGAGGATAGGAGTCATGATGTGCTCTCCATCGGGGTAACCAATGATGAAGTGGTCATGGACCGAAACAAGAATGACAGAAGGATTCTCATCAGGGAAACCATCAGCAAGGGTAAATCATCACCAAAGTCTGGTAACGCGGACGGTTGGCAGTCGTCCTCGTCCTCGGTCAGCATATCAGGATCACTCCTAGTGTCTGACACAAACATCTCTGGTGCAGGTACAATCTCATTGTCTGTGGCGGTGGTCGTGGGGTCGTCAATGTCTGATTCCTCACTCTCGGAAGAAGGTGACATGTGTGCCGGTACATAATAATCATAGTATGTATACTCATGGTAATCACGCACACTTAGTATGTTGCAGACAAGGACAATTCATCATGTAATCATGTATTCACATTATTCTCCATGAAACTTTTTATCCTTCCTAGTCTCTCAGACTAAACTCCTAGTCTCCCAGACTGAACTCCTAGTCTCTCAGACTAAACCTCCCCAGTTTCCCAAACTGAACTTCCCAGTCTCTCAGACTAACTCCCCAGTTTCTCAAACTGAACTACCCAGTCTCTCAGAGAAACTCCCCAGTTTCTCAAACTGAACTACCCAGTCTCTCAGACTAACTCCCCAGTCTCTTAGACTGAACCATAAACATAACCTTGAAATGTGTTTGTGCCTTTTGTTTGTAAAAATGTTTGTTCCCTGGATCTGGACATTTTGTGTATGCAATGTAAAACATGTTTGAAAACATTTTCGTGAGAGCCCTAATGATCGTAGTCTAGACTCGAGAAAGAATCCTAGTTCGCTACGATTGAAGCTCTGATACCAAGCTGTCACACCCTGACTTTTGCGGAAGCGTGGTTATTGGTGTGACTTACTTAATACCATAGCATTCAATCATAACAACGCTATATGATAAAAAACCATAAGATGTTCATCCATTTTGAGAATAACATAACATACTTGTTTGAGACATCGACACCAAATTTAAGTTACAAACCATAACATGTTTTAAATGAGTTCACGAAGACTCAGCAAAAGACCATAAGTAAGACCGAGTTCGGAAACATGCATCCCGTCCAGGAATAGGATACACCTCCTAAACTCTACGATCACAGACGGCATCTTTTATTTATGACGCAGCTTGAAGACACATGCATACACCTGCCAGATCCACTAGTTCCCTGAAATACATGTAGTTTAAAAACATCAACAAAAGTTGAGTGAGTTCATGTGTTTAGTATGTGCGCGTGAATAAACCTTTATAATCATTGTAAGTATGTATGTTTTGTAAACTCTGGTATGAAAGCAAATAAGGAAACAGATCAGTTAATATGTAACCACATGGTCCAACCTGCGGGCGCATGGGTGGGGGTAAGGCCTAGTCACCACATGGTCCAACCTGCGGGTGCATGAGTGGGGTTAAGACAAGGTCACCACATGGTCCAACCTGCGGGCGCATGGGTGGGGTTAAGATGTAATCACCGCATGGTCCAACATGCGGGCGCATGGGTGGGGCTCGTTATGCTCAAATAGACCTAGCACTCATATCCCTCGATCTTACTACGAGGACTAATGGTCTTAAGTTAACACCTACCCATTCACATGATCTAGCAGTTCCTTCCTTAGCTAACCATACCATTCGTAATCGTCGAAACGTTTGTAACATGTATTTCACCCCCGAAGTTATAAAACTGAAAACAGTTAAAAGAAAAAGGGGGACATGAACTCACAGTTTTGCGTCTTCTCAATCGTAACCCAAATCTCTTCAGCAAACACGACTACCTACAATGTACTATGTCTATTAGACGAACGGGCCTTGCCTTGGCTTAGAGTTTAACATTTTCGAGTTACGTTCATTTTATATCTTCAATATTATTCCAAGTTATAATTACTTGTTAAAATATTAATTATTTTAACCTTTAAAATTATATTTAATTTTTGGAATAATTGTTTAAACAATATTGTGTAACAATACTTCTCAAATATTTGTATTCGTATTTCCTTCCCAAGGATGGGGTATCTCATACATGTATATTCGTATTCTTGTATTTGTGTATTTAGTCATGTATTGGCGTCGTATTCCGGTGTATTATTCAAATGAAAATATGCCAATATATTCCCAATATATATTTCCAAAACAATATATTTTCAAGTCTCACTTAAAAATATATAAATTTATTCTGTCCAAAAATAATATATTTCAAGAAAATATATATTTTTCCCAAAAATCATATATCTTCTAAATATAATAGGAAAATATACTTTATCTCCCAAAAATAATATATTTTCTTCTTGTCGAAAATATGATATACTTTGTAATAATAATAAAAATCATATTTTCACTTCTTTCGTTTCCAAAATAATATTTACCAAAAATAGATTTATAACGGTATTCTCCGGAATATTTTGTAAGTTACGTTCTTGCGTTTGGTTCCACAATATTATGTGTGTAACTTATATATCTATTCCTTGTGATTTTTGGTATTATTTTGGATGGTAAATTCTTGGTATTTTGTTAAGTTATATTACTTTAACCCTAAAATAATATAACTACTACACAAAGTATAATCACACACAATGTCTTTAATGTAAATATATATCCTAAATATATATTCATCCATTTTTATTTATAAAAACCAACCTCCAATACTTGTATTTTTGTAACAAAATCTATGGCAAAGTTTATATTGAAAACCATAGTTAAAACACACTTGTAAATACTTGTTAGAAAATATTTTTCTAAGTGTTTATATTTTTAGAAAATTTTGCTATAGTTTCCCCTAAAAATGGAGGTGTCCATGCTTTTAAAGCATATCATTTTCTTTTTAAACTCATCACCACAATCAACAACTTAACCTATGCTTATCAAATGCCATAACAATGCTTTTTACAAAACAACATGAACTTGAACTTTTATAAATACTTGTAGTGACTTACTAGTGTTTTTAGTAAGCCTAGTTACCTTTAAAAATATGATTATTTATTTAATAACATCATTATTGAAGATTTTAGATCTTTACAACTTGTATGATGATTTTTCAAAAATCAATCTTCTTGTATTTTTCTTGTTACATACACTTTACTAGCTTTGTTTTCACCCTCAAAACATGATTAGTTTCTTTAAAAATTATGATTAGGTAAATCTTGCAAATGAACTTGGTTATTTGAGAAAACTATGTTTAAAATAACTTTTGTACAAGACTTCTAACATGTTTCATACTCCATCATACCCAAAATCATTCTTACTTTCAAGTTCATGTGAAACATAGAGTATGATTATCTTGGTCTTTCACAAGATCATCACCTTAACTTACTATATCATGTGTTTAATCACAATCTAGTTGGTTTCATATGATGTCTAACATCATAAACACAAATAATCAATCAACAAGAAGCTGATTAAATCAAAGAAAGCTTCAAAACCGTTTGCAACTCAAAGAAAACCAGCTGCTGATTAAATCAGTAGGTTTTGTTGATCTAGGCACTTTTACGCGCCCCGCGTAAAAGACAGTCAACTTCTACGCGGCCCGCCTGGCCAACTATGGCAGAAGTGCAGTTTTGGTCCCTGCACATGTTTCAGCCCCATTTTGACACGTTTAAGGCCCGTTAAGCCATTTTCAAGGCTCTACAATGATGCCTAAACATAGGGGACATGAAACATGCTCAAAAATATTTCAGATGTCGGTTTGTTTGGCCGTACGATCACGTTATTCGGTTAATTACGACGAAACACGAACGAACGCGGAAAACGATCCAAATTACGCGATGAATGGAATTTTCTCATGCCAATCACTAAAATAAAATATTTTAATGATTACATAAATTTTTGGATGTCCGGATGTATTCAGAACGTAAGATATGCGCGTAAATGCAAACTTATGCACTTTTTGACGCTTTTAGTCCCTGAATGACCAAAAAGTTTATTTTAGCACAACGAACCCCTCAAAGCTTATTTATAAGCTATGTAAAGGATATTTAAGGTGTGTTTAACTTATGATCAAGTTCCGAAATGTCCGTTACAGTATGAATCGGCATACTTTCACAGTTTGTCGAAATTAGTCCCTGTAGGCGAATAAACTTGATTTTGCCATACCAAAGCTTTCAAAACTTATTTCTAAGTTATGTAAAGGTTATTTAAGGTATGTTAAGCATATGTTGATGTTCTGGAGTATTCTTCATGTTAAACTGATTACGTTTACGCACCAGTTTGCGTATAACTCTCCATAAAGTGATATAGAGTTTGAAATTGAACAAAAACCAAAACATGCAAAATGTCAAACATAAATAAACAAATATTGGGATCAAATAACATTATTTTATTGATAACTGAACTGTTTACAATGATTATAGACACAGATGTCACATTGTTAATAGTTGTAGAACTTTTTCTCTCCTTCATTAAATACACCTCATAAATATTAAGGTGATTGAAGTGACATATTGGTAGGTAATCATGATATATTATCAGAGAATGGCCGCCTAAATCATTTAATGCAGGAGAGTTTATCTCAGTTATTCCTTATGCCATCTGATAAAAAATTAAATAACAAAGATTGCGGTGAACAAAATCTATAAGTAGGTAGATGTCATTTATGGCAAATTTCAAGTTTACTATAAATGATCATCACCTTGAGCTGAAACTGTCACCATCACACAAGAAAAACCCTAGAAATTGCAACTTGATCTTCTTCTTCATCTCACACCACACTCACAAAAATGCTTACCATCAAAGCTGATCGTTTCCCACTACCTTATCATCCATACACAACCTCAGACTGAGGACCAACCTTGAGGGTCCTCAATGGGAAGGATGCCAAACCGTGCTGAATCTGATCATGGGGAGTAGTTTGAAGTATGCCCTCACAGCCAACATAATGGTCTACCCAGACATTCTTCAAATGTTCTGGCAAAATGCAACATTGTCAGAATATGAGGGTAGAGATCAGATAGTTATCGAAAGTGTGCTGCTAAACCAAAGAGTTCGGGTAACTGAAGGTATCATCAGGACGGTTCTACAACTCAATGATGATAATGAAGTTTTGATGTTCACAATGGTAGAACTAGAAGAAACCTTGGAGCAGATGGGTTACAATCTTGTAAACTCACAACGAGCAATCACCAAAAATGGCTTCTTAAAGCCATGGCAATACCTGATCACACAAATGGGTGCATGCTTCTCTAAGAAGATCATCAATCATCATGAAGCATCCCAAAGGTTGATGGAGCCTATACGAGCACTCGTTCTAGATACACCTTACAATTTCTCATATTACTTGATAAAAGATTTTGCAAGTAATATGTGGTCTGGCAGGACATTCTTGAGTGTTGTGTCAATAGTTCCAAAAGTGTTGTGTCAATAGTTCCTTCTTCTCCAGAGCAGAGATGACACTTCAACAAAACATGAATCTCAGCATGCTCATACCCACTAATCAGCATACTGGTCTGGTGACTGATCTATGGTTGCTCCTTGAGATGGATCATGGGGAAGGGATAGACCTTGATTAAGTCATTTTCTGTTTAAATCTTGGTGTGTGTAAATTTTCTTTGTTAATATAGTATATTACTTATGTTACTTAGTCGTTTAGCTCGTGGTTTGGGAAAAGATGGGTAAAGATAAACGAGAGGATAAATATTCACAATGAAACATGATCATCAGAAAACAAAAACATTTGACACAAAAGTATGAGTTTCTGATAAAAGGAGACAAAATCTGGTAACACAAACTTAAAATGCCTCTCTAAATATTTTTCTGTTAAAACTTCAAAATGATGGAAAAGTTTTAGAAAATATCAGAAAAGTTAAGAGGCTTGGATGCCACCAGAGAATCATATGTAAGTCTTCTGATCTTATCTCATTCCCTCTCATCTCAAAAAAAAACACCTCTCAATCAAAAGAGTAACTTCAAAATCTGTTGAAGAGGGTCACAAGTTTAGGGGGAATCTCAATAGAGAAATTCTGTTGAAAACTGTTGACTTCTGTTGACCACATCTAAAAGGTCAACAAAAGTCAACATAAAAAGAAATACATGCTCTTAACAGAATTTATGATTGAGTTTCTGATGACTTCATCAGAATGGCTCTTAACAGAATTTATGATTGAGTTTCTGATGACTTCATCAGAATGGAACTTTGACCTATAAGGAAGAAAGCTAATTGGACCTTTGACAAAATGGGGTCTACAAAGATGAAAAGGTGTCATATAACCGATAGATTTGTCTAATCAAAATTCAGTTTAAAGTCTTTGTGAAGGAATGACTGAAGAAACTACAAGTTGAAAGGACAAAACCACGATTACACGATCAACCGTCATTAAATGTCTTGATACCCACGATCCAACGGTTACTTTATGAACCGAAATTCACATCACACGATCTAACGGTAATAAAGACAATTTATAATCCTTTAACCGCCATTACATGACACGTTCCATATCCCCTCAACTCCATAAACCCACAAATCTCTGCTAAAACCCTCACTATATAACTCACACTTAGCAGAATTTCAAAAATTACTCACCTTCTTCACAAGAACTGCAAACCAAAAATCCCCTGTTCTTCACTCAAAATCCAAAAATCCCTAAATTTCAAACCCTAATTCACAAAATTCAACAATGGCAGAAGTAAACCTCAACATCCCAATTGTTCAACATGATGTACCTTTTGTTGAAGACACAGAATTCCTACCAATGAAGGAAAACAATCTGCTGATGAATACAGAGCATTCGGAATATGATGTAAGATGTCAGCTTCTGGTAGAATATCTTATGAAATGTCCAATCTCAGGAGCACTAACAAAAGGAAGAGAAGTACCAGAAAAGTTACTTCAGCAATTTATACACACTTTCACTGAAGATGAAGAAAATCAGGTCTCTGCTCATGTATGGGGAAATGTTTCCGTAACATTAACTCCTGCAAGAGTAAGAGAATGGCTTGAACTTCCAGTTCTTGAAAAATACATTGAAGCACCAAGCAAAGAAGAATTGATAAGTTTTATCATTGAGCTTGGCTACAAAAACAAGAAAATCAACAAAATTGGAGCAATAAGAAGAAATGAGATGTCAGCCATCTGGCAGGTGATGATGGAAGTATTAAACAAGTGCCTCAAATCAAAGATAGGAGGAGCTGATCAAGTCAGTCAAGCAATTCTGACAATCATGTATGGACTCATAACTGGGTTCAAACTTGATTATGGAACATAAATTTTTAACCTACTCAAAAGGTTAAAAATCAAAGAATAACCTCACACCTGCCATATCCAAGGTTAATTTCAATTTTTATTTCTGAAACATTTGCTGAAAGGAACATAGAAATTCCAAATTTGGAAGATGTCTGGAGTTCAAACACCATGAAAGCCTGGAGTTCCACTCATGGATGGGAATCAGATAAAGATATCCCTGAGTTACCAGAAAGCATGCTATGCCTCATAGCACCAGACTCTCAATACAGATTACAACATGAAGAACTTCTTGCCAAGTCAGATACTCCAACAGAAGAACCTAGCAAAGAAGTTTTTAACTGTTCTTCATCACAAGAAGAGGGAGAAGTTGAGAAGTCCTGGTCATCAGAAACCGAGGCAGCAGGAGAAGAAGGCATTCTGAAGATAACAAACTCACCAGAAAACAAGACAGAACATGCTGAGAGCCAACAGATTCATGAAGGTGGAATTCATCGTGATTTTGATATTCATCAAGAAGAAGCACATGAACACTATGAAGAATCTCATATTGCTGGAGGAACTCATGAGGATGCTGAAAATCAACATTATGAAGAAACTCATTTTGCTGGTACAGGAAATGAAGCCACAAAAGTTATACATCATGATGAGTCTCACATTGCTGGTACGTCTCTTTTAAAAACAGTTTTAGTTGATACTCATTCAAAAAGAAAAAACTCAGAAGATTCAATAAATGTTTCTTACAAGTTAGAGTATAGAAAAACTGATGTTGATGATGAGGTTACTAGTTCTATCCATCTCAACTCTGAATCAGAAAATGAGGAGGAGAATAAGATCTCAACAGATAGAGATCAGGTAACTGATCAAGGAAATCTGGAAAAAGGTAATCTGTTTACCTCAAAAACTTATGGAGGATCATATGTTGATATGATTCAAGGACATAAGGAAATCCAGGATGAAAATGTGTTTTTCACATCTGGTGGAGATGATTCTGGTACACTTAAGGTTGCACCAAAATCTGGTAAAGCCAAAAGTGACCCTATCATTTCCAAAACAGCAGCAAATGTGTTTGCAGCTGGAATGTTAGAGGGAACATTTGTTGTTCCAAATATCCCTGAAACACCCATGAACCAAGAAAATTTGGAAACTGTCCTGGAGAATGTTTACAAAGCCTGCAAAAGAAATCTAGTAGAAGAAAAGCTTGATCTGTTGCTATCAGAAATACTTTGTCAGAATCAGTGGAGGTGATAATGACACGGTATGAAAGAAACACTGAAGCACTAAAGTCTCTTTAAAAGTTGAAAGAAAAAGCACCAGAAACCAACATTTCTGCATCAGAAATTCAGAAGATTCTCACAGAAATAGAAAAGATCAAGACACAAGTTGCAAATGTTGTGGAGTCAAGACAATCAAGCAGTACAAACAAGGTTTTGGAAGAAGTCACCATCCTAAGGGCAAGCAACAACAGTATCACAGATGCTCTTGAGAAGCTGACAAAAGAATGGGCTGCCATGCAGATGAGAGCTCAAACTGAATTTACAAAAGTTCAGAAAAGCATTGCCAGCAACTCAAATTTGGTAGGAGAGGTGCAACAACTGATGAAGAAGATGCAATTCAACATTGCCAGATTGGCCAAAGTGGATCCCAAAGAATTCATGAAAGAGATTCCTGTTGAAGCTTTACACCAGCAAATTCCAAAGTCAACCCCACAACAATCATCAGCTACACCAATCACCAAAGCTGGAACCACTATGATGGGTCCTCCTCCAAATGTCTCAAAAGATGAAATGCTGAAAAGGTTAGCAACTTCAAAACCTCAAGTTATCACAGATTTGAAACTCATAACTTCTCAAACTGTTCCAAAACCAACATCTTCTAATGAAACTGCCATGAGTAAATTGATGAATCTGCAAACAATGAATGAATGGGAACAAGAAGCTGATTCAAGAAAACCACAGATTGTTAAAAGAAAAATCTCCGAAACTCAGTCTATCTTAGTTAGAAAGATTGACAAGGCTATAATGATATTCCCTAAATACAATCTGGTGAAATATTATTTGACAAAAGAAGATGTACCACCAAGACCACTGACTCCTGTCAGAATGGCTTTAAGGGAAGAGAAGATAAAAAGAGGTCCAAGAAGCATTCACTACAATAATGAGAATCCAGTAAAAAAATCTTAAAAGTAGATGAAGTAAAAGTTGCAACTGATGGTGTTGGGGGAACTTATGTGCAGAACAGATACACACTTCTAAGAGAAAATGGGGAAGAAGAAAAAGTGGCTGATGAAGAAATTGTTGACAAGTTACATCCTTTAGACATCCTGTTTATGAAGGATCTATGTGAAAAGGAAAAGAAAAACACCAAAGAAGTCAGAAGAGCATTAAAAAGCATATCAAAGGCTGGAATACAGCTGTTTGAAAGAATGGCTTTTTCAGACTTTGATTTATGCATCAACTATGATCATGTGCACAACAAAAAGGTCTATGTTAGATCACCAAAGACAAAAATTCCCTCAGAGCTATTGGAAGATGCAAGATCTGGAGAAATCATTGAACTACCAAGTAAAACTGACAGACATAACTATGGTGTAATCTTCAGAGATATTGAAAGAAACAAAGCTCTGTTTAGATGTGTTGATATCTGCAAGTACTCAAATCAGACTCTGAAGTTTATTATGAAATGTATGTACAAAAGACAAGAACAACTTCAGAAGACAGGAATGAACATGGAAGATCAAAGACAAGAAATTGAACAAATGATTGAAGAATGGATTCAAGCAAGAACCTGGTACAAAGACATGTATGAGATCTGAAACAAGTATATCTCCTATAAGAAGCAATTAAAGAAAGGAGATGTGCACAAGAAATTGAAGCCGAATTGAAGAACTTGTTTATTTAAATTTTCATCTTTTATGTAATTTGTTTTTAAGAACATCAGTAACTGGTTTGATTTGCAAATGTTAAGTTTCCATTGTTTGGAAATTTTCTGTTCATGAGATAGTTCATTTTCTTACAATACTTAGGGGGAAACTGTTAGGAAACTTTATTTGTAAGTATTGAAGAAAATCAGATTCAACTTGATCTTTGAAGAAGATGAGAGTCCTGAAGATCACAACAAGAATAAGAAGATTAGATATGACAACTGAAAGCTGCAACATCTACTTCAAAGTATCATAAGTTGATCAAGAGCTGAAGAAGATTATCAGAGAAGGTCTTTCTGATGGATCTGATGATATTTCTGATGAAATATCATCAGTTTCTGACGATTCTGATCATCAGATTTTCTGATGATTTGTTCACCAGAATTTCTGATGATTTGTTCACCAGAATTTCTGATGAAGTGGTTTATCAGAAATTCTGACGAACACCCCACTTGTCTAAAAATCAGCTCTATCCTGCCACAATAACCGAAGCAACTTGACATTATTGGATATCATGATTCTGATTTGTTCACCAGAATTTCTGATGAAGTGGTTTATCAGAAATTCTGACGAATACCCCACTTGTCTAAAAATCAGCTCTATCCTGCCATAATAACCGAAGCAACTTGACATTATTGGATATCATGATTACAAAGGCAACTTGACTGTTGGATTCAATGAATATGTCAAATAGCTACTTTATGCAGGACTTTTACATGAATAAACAAATGTTTATTCATGTATTCAGCCGTCTATAAATAGAAGGCTCACCAAGCAAAGAACATTGAGTTAAGCTTAGCATTCTATACATACTACAAACTCCATTGTCCTTTCACCCTCAGAATTCAAGTATTCATTTGTAATAGATAATAATCTTACAATCACCTTGTAAACCATTTTGTTTCAAAGTGATATAAACTTGATAATTCTGTAGGTCTTGTTTCTTGAAAGTCTGATTTCTATTTTCGCACAACTTTTTTGTAGGATCGGATTCCGACCTAAACGAGTCGTTTGGAAGAGTTCTAGTCCGTTTCAAAGGCGGAAACAGAGAAACGGACGTGTAAATAGCTTGTTTCACACTTTAATCTTCTTGTATATTAATTTGACAACCTTTACATTCAGAAGAAAAACCGGCAGCACTTCGGTATAGCTCTGAGAAAACTGTTACAAATGACAAGACAATAACCCTATATATAGAACTCTAGATTTCGCTTGAAGCACTCAAGCGAACCTAACATGATGACTTCAAGCGAACCACTTCAAGCGAACCTAACATGCTCAATCTTGTCTTGAAGCGATCTTGTCTTGAAGCGATCTTGTCTTGAAGCGAAATATAACAATCTGATCCATGCAATTTGTCTTCATATGATAATGATATCACTAGAGTGATGCAATCAATGATGTCATAAGTGTGATGTCATCATCCTAGATGATGACATCATGCTTGATAAGATCCACACCGAACCCGCACCGAACCTGAGACTCGATACAAGACGAAGACGACAGATGTGTGCACCAACAGACTCCCCCTCAGATGTTGACGAGTCTTAAGTGTCGAGTCTTTGCAATCTTCAGTCTTTATCAGTCTTTGGACTTCCTTCAGGATCTCTACCTGGCTTTATTCTATCTCCAATTCTCTCTCTCTCTAACAGACTCCCCCTCAAAACATGCTGGGATCGTAGTCTGGCTTTTACAGAATTTCAGAATCCTCAGGTATCGGAACCTGGTACTCTATCTGCTATCCTGCACATCCTCTACCCAAAAATAAGATTCACAAGAATAAAATATTTAACAATTTGTCAAATATCAAACACCAACACTGAGTCTTCTCCAATCAATATACAATCAAATATTAACAATGATCATTTAAAGAAATTTCATCTCTGAAAAACTATTCAATCAAATTCCCCAAACCTGTTCGTCATGTTCAGCACTCGGAATTTTGAAAATCAGCTTTCCAACATCAGTTGTCGAAAATATTTTTGGATTTTTTCAAAAGTTTATGCTAAAACACACCGAAAATCTTTTTGGATTTTTGAAGGAAAAGAAATGCAGTAAAGAAATATTTACAAACAATATTTTTGTGAGTTCGCGCAAGAGGATCATATCAGTTTTTGAGACATATCACCAACACCGTTAAGCTTCATTTCATTTTAAGTTTTAAACGATTCACCTAGATTGCCAGTATATTGATCCACTTAAATTTTCACACAAAGTTCAATTGATCCGAGATACGAGATTAATGTTTTAAGCTCTTGAACTTATTCGTGTGTCCCACTACTTGAATATACTCCCGTATCCAGATCCCAATATTCAGTCTTACAGGTGAGTATACCACAGATGATATCTGTAAGGGAATAAATTATAGTGCGAGGGCCGTGAGAGCTCAGGTCGATACTCCCGTATACGCAGAGAGATGACGGCTTCGACTTTTGGTGTGTCCCCTTTAGAGGATCTTTTGCATTACAACAGCAGCGACTATCAATTTTATTGTTTCATCAGCTTGCTGAGGGCGATGCTATGTTTCAAGCATTTGCAGAAAGCATTATCCAGGGACTAGGTCAGAAATTTCTTTCAGCAGAAGTCCCGGGATAATACCCCAGATATCACTGAGCATAAAGACCTAGTATCTCAGAATAAGGGACCTTTCAAACAAGATTTCAGGGGTTACCTATATATCCAAGTTTGTGTTAACCCACAGAACAAGCAAGTTTGAATTTAGATTTATATCTCGTCTCAATCTACTAAATGTGCAAAAACCTACTGACACATCATCAGTAAGATCGTTTATCACATTTGACTTTCCAATTCTTTAGTATGCTGTGATCGTCTACTGATATACTATCATTTCCTCTTTTATGCAACAAAAACTCATTTTTGATTTTATCATGTTTTTGAATTTTTCAAATTTTCAAATGTTTTTGGATTTTCTAAAATTTTACTCCCCCTAAAATGCAAACACATTTTAGGAAATTTGAAAATAAACTGTACAATAAAGTGACAACTGATATCGAATCACCTCAATTCGCCATTCACTTGGCATAAACAAGCAGAACTCCCCCTATCACAAAACTATTTTCTCATTATGATTTCAAAACACTTAAGTTTGTTTTAACCAAAATGATTTTTCCGGAAAATAAGTTTTGTTGGTTTTACCACTTGTAAAATTAGGAGTTTGGTTCATCATATTGTCCTTCAAACATACGAATCAGGATTACATCAAGTTCAAACTAATGACCTTGACGAATCACATTGTAATTCCAAAACATATAACCACAAGTAGGAATAAAACCTCTACACAAACCATTTTACTTAATCAAGATGCCGATTCCTGCTTCGCATTTACCAACCTGGAAGCTCCGGCAAGTCACACTCATCCTGTAAAAATTAAACACATTTTAAAATTCAATCAAACAATCAATTTTCAAGAAAGATGCCGATTCCTGATCCACTATTACAAACTTGGGATCTCCGGCATAGTCCTAAGACTTCAAGGGAAACAGACTTCCATCCAAGTCTTCTTAGACTTGATGGCTTTCAGTTCTTGCGCAGTAGGGTTATATGTTGCCTTTTTAGTTGCATAAAAATCTTTAACCCCCTTAACTTTCCCATTCAACATTTTTCCAAAAATTTTCTTAACACTTCCATTGAATGTTTTCTCGACATCAAATTTAGTTTTCTCTGTGTAAAACTGATTCGAGATATCAACCTTACCAACTTTCTGTTTAATTTCTTCAAATTTCAGTGATGGAAACTCATCATCATTCACTGAAATTTTCACCTCACCCTGTGGCTCTTCTGGCTTTGTGGAACCAGATTCATCACCGACTTTCTCATCATCTTTCTTAACAACCCACACTTGGTTGTCTTTTGCATTCTTTTTGTAAAAATTCTTTTTAGAACATTCACCAACCTCATAAGTTGAGTTTTCAAAAATTTTAAATTTTTCAATTGGTGGTTCAACATCAACAACTTTCTCTTTCAATTTCTGATAAACTCCCTGTTTTGTTTTGGCATTTTTCTGACAGTTCCATGCAATGTGACCAGTTTCATTGCACTTGTAACAGGTACGAGTCTCTCTTTGATAAAACAATTCAGTTCCATTCTTCTTCTTTTCAGCAAGAAATTCTTGATTTGACTGTCTCCAGAAAGGTTTCTTCTGTTCTTCTTCTGCAAATCCACCTGATACAAATTCTGTTTTTGTTTTAGAAATTTTCAAATTTTTATGATTTTCTTGTGGAATAAATCCTAATCCTTTCTTTTTGTAGCTACGATTTTGGTTAGATTTCTTTTGAAAACCAGAACCAAAATTGTAACTCTTTTTCTTGTTTAGACGTTGTTGCACTCTTGAGGTGTAAGGTCTTGCATTTTTAGAAAGATTAATATCTTTTATTTCAGAAATGTTGATTTCTGTTAGTTTGAAAACCTTTTTAATCATTTCAGTTTTAACACCTCTTATTGGAAATTCTTTGTCATAATATAATTTGTCCGAATCATTTAAAGTGTATGCAACTTCAAATGTTTCATCATCCAAATTTGCTTTTGATAACAAAAATTCTTTACTGTAAGACCGTTTAACCGACGACTTGGAATTTGTGACCAACGAACTCGGACTTTTGACTGACGAACTTGAACACCCAGACTCAGACTTTGACTCAGACTCCTCCTCAGTATCTAACACCTGATCGACCACCTTTTTGATTAACTCAGACTCATGATCAGTATCGGATGAGGTAAATGTGACATCAATGTTATCTGGTAAAACGTCAGTTGTGTCGGTTTTTAGCTTTATATTGACTGCTTTTTCAAGTTGCTCCTCGTTCGGTTTTCTAGGAGAATACCCTTCCCAAATTGGAGGCGGACACTTGTTATAGCTAACAGTCGGTTTCTTACCACTATCTTTCTTCTTTGGCTTCTCATCTTGAAAAGCTTCCATACCTGCAACAGTTAGGTAAATACGATCAATGAGATAATCAGAACTAGAATAACTTTGCAATAAACGTCTAATTCTCTCATTTTCGATCTTTTCTGTCTCCAACTCTTGCTGCCATTTAGCACTCTCCTCGATGTAAAAGTTGATGGCTTTCTGTTTTGTCATCATCACAGCATTCATCATCGTAAGTGCTTGTTCTCTTTCTGAATTTGTCTTTTGGAGACCAGTTACTGTTTTGTTCAAGACATCATAAGATTCTTTCACATAGTTGAGATTGAACAGTAACTGCTCTTTCTTCTTCTCATATTCAGCAATGATATCGTCTTTTGCTGCACAACCCTTGCATGCTTCCAAACACTTCTCGCAAGGCTTTACAACTTCAACAATCTTCTCAATCTCGATTGTCTTAATCACTTCAATCACTTTTTCTGGTTCAGTCATCTTTTCTCCAGCAACAACTTTAACTTCTTCAGTTTGAACAATTTCATCCTTTTCAGCATCACTTTTAGTTTTCAAATCCTTTTGTTCTTTTGCAGCTCGTTTCTCTTTCAGTTTCTCCAAGCGATCTGCAAAATAGAAATGAAAACTTTCAGGAGAAAGATGAGTTTTTGCTACATTTATATGTTTTTCTTCCTCATCATCACTATTACTATCAACAGGTGTTTGATCAAACTCTACGGATTTTTCAGAATCAGCATCAAATACACCTTCTTTTTCTGAAGTAGCAACATTTTGCACACTCTCATCTGCACTTAGTGAATCTTCATCAGCACTATCTGAGCTTTCTTCAGATGTAACAAACTGTTCATCCACACTTTTCACTGTTTCACCAATAGACTTCATCCAAGTAGCAAACATGTCTGGTTCTCGAACAATCTTAGCAATAAAAGCTTTATATTCTCCTTTTTCATCAACGAACATATCCCAGCTGAAGCCTTCAGGTAGTCTCTCATCATCTTGATCAACTATGCATGCTTTTCTATCAGGAGATATGTAATTGTTCCAGTTGAAGTCTACCAAACATCCTCTTTTTGAATCCTCAATCTTCCTACCATGAGCCGTCTGTGAATCTTGTGATTGACCAACCTGCTGATAAATGGCTTTCCGGTAGTAATCGTCTTTTCCGAATGGATTCTGAGCACCACTAGCTTCCCTGTTCTTGCACTCCCGCTTGAAATGACCTTTTTCCCTGCATCTGAAACAAGTAACTTTAGATTTATCAAAACCTAAAGTAGATACACAAGCATCAAGAAAGTCATTTCTCCCGGTAATTGTCTTAAACTTTTCAGCACGTCTAAGAACACTAGCAAGACACCATTTGATATCCATCAGTTCCATCTCTTCGGCGTCTATCTGATCGTAATCCTCCTTTGTGAGCATAGGATTTCCGATTCGACCAGCCACTAGACCTTCATACGAGATAAGCACGGAACCAAGTAATGCCATATGATCTTTCGCAACCTCCTCAGAAAAACTTTGTCCATCTGGAAGATTCAAGGCAATATTGCATTGTATCACACAACCATTTCCTGTCTTGGTGCTTTGAGACTGAAAGTTTTCTGATGAATTCTTTGGATTAACACTCAGATATAATGAGAAACCACTGCTGTTTTTGTTTGAACTTTGATCAATCTTTTCTGTAGAATCCCCAGCACTAAACGCAGTCTGGATTTTCGGACTTCTCTCAGCTTCTTGAACCGGAACACTTCCTTTGTAGTACATCTTTACATCCTGTTGACCACTTGGACTGTTCATCCTCGCGATCTTCTGCTGTTCCAAATCTTGACCCTCAATCTTTTCGATAAACTCACCAATTGATAACCCATCATAAACCCCTGTGTTTTTCAGGATCATCAAATAAGTTCCCCACTCTTTTTGCGGTAACGCATCAGCTAATTTGTCTACCCACTCTTCAGACTCCTTTTTTATACTAAGCATTGACATAGATCGCACAAGGTGACAGTATCTTTCAATCAGCTTCTTTGTGTCTTCACCTGGTAGACTGCTGAACAGATCAAACTCTTTCTTTAACAGTGCCTTCTTGCTTTTAATCATTTTCTCGCTACCCTCAAATTTGACTTTAAGTGCATCCCAGATTGACTTTGCAGTTTTGTCATGCTGTAGCAGAATGAAAATGTCTTCTTTGATAGCTTGTTGCAACAGACTGATCATCATTTTTTCGGCTCTATACATATCACGTTCTTCGTTACTAAATTCAGATATTTTCTTGTCAACTTTCAAATCAGTCTGTGGTAAAACATATTTCTTCAAAATACATTCCCATGACCTAAGATGGTTAGCCTGAACCCAGTTTTCGAATCTATCTTTCCACCCATAGTATTCTTCGATACTCATCAATTTCGGGGGCTTTTGGGTGGTTCCCGTCTCGTTTTCCAAATTCATGTTCTGAGCAATAGTAGATGGACCAGACGGTGTTGCAAATGCATTGTAGAACTCGGTATCCATGACTTGAAATCAAAGAATTTCTCAAACAATCTTTCACACGAACTGATTCTCCTCGTAACACAATAATACCGGACAAGTACCTTTACAAAAAAAACAAACAAACAATCAGTTTAAATGCTTATCAATTAATTGAATAAGACTGATACTCGAACTGATGATTTTTCTGTTCGGACAGAACGTTGACCAACTGTGCGGACTGAATGACCCGGATCGAATTCAATTGACCTTAACCCTTTGAAACTTTTGAACTCCAACCCGTACGAACTGAACTATATCACTTGACTTGACCACACAAAACAACTTGACAGAAACCGCGACTCAAACCACGCGACTTGACAAACAAAGACGTACTGATCAATCCGTGCTAATAGACTAAACACCAAACCTGTCAAATAAAAACACCGACTACGACAACAACTATACGATCCTAATATGCTTATCAATATTCGACATAAGAACTATATCAAACAAAGATGATTATCACAAATATGATTATCACATATACACTCAACAAACAAAAATGACATAAGAACTATATCAATATATGTATTTAAAAGCAATCTGACACAAGCATGATGATTTCCGAGAATCTCATGAATTTAACATGCAAACTTAACACATTTCGATAACATCATGACTGCCTTAAAGTGAACTGACACAAGCACATGATATCTGACCTAAACAAAGCAGCCGACAACTATTATCTTATCACATGAAACAACTTTTAATTCTTCCTGACAACATCAATACATCTCACATCACTACACATTCACATGTAATTTTGATTAAAACAATTATGTTGCAGACTCGTGATATATAGTTCCAACAAACTGACACCTCGAACAGAATGTTATACACAATTTTTAATTTTGCAAACGGTTCACTCAACCCGATGTACTGACACCTCGAAATCAATATACTTTCACAATACACTATGAATTTTCAATCGGTGGGTCGGTTTCACAATACACGAGGTAAACTTCAAGTGAAACAGTTTCGCTTCAAACACCGCCAAAACTTCAAGCGAGTTCTAACACAATTCTCAAGCGAAAACTTCAATTTCGCTTCAAACTCTAATTTTTTTCAAGCGAAATCGACAATTTACAAACAATGTTCAAGCGAAATCTAGTCTAAACAGTTGCTGATGTCATCTTATGTTCGAACACTTGAAGCGAAAACAAACAAATATACAAGATTTAGGCTGATTTTAAACTTGAAACTTTCAAGGATTGATTAAAACATGTTTACGCACAACATATGTGAATTTTTTTTTTCCGATTTTGACCGTAAAAAGTTTTGTTTTTCGAAAAAGAAAGGTGTAGAAACAGATTTTACAGCTGAATCAACAAGAACTCTTCTTCACTGGCTCTGATACCAATTGTAGGATCGGATTCCGACCTAAACGAGTCGTTTGGAAGAGTTCTAGTCCGTTTCAAAGGCGGAAACAGAGAAACGGACGTGTAAATAGCTTGTTTCACACTTTAATCTTCTTGTATATTAATTTGACAACCTTTACATTCAGAAGAAAAACCGGCAGCACTTCGGTATAGCTCTGAGAAAACTGTTACAAATGACAAGACAATAACCCTATATATAGAACTCTAGATTTCGCTTGAAGCACTCAAGCGAACCTAACATGATGACTTCAAGCGAACCACTTCAAGCGAACCTAACATGCTCAATCTTGTCTTGAAGCGATCTTGTCTTGAAGCGAAATATAACAATCTGATCCATGCAATTTGTCTTCATATGATAATGATATCACTAGAGTGATGCAATCAATGATGTCATAAGTGTGATGTCATCATCCTAGATGATGACATCATGCTTGATAAGATCCACACCGAACCCGCACCGAACCTGAGACTCGATACAAGACGAAGACGACAGATGTGTGCACCAACATTTTTCACATCTACTGAATCACTTGCCATATTACGTGAAAAGAAGTTTTTAAGTCCAAAACTGGGACCAACAGAAGCCTTCATCAAGGTGTTTTCTATCAATAATCTTCATATAATTGATTATGAAGAAACTCTCGAATGGTCCAATATATTTCAAAACAACAAGTGGTTGATAAGAAACGTTTGGGGTGGTGTTGTTGAAGCTGATCTGAGCAATGAAGTTTTTAAATACCTCCAACATGTTGATTCCTACAACGGTTCGAAAAGAGCATTATTTATTGAGACCACTGTTTCATCGATCGATTAGAAATTATTATGCTATATTATAGGGAATGGTGGTCGTTTTTTTGAATTTTCTTTATTGTTTCAAGTAGTTCCTTATTTATAAGTGTATTAACAATTGTCTGCATGGATATTTAATTCCGATTGGTGTTATTTAATAATATATTATTTCGAACTTTTAATATTTTCAGTTTAATTTGTTTTACTATATATGTAGGTGAAGTTGTCCTACAAACTTGATAACATGAATTGTGTTTTTCCAATGGTTTGTGTTTTTCCAATGAAATTGTATTTTATAGTATACATCGTGTTTTTTTGGTTTTTGTGTAACATCGTCGGGAGATTCTGATAACATCAATTGCTTTTTTTGTATATGTATCCTGTATGTTTATCATTTATTACAACTTATGAATGGTTGTTAAAATGCAGTTGTAGAAAAGTGAAAACTGCTAACATCAATAGTTGTTTTATATATATATGTAACGTGGGTAGTTAGTAGTTATTATATAAGTTGGACGTGTGTTAAATTCAGTTGTATACGTTTATTCAGAAGGTATATTGGACTTGGTACTATCCTTCTTTTGTATAACGTTGTGTTATTATATTAAATGAAATCTTTAATATGTGTAATTTTAATATATGGTATGTACTAGCGGTTTATAATCCAGTATTTTAGGTTAAACAGTTGTTGTAGTCTTTCTTGCATGTTCTCCTACAAAGATGGTAAGGTAAACTACTGTGTTTATTTCTTAATAAACCTCTCTTAACCGATCCTAACTCAAATTTGATGTAGAGGTAGTTAACTGGAATGGTTATTATTGTGTAATTTTTTAAGAAATTGTGTTATTTTATGAAGAGTCATATTTTCTCTTATTATAGGACAATGTATGTATTAGAACTTTTGTATTCAGGTTTAACTATTCTTTTGTAGATGTGTGTCTTATTTTATCTTATTGTATAACATTAAATGCTGTGTTTGATGTTTAATAAATATTTTGTGGCAGAGAAATTGATAAATTCCCCTATCGGATTATAAGCTAAGTATCCGGAGTGTTTATGATTGTGTGTTTATATAATATTTTGTTTTTATTTTATATGGTATTATGATTGTGTTTTTCTATATTATTGTTTTTTTATTTTACATGCTATACTTTATATTTGTATTATTTGTTTTACAACATGGTATGTATTAGCGGTTTACTACTTATGTGCTGTCGCCCATGTTCCTACAAATATGGTGACATCAACTGCTTTTTATGGTGTATAAATATCGTATTACATGATTATTTAATAAACATATCATACTCGATTATGTCCAGTTTTATTCGCAAGGTTTGTTTAGTTCATATTCTTTCTGTTTTGAAAACAAGTGCATTGCATTATGTGATAATTGTCTGCATTGTTTTTGTATTACATACTGAGTTACTGACAGCAAAGTTGATGCATTACTGCTATCTAATTCTAACGGGTTGCAGGTGGTTATGGATGATTTTCTAAAGAATGTTGTTTTCAGTAACATCGATGATGTGTGGGAAGTTAGTGAGGTAATCATAGACCATTTCAAGTTACGTATTTCGATATTTACATTAGATGTAAGTGGATATATTTATATATTTTACAGCCACGATCTGTTATCATACTGGGTATCGTGAAGGAAATATCCAAGGAGTTTGGTTGGTTTTCTTTGAAGTGTTCTAATTGTTTAAATGAGGCTTGTACAAAAAACATGTGTTTAATTAAATCTGACGGAGGTTGTGATCAAGACCAACATACGTTGTATGTGTGCACTAATGAATTTTGTCTAAAAAATGTTATAGATGAACCAGTTTTAAGGTCTTGTTATTATTCTGTTGTTATTTACATTGACATTTTGACATTGTAACTTTTTTCACCACTTACCTTATTTTAGTTTATGCAATCCGTTTGAATTCAAATTAATTTGTTATGTTACGAATTAGATTGAAGATTCGTGTTGAGGATAGCAGTGGTGATGTATCTCATATTTTGTTTCATAATACGGCTAACCATGTTATCGAGAAGTCTGCAAAACAGTTGATTCAGGATAACACAATGGTAGTATGCATGTGTATGATTTATATTTAGTTTCTATTTCTCAAATTATATATTTTTTGTAAGTTAACTTTTTGGTTATAAATCCTATCTTTTATGTTTACAGGATGATGGTACTGTGCGATTTCCAATCGAATTAAAAACTTTGGTGGATAAATTGTTTGCATTCAAGATTGAAGTCAGCGAGACTAACTTGACATATTGTGATAAAGAATACGAGATTCAAAGAATAACTGATGATGAATCAGTTGTTGATCTGGTTAAACAAATGTTTGGGATTAGTCAGGTACTATGAACTTTTAACTGAAGTATTATAGTTGTCTTTAGTTAATAAACTTTTACAATTTTGGTTTAGAGCTGTATGCCTGATGATAAGAAGAATGGTACTCCAATTTCGCTTGTGATGAGTTCCGATGGTGATACAATTGATAAAAAAAACATGTTCAATGGTTTGTAAAGATACGACGTCTAAGCGTAAACTGCTTGATCTTTACAATTTGGATTGCATTTCGAACTCGAGCTTCTGTGAAAGTACAAGTAATAATATTGTGGAGACCGTGAAAGATGTTGGTAAAAAGAGATTAAATTTACACATTTTAATGAGTGAGATGTAGTTTATTTTGTTTGTTTCATTTTAGAGCGATGGTTTTTATGTTTTGTGTTTGTTCAATGTTTTTTTTCTTGACATAAACTTTCTCTTTTGTTTTTTTTTTATCCACTTATGTTTTGATGTTGTTCAGCTTTCTTATGTGTTAATAACTGAAGTTCAGTTTACATATTCGTTGTTAATAATAATATGCTACATTAGTTAAGTTGTATATAGAAAAAAATATAAGAGGAACATACATATAACCATCATTCATTGACAAAATTATACATAATAACAAAATTTGTCAATACATTATATGTGGAATCATGACGGCCGTTAAGTATGAGAACAAAAAGCAAAAACATAAGGAACATATCCTACTATCATGGAAAGAAACACCATACCAACAGCTACATGCACAACAAACAAACTAATTTGCATTCAGCAAAGAAGCCAGAAATTTAGTAAGAGCTTGCTTTCCTTGGTTGGTTTTTGCCGTGTATTGGTCAGCTAAGCTGTTTGCTTTATCAAGAAGATCCTGTGTCTCCCTTTCTTCATCAGACAGAAGCAACCTAGCAATGTACTGTTCATGTGAAGGTGGGTTGCTCATGATCTTCATTCTCATCTTCTTATTCTCCCATAGTTGCTGTTGAAGTAGTCGTGTTATGTCAATCAAGCTGTCTCTGGTCTCTCTTTCTGTGTCTTCATGTTGACCTTTGAATCCTTCATAGATATCCCTTTTAACTTGGGACAGTTCAGACCATCCTTTGAAGTTTGATAGAGAGTTGTTGAAGAGGTGAGAAAAGGATGTAGTTAGGAGGTATTATATATAATAGGATTAAAAACTTGTGTGAAAGAAGCTTTAATGATTTCTTATTAGCATCCGAGCTAAAATGCAATGATGAAATATTGAAATGGTCTTTTCGTTTGCAGTTGAGTGTTTTCATAGTAATTAATGTAAAGTGGTTTAGAAAGATATAAGATATAAATATATATATTGTGTTTTTCCAATGTCAGTTATTTTTAAGTGATGATTAGTTACATGTTATATTTTAGGTGAATATATATTCTAAATTATAGTTGTGTTTTTTTTCATATGGAATGTGTTATACGCAAGTCAATTGTTTGTTATGGTATGATGTTGTGTTTTTTTTTCTAATCTTTTTTTGTTCTACTTCATTATGTGTTTTATTGTGTGAGTTGAGTGAAGATAAACAAAGGTTGAAAAGATGATAAAAAAAGATGTAGTTAGGAGAAGTATTATATATAATAGGATTTAAGAATGGGTGAAATGATTACTATTGAATTTACAATGGACTATGGGTTATTTGCAATTATCGAGTATGGAATGGTCTTTTCATTTACAGTTTAGTTGTTTGATAATAGTTTACGTAAGGCGGTTTTTTTTGTTAATATATTGTTGGTTTTTATATTCAAAACTTATTAAGTCAACTGCTGTATTTTTTATATGTGACGTGGTAGTTTAGGAATTACTACAACAATTGAACGTCTTTTACTAAGTAGACTCCCAGTTAAGGCAATTTCTTACACTTATTTGTGTATTTACTTTATGTATAATTTTATTTTTTTAATGTAGGTTATAGCATGGCAGACCTTGGAATCGAAGTTGTAGTTTCTGAAATACTATCCAGACTCCCAGTTAAGGCAATCGGTCGTTTAAAATGTGTTTGTAAACAATGGCGTGATGAATTATCAAGTTGTCAGTTTGCTGCTTTGCATTCTAGTCGGATTGGTAGTTCAAAATATCGGAAACGAATCACCATTCAACCTCTATCAATATTTATTGATAGCATAGTGGATGGACGGGTAGATATTGGTGCAAGGAAAATTATTTATTTCCCTGGTAAAACTCGGCCTTTATTGTTACATATTATTTCTACTGTTGGTGGGCTTTTATTAGTTTGCAACGAATGTCCTTCATATCAGATGATGCTTTGGAATCCAACAACTATGAGTTTCAAAATTTTGTTCGATGAGCACTCTGATCGTATATATGATTGGCAATCGGATGCAGCTGGTATGTATTTTGATACATCCACCGATCTTAAAATATTACACATTAAACGTCGTCGTAATTATTATCTTGCTCGTATATATGATTGGCAATCGGATGCAGCTGGTATGTATTTTTATGCTCAAGTTTGTTAGCGGTGCATATATATATGATTATATGTATGTATGTATAAATATAATCGTAAATGAATATTTGAAATCTTTAACCTCTGATTATATCATTCGTTTGTATAATTATATCTGGTTTCCGTCGTTTTAACTTTTAATATTATATCATTCGTTTGTATAATTATATCTGGTTTCCGTCGTTTTAACTTTTAAATAAAAGATGGTCGATGAGGTAGTTTGGCAGTTACAGAGAGATGTCTTGTATATGACTGTTTTGAAGTACGGTTTCAAACGTGTGGCTAACTTTATAGAAGATATGCGTAAAATAGTAGGTGATTTGTTAGAATTACCTGCTTGCGATGTTCGTGACATTGGTGTTCGTGCTTCTATCGATGTGATTAGGAAGGCAATTAATCATTTGGATCGTATTGTGTCTACTCTTGAAAGTGTGAAGTGTTCCATGGAAGTGAAGATTAATTATCTAGAGCGATTTTAGTATTTGTTTTAATGTTGGTTTTTTATTTTTCTATGTTTCTTATTTCTGTATTTTTTTGTAGGATAGTATTTTAGTTTGTATAAAAGTACCTTTTTGTTTCAGTTATTGTATTTCTTACAATTAAAGTTAGGCCATCTTTACAGAAAAGAGTGTTTGATTTATATAGTTTGGGTTGTGTTTGTGTTTTTTTTTTCACTAAAACAAGGTTAAATTGATAATCAGAATTCAGTAAAAAAAGTAAGGTTTAATAAAAAAAAAACAATGCCTTTATTAGAGCTTCATATTGTATAAAATACACATACAACTACAAAGAGTATATAAGGACTATTGCAATAGGATAACGTACTATTCCTAAACATAGTGATTTCGTATAAGCACAATGTTTTCCAAAATAAAACACAATGTTATCAACAACATAAATGGTATAGGACAATGTTAGTATAAATTATTACATTTCTATAAAAACACAATTTATTTAAAAAAACTTAAATTAGGTTAACACAACTAATGTTTATAATTATAATTAGCATTTTAAGTTATGCATTCATTTGTGGTAGTACCGTGTTTACTTTGTATAATTTGATTGCTTTCTTTTGTTGTTACTTATATTTAATAGTTGGTTACATGTCTTCTTGTAGGTCCCGGTTTTGACTCTGTTTCGATTGCGTAACGAACGTGTGACGTGCGGAATCCGTACACGAACGTGACCGAACACACTTGACGTAATAATAACCTGTGATTCTTTGAAAGATCTGAAAAGTACAAAGTCACGTGAATCACCTAGAGCACTTTCTCTCTCTACTTTCTCTCTCTAAGCACCAAGCTCTCCAAATCTCTAATGTGGCAAAAGTTCCAAAAGTCCTAAATGAGAACCCTAATGGTTCTATTTATAGGCCAAGGTTATAAGGAGGTTCTCCTTATTTACAATTATGCCACCTTGCCTTTTACTAACTAGATATTACAAAATAAGCCTAGAATTAATCTATTTCTGCTACGGTCTTGAGATGACGGAGGCGATAGACATACTGCACTAACAGACTCCCCCTTGGATATTGCCGCAGTCAATCTCAAACATTTAGTCAGACTCGTAGCGTCTGGTCTTTCTCTCTCTAGCTTGAACAGAATCCCCGTGGATCTGTCTTTAGCTTCAGCTTCTTTCTTTCAGTAGACTCTTCAGGCTCCCCCTTTCGTCAAGCTTCCGTGCTTTGGGATCGACACCTGGCTTTCTGGTTACAAGCTCCTCTGGGATAGTTACGTGGCTCTTTGAATGCACGCTCCCCCTTTCGTTGAGCTCGTCTTCAGACTCCCCCTTAGACTCAGCTATCGGGATCGTAGTCTGGTACAATATCTGCAATTCTCAAACATTTATAAG
Source organism: Helianthus tuberosus (assembly GCA_030545235.1). Classification (NCBI taxonomy): domain Eukaryota; kingdom Viridiplantae; phylum Streptophyta; class Magnoliopsida; order Asterales; family Asteraceae; genus Helianthus; species Helianthus tuberosus. The sequence goes on along the minus strand of CM060358.1, from coordinate 68,393,386 downwards.
AATCAACATTTTGAACATCCAGGATTAATGTCCTGGCTTTCTCAACATAAGCTGAAAAATTTCAACAGTGAAAGCATTTTCGGATTGACCAGGAATCGTGACCTGGCTCTTTTAAACTTTCTAAATCAAGATCCTGGCTCTAAGATATAATAATATAGATATATCCAGGAATACTTGATTCTCTCCCCCTATCAACAATCTATAAAGATTTGGCAGAATTAAGCGAACAGGATTGGAAACCAGCTCTTATACAACTGATTTTAACAGTATAAGCATCCAAATCCCTCACAGTTAATCATCCAAGTCCAAATTAATGACCTTGGAGATATCACAAACTGTTTTTGATTTTTGATAAAAACTTCAAGTTTCAAATTAATGAACTTGTTTTATTTTTAAGAAACACGATCAGCATACTTAGATTTTGAAACTCAGCTCTCAGACATCGGTTGTCGAAAATAAAGCAGAAATCAAAATCTTTTTAAATTTTTCTGAAACATAAAGCAATAAAGAAATATTTACAACCATATTTACACACAATATTTTTGTTTGAGTTTGCGTTAGAGGATCATATCAGTTTCTGACAAGTCACAAGTACCGTTGAGCTTAGTTACACATTAAGAATTAAACAATTCACTTAGATTGTCGATATACTGATCCACTTAAATTTTCACACAAATTTCAACTGATTCAGGATACGAATTAGGTGTATTAAGAACTTAAACTCATTCATGTGTCCCACCTCTTGAATATACTCCCGTATCCAGATCCCAATATTCAATCTTACAGGTGAGTATACCTAGATGATATCTGTAAGGGGTTAAATTGCGAAGAACCGTGAGAGCTCAGGTCAGAACTTCCGTTCAGCAGAGAGATGACGGCTTCGACTTTTGGTGTGTCCCCTTTAGAGGATCTTTTCTTCAATAGCACATGATTTACATATTTTTTCAATGTTTCATCATTTTTTATGCTGAGGGTAGGCTATATTTCAAGCAAGCGTAAAGTATTCTCCGGGGACTAGGCCATTGCTTCCGCAAAATCAGAAGTCCCGGGATAATACCCCAGATATCACTAAGCATAAAAACCTAGTATCTCAGAAAGAGGGACCTTTCAAACGAGATTTCAGGGTTTACCTATATATCCAAGTAGTGTTCCCCACGAAATAAGCAAGTTTGAATTTAGGTTTATATCCTGAAAAAGTTTACTAAATGTATAAAAATCTACCGACGCATCCACGGTGAGATCGTTTAACACATTTTGACTTTCCAATTCTTTAGCGTACTGTAACTGTCTACTGATGTACTATCATTTCCTCTTTTTACACAAAAACTCAATTTTTGAATTTTATCATGTTTTTGGCTTTTTCAAATTTTCTAATGTTTTTGTATTTTCTGACAACAATATATCTCCCCCTAAAATGCAAAACCATTTTAAAGAAAATTTGACAACACGATGCTGATAGCTTTGTCTCGCCATCCATTTTCTGCTAACTGTGCTCTGTATTGCAGAAAATCTAATATAAAGTACCAACAATTACCCCCATGATTTACAACACATTGTAGGTCCCGGTTTTGACTTCGTTTCGATTGCGAACTGAACGTGTGACGTGCGGAATCCGTACACGATCATGACCGAACACACGAGAACGTAATTATAACTGTGATTCTATTGAAAGATCTGATAACGTACAGCACCTGAATCACGTACACGGAACTTTCTCTCTCTAGCTCTAGATCTCCAAAGCTCCAAATGACCAAAAGTGTCAAAAGTCCTAAATGAGAATCCTAATGGTTCTATTTATAGGCCAAGGGATATAATGAGAGATCTCATTATTTACAATATTGCCACCTTGCCTTTTCTATCTAATTATAACAATATAAGACTAAACTTAACAGTTTCAGCTACGATCTTGAGATGACGGAGGCGATAGACATACTGCACTAACAGACTCCCCCTTGGATATTGCCGCAGTCAATCTCAATCATTGAGTCAAACTCGTAGCATCTTTTCTTTCTTTCTCTCTAGCTCGAACAGAATCCCAGTGGATCTGTCTTCCGCTCCAGCTCCCCCTTTCGGTAAACTCTTCAGGCTCCCCCTTTTGTCAAGCTTCCGTGCTTTGGGATCGACACCTGGTTTTTCGGTTACAAGCTCTTCCGGAAAAGATACCTGGCTCCTTTCACGCTTCCCCTTGCGTTGAGCTCGTCTTCAGACTCCCCCTTAGTCTCGGCTGTCGGGATCGTAGTCTGGTACAACATCTGCAATCACTCAAACATTTATAAGTAAAAGCATTTTTGGTTTTCCAGGAATCGTATCCTGGCTCTATAAAACTTTCTAAATCAAGATCCTGGCTCTAAAGATATAATAATATGAATATATCCAGGATTACTTGAATCTCTCCCCCTATCAACAATCCTTAAAGATTTGGCAGTTTTATCAAACAAAATCGGAAATTGGCTCTTTTACAGATTTTAATAGTATAAGCATCCAAATCCCTCACAGTTAATCGTCCAAGTCCAACTTAATGACCTTGGAGATATCACAAACTGTTTTTTATTTCTGATTTTAAAACTTCAAATTTCAAATTAATGAACTTGTTTTATTTTCAGAAACACGATCAGCATACTTAGATTTTGAAACTCAGTTCTCAGACATCGGTTGTCGAAAATAAAGCAGAAATCAAAATCTTTTTGAATTTTCTGAAATATAAAGCAGTAAAGAAATATTTACAAACATATTTACACACAATGTTTTTGTTTGAGTTTGCGTCAGAGGATCATATAAGTTTTTGACAAGTCACAAGTACCGTTGAGCTTAGTTACACATTAAGAATTAAACAATTCACTTAGATTGTCGATATACTGATCCACTTAAATTTTCACACAAATTTCAACTGATTCAGGATACGAATTAGGTGTATTAAGAACTTAAACTCATTCATGTGTCCCACCTCTTGAATATACTCCCGTATCCAGATCCCAATATTCAATCTTACAGGTGAGTATACCTAGATGATATCTGTAAGGGGTTAAATTGCGAAGAACCGTGAGAGCTCAGGTCAGAACTTCCGTTCAGCAGAGAGATGACGGCTTCGACTTTTGGTGTGTCCCCTTTAGAGGATCTTTTCTTCAACAGCACATGATTTACATATTTTTTCAATGTTTCATCATTTTTTATGCTGAGTGTAGGCTATATTTCAAGCAAGCTTAAAGTATTCTCCGGGGACTAGGCCATTGCTTCCGCAAAATCAGAAGTCCCGGGATAATACCCCAGATATCACTAAGCATAAAAACCTAGTATCTCAGAAAGAGGGACCTTTCAAACGAGATTTCAGGGGTTACCTATATATCCAAGTAGTGTTCCCCACGAAATAAGCAAGTTTGAATTTAGGTTTATATCCCGAAAAAGTTTACTAAATGTATAAAAATCTACCGACGCATCCACGGTGAGATCGTTTAACACATTTTGACTTTCCAATTCTTTAGCGTACTGTAACTGTCTACTGATGTACTATCATTTCCTCTTTTTACACAAAAACTCAATTTTTGAATTTTATCATGTTTTTGGCTTTTTCAAATTTTCTAATGTTTTTGTATTTTCTGACAACAATATATCTCCCCCTAAAATGCAAAACCATTTTAAAGAAAATTTGACAACACGATGCTGATAGCTTTGTCTCGCCATCCATTTTCTGCAAACTGTGCTCTGTATTGCAGAAAATCTAATATAAAGTACCAACAATTACCCCCATGATTTACGACACATTGTAGGCCCCGGTTTTGACTTCGTTTCGATTGCGAACCGAACGTGTGACGTGCGGAATCCGTACACGATCGTGACCGAACACACGAGAACGTAATTATAACTGTGATTCTATTGAAAGATCTGATAACGTACAGCACCTGAATCACGTACACGGAACTTTCTCTCTCTAGCTCTAGATCTCCAAAGCTCCAAATGACCAAAAGTGTCAAAAGTCCTAAATGAGAACCCTAATGGTTCTATTTATAGGCCAAGGGATATAATGAGAGATCTCATTATTTACAATATTGCCACCTTGCCTTTTCTATCTAATTATAATAATATAAGACTAAACTTAACAGTTTCAGCTACGATCTTGAGATGACGGAGGCGATAGACATACTGCACTAACAGACTCCCCCTTGGATATTGCCGCAGTCAATCTCAATCATTGAGTCAAACTCGTAGCATCTTTTCTTTCTTTCTCTCTAGCTCGAACAGAATCCCAGTGGATCTGTCTTCCGCTCCAGCTCCCCCTTTCGGTAAACTCTTCAGGCTCCCCCTTTTGTCAAGCTTCCGTGCTTTGGGATCGACACCTGGTTTTTCGGTTACAAGCTCTTCCGGAAAAGATACCTGGCTCCTTTCACGCTTCCCCTTGCGTTGAGCTCGTCTTCAGACTCCCCCTTAGTCTCGGCTGTCGGGATCGTAGTCTGGTACAACATCTGCAATCACTCAAACATTTATAAGTAAAAGCATTTTTGGTTTTCCAGGAATCGTATCCTGGCTCTATAAAACTTTCTAAATCAAGATCCTGGCTCTAAAGATATAATAATATGAATATATCCAGGATTACTTGAATCTCTCCCCCTATCAACAATCCTTAAAGATTTGGCAGTTTTATCAAACAAAATCGGAAATTGGCTCTTTTACAGATTTTAATAGTATAAGCATCCAAATCCCTCACAGTTAATCGTCCAAGTCCAACTTAATGAACTTGGAGATATCACAAACTGTTTTTGATTTCTGATTTTAAAACTTCAAATTTCAAATTAATGAACTTGTTTTATTTTCAGAAACACGATCAGCATACTTAGATTTTGAAACTCAGTTCTCAGACATCGGTTGTCGAAAATAAAGCAGAAATCAAAATCTTTTTGAATTTTCTGAAATATAAAGCAGTAAAGAAATATTTACAAACATATTTACACACAATGTTTTTGTTTGAGTTTGCGTCAGAGGATCATATCAGTTTTTGACAAGTCACAAGTACCGTTGAGCTTCGTTACACATTAAGAATTAAACAATTCACTTAGATTGTTGATATACTGATCCACTTAAATTTTCACACAAAGTTCAACTGATTCAGGATACGAATTAGGTGTATTAAGAACTTAAACTCATTCATGTGTCCCACCTCTTGAATATACTCCCGTATCCAGATCCCAATGTTCAGTCTTACAGGTGAGTATACCTAGATGATATCTGTAAGGGGAATAAATTATAGTACGAAACCGTGAGAGCTCAGGTCAGAACTTCCGTTCAGCAGAGAGATGAGGGCTCGACTTTTGGTGTGTCCCCTTTAGAGGATCTTTTGTATTACGACAGCAATGACTATCAATTTTATTGTTTCATCAATTTGCTGAGGGTAGTGCTATTTTTCAAGCAATGTGAAAAGTATTATTCGGAGACTAGGTCAGAACTTCCATTTAGCAGAAGTCCCGGAATAATACCCCAGATATCATGTCACACCCCGACTTTCCATGTGTCACCGGTGGGCCCGGTGGGGGAGTATCGTGACGTGGTTGGCAACATAATAGTCAAACAACACAATTATATAAATGCACAGTGGAAGCAAAAGATAATTATTATTACATTCCGAATATAAAGTAATATCCAGTATTACAACGGAAAGTAAAGGATCCACAGGCGGATCTTTAAAACATATCATTTGTTCAACAGACTTTAGACGCCTAGAACTTGCAAGATTCCTTATTAGCGCCCTGAGTTTCCAGCCAATTTCGTTCAGTACCTGTCACTTAACCTTTTTGGAAAATACGTCAGTTTTCACTGGTAAATACACTCAACCGACTCATTTGAAAAGAGTTTAAGAAAATTGATTTAGATGCACCAGGCACAAAACCTATTGACACTTTGATTAAAATGCACAGAGGCAAAATTAACCTTTTTAACTTGGGAAAATTATTTGTATATAATCTTGTATACAGTTTTACTTATTTGTCGTCCGTTAGGGCCGGTTTGTAGGGCCGGACTAGATTAACTGACACGCCACAGGTATAATGCCCACGGGCTATCATCCTCTAAGTGGATTACCAGTTCCGGTATAATGCCCACAAGGATGATACCTCGGAGTGGATTACCAGTTTTTACATAATGCAGCTGTCAGGTGTATGCCTACACCCCGTGCTTAAGTCGTGGCCATTACTTCGAATGATGCCAAGGATATCCAGGACATGGTCATTAACCCCCAAAGGCCATACACCAAATAATACATATTAAACGGGTTGTAAGTACATCAATCACAATACGATTTAAATATCTACACACCCGACCAAGCGGTACTTTTATACTGCCGTATCACAAGCCCGTATAGGGAAAATAAGTTAAGAGTATTTACCTGAGCTAGCTCCTGTCTTAAATAGTAAGAATTTAATAACTCAGCCGTATTCACTTAAGTAAGCGTAGGTACCATTTACCGGAAGGCTCTAGTCTGGAATGATTGTATAAATAACTTATTAGAATGCTAACGGGTCTTTAATTTAGCCTAAGCTTAGACCAGTTAGTCTTAAGGGAATATACGGTTCAGACGCACGATTAAGCGAAGACCGGAATAGAATGTGGTTTAGACCCGACAAGTTTGAAGACTTGTCTTAAATGGGTATTTCATACACATTCTGGATTTTGAGATAAAACCGATAAGGTTTGACCCGTTTCGGCTAATTTATGTAAACTTGTTACATAAACCGAACCGAACGCGTAATAAGCGTAACGGGTGTTTGTGAGAGCTATATACAGGTTTCCTAAGTTAATTATGTCTCAAATATGTTGTGACATCAGTAAGATGTCTTTCATTATGCCCGAAACGAATTTAAACACAAACTATGCCCCGTAGGGGTAGTTTGGTCATTTTATAGGTTGTAAAAGAGTTTAAATATTTACCTGAGTTACAGGTCTGATATAATCAGAAAAAATACTTATTTTTATAGGTTATAACAGTAGGATAAAGTATATGTGTGAAATCTATCATTTATAACCAACTATGCACCGCAGGGGCATTTTGGTAATTTCACATAAGCCAAAAAACTCAAAACCGAAGTCTAAGTTAATCAGCCTTTGCTTACTGTTAAAACATTCTAATTTGTCTAAAATATCAGTAGGTATCAACCCGGGTATGTTCAATATAATTTTAGTATATACTATGCGTTAAAAACGCTAATTAAGGCGATTAAAGGCCATTTCCGGGTTCGATACTTAAATCTGATATTTTTATATTTCCAGAAGGATTAAAATAATTTATTTAACATATGTGATCAGTAGCAAAAGGTTTGGAGTCGTTTAGATATGTAAAACTCATTTTATGGCATGTAAGGGCAAAACCGACAATTACCGGATTAAGCCTACGACTACTAGTTATGCTCAGCCTAAAATTTATTAAAAATCTTTAAAAATCCCAAAATAATATATTACATCAGTGGGTAAAAGATTTAATATCAAAAAGTAGGCTTAACTAGGTTATACGCTAATTATGCCGTTTTATTAACATAAAGCTTTAATTTGCAATAATGAGCATAACTCTTAATCTACAAGTCAAACTGATGTCAAACTTTGCATACAAGTTTATATATTAGCAACTAAGGTTTCTACACTTTTACATTTTCATAAATCACGTTTTAAGGTAATAAGGGCATAATGGTCAACATATGAGCAATTAACGGAAACGTGCATATTAATTGGATAACTAACGAACCAAGGTGTATAATCACAGAGGGTTGTTGTGACATGTAACCTAGTCCAATTAAAGCTCTGAGGCATTTCTAAAACATGCCTAAACGGGTCAGAACTGAAAGTCAAAGTGAAAGTCAAACTATGTGACTTTCGGTTCCGAACCGGGTCTAAACAGGAATTTGTCGGATTGAACATGTTTAGACATGTTCTTACACTTATTACCAAGTTATAACAATGATCCAACAGGTTGTATATGATCTATAATGATAATTATGCATAAATGGCATTTTAGACTTCCTGTTGACTTTTTAAATATAAGTTTGACCCGAATTTTGACCTGGTTAGAGTGGTGATCAGGGGAAACCCTTTTAAGGGTTTATTACCCACATAAATACCAACCTATAACTACTTTTAATTCGAGATATGACTGAGCCATTGCTGACTAATCTCCAAGTCAAACCGTAATTACGACGGTTTGACTTTTAGCTAAAATACTAAGCTAAACTCGATTAAAGAAGGACTAGCAGACTTACAAGAGTCCTATGCACGAGATATGATCACTTGAGGCTGCTTGATAGCTCCAGAAATGATCCACAAATGCAGATGAAGTGTGAAGAATGATTGTTGCAACTAATGGCCTTATATAGTGGATTTAGGCACCACAATTAGTTGACAACTAAGTCTAGAGCTGACCACAACCATCCAACATGTGTCCTAGTGCTCTAGGATAGTTTAGGGGTCGCCCACATTGCATTAAAGTCGAAAGAAAATCGGTTCTCCGCGTTTAAAGGCAACTGTCCCCGTTTTCTGGTTCTGGGCGTCGGACGCGGCCCGCCTCCCGTTTAAGCAAAACCCAAGCGGGCCGCCTGGGCCTGCGAAATCAGATTTTTCATTTTCTTTTGTGTTGCAACTTGACCTTTGGCTTCACGAAAGAGCAACCAAGGTTATTTCTTGCATTTTGACCCCCTTATATTTACCTACAAGGGCTTTAGGACTTATACCCACTTTGCCAAGTCCCTGGACACTTCCGGTTAACCCGAAAGGTCTTAGCTTTCAATGTTTACGCTTTAACCCCTTGTACACGAATTTGATCATAACTTTCTCATACGATAACGAAACTTTATGAAATTTATATCGCGCATTCTAGTGAGCATAATTAACAGTTACAAAGCTTCGGGTTTTTCAAAAGGTTACTCAGAGGTATATCTTTAAACATGTTGACACATTTAACCCCTGTAGTTTGTAATCTCTCACTTTTAGCTTCGTATGATCCATGATTTATTCGTTTGATGTTATAAACATCCTATAGGGTTATTATAAAGTATATTTATTCACTGTTGACATTTAGAACTCGTATTTTCGTATACTTTTCAAGTTTGTCAACTTTAGTCCTTTTATAATATTCTTTCACCCGTTCAAACTTTATGATACGTGTCAACACATTATAGGACGTGAATTTTCGAGGTGTTACATCCTCACCCCCTTAAAAGAAATCTCGACCTCGAGATTTGTCAAGGTAAAGGAAGTATTTTCTGCCTTAAATTGGGCTTAATCCTCCCCCAGTACCTTTGAGCCTCTAAGGCACTACATTTGACCTTTATAATAGGCACATGTATCTTTTTGGAGCTTCTGGTCCTGTCGATCCTCAATCGAAACAGGGTGCTCATACTATCATAGTCCTGCATATCATTATGTGATAGCGCTTTTCGACTTATTGGTGACATGTCGCTAAATCATTAGTGTGGGTCACATTGCGCGTTCCACCAAGCCCCTTAATTAGGTCTTAGCTCGTAAGCTATTTGATCTTGATACATTCGATTCCCTTCGAATGATTCTATATATACTCGGAGCTTAACTAGCCCGATAATTTAACAAATTCAGCACACCCTTCCAGGGTGATATCTATTGTTGAACCTTATTTCTTAACAAGAATTTAGGAGGTTTGCTATTTTCATTAATCCTTGATTTTCTGCCGAATATTGGCATCTTACAAATAATTAGGGACTTGTGTGATCTGATTTGTTGTTTCCACTGCAACTTTCAGATCCTGATAATTGAACTTACCAATCTATTGTCCTAACAATAGACGTTTAACATGCCATTTATACAAGGTCTCTAAGGAGCCACCTTGATACTTATATAACAGCTATTATAGAAAAGCTTATCTTAAGGTAAGATGGTTATTCCAACCATTGCTCAAAATTAATCTTACAGAATAGCTAATCTTTACAGTTAGTCGAACAAATCGACGATCCTGGGTAGCTGATGGCGATTCTTAATCGTTGTCTAATTTGGGTTGCGGTAAACAATGTTTTAGCAAAACGAACCGTCTTTCATAATTTACTATACCGAATTCTCAGGATATTGAGTTTGGCTTTATGAATCTATATCTTTAAAACTTACTTAACCAGGGTTTTCGATTCTGCCAATATGGTACTATCTGTCTTGGAGATTTCATAATAATGCAGCCCTAAATGGAATATTACACTTAACTCTACTTGCCTCCCAGGGGTAAACAGGGTAATCTTAGGAGGAGATAATCAAGGTACAAGGAGGTTATAGAGATTTCCATATCTCAGGCTCCAGTTTACTCATCATTGCTTGTGTCAAATAAGTGACACATTTATGTTACTAGTCCACGAATTCCTAATCTGGAATATTTCCTGGAAAATTTTCATTCTGGATATCTTCTTTGAATACTAGCAGTTGACTTTAGTACCATATGATTATTGAGATATCTTTGTGGTTCCATGCATTAAACCTCCATACTGATCAGGCATGGAAGCAATCTATGGAACTTATTAAGATACACCAATCCTCACATAGTGCTTTTGTCATACCATTGGCATTCGAAATCGATAGAGATTAAAGAGATATCAACTACATGTGTTTATATTTAATCAGAATGGAAATTTTCACAAACTAGGCACCTAGCTCGGTTGGCTAGGCGCGCGAAAGGGTGCGGCCTAGACCCAGGTTCGATTCCGGGGACGGCCAATTTCACCATTTTTTTATGTTTAATATTAATTAATCGCACGGATACCTGTAATTATGAGGGTTGTCTCATAAGGAGTCTTGATAATTAATTGCTTCTTATCACCCACACTATGGGCTTGATTTTTCGAGGCAACCAATCGATTCTTATCACTATATTGAGTCCTTATGTTTGCAATCAAAAGTTTGCTATAAGGGGGTATTAGAAAAGAGTGATTTCTAATAGATATTAAATATCAATATAGGATTTGTTGGAGTATTTTCTAAAGTATCATCGGTCAATTTCTACCTCGCATTAATGACCGGAGTCTTAATCAGACGGAGACAACAGTTCTCAACATTTATTATTTATTATAGAATCATGGTGCCAGTATCAAATAAAATTCATGCATAAGCTGTTTGATATGAAAAGGTATCTGCTATATAGTTATCATTCTGCATCATCTTCTTGGCGTTCGTATGGAAGACTCATGCGTTTGCTTTCTTGGCCTCTTCAGGCTTCTTCGCGTACTTAGGGCAGTTGGTCTTTATGTGCCCCTTCTCATTGCAATTGTAGCATGTGGCATCTTTAATCTTCTTGCAATCAACAGTCTTATGCTCCTTAGACTCGCATTACCCACATGCAGGTGATTCAGACCTAGAATTGGATTCAGATCTGCACTTTCCAAAGTGGCGTCTTTGACAAGTCGTGCACCTTGGCTTCTCCTCTGTTCGCTGACTGTTCCTTCCAAACCCAGACTTCTTAGAATCAGTGTTTCCCTTGTGCTTCTTCTCTGACCCTCGTGAGTTATCATCCTCACGATTCCTCTTATTTGCTTCAGATTTCTTTAGCGATCTCAATCTGACCGCATCTAAAGTAAGGGATAAGGAAATGTCAGCTACTGATCTAAAAGTCAATGGCCGAGAAGCTTTTACTCTTGCCTTGATCTCGGGGGCTAAGCCACCGATAAAACGAGCTATCCGTTTTGGTTCCGGGGTTACCAGGTATGGAACCAACCGAGACATAGTGTTGAAGCTCGTTAGGTAAGCTTGACAGTCGAGGTTTGTCATCACCAAGGATAGAAAATCGGACTCTATCTTCTCCACCTCATGCTGAGGGCAGAAATTTTCCCTGATAAGGGCAACAAATTGATCCCACGACATATTGTACAGTGGGATTTTCCCGGTGGCTTGAATCAGAGATCTCCACCATGCTAAAGCTTCACCCTTGAAAGACTGCGACACAAACTTGACCACGTCTCGCTCAGCGCATCCGCTGATATCAACAACCGTATCCATCTCATCCAGCCATGTCATATAATCGATGGCTCCTTTCTCCCCAGTGAAATCCGTGGGTTTGCAGGAAACGGAATATTTATAGGAGCAACCCTTAACAAGGGGTCCTTTATTCAGTATGACCTGTTGAGATGGAGCACTGTGGTTTGAGGAGTGTCGGTCATCATTTTTCTTCGGGTCGTCGTTATTGGGCGGTGGCTTTGAAGGCTGTGTAGATAGGGTCCTACTACGAGTCCCACTATACTCCTCGTACTGCCTTTCCAAAGCTTGTGTAACTGCGCTGTCTATGATCGCTTTCAATTCCGCACCAGTTAGATTAATTCGGGCGTTATTATTAACCTCCGCTGGATGACTATTACCCTCGTCTGAGTTAGCCATTACAATTGAACTGTTGCAGAAAACAAGGACAATAGTTTATTTGGGAGTTTATTATGGAATTGCCCCTTAGGGTAATTCAATAACCATGGTAAACAGAGACCATATTTGGTTAATTTATTAATCAAATTTATTTAGGATTTCTATAATAATTTATCCTAATTATAAAACAATAACAGTTTTATTCGTGGCACCAAGGCCTAGTCACATGGACAATTATAAACTATATGCTAGGATTTCAAAGAATCAAAGCATTTGAGGTTTAAACCTAGTTTATTACCTTTATTTGACAGGGAGTTGTAGGCTACCACTGTTTTTAGTTCCGGAGGACGTTAATTATAGCCCGTAGGCATTTCCCTTCTAAGGGATGTTTATTATATGATCATCTTCATTTGATGATAGTAGTCAGGATCACATTGATCATACAGACTAATAGGCTTGAGCATAGCTCACCACCATAGACAAGGAATCATAACGATCAGATGTCAATGTCTCAAATGGACAATACATTATAGCCCGTAGGCATTATATTACCACGTATGGTTAAAATATGATCATCTTAATTGATGATGTAAACCCAGGATTCAAAGATCATTATACTGGGTTAGGAATCTTCTAAAGAATTCCTTAATTAACATGTGTGATTTCCAATGAATCACTTCTGCCATGAGTGTTAACATATTTACAGATGTTAACAGGGATTCGAATCTTTTAAACAGGTCTTACCATCATGGCCCGGCCTTAAAATGACCCAAAGGCTAGGTTTCACTCTTAAGATTCTTATTAATATTTAACGCAGAACAATCCTAAATTGAGGTGTTAAATATGGAACTGAACCTAAATTGAGGAACTGCCATCTTGGCCGGTCTTAATATGACCCGAGGCTAGGTCTTGTCCTTTTTAGATTTTGTCATTTTATTAAAATGGTAGATCTTATAATAGAGGAATGAAAATTTTTAAACATAATCGTTCCTTTAAAATTTAAACAAGTATATGGTTGCCCTAAACGAGACTTCTAATAAAAATGACTTGCCCATGCAAAGGCTAATCAGAAAAATAATCAAGGAAGTATTTAAAAGACAATGAAATTGGAATTTGTCCTATGTTCTTGTCTAGACTCAAGAATGTGCAATTGTGTAACTGAGATTAAACACAAAAGGCTAGTGTTTAATTCACTCAGTGTTGGCTCTGATACCAACCTGTCACACCCCGACTTTCCACGTGTCACCGGTGGGCCCGGTGGGGGAGTATCGTGACGTGGTTGGCAACATAATAGTCAAACAACACAATTATATAAATGCACAGCGGAAGCAAAAGATAATTATTATTACATTCCGAATATAAAGTAATATCCAGTATTACAACGGAAAGTAAAGGATCCACAGGCGGATCTTTAAAACATATCATTTGTTCAACAGACTTTAGACGCCTAGAACTTGCAAGATTCCTTATTAGCGCCCTGAGTTTCCAGCCAATTTCGTTCAGTACCTGTCACTTAACCTTTTTGGAAAATACGTCAGTTTTCACTGGTAAATACACTCAACCGACTCATTTGAAAAGAGTTTAATAAAATTGATTTAGATGCACCAGGCACAAAACCTATTGACACTTTGATTAAAATGCACAGAGGCAAAATTAACCTTTTTAACTTGGGAAAATTATTTGTATATAATCTTGTATACAGTTTTACTTATTTGTCGTCCGTTAGGGCCGGTTTGTAGGGCCGGACTAGATTAACTGACACGCCACAGGTATAATGCCCACGGGCTATCATCCTCTAAGTGGATTACCAGTTCCGGTATAATGCCCACAAGGATGATACCTCGGAGTGGATTACCAGTTTTTACATAATGCAGCTGTCAGGTGTATGCCTACACCCCGTGCTTAAGTCGTGGCCATTACTTCGAATGATGCCAAGGATATCCGGGACATGGTCATTAACACCCAAAGGCCATACACCAAATAATACATATTAAACGGGTTGTAAGTACATCAATCACAATACGATTTAAATATCTACACACCTGACCAAGCGGTACTTTTATAGTGCCGTATCCCAAGCCCGTATAGGGAAAATAAGTTAAGAGTATTTACCTGAGCTAGCTCCTGTCTTAAATAGTAAGAATTTAATAACTCAGCCGTATTCACTTAAGTAAGCGTAGGTACCATTTACCGGAAGGCTCTAGTCTGGAATGATTGTATAAATAACTTATTAGAATGCTAACGGGTCTTTAATTTAGCCTAAGCTTAGACCAGTTAGTCTTAAGGGAATATACGGTTCAGACGCACGATTAAGCGAACACCGGAATAGAATGTGGTTTAGACCCGACAAGTTTGAAGACTTGTCTTAAATGGGTATTTCATACACATTCTGGATTTTGAGATAAAACCGATAAGGTTTGATCCGTTTCGGCTAATTTATGTAAACTTGTTACATAAACCGAACCGAACGCGTAATAAGCGTAACGGGTTTTCGTGAGAGCTATATATAGGTTTCCTAAGTTAATTATGTCTCAAATATGTTGTGACATCAGTAAGATGTCTTTCATTATGCCCGAAACGAATTTAAACACAAACTATGCCCCGTAGGGGTAGTTTGGTCATTTTATAGGTTGTAAAAGAGTTTAAATATTTACCTGAGCTACAGGTCTGATATAATCAGCAAAAATACTTATTTTTATAAGTTATAACAGTAGGATAAAGTATATGTGTGAAATCTATCATTTATAACCAACTATGCACCGCAGGGGCATTTTGGTAATTTCACATAAGCCGAAAAACTCAAAACCGAAGTCTAAGTTAATAAGCCTTTGCTTACTGTTAAAACATTCTAATTTGTCTAAAATATCAGTAGGTATCAACCCGGGTATGTTCAATATAATTTTAGTATATACTATGCGTTAAAAACGCTAATTAAGGCGATTAAAGGCCATTTCCGGGTTCGATACTTAAATCTGATATTTTTATATTTCCAGAAGGCTTAAAATAATTTATTTAACATATGTGATCAGTAGCAAAATGTTTGGAGTCGTTTAGATATGTAAAACTCATTTTATGGCCCGTAAGGGCAAAACCGACAATTACCGGATTAAGCCTACGACTACTAGTTATGCTCAGCCTAAAATTTATTAAAAATATTTAAAAATCCCAAAATAATATATTACATCAGTGGGTAAAATATTTAATATCAAAAAGTAGGCTTAACTAGGTTATACGCTAATTATGCCGTTTTATTAACATAAAGCTTTAATTTGCGATAATGAGCATAACTCTTAATCTACAAGTCAAACTGATGTCAAACTTTGCATACAAGTTTATATATCAGTAACTAAGGTTTCTACACTTTTACATTTTCATAAATCACGTTTTAAGGTAATAAGGGCATAATGGTCAACATATGAGCAATTAACGGAAACGTGCATATTAATTGGATAACTAACGAACCAAGGTGTATAATCACAGAGGGTTGTTCTGACATGTAACCTAGTCCAATTAAAGCTCTGAGGCATTTCTAAAACATGCCTAAACGGGTCAGAACTGAAAGTCAAAGTGAAAGTCAAACTATGTGACTTTCGGTTCCGAACCGGGTCTAAACAGGAATTTGTCGGGTTGAACATGTTTAGACATGTTCTTACACTTATTACCAAGTTATAACAATGATCCAACAGGTTGTATATGATTTATAATGATAATTATGCATAAATGGCATTTTAGACTTCCTGTTGACTTTTTAAATATAAGTTTGACCCGACTTTTGACCTGGTTAGAGTGGTGATCAGGGGAAACCCTTTTAAGGGTTTATTACCCACATAAATACCAACCTATAACTACTTTTAATTCGAGATATGACTGAGCCATTGCTGTCTAATCTCGAAGTCAAACCGTAATTACGACGGTTTGACTTTTAGCTAAAATACTAAGCTAAACTCGATTAAAGAAGGACTAGCAGACTTACAAGAGTCCTATGCACGAGATATGATCACTTGAGGCTGCTTGATACCTCCAGAAATGATCCACAAATGCAGATGAAGTGTGAAGAATGATTGTTGCAACTAATGGCCTTATATAGTGGATTTAGGCACCACAATTAGTTGACAACTAAGTCTAGAGCTGACCACAACCATCCAACATGTGTCCTAGTGCTCTAGGATAGTTTAGGGGTCGCCCACATTGCATTAAAGTCGAAAGAAAATCGGTTCTCTGCGTTTAAAGGCAACTGTCCCCGTTTTCTGGTTCTGGGCGTCGGACGCGGCCCGCCTCCCGTTTAAGCAAAACCCAAGCGGGCCGCCTGGGCCTGCGAAATCAGATTTTTCATTTTCTTTTGTGTTGCAACTTGACCTTTGGCTTCACGAAAGGGCAACCAAGGTTATTTCTTGCATTTTGACCCCCTTATATTTACCTACAAGGGCTTTAGGACTTATACCCACTTTGCCAAGTCCCTGGACACTTCCGGTTAACCCGAAAGGTCTTAGCTTTCAATGTTTACGCTTTAACCCCTTGTACACGAATTTGATCATAACTTTCTCATACGATAACGAAACTTTATGAAATTTATATCGCGCATTCTAGTGAGCATAATTAACACTTACAAAGCTTCGGGTTTGTCAAAAGGTCACTCAGAGGTATATCTTTAAACATGTTGACACATTTAACCCCTGTAGTTTGTAATCTCTCACTTTTAGTTTCGTATGATCCATGATTTATTCGTTTGATGTTATAAACATCCTATAGGGTTATTATAAAGTATATTTATTCACTGTTGACATTTAGAACTCGTATTTTCATATACTTTTCAAATTTGTCAACTTTAGTCCTTTTATAATATTCTTTCACACGTTCAAACTTTATGACACGTGTCAACACATTATAGGACGTGAATTTTCGAGGTGTTACATATCATTAAGCATAAAGACCTAGTATCTCAGAAAGAGGGGTCCTTCAAACGAGATTTCAGGGGTTACCTATATATCCAAGTAGTGTTCCCCACGAAATAAGCAAGTTTGAATTTAGGTTTATATCCCGAAAAAGTTTACTAAATGTATAAAAATCTACCGACACATCATCAGTGAGACTGTTTAACGCTATATAATCATTACATTTCTTTAGCATACTGTAACTGTCTACTGATGTACTATCATTTCCTCTTTTTACACAAAAACTCAATTTTTGAATTTTATCATGTTTTTGGTTTTTTTCAAATTTTCTAATGTTTTTGTATTTTCTGACAACAATATATCTCCCCCTAAAATGCAAAACCATTTTAAAGAAAATTTGACAACACGATGCTGATAGCTTTGTCTCGCCATCCATTTTCTGCTAACTGTGCTCTGTATTGTAGAAAATCTAATATAAAGTACCAACAATTACCCCCATGATTTACAACACATTGATTTTCGACAGTTTGAAAATCGTTTTTCAATCTTGTGAAATTAATCATGTTTGTTCAGCCGTGAGGGTTTCGGCATATTCAATCAACACATATTTTAGAATTTTCTATTTTTGATAAAAATTAAAAACAAACATATTTTTGGTTTTTTAGTTTTTCAAATTTTTAGAGTTTTTGAAAATATTGTTTATTTATGTACAGAAAATGTGAAACTCCCTGTTCAACCAAACCAGGGTTCAGCAGCCTCTTCCTGTGCCAGGCTGCTCATCAATTCTCTTCCTTGACAATCAAACTGCATGAGCACCTGCACATTCACAAAAACTCAATTACTTGAACAATTTAGCCCAGTTCTGTTGGACCTTAGGCATTTCAACACAATATGTATCATTTAATTTCGGAAAATCTTTCTCATCAAAAACTTTTTCAACTTTAACTTCAACTTTTTCATCTTTTACCAAAATTACTTGTTTCTTAGCACTCCATTTTTGACCTTTCGGAGTACCTCTTTTGTAAAAATGTGAATCTTTTTGAACATTTTGTTTTTGATCAACAACTTTTGGTTTCCAAAACTCTTGTGGTTTTGTCATATCAACAGTTGTTTTCCAACTTTGAGTTGTTCTGACTCTGGGTGTTTGAAAAATCTGTGTTTGTTTTGAATCAGACCTAGTCTGTTTTGGTTTCCAAGTTTGATTCGAAGCAAACTTGTTTGTGTTGTACCTCCAAGTTTGTTTTGAATCAAATCTGGCTGTTCTTTGTTTCACACTCTCAGATTTTTGTTTCTCAACATTTTCAGGCTTCTTTTTGTCAATATCTACAGGTTTCAGATTCGGACACTTTCGTGCAAGATGTCCTAATTGATCACACTTAAAACATGTTCTTTTTGAAACATCTTTAACTTGTGGTTGTTGCCTTTTCTTTTGAGCACAAAACTCTTCATTAGACTGTTGTCTAAATTTGAGTTTTTCCTCTTCTTCAAAACTTTTTCCTTGAACAAAACTCATCTTTGCCTGATAATTTGGCATTTCATTTCATTTCTTTTCCAACTTTGTTTCTTCTTATAACCCAACCCAGCCTTCATGTTTTTCTTTTTAAAACCAGGTTTGTTATAAAAAGTTTTATGACCTTTACCAGCAAACTTTGAAATTTCCGATTTCTCAATTTCAACCATTTTAAAAACTTTATCAACTTTTTCTGAGATCACATTCTGAATTGGGAATACAACATCTAAGAATAATTTGTCCGATCCAATCATGGTATAAACCAATCCTTTTGAATCATCATTCACAACTTTCTCAGATTTTGAATGTTTGAGATAACCATCCTGAAAATTTCCCTCATTTTCATCATGTGATTCAGACTTACCTTTGGTTGACTCATCTTTCAAAACACTTTCAACAACCTTACTTACCACCTCTGAATCATTAGCCTCATCAGATTTGGCGTAAGTCACATCGATACTTTCAGGTAATTGGTCAACTATGTTCAGACCTTTTGCCACCTTTTCCTCATCATAAAAAGTATAATTGTTTCTCAATGGTGGTGGTACCTGATGAAATTCTGAACCAATACCTTTCCTATTCTTATCAGTATCTTTGTCATCTTGTGTGATGTTGAAAATGCGTTCGAGAATGTACGAAGAGTTATGATAACTTTGAAGTTTGGTAACAACCTTTTCTTTTTCAGCCAAAACTTGTTTAAGATTAGCAATTTCATCAACACACTTGTTTAATTCAAGTTGCTTTTCTTTAAACTGTGTCTCATACATTTCTTTAGTTACCAAAGTTTCAGACAATCTTTGATCAAAACATTTGACTTGGTTCTTCAAAGTATCATAAGCTTCTTGTACTCTCTGACTCGACCACTTTAAAGAATCATACTCTTTTTGAAAATCTTGAAATTTGGTGTCTTTTTCAACACAATCAACACATTTTGCTGAACACATTTGTCTATACACATCATTATCCTTTTCAAGATCTTGACACTTCTGTGTCAGCTTTTCAACCTTTAGTTTCAAAATTTCTTCTTTGTCAATCATTTCTTTACATTTTGTTGTGAAAACATTTTCAAGTTTATCTATTTCATTATCTTTTGTTTTTATGATGTCATCTTTTTTAGTACAGGCTTTGCATATTTCTATGCAATTCCTGCACTTGTTTTCATTGTTATCAACAATCTCAACATTCGATAAGTCAGAAGATTCATTTACCTCAGTCTTTTTCAGCACCAGTTCTTCTGTCTCAGCTTTTTGATCTTCCTCTTTGTTCTGCTCTTCTTTTTCTTCTTTCTGTTCTTCTTCAATTTTTTGTTCTTCCTCAGCAACAAGCTTTGCAGTAATCTTCACTTCTTCAACTAGCTTTTTCAACTCTTCTTCTTTTCCCTTCTTCATTTCTACCACCTTTGGTAGACTCGCTTCGCAAACTTCCTTTATCTTGCGCACCAAATCCGGCAAATATTCTTTATCAGATAACCTTCTTGTGTTGATAGTAGCCTGTCTTGGAAGCAAATTTGTTACAGCTTCAAAATCCACCTTTGATGGGTCAACAACTGGATTACCCCGTGGATCCATGTAACATTCTAATTCGTTATTCCATCTTTTGGCTCTTTGGGCTTCTTTGAATGGTTCCCTGAATTTTTCAATTTCCCATCTTGCATAGTCTCTTCTCCACCATTTATCATTATCAAAATCAGCTACAAATGCATGTCCAACACAATCTTCTTCAGGAAGAACTTGACTCCAGTCATAACCTTCATCGTCATGAATAACTGCCAGAGCTCTTGATTTTTCTTCAACTTGCTTCATTCTTGGAGGTTCAGACTTGTTCTGATGATAGATTGCTTTCTTGTAGTAATCTTCCTTGAACGGATTAGCAGTATCGTCAGCATAAGCATTTCTGCACTCACGTTTAAAATGACCTTTCTGTTTGCATTTAAAACATGTCACTTTGGATTTGTCAAAGCCTAACTTGGTAGAAGGTCCACCAATAGACGTTCTTCCAGTAATCTCCATAAAACGTTGTGCCCTCCTTACTGCAGTAGCCATACACCACCTTATGTCGATCAATTCCATCTCCTCAGGACCTATTTGATCGTAGTCTTCCTTTGTCAGGTTGGTGTTGCCTATCTTGCCTGCCACAAGGCTCTCATACGACTCCAACACAGATGCTAAGAAGATCATCTGTTGCTTTGCAGACTCCTTATTGAAATTTTGAGTATTCTTCAAATCTACTGCAATGTTGCATTGGAATACATTCTTTGATGCAGATTGGCTCGATGTTGTTGAAAAAGATCCACTGTGAAAACCACTGTGAGGACTTTCATTGTTCACGGAGTTTGAGCTTTCTACAGAAAACACTGTTCTTGGAGACCCGGCTTGTGGTAGATTTCCTCGGTAGTACAGCTCCACATTCTGCTGATGAGCTGGATTGTTAACTTTAGATCTCTTTATCTCCAACTCATGGCTTTCAAGTCTTTCAATCAGCAAATCCACTGTTAACTCTTCAGGCTTGATTGTGTTTTTCAACATTAAAGCAAAGTATTGCCACTCTTGATCCTTCGGCAATGCATCAAACAATTTATCAACCAGCTCCTCTTGAGTGTATGTGATTTTGTGTCTTGCCAGCTCCATCTTCAGATGCCCAAATCTCTCAATCATTTTACAAACGGATTCATTTTTCATACAATCAAATAAATCAAATTCTTTTCGTAACAGTTTCTTTTTGTTTTTCACAATCTCAGATGTACCTACACATTTTCTCTCTAATGCTTCCCACAAACTCTTCGATGTTTTCTCATGTTCAAGTAACGAAATAATGTCTTCTCTCACTGATTGTTTTATCAATGTAGTCATTTTATATTCAGCCACAACATTTTTTATATCTATTTCTGTGAACTCTTTTTCCTCTACTAACTCTCCTCCTTCTTTCACTGGTTCTGTATATCCATTTTTCAATTTTAACCAGCTTTCACGAGCGAAAGCTTTTACCCAACCCTCAAACCGATTTTTCCACCAGTTATAATCTTCAATCTTCATTAGCTTCGGTGGTTTCTGTTGGCTTCCATACATATTGTCATATTTCAAATTTTCTGAAATCTCTTTCGAATACTCTCTTATTTCAGATCTTCTTTCGGATGATTCTGAAGTAAAGGCATTGTAGAACGTGTTGTAAAATTCTTCACCGCTGCTCGACATCTTCAGATTTTGTCTTGAATTTGCACTTTGTATATCTTCAATCACCTAAATCACTAACAAACAAACACAGTGAGTTTAATCAATATCAAACAAATGAATCGGACGGGTATCCGATCAAGTGAGTCAACACAAGTCAACAGTGAAAATAATCGTGTGACAACGCTGTCCGTTCGGGTGAGGTTGTATACGTTCGGGTGAGATAGCTATCCGACTCTTTGACAAATACCACTCAAATGATGACACTAAACGACAAAACTGTTATCCGTTCGGGTGACGGTTGATTCTTTGACTTCTTCAATGAATTTTATCTTTCAATCAATTCTCACATGTAACCTGACAACACCATTTATTCACGTGAAAATCTGATTTTAACAAACAATTAAGTGGCCGACAACTTATCAACTTACATATGCAATCCTGAATCAAATCGCATGCAATCACAATCAATATGAATTATTATATCACATGCACACTGACTTATCACAATACTTCACATGCAATGTATGAATCAATGGCCGACAAACTTTAAATGTAATATATGAATTCAGGAGATCTAGTGATGTGTTAATAAAATGAAAGCAATATATGATGACAACTGTAATGTAATAAACAAGATCACCGAATGCAATTAATGAATCACATGCAAGAATTACTTTGATCTCATGAAGTCTGATGTCTTACAATTTAAAACAAACTGACCAAGTTGACTAAGTGACACGCACAGGTAATAACACAAGACTCGGATTGTTGTGACGCGGATTGCTATTCGTGCGGACAAGTGTCCGTTCGGATAGGTCAAATAAAGTCAACCCGGATTGTTGTGACGCGGATTGCTATCCGTGCGGACAAGTAATTCGCTCGGATAGGTCAACAATAGTCAAAGCTTTAATGAATTTAAGGAGGTACCCCGGATTGTTATTCGTGCGAACAATCAGTCAACTAGTCAACACTTTTAATAACTGCGTATGAAGATGACTTATCTGCACGGGTGAAAAGATGAGTTGTCCGTGCGAGTGGGACTACTGTCCATCCGGATTGTGATTCGTGCGGATAGTGTAATCCGTGCGAGTGGGTAATCCGTGCGAGTGGGTAATCCGTGCGGATATGATGATCCGTCCGGATGAAGATGAACAGTTCAGCAATCTCAATCACGAAAAATCAGATTTCTCTCAAACGACATGGAATTTTGACCTGAAAATTTGTAGGGTTATAGATCAGACAATTTCGCATAACATATCAAAAAATCAGCAATTTTTATCCGTAAAAAGTCGTTTAATTTGGCGTTTTTCAGATAAAAACGTGAAGAAGATGTAAAGATGAAGAATTTTGACAAATCTGAATGAATTTGACTCTGAATCTGCTGAAATCGAGTGCGTAATTGTGTGTTTGATCCGTGCAATCGAGCTCCTGCTCTGATACCACTTGTAGGTCCCGGTTTTGACTCCGTTTCGATTGCGTAACGAACGTGTGACGTGCGGAATCCGTACACGAACGTGACCGAACACACTTGACGTAATAATAACCTGTGATTCTTTGAAAGATCTGAAAAGTACAAAGTCACGTGAATCACCTAGAGCACTTTCTCTCTCTACTTTCTCTCTCTAAGCACCAAGCTCTCCAAATCTCTAATGTGGCAAAAGTTCCAAAAGTCCTAAATGAGAACCCTAATGGTTCTATTTATAGGCCAAGGTTATAAGGAGGTTCTCCTTATTTACAGTTATGCCACCTTGCCTTTTACTAACTAGATATTACAAAATAAGCCTAGAATTAATCTATTTCTGCTACGGTCTTGAGATGACGGAGGCGATAGACATACTGCACTAACACTTCTTATAGCTATGTTCGTTGCTATTGTGTTTTGTTAATTTAAATTATGTGGTAAAAATAATAGATTAGGGTATAGCTTGTCAATGGCGTATTTGTGATGGAGATATTTGCTGTACCTCCATGAAACAGGGTTATGTACTAAGTATGTATATAGATCCAATGGTTTTTGTAAATAATAGTTGTAGGATCGTGTAGTGACCCGAACGAGTCAATCGGAAGAGCTCTAATCTGTTTCAGAGGCGGAAACTAAGAAACAGACGTGAAAAACTGCTTGTTTCACTATTAAACGTCTTGTATATTGATTAACATCAGTTTACAGATCAAACGACGCTTCGGCAGCAGTTCGGTACCGGAACAATGAGCGTTACAAATGAATTCGCTTGAAAGGTATATATAGGGGTTGAGATTTCGCTTGAGGGTGACAGATGCCATTTCAAGCGAAATCACACATGATGATTTCGCTTGAACATGTCACATGTCCTCTTCAAGCGAAATTACCACAAATATGCCTAAAACCTTCCTATTTTCTCATACAACGCGCCCTGATCTAACAATTCTAATTTAAGACTTGATACAAGACGAAGTCGACAGACGTATGCACTAACAATAGTCGTCTATCTTCTTGGAATGATATCAAGTTTGGATACGGTGTTTTGTGCTTATGTAATGATGGGTTGTGAGATGGTATTTTGGAGTGCATTCACGCATACGCAAAAGAAGTTCATAAAGTGATAACAGGAAGTTTACTACAAAATATTTTCAGATGTTGTTGGTTTATCTGATGATTCTTCTAATAAATGTCAGAACTTGCATATAGTATGTATGCTGGTGCACTGGTTGTTTGGTATATTCCATGACACTATGTACGTTTGGATTGGTAAGTATTGTGTAGAGCTTCCAGTATGTAATAGCTATCACTATGCCTAAAACCTTCCTATTTTCTCATACAACGCGCCCTGATCTAACAATTCTAATTTAAGACTTGATACAAGACGAAGTCGACAGACGTATGCACTAACAGACTCCCCCTCGGATGTTGACGAGTCTTAAGTGTCGAGTCTTCAACGTCTTCAGTCTTTATCAGTCTTCGGGCTTCCAAAATCTTGATCTGGCTCTTGCCTTTCTCCAATTTCTCTTGATCAGATCTCTTGATTCCTTTAGTTCATCAGCATCAGCACTCTCAGAATCAGAACCTGGCTCTTTGTCATTCAGACTCCCCCTCAACTTATGCTGGGATCGTAATCTGGCTATTTTCAGGTTCAAGTATCGTAACCTGACTCACCTGCATAATCGCTACCCAAAACATAAGTTTCATAAAAGATAAGATATAACAAATTTAGAAACTTTTCTAATCACTTGAAGACACAACCCTGAATACATCATTTTCAATTATCGAACAAAAAGATTTTTCATGTAAGTCACTGATGAACCACTTGAATGAATATCATTTTCATTTCAAACATCTTCAAACAAACTTTCCCAAACCTGTTCGTCATGTTTAGCACTCGAAATTTTGAAAATCAGCTTTCCAACATCAGTTGTCTAAAATATTTTTGAATTTTTCAAAATTTATGTTAAAACACACCGAAAATCTTTTTGGATTTTTGAAATAACAGGAATAAAATGCAGTAATGAAATATATACAAACAATATTTTTGTGAGTTTGTGTAAGAGGATCATATCAGTTTTTGAGACAAATCACCAACACCGTTAAGCTTTAAACATTTTAAGTTCTAAACGATTCACTTAGATTGTCAGTATACTGATCCACTTAAATCTTCACACAAAGTTCAACTGTTTCGAGATATGAGATTAATGTCTTAAGCACTTAAACTTATTCGCGTGTCCCACCTCAGAATATACTCCCGTATCCAGATCCCAATATTCAGTCTTACAGGTGAGTATACCTAGATGATATCTGTAAGGGGTTTAATTGCGAGACCGTGAGAGCTCAGGTCAGAACTTCCGTTCAGCAAAGAGATGACGGTTCGACTTTTGGTGGGTCCCCTTTAGACGATCTTTTCTTCAAGAGTACATGATTTACATATTTTTCAATGTTTCATCATTTTTTATGCTGAGGGTAGGCTTTTTATTTCAAGCAAGCGTAAAGTATTCTCTGGGGACTAGGCCATTGCTTTCGCATTATCAGAAGTCCCGGGATAATACCCCAGATATCACTAAGCATAAAGACCTAGTATCTCATAAAGAGGGGTCCTTCAAACAAGATTTCGGGGGTTACCCATATATCCGAGAGATGTTACCCACGAATTAAGCAAGTTTGAATTTAGGTTTATATCTCGTCACAATCTACTAAATGTGCAAAAACCTACTGGCATATCATCAGTGAGATCGTTTATCACATATTAACTTCCAATTCTTTAGCATGCTGTGATAGTCCACTGATGTACTATCATTTCCTCTTTTATACAACAAAAACTCATTTTTGAATTTTATCATGTTTTTGGCTTTTTCAAATTTTCAAATGTTTTTGGATTTTCTGAAATGTTTTACTCCCCCTAAAATGCAAACACATTTTAGGAAATTTGAAAACAAACTATACAATAAAGTGACAACCGATATCAAATCGCTTCAATTCGCCATCCACTTGGCATAAACAATCAGAACTCCCCCTCACAACAAACTATTTTCCCATTGTGATTTCAAAACACTTAAGTTTGTTTTAATCAAATGGTTTTTCCGGAAAATAAGTTTCGTTGATTTTACCAATTGTAAGTTAGGGGATAAACTCATCATTTTGTTCTCCAAAATACCACTTGTAAGCATAGTCCAATCAAGTTCAACTTAATGACCTTGATTAACCATTTGAAGATGAAAACCTTCTTCAACCACTTGCAGGTTCACTCACCAATCCTAACCACTTGTAAATCAAAATATAACAATATAAAGATATCACCTGTAGATTTACCAAACAAACATTTCAAGAATGATGCCGATTCCTGCTCCACTCTTACCAACCTGGGAGCTCCGGCAAGTCAGGATATTCAGTTAGGAAAAACTTTCCCCCAAGCCTGACCAGCCTTGGGAGATTCTGGTACACACCTATCCCACCAACATTTTGATTTATAAAAATCTTTTGCACTTTTAACCTTCCCATCAACCATCTTCCCGAAAATATGTTTCACTTTTCCATTGAAAACTTTTTCAGCATCAAATTCTCCCTTACCAGTGAAGAATTAATCTGAAATCTCAACCCTACCTTTTGATTTCAGATTATCTTTTGTCAATGGCGGAAAATTTTCTTCGTTCAACTCAGGAACGGAATTATCAACCTTTTTCTCAACACATGACTCCTCTGATTTTATGGAATCAGATTCATTGTCAGAACTTCTTTCAGATTTTACAACCCATTTTTGTTTGTTTAAATCAACTCTTCTTTTGTAAAACCGTTTTGAACTTTCACCTTCTTCCGAAGTTGAATTTTCAAACACTTTCGATTTCTCAGTTGGTTGATTCTTTTTATCAACAACTTTCTTGTTTGTTTCAAAGTGAGAATAAACTCCCTGTTTAGAATACATGGACTCTTGGCAGTTCCAAGCAATATGTCCAGTCTTTTGACACTTGAAACAGGTTCTTCTATCAACTCTATGAGCAAACTTCTTCACATTTTTCTTGACTTCAGCAAGAAACTCTTGATTTGATTGTTTCCAGAATGGTTTCTTCTGCTCTTCTTTAGAACTTCCTCCTGAAACAAATTTTGTTTTTGGTTTATAATTTTTCTCATTTTTATAGTTTTCCAGGGGAATGAAACCTAATCCATTCTTTTTGTAATTACCGTTATGGTTAGGTTTCTTTCGATAACCTGAACCAGAACCAGAACCAGAACTATAACCCTTTTTCTTATTCAATCTCTGTTGAACTCTTGAAGTGTACTTTTTAGGTTTTTCAGCAAGATTTAAATCTTTTATTTCAGAAATATTAATTTCTGTTAATTTGAAAACCTGTTTGATCATTTCAGTTTTGACACTTCTTATTGGAAATTCTTCATCAGAATATAATTTGTCTGAATCATTCAATGTATAAGCTACTTTGATTGATCCATCATTCAAATTAGATTTTGATAACAAGAATTCTTTATTGTAAACCCTTTTAACCGGTGAACTCGGACTCTTTTCTGACGAACTCGGACTTTCAGACTTAGACTCCGGTTTTGACTCTTCATCCGTATCCAACACCTGATCGACCACTCTTTTTAATAATTCAGACTCATGATCAGTGTCAGATGTTGTGAATGTAACATCAATATTATCTGGTAATTCATCAATGATTTCAGACTTTAACTTGATGTTGACTGCCTTTTTTAGACGCTCCTCGTTAGGATTCCTGGGAGAATAACTTTCATGGATCGGGGGCGGACATCTGTTATACTTGACACTTGGTTTCTTACCAGTATCAGTATCTTCAGTCTTTTTCTCCTTGAATGCCTCAAGACCTGCAACAGTAGGATAAACACGATCAATCAAATAATCACAAGTAGTATAACTCAACAGTAATCGTTTAATCCTTTCACTCTCAATCTTTTCAAGTTCCAACTCCTTTTTCAGCTTAGCACAGTCTTCGATATACTCATTGATGACGCTCTGCTTTGTCATTAAAGTTGCATTCATCTTCATCTGAGCAGTTTGAACTTCTAAATTTGTCTTTTTTAAACTATCAACTGTTCTGTTCAGCACATCATAAGACTCCTTCACATACTTCACATCAGATAACAAATTCTCTTTCATCTCTTCCAATTCAAGAATCTTCTTGTCTTTCTCCTCACAATGTTTGCAAGGCACCTCACATTTCAGACAAGGTTTAATGATCTCGACTATCTTATAAACTTCAACAACTTTTGCAACTTCAACAATCTTTTCTATTTCAACAACTTTCTCAACTTCGACAATCTTTTCTACCTCGACGATTTTCTCTACCTCGACGAGTTTCTCTACTTCAACTACTTTTTCGACTTCAACAGTCTTCTCCACCACTTTCTCCACTTCAATGATCTTTTCTATTACTTTCTCAGTTACTGGTTCAACATTAGCTTCTCCAGCTTCTGTCTTTGCCTTTTCATCAGCTAACCTTCTTGCTGCTTCCAGCTCTTTCTTCAATCTGGCAATCTTCTTTTGATTCAGCATCTCCATTTTATCTGCAAAAAACAAATTAAAACTAGTATGATCAATGCCTTTTCTAGCTTTGTTGAGATGTTCTTCCTCATCATCAGTATCCACATCACTTCCAAGATCTGGGAAAATCGGGATTCTTTTCTGATTAGTCTCATCTTCACCCTGAATTCTAGCAACAAAACCTGAACCAGATGGAATGTATTTATCCCAGCTAAATCCTTCAGCAACAAATTCATCATCTTGATCAATGATACCAAAATAAGCTTTTTTATTTGCATCTTCGATCATTTTCCGTTTGTCATCCACAATTGGCCGAGCATGTGCAGTTTGTGGTTCCTTTTGTTGAGTAATCTGATGAAAAATTGATTTCTGATAATAATTGTTCTTTTCTTGATTCCCGGTTGCTTCTTGGTTTTTGCATTCTCGTTTAAAATGACCTTTTCCTTTGCAACGGAAACAAGTGACTTTCGATTTGTCAAAACCCAAAGGAGAAGTAGCCATCCCTCGAAATTCATCTCTACCAGTAATTTGTTGAAAATTTTCTGCCCTCCTCCAAGCACTAGCCAAACACCATTTCACATCCATCAACTCAAGTTCCTCTGCATCAATTTGGTCATAATCTTCTTTTGTAAGCATCGGATTTCCAATCTTGCCATCAATCAAATTTTCATAAGATTCCAACATAGCAACGAGTGATGCCATGTGTTGCTTGGCTATTTCCGGAGACAGATTCTGACCGTTTTGAATGTTTAAAGTGACGTTGCATTGGAGATTTGTTGAATTCGGTTGTTGAGGACTTGATGTTGTAAAGTTTGGATCAAAGCTTGAATACGAGGATGAAGATCCACCACTATGAGTTGTAGTGCTAACATTCGGACTAGACGATCCATCAGCACTATGTCACACCCCTTTCTACGGCGGAAGCACGAGGTGTGATCATGAAAGGTTCTCATTGCATACGAAGAGTAAACATGCTACATGCTCGTAAAATAACATCAAATTCCATGATTTGAAAACATACGTTTAGCGTTTACATCGCTAGACAGCTTAAAACATTGTCTTAAAAGTTTACAACTTTATTTAAAGTTAAACACAAGCGACATCCACGAGCATAAGCAAGACCACGCGCACATCCATCCTAGTTACCTGAAATACATGTGAGTTTTTGGAAAAACGTCAACATAAAGTTGGTGTGACTTCATGCAGTTTTGTATTTCATGTTTGTATACTTTGTATGAAAACATAGTTTGTGAGTAAATCAAGTTTTCATATATAAATCCAGTTTCATGTGTACACCACGTACCCATTTATAATTCAATCTTTTCTTGAGTACCCCACGTACTTCAAGTTATATATCAATCCTCTTGAGTACCCCACGTACTTCAAGTTATATATCAATCTTCTTGAGTACCCCACGTACTTCAAGTTATAAATCAATTTTGTATGGTATGAATTTTATGTAAATACAGTATTTCTGTAATTATCAGATTGTTAATGGGTTGCAAAGCCATTAACCTGTGGCACGTCATAGGAAGTCACCAAACCTAAGGCATTTAATTGGTATATTCTGAGACACAAAAGCACTTCCTCGGTTCTCGCCCCGACCGGGAGTGTGGCTGCCAGGCACCCGTTAGATCTAACCTTTTGTTCTGCGGTCTAGGTATATTGTTGATTAATGGTGCTTCTGTACCCTATTCGTGACACTATTTCTCATAACGCCTCCTACTTGGTTCTCGTTCTCACCAAGCGCGTTTCTTGTTATCATTTCTTATGGCGCCTCTTACTTGGTTCTCGTTCTCACCAAGTGCGCTTCTCATATTCTCATATTTCGTCACACTTGGTTCTCGTTCTCACCAAGTGTACTTCTTGTATTTATATCATACCAATTATAAATTTTTGTACATTTGTACATGTATTTCACCCCCGAAGTTATAAAAACTGAAAACAGTTAAAGAGAAAAGGGGGAGCATGAACTCACAACTTTGCGTTCCTAGCGTCGTAAACTCCACCGGATTTGCTTAATTAACGTCGTAACCTATACGCGTTTTCTTAACGTTAGTCACTAGACTTGCGTCGCACAAGTACAGTCACTCTCTTTTGTGTATATTTTCTTGTGTTAAAAATATTCTTATATTTTTAACTACGTATCTTACTTATATTATTTTCTCCAAAAATAAATATAAGTCTTTTGTGTTTTGCACTTTGCACCCGAATTATGTATCTTGTATTTTGTATGTGCATTTTTATGTATATACTCCTCATGAGCATTTAGTGTATTTTTAAGTCTTAATACACTAGCACGTATAACACATACTATATACACTTAGCACAAAATTTGGTGATAAAATAATATATATTTTTCTCTCAAAAATATATATACATAATATCCATTTTTATTCTTGAAAAGTCACCATTTCTCATCACCAAAAATTAGGGAAACCTTAGTAATACTTTTAAACACATTTTTAGGGAATAAGTTTCTCAAAACTTATATTTTTCTAAGTGTCAAAATTTATAAAAATTTTGACAGAGTTTCCCCTAAAAATGGAGGTTTCCCATGTTTTCAAAACATGTGTTTGTTTTCTTTTAAATCGTCATCAATCATCAACAACAATTACCAACAATCATCATCAACAATAATCACTAATTTCTCCATTTCATGAACTTGAATATTTACAAAAATGTGTAGTAACTTACTAGCACGTTTAGTAAATCTTGTTATCTTTAAAAATAAATTTAGTTTCTTAAAAACTTTATTTTTAAAGAATATGAAGTTTCACAACTTCTAGTCGGTTTTTACGCAAATTATTTCTTTGTTAAAACTCATGTTACACAAGTATCCACACACTTGTTTGTTCACAAAAACCACTTTTGTTTGTGTAAGATCCGGTTTAGAACATGTGATTTCTTTTGATGCTTGGTCTTTTGAAAATACCACTTGTAGATACATAGATCTACTAGTTTTAAACACTTTTGTACAAGTTAAAACATTTTTACACAAGTTCATGGTTTATGTGTGGTAGGGTTTCACCTTTTAACCCTTGTTACTTCTAAAATAGCTTTATGTTAAGATCCATGATCTTACCAAACCGGGTTAAACGATGATCCGAGCTACCACAATCATAGATCGGGTCTAAATAAACACAACTTTCAATTACTACAACATTTACACAACACATGAGCCTTTAACCACCATTTTTCATGTTTTTAGTAGACTTTTAAGCATCATATTGCATGTTAACGAGTTTTAACCGACAAAAATCCTTTTAACCACTTTAGAATAGTTTAAATACGAGTTCTAAGTGTTATACCTCTAGCTCAAGGCTAGGGAAGATTCTAAGCACAAATCGAGTGGATAAAAGCTCGTGTGAGTGGTCCTTCAACCTCCGAGTCCACCAAGCTTCCTATTATTGCTTCTTACACCTTGTAGTGGCCTTGAAATGGTTGTAGGGTGATCAAAAGTGAAGGTGTGTGGTGATGGGTATGAGGCCGAGAGCAAGGAGAGGGTGAGGAGGTTGATGGTGTGATGAAGATGATGAAGGTTTACTTATAATCTTAGTCTTAATAACCAAAGGTCCTTATGTCTCTCAAAGTACTAGCAAAATCCCATCTCAATCTTTAGAAGATCCATAAAAGATTTATAATGATCTTGTAAGTATCTAGATAGATCTTGTGTGTGTGGGGGTCCCTTGACCGTCCATATGCAAATGGGGGGGGTGAAGTGTAAATTCTCATGGTAATTGGTAAATGTTAGTTTAATACCAAGTATTGGGTTACATGTCTTAGTTAGTAGGTAATCTAGTGGGTGTTATGGTGTACGGGGACCATAACTAGCTTAGAAAAATAAAAATAATGCTTCTAGCATTATTTTGGTGTTCCGGGTATTTTCCGGTTGTTCGGTTAGACACTGGTTCGTTAAAGTGCTAAATTACACTTTTTAGTGTCTTTTAAGTACCTTTCTTGTACCCTTTCAATTCCCAACACTTAGGGAAATATTCTGGATAATAAAACGACATTTCTGCATAATATTTATGAGTCTAAATGCTGAATTATTGCTGAATTATATAAATTATGCACTTAAAGTGCGTTTCGGGTGCTTTTTAGTGCTTATATTTGCTTTCGCATTGCATATATATTAACCCTTGTATGTACTCTTGGGTTTTAATGCATTCTTGTTGTCGGACCTACACCTAGGCTCCAATTTTATTGTCTGGCTGCTTTCTGCAGTTCCGTTGACACAGCGTGTCTTACCGGTGAGTTTACTAGTATATTTGACGCAACGCTATCGTTTATGCATAAAGCAATATTTTGTAGTATACAACATGCATGAATTCACTTGTTTAATCATGTGTTCAGACATTGCTGACACTTAAACTCATAATTGCAGTCATTAAGCAATAATTAATGTGTACGGAAATTACCGGTTTGGGCCAGTTGTCACAGTCTCCCCCCGTTAAAAGAATTTCGTCCCGAAATTCGGACTGAACTCACTCTCGCTCGAGTCTTCTTGAATAGGTGGGGATACTTTTTCTTGAACTGGTCTTCACGTTCCCATGTGTACTCGGGTCCGTGCTTAGAGCTCCAACGTACTTTGACAAGCTTCACACTGTTCCTCCTGGTCTTGTTGACTTTCCAGTCAGTAACCTCAACGGGTTGCTCTGTAAATCGGAGGGCTTCATCAATATGTATTTCATCCATCGGGATGATCACGTTTTCTTGCGTTGGACTCTTCTTCAGGTTGGATACATGAAACGTATCATGTACTCCGTTAAGTTCTTCCGGTAACTCCAACTTGTATGCCACGGTACCAATTCTCTTAAGTATTCTGAATGGTCCGATATATCGTGGATTCAGCTTTCCACGCTTTCCAAATCTGACTACGCCCTCCCATGGTGAGACTTTTAACAACACTTTGTCTCCCACCTTGAAATCTACCGATTTTCTATTTGGATCCGCGTAGCTCTTTTGTCGCTCTCGAGCCGCCCTAATGCGCTCTCGGATCTGCGCAATCTTGTCGGTTGTCTCTTGTACAAGTTCAGGACCAACCATACGCTTATCTCCAGCGTCTGCCCAACATAAGGGCGATCGGCATTTGCGGCCATACAGAGCTTCGAACGGCGCGGCTTTTATGCTCGTATGATAACTGTTATTGTAGGAAAACTCAACTAAAGGTAGATGAGTATCCCAGCTGCCGCCTAGATCCATGACACATGCGCGAAGCATATCTTCTAACGTTTGTATAGTCCGTTCGCTCTGGCCGTCTGTTTGCGGATGGAACGCCGTGCTTAGATCTAATTGAGATCCAAAGGCTTCCTGAAATGATTGCCAGATTCTCGAGACAAAGCGTCCATCTCTGTCTGAAATGATTGAGATTGGCACTCCATGACGTGCCACAATTTCTCTTAAGTATATCTCTGCAAGCTTTCCAGTGCTATCCTTCTCTCGGATTGGTAGGAAATGCGCAGACTTCGTCAATCGATCAACTATTACCCATATCATATCGTGCCCTCTCGGGGTCCTGGGTAATTTCGTTATGAAGTCCATCGAGATTTGTTCCCACTTCCACACGGGAATCTCTGGTTGTTGTAGTAGGCCGGACGGTTTTTGATATTCTGCCTTAACCTTAGCACAGGTTAGGCATTTTCCAACATAGACAGCAACGTCGCTCTTGAGTCTCGGCCACCAATAGTATTCTTTCAAATCTTGATACATTTTGTCCGATCCTGGGTGGATCGAATATCTCGATTTGTGGGCTTCATTAAGGATGACTTCTCGTATGCCACCATAGAGTGGAACCCAAATACGCTTCTTAAAGTATAAGGCTCCCTCTTCGTTTGGCACCATGTACTTCAATGCACCCCGGAGGTATTCCGCTTTACGATTCTCTTCTTTAAGAGCTTCTTGTTGTGCATCTCGAATGCGTGCTGTGAGGTTCGTTCGAATCGTCATTTCCAATGCTCGAACCCTTAGGGTCTTAACCCTTTCTTTTCGGCTCAACGCGTCTGCTACAACGTTTGCCTTTCCAGGATGGTACTTAATCTCACAGTCATAATCATTCAGCAGCTCGACCCAACGTCGCTGGCGCATATTCAATTCCTTCTGATCAAATATGTGTTGCAAGCTTTTGTGATCTGTGAAGATTGTACATCGAGTACCATATAAATAATGTCGCCAAATCTTTAAGGCGAACACCACTGCACCCAGCTCCAGGTCGTGAGTGGTATAATTTCTCTCGTGAACCTTCAGTTGTCTTGAAGCATAAGCGATGACTTTTTGGCGTTGCATGAGCACGCAACCCAAACCTTGTCGTGAAGCGTCACAGTATACCACGAAGTCATCAGTTCCTTCGGGTAATGATAGTATCGGCGCATCGCATAGCTTGTTTTTAAGTAACTGGAAGGCTTCTTCTTGTTTAACACCCCAGTCGTACTTCTTGTCTTTCTACGTAAGGGTCGTTAGCGGTTGAGCTATCTTCGAGAAATTCTCAATGAATCGCCGATAGTAGCCCGCTAAGCCCAAAAATTGACGAACTTCGGTTGGGGTTTTGGGGGCTTCCCAATTCTTTATTGCTTCTATCTTGGACGGGTCTACATGAATGCCCTTCTCATTCACCACGTGACCAAGAAATTGTACTTCGCGAATCCAGAATTCGCATTTCGAGAACTTTGCATAAAGTTTCTCTTTCTTCAGTAGCTCCAAGATGGTTCTGAGATGTTGCTCATGTTCTTCTTTCGTTCGCGAGTAAATCAGGATATCATCGATAAATACAATCACGAATTTATCGAGATATGGTTTGCATACGCGGTTCATTAGGTCCATAAAGACCGCTGGCGCGTTCGTCAATCCAAATGGCATCACAAGAAATTCGTAGTGCCCATATCGCGTTCTGAATGCAGTCTTTGGCACACTTTCATCTTGGATTCTCAGCTGATGGTACCCAGATCGAAGGTCGATCTTGGAGTAGTAGCTTGATCCTTGCAGTTGATCAAACAAGTCATCAATCCTCGGTAGTGGATACCGATTCTTGATCGTGAGCTTGTTTAGTTCCCTGTAATCGATACACATCCGCAGTGTTCCATCCTTCTTCTTCACGAATAATACTGGAGCTCCCCAGGGTGAGAAGCTTGGCCTTATGAATCCTTTATCCAACAACTCCTGGAGCTGTGTAGATAATTCTTGCATTTCGGATGGCGCAAGTCGATAGGGTGCCTTGGCTACAGGAGCAGCTCCTGGAACCAAGTCTATACGGAATTCGACTTGTCGTTGCGGAGGTAGTCCTGGCAGATCTTCAGGGAACACATCAGAAAATTCCTTCACCACAGGAATGTCTTCGAGTTTCGGCTCCTCAGCCTTCTTGTCTATAACGTGTGCTAGGAAAGCAACACATCCTTTCCTTAGGCACTTCTGTGCCTTCATACAACTGATGATTCGTAGAGGCGCGTTTCGTCCTTCTCCATGCACGATGAGAGTTTCACCATTCGCTAAAGGGATGAGAATGATTTTCTCATGACAAATAACTTCAGCTTTGTTCTTGGACAACCAGTCCATCCCGACTACTACATCGAAGCTACCCAATTGAATAGGTAAGAGGTCGATGCTAAAATTTCGTTCGCCAAGTTCTAGTGTGCAGCCTCTGACAACTTCGCCCGATTCAACAAGTTTACCATTGGCTAGTTCTATGGAATAAGGAATTTCTAATCTACTAGATTCTATTCCAAGTATGCGTTTAAATTCCACAGACATGAAACTATAATCGGCGCCAGTGTCGAATAATATGGATGCAAAGTGATTGTTAACGAGGAACGTACCGGTGACCACGTTAGGGTCCTCGCGTGCGTCTCTTGCTCCAATCACAAGTGCTCGAGCCGGAGCGTTGTTTCTCTCTGGGCAGTTCTTCATGAAATGATCATTGCTTCCACACTTGAAGCATCCTTGCCCTTTCCCGTTGCTATTCTTGTTACCAGTACCGTTCCCATTTCGGTTCTTTCCTTTTCCCCAACAGTCTTCTGTTTGATGACCCAATTTACCACATTTGTCGCACCTTGGAATGCGACAAGCTCCATCATGATGATACTTACATTTTTGGCATCTAGGCATGGAGCCTTGGTATGCTTTGGTTGCATGGGTTTTCATCTCCTGAGGCGGATTAGTGTCGCGCTTCTTGTTGAAACCCTTGTTGTTGCGAGTAGTTTGGTTCAAACTTGTATGCTTCCTCTTTTTGTCACCGGATGACTCAGCATGCGTCTCGGCATTTTCTGTTGGGTTCAGTGATAGCTTCTTCATTCGAACACAATCTTCAGTAAGGCTGACAGCCAGAGTTACAGCCTCGGTGATTGTTTGTGGTTTGGCCGACGTCACCATGCCACGAAACTCTGAGGCCAGTCCCCAAATGTAGCGTTCCACACGCTTAAATTCAGGAGTCACCATGTAGGGAAGCACTCTCGACAGGTCGTGGAACCTTCGAGTGTAACCATTGATGTCAGCACCTTCCATAGTCAAGTGCCAGAACTCAGTTTCCAGCCTTTGGAGTTCCGCACGAGAGCAGTACTTATCTCTCATCCTTTCCTTCAGTTCCTCCCAAGTGAGGCCATAAGCGGCGTCATCACCCAAAGTTTGGGCTTGCAGGTTCCACCAAGTCAGAGCTTCATCGACGAATAACCCAGTAGCAAAAGTGACTTGTTGATCCGCGGTACACTTGCTCATGCGGAAAGTAGCTTCAGTCTTCTCCGTCCAGCGCACAAATGCTACTGCACCTCCTGTGCCATCATAGTTCATCGGCTTGCAGTCGAGGAACTGCTTGAAAGTGCAGCCTGGAATTGATTCAACCAATTCACATGTGAGCAATCGAAGAAATAATGAAACAAGGACCATTCATAAATTTCCTCATGCTTAGCACAGTGTCTTAAGGTTACCTTGAGCTGCATTGCCTCCAGACGAATCTCCATCCCCATTACGTCTAGTGTTGCTTGGTCCTCCACTGTCTTGAGTTCGGTTCGCCTCGTACTGGGCGATAGCAGCGGAGATCCTTTCCTCCAGCAAAGCGTTCAACTCTTCAGCAGTTCTGGGCAGTGGGGGAGGAGGAGGTTGATCGTCATTGCGAGCATTCACAGCTTTCCTGGGTGCCATGTTCTGACAGAACATAACACAACAGGGTTAGACATTTGTTTGGTATCGTCACTCTAGACAGTAGTATCATATATTCACAGGTATATATACCACATAAGTGACATCAAACAATTATTACTCTAGCAGAGTACTTAGTAGGCTTGCACTGAGGGAATCTATACGTGACAAGACTTGCTGTGATTTTTGTGCACTGAATTCCATAATTATGTATGCATCCATAATTACGTAACTCCTTGCACAGTCCGCACAGTTCGTTTCATCCTCGTATTTCTTCCTTCAGATGGGCCATCGCTTTCAGGTAAAGTCACATATACTTATGACATTCTACCTCTAGCACATGCTAATTATCACACATAATTGCAAGTAATTTCTTAGTCAACGACAAGTGCTACTCAAGTGCACTCTAAGTCTCGTAATGTCTTTTCTAGACTCATGTAGACAGTTTCAGGTAGTGGATGTCGCGGGACGTTTTATGCAATGAAAACTCTTTGAAAATTGTTTTCGTGAATGGATCCTAGAGATTGTAGACTAGACTCGAGAAGGAATCCTGGTTCACTACAATCGCAGCTCTGATACCAATCTGTCACACCCCTTTCTACGGCGGAAGCACGAGGTGTGATCATGAAAGGTTCTCATTGCATACGAAGAGTAAACATGCTACATGCTCGTAAAATAACATCAAATTCCATGATTTGAAAACATACGTTTAGCGTTTACATCGCAAGACAGCTTAAAACATTGTCTTAAAAGTTTACAACTTTATTTAAAGTTAAACACAAGCGACATCCACGAGCATAAGCAAGACCACGCGCACATCCATCCTAGTTACCTGAAATACATGTGAGTTTTTGGAAAAACGTCAACATAAAGTTGGTGTGAATTCATGCAGTTTTGTATTTCATGTTTGTATACTTTGTATGAAAACATAGTTTGTGAGTAAATCAAGTTTTCATATATAAATCCAGTTTCATGTGTACACCACGTACCCATTTATAATTCAATCTTTTCTTGAGTACCCCACGTACTTCAAGTTATATATCAATCCTCTTGAGTACCCCACGTACTTCAAGTTATATATCAATCTTCTTGAGTACCCCACGTACTTCAAGTTATATATCAATTTTGTATGGTATGAATTTTATGTAAATACAGTATTTCTGTAATTATCAGATTGTTAATGGGTTGCAAAGCCATTAACCTGTGGCACGTCATAGGAAGTCACCAAACCTAAGGCATTTAATTGGTATATTCTGAGACACAAAAGCACTTCCTCGGTTCTCGCCCCGACCGGGAGTGTGGCTGCCAGGCACCCGTTAGATCTAACCTTTTGTTCTGCGGTCTAGGTATATTGTTGATTAATGGTGCTTCTGTACCCTATTCGTGACACTATTTCTCATAACGCCTCCTACTTGGTTCTCGTTCTCACCAAGCGCGTTTCTTGTTATCATTTCTTATGGCGCCTCTTACTTGGTTCTCGTTCTCACCAAGTGCGCTTCTCATATTCTCATATTTCGTCACACTTGGTTCTCGTTCTCACCAAGTGTACTTCTTGTATTTATATCATACCAATTATAAATTTTTGTACATTTGTACATGTATTTCACCCCCGAAGTTATAAAAACTGAAAACAGTTAAAGAGAAAAGGGGGAGCATGAACTCACAACTTTGCGTTCCTAGCGTCGTAAACTCCACCGGATTTGCTTAATTAACGTCGTAACCTATACGCGTTTTCTTAACGTTAGTCACTAGACTTGCGTCGCACAAGTACAGTCACTCTCTTTTGTGTATATTTTCTTGTGTTAAAAATTTTCTTATATTTTTAACTACGTATCTTACTTATATTATTTTCTCCAAAAATAAATATAAGTCTTTTGTGTTTTGCACTTTGCACCCGAATTATGTATCTTGTATTTTGTATGTGCATTTTTATGTATATACTCCTCATGAGCATTTAGTGTATTTTTAAGTCTTAATACACTAGCACGTATAACACATACTATATACACTTAGCACAAAATTTGGTGATAAAATAATATATATTTTTCTCTCAAAAATATATATACATAATATCCATTTTTATTCTTGAAAAGTCACCATTTCTCATCACCAAAAATTAGGGAAACCTTAGTAATACTTTTAAACACATTTTTAGGGAATAAGTTTCTCAAAACTTATATTTTTCTAAGTGTCAAAATTTATAAAAATTTTGACAGAGTTTCCCCTAAAAATGGAGGTTTCCCATGTTTTCAAAACATGTGTTTGTTTTCTTTTAAATCGTCATCAATCATCAACAACAATTACCAACAATCATCATCAACAATAATCACTAATTTCTCCATTTCATGAACTTGAATATTTACAAAAATGTGTAGTAACTTACTAGCACGTTTAGTAAATCTTGTTATCTTTAAAAATAAATTTAGTTTCTTAAAAACTTTATTTTTAAAGAATATGAAGTTTCACAACTTCTAGTCGGTTTTTACGCAAATTATTTCTTTGTTAAAACTCATGTTACACAAGTATCCACACACTTGTTTGTTCACAAAAACCACTTTTGTTTGTGTAAGATCCGGTTTAGAACATGTGATTTCTTTTGATGCTTGGTCTTTTGAAAATACCACTTGTAGATACATAGATCTACTAGTTTTAAACACTTTTGTACAAGTTAAAACATTTTTACACAAGTTCATGGTTTATGTGTGGTAGGGTTTCACCTTTTAACCCTTGTTACTTCTAAAATAGCTTTATGTTAAGATCCATGATCTTACCAAACCGGGTTAAACGATGATCCGAGCTACCACAATCATAGATCGGGTCTAAATAAACACAACTTTCAATTACTACAACATTTACACAACACATGAGCCTTTAACCACCATTTTTCATGTTTTTAGTAGACTTTTAAGCATCATATTGCATGTTAACGAGTTTTAACCGACAAAAATCCTTTTAACCACTTTAGAATAGTTTAAATACGAGTTCTAAGTGTTATACCTCTAGCTCAAGGCTAGGGAAGATTCTAAGCACAAATCGAGTGGATAAAAGCTCGTGTGAGTGGTCCTTCAACCTCCGAGTCCACCAAGCTTCCTATTATTGCTTCTTACACCTTGTAGTGGCCTTGAAATGGTTGTAGGGTGATCAAAAGTGAAGGTGTGTGGTGATGGGTATGAGGCCGAGAGCAAGGAAAGGGTGAGGAGGTTGATGGTGTGATGAAGATGATGAAGGTTTACTTATAATCTTAGTCTTAATAACCAAAGGTCCTTATGTCTCTCAAAGTACTAGCAAAATCCCATCTCAATCTTTAGAAGATCCATAAAAGATTTATAATGATCTTGTAAGTATCTAGATAGATCTTGTGTGTGTGGGGGTCCCTTGACCGTCCATATGCAAATGGGGGGGGGGGGTGAAGTGTAAATTCTCATGGTAATTGGTAAATGTTAGTTTAATACCAAGTATTGGGTTACATGTCTTAGTTAGTAGGTAATCTAGTGGGTGTTATGGTGTACGGGGACCATAACTAGCTTAGAAAAATAAAAATAATGCTTCTAGCATTATTTTGGTGTTCCGGGTATTTTCCGGTTGTTCGGTTAGACACTGGTTCGTTAAAGTGCTAAATTACACTTTTTAGTGTCTTTTAAGTACCTTTCTTGTACCCTTTCAATTCCCAACACTTAGGGAAATATTCTGGATAATAAAACGACATTTCTGCATAATATTTATGTGTCTAAATGCTGAATTATTGCTGAATTATATAAATTATGCACTTAAAGTGCGTTTCGGGTGCTTTTTAGTGCTTATATTTGCTTTCGCATTGCATATATATTAACCCTTGTATGTACTCTTGGGTTTTAATGCATTCTTGTTGTCGGACCTACACCTAGGCTCCAATTTTATTGTCTGGCTGCTTTCTGCAGTTCCGTTGACACAGCGTGTCTTACCGGTGAGTTTACTAGTATATTTGACGCAACGCTATCGTTTATGCATAAAGCAATATTTTGTAGTATACAACATGCATGAATTCACTTGTTTAATCATGTGTTCAGACATTGCTGACACTTAAACTCATAATTGCAGTCATTAAGCAATAATTAATGTGTACGGAAATTACCGGTTTGGGCCAGTTGTCACACACTAAAAGCGGTACTAATCTTTGGACTTGGACTGGGGGTAGCCTCAAACTTGTTTCCTCGGTAATACAAACTGATATCTTGTTTAGCATTTGGATTTGTCATGATAGCAGTTTTCTGGATATCCAACTCATACTCTTCAATCTTTTGAATAAATTGTGCCAAGTTCATATTTTCAGACTTTCTTGTGTGTTTTAAGATCAGCAAATGCGTTCCACATTTCTGTTGTGGTAATGCTTCAGCAAGTTTATCAACCCACTCCTCATCATCTTTCTTTATCTCTAATCTTCCCATTTCAAGAACAAGATGACAATATCTGTCGATGGTCGTTTTTGTTGATTCACCTTCTAAGGCTGTAAACGTATCAAATGATTTCTTTAACAAAGCTTTCTTGTTTTTAATCATATCTGCACTTCCTTTGAATTTCTGAATCAATGCTTCCCAAATTGACCTAGCTGTACCATTATGTTGGAGCAAAACAAAGATATCTTCTTTTATCGCTTGTTGAAGAAAATTGATCATCATTTTTTCACTCGTAAATTTTAATTTGTCAATCTCTGAGAAGTCAACAATTGCTTTTTCAATTCCACGTTCATTTTTCGGTTTTTCATAATCCTTTTCTAATGCATACCATGCGTCAAACTTGTATGCTTGCACCCAAGTCTCGAAACGATTATGCCACCCTTTGAAATCCTCAATGTACATCAGTTTTGGCGGTTTCTGATGAGTTCCAGTTTCATTCTCACTGTATAGAGTTTCAGCAACAGTAACTGGAGCAACGGGTGTCGCGAACGCATTATAAAATTCTTCAGCCATGTTTCGACAAAATTTTATAAAACAACAAGTTTCAAGCGGGATCAGTTCTGAAGCCGAAATACCCTTGAAGCGAAAACAACACTCAAGCAAAATCACCTAGAAGCGAAATTACCTTTGAAGCTAAATCCCTGATTTCGCTTGAATCACCACAGTTTCAAGAGAAATAATGTCTTGAAGCGAAATAGCAGATTTCGCTTGAAACAACTCAAGCGAAACAACCCTTCTGAAGCGAAATTAATGAATTCAAGCGGAATCCGGTCAAAAATTCAAGCGAAATACCGTATTTCAAGCGGAATCTCAAGCTAATCTCACTTGAAAACTGCTGACGTCATCACAATTAGATCTGATTTCAAGCGGAATAAGGTATTTTTACCATTTTTAAGCCGAATTAATGTCCAATTCTTTCAAGGATTACTTAAAACACATTTTCGACCGCAATATGTGAAATTTAGAACTTTTTGACCGTGAAAACAGTTTCAATTTAAAAAAAAAAGGTGTAGAAGTCAGAAAATGAAGCTGTTTTGGCAAGAACTCTTCTTCCTGAGCTCTGATACCACTTGTAGGATCGTGTAGTGACCCGAACGAGTCAATCAGAAGAGCTCTAATCTGTTTCAGAGGCGGAAACTAAGAAACAGACGTGAAAAACAGCTTGTTTCATTATTAAACGTCTTGTATATTGATTAACATCAGTTTATAGATCAAACGACGCTTCGGCAGCAGTTCGGTACCGGAACAATGAGCGTTACAAATGAATTCGCTTGAAAGGTATATATAGGGGTTGAGATTTCGCTTGAGGGTGACAGATGCCATTTCAAGCGAAATCACACATGATGATTTCGCTTGAACATGTCACATGTCCTCTTCAAGCGAAATTACCACAAATATGCCCAAAACCTTCCTATTTTCTCATACAACGCGCCCTGATCTAACAATTCTAATTTAAGACTTGATACAAGACGAAGTCGACAGACGTATGCACTAACAATAGTCGTCTATTTTCTTAGAGTGATATCAAGTTTGGATACGGTGTTTTGTGCTTATGTAATGATGGGTTGTGAGATGGTATTTTGGAGTGCATTCACGCATACGCAAAAGAAGTTCATAAAGTGATAACAGGAAGTTTACTACAAAATATTTTCAGATGTTGTTGGTTTATCTGATGATTCTTCTAATAAATGTCAGAACTTGCATATAGTATGTAAGGCTGGTGCACTGGTTGTTTGGTATATCCATGACACTATGTACGTTTGGATTGGTAAGTATTGTGTAGAGCTTCCAGTATGTAATAGCTATCACTATAAGTAGTTGAGGTATTTAAGAACTAGATATGAAGAGGAAGAAGATGGAGAATAAAGCATTGACATTATTCGTCAAGCGGTATCAAATGAATGTTGTTTGTATACAGATCTTGGTGGTATGGATAGTGTTAATATTAGCCATGGTATTGCAAGTGATTCTGAAATATTATCAACACTGTCCTCTTCATCTATGTCCACATTTCGATCTGATGAAACATCCCGTAATATTAGACGTCGTGGTCGTCCTTGATTACGAGATCGCCCTGCTGGTTCAAACATTGAGAATATGCCAGTTCAACGACATTGTTATGGTACATATTGTTATTTTTTTTTGTACCAAGTAATGTAAACGTGTTCATGTTTTTAGGACACATCTGATTGTATCTACGTGTATTGCAGTTGGCCCAAATTCAAATCAATTCCATGGTACTAATTCAATGAATAGTGATGTACCTTTTGTATCACATTCCTTAACTTTGGAGTTTGTTTCACCATCGCCTTCTATGCACAACCGGAGGTCATCTTGTGCTGGTATTTACCAAGATGAAAACTTATCAAGTATGGATTGTTCATTGATGACTGTTAGTTGTTTGAACGCCTCATCAAAATGATAAATATAACTTACTCTTACATGATTGTTTTATTTTGTATAGGAGATGTATCGTATTGGGATTGTGGAATTACAGAATATGTATGTCCTTATTGCAAAGCGATC
Organism: Helianthus tuberosus; assembly: GCA_030545235.1. Taxonomy (NCBI): domain Eukaryota; kingdom Viridiplantae; phylum Streptophyta; class Magnoliopsida; order Asterales; family Asteraceae; genus Helianthus; species Helianthus tuberosus. The sequence continues at coordinate 68,348,434 of CM060358.1, read as the reverse complement.
TTATGGTATGGTGAGAGAAGTATTAAATATCTTGCACCGTCTAATCCAACTTGCTCTATTTGTTGTGGTAAATGGAAGGTTGTTTTACCTTTACTTGGGCATGCTCCACAACCATTGCGACGGCTTTTACAGCCGAATGGTGAACCACGATCTAAGGTGTTTAAAGAGAACATCAAGCTTCTAAATTCAATGTTTTCGTTTACTTCTACTGGCGGTAAAGTCTGTTCGGATGTTAATGATGGAGGTGGTCCCTATACATATGTGTTGAATGGACATAATCATCATAGGATTGGTACTTTGTTACCTCAGCATTTGCACAACTATACATTTATGACACAGAAAATGAGGTTGACAATCGATTAAAAGTAGTGGAGAAGTGTATTCGGTCTGGGAATGATGATGCATGTATTCGAAGTTTAGTTAATGATTTAATTAGAATGCTTAATCGGCACAATCAATTAGTTCAGAGTTTTAGGATGGCCAAAGAAAGATTTACTCACTTTTCACAGCAACCTGTTACACTTAGACTGCTTGGTACACAAAGAAGGGATGCGAGACAGTTTAATTTTCCTACGGTCAATGAAGTTGCTACATTGACACGGGTGATGGTAATCCTATAGATTGTCGTGATATTATTGTTGAAGACCGTGGTAGTACAAATGCGAAACGTATTTCTGAACTTCATCCTAATTACATGTTGTTGCAATATCCATTACTTTTCCCGTATGGAGAAGATGGTTTTAATCTGGGCATTCCTCTAAGTAATATTAGTGTTGAAAGTAAAAGAAAAAATGTTTCATTGAGAGAATACTATTGTTTTCGGTTGATGGTTAGAATGGAAGAAGGTAGAACATTGCATAGTTCTGGCCGGTTATTTCTTACATTTGTTGTTGATGCATATACGCAAGTGCTTGAACATGACTTACAATGGTACAAGAGTCATCAGACAACAATTTGTTCGGAGTTATATAATGGGTTGTATGATCGTATATTAGAAGGCGAGACAAACTGTGATTCTATAGGTCGATGTGTTGTGTTGGCAGTGTCCTTCACAGGGGGGCCTAGGCATATGATACAACAATATCAAGATGCGATGGCAATTTGTCGTTGGGCTGGTATTCTGGATCTTTTTATTACCATGACGTGTAACCCAAAATGGCGTGAAATTCAATGGCATTTGCAGGAAAACACAGTGGGTCACTTAGTATCTGAAAGACCTGATATTGTTGCACGGGTATTTAAGATCAAACTTGATGAGCTCATCAAAGACATAAGGAAAAAGCATCATTTTGGTGTTCCTAAAGCGGGTAAGTTAAATGAATTTTATTCTCAATGGCTGTATGTTAACATGTGATTAATGTGTTATTATGTTGTGTGTTAAAACATTGTTTTTTTTTTGTGTTTGCAGTTCTTTACACAATAGACTTTCAAAAACGTGGTCTGCCACATTGCCACATTCTTGTGTTTCTTAGTCAAGCTGATAAAATTACTACACCAGATGAAATTGATAGATTTATATCTGCTGAGCTGCCTTCTGAATCGGGTGACCCAATTGGTTTTTTTAATGTTGGTACTCATATGATGCATGGTCCATGTGGTACGCTTAGACCTTCGAGTCCTTGTATGAATGATGGCCAATGTACTAAAGGATTTTCGAAGAGTTATTGTGACGAAACTTTTATTAGAAATGATGGGTGGCCGTCGTATCGACAACGTGATAACTCACGTAAAGTTCGTGTTGATCGACAAGATATTATGCTAGATAATCGATTTGTTGTTCCTTATAATTGTGTGTTGCTTATAACGTATGGTTGCCATATCAATGTTGAATGGTGTAACCAAGGAATGTTGGTTAAATATCTTTTCAGCTATATTAACAAAGGTCAAGATCGTGCTACTGCAGTATTGGAAGGTCAAGGTGGGAGAACAACATTTACATCACTTTTAAATCATGAAAACGAGATTGAGCAGTACATGAACTGTAGGTATATTTCAGCATCAGAGGCGTGTTGGAAGATATTTGAGTTTGACATGCATTATCGTTCAGTGGCTGTTGAAAGACTCCCATTTCATGAAGAAGGGTGTAATAGAGTATATTTTAAGGATTATGAACAAATTTCTGATGTTTTACAATGAACAACAGCTGCGATGTCAAAGTTTACTGAATGGATGGCTGCAAATGAAAATTATGCGTTTAGCTGGACATTGACGTATGCCGAATACCCAAGTTTTTTTACATGGCATGAGAAGGAAAGAGTGTGGGAGCCCCGTAAAGGTTCATTTCAAACTATTGGATGTATATATTATGTAAGTCCTACGATGGGTGAAAAGTATTATCTTAGAATTCTATTAAATGTTATGTGTGGTCCGAGAAGTTTTAAAGAGATTCGAACTGTTGACGGGGTGGAACATCCAACGTATATGTCCGCTTGTAAAGCATTAAGTCTTTTGGGTGATGATGTTGAATGGGTTGATGTTGTACGCCAGGCTTATCATTGGCAATTTGGGGATCGTCTTCGTGAATTATTTGTTACAATTTTGTTATTTTGTACTGTTAGTGATCCTCGGCAATTTTTTTTATTGTTATGATTACCTATCATAAGACATTCCTCATAAATATCGAATAATTTTGAAAAATTTTACATTGGATTTCTCAGATGCTGGAATATTGAATTATACTATGAAAGATATTGAACAAGTGTTGATTCAGAGTGGCCGGTCGTTGACTTCCTTTCCAACCTTACCACAGATTGACCGTACTTCGGAAGATAGATTTATCAACAGGTTGGATCAATTTGATAGAATGTATGATGCTAATGAGGAAATGACACGTTTTATTAAGCAATACGCTGGGTTGAATAGTCAACAAAAGGAAGTGTTTGATAGTATATATTTTGTTGTTCAGGCAAGAAAAGGAGGCGTATTTTTTGTGTTAGGTAGTTGAGGAACTGGTAAAACGTACTTATGGACGACACTTATAGCTCGTATTCGATCAAATAATGAGATAGTTTTGACTGTTGCGTCATCTGGTATTGCTTCCTTATTACTACCTGGTGGGCGTACAACACATTCTTGGTTTCGCATCCCTATTGAAGTTGATAAGGACTCATGTTGTGCCATTGATGTTGGTTCAGATTTGGCAAAGTTAATAAATTATGCTTCACTTATTATTTGGGATGAAGCACCTCTACAACATCGCCATGTATTTGAAGCTGTTGATCGAACATTAAGGGATGTGTGTCGAGATAGCATGGCTGGTGCTGAGCATAAAGTATTTGGTGGAAAGGTTGTGGCGTTTGGTGATGACTTTCGGCATATACTTCCTGTTGTTCAGTTTGGTACACGAAGTGAAATTGTTGCCTCAACTATTAACAAGTCGCCAAATATATCAAGGCCATGTAAAGTGTTTTCTTTAGCAACTAACATGCGTTTACGTGATCCAAGTATGTTTGGTAGGGATCTTATTCAAATGCAGGAATTTAGTAAATGACTTTTAGACATGGGGACTGGTTGTCTTCCTTCAGTTTCTGTGGATGGATCAGATGATGCTACCTGGATTCGTATACCAAGAGATATGTAAATTTCTGTAACTGATAATCATTTTGAGTCCGTTGTGTTAAATATGTTCCCTAATATTATAAACAGATTTAATGATGTCGATTACCTGAAGGAACGTTGCATTCTTTGTTCGACTAATGATGAAGTTGACACGATTAACCAACATGTTCTTGAGAAGATACCAGGTGAAATGTATACATTGTTTAGTGCTGATGAGATATGTGCGAGTACACAAAATGTTGATGAATTGCGTGCTATGTATGCTCCTAAGTTTCTTAACAGTTTGAAATTTTCTGGACTTCCGAATCATGTAATACATCTCAAGGTTGGTGTACCTGTTATTTTGTTGCGTAACCGAAACATGCAACATGGCTTGTGTAATGGGACGCGGTTGGTTGTAAGTCAAATAAGTCGTCGTGTTCTTGAATGTACGATTATTACAGGCCCACATGTTGGAGAGAAATATTCTTTGGTAGAATTGATGTGACTCCAAGTAATTCGTCTTGGCCTTTCGAATTTATGCGACGACATTTTCCTATAAAAGTTTGTTTTGCTATGACTATTAACAAAAGTCAAGGCCAAACTTTTAATAATGTTTGTGTTTACTTAGCAAAGCTCGTGTTCTCCCATGGACAGTTATATGTTGCTGCATCTCGTGTAACATCTCGTGCTGGACTAAAGTTCTATGTGGATAATGAAGATAAAATGTCCTAACAATATGACTAAAAATGTTGTGTACAAGGAGGTTTTTTATAATTTGCCATTATCGCCAGCTGATAGTATTGTGTAATTGGTGTTGTCAAACTAGGTTGTTCAAAGGTAACATGTTTTCTTTGTTGAGTATTATTAGGCTTGTGTGTATATATATGGGTCTATATGTATAGTCTATGTTTATAGTGTTATGGATTATATGCCTGATTTTGTTTGCAGTCTTATATATAATTGCAGCTTATTACTTTATAAAATGAGTCGTGCAAGTATTTCGGGTTTACGTGCTTATTTTACCAACAACTGGCAAGTTGATGTGTTGGTCTCGCGTGCTTGGACATTGTTCAACCCTAAACCAAATCGTATCCTTTCGTTTGACATGATTCTATCAGATGCACAAGTAAGTATTTCTTTCTAATGCAACATTGTATAGTTTTTTATTTTACATTGATAATTATCTAATCATAAAATGTATATGTTTTGTCATGGTTCATCTATTCATGCAAAGATTCCATCTAACTTACTGAGGTTATTTCAGAATGCGTTTAAAGAGGGATGTGTATACAAGATTCGTAAGTTTGTTGTTCATAAGTATAGTATCATGTATCGTCCATTGCGGTGCGATATTTATATTCAGTTCTTGTATTCAACAAGTATTACTACTTGTCCGACGCATCCGTCTGTCTTCAGACGATATGCATTTGATTTTCTTCCATTCAATCTGTTAGCTGATCGTGTTGATGATGACAAATATCTTGCAGGTTTATGTACAATTTATTATGTTAGTTTTTTTTCTTCAAGTTTACTAATGTTATATATATATATATATATATATATATATATATATATATATATATATAGGGGAGGGTTATCTTGAGAACACCCATTTTTGTGAGAACACTAGGAACAATTTTCATCCATAGATCATCCTAAGTTAAGGGCTAAGATTAGAGGAGTTTAAATAAGGATGAAACTTAAATTAAACAATTAAAGGGGTATTATTGTCAAAAGACAAAAGACAAAAACCCAATAAAATCATTCACTCGATCCCTGTAACAAAAAACCCATCAATTTCAAAATCATGAAGAATCAATTCTGATTGAAACAGTGGAATCTGAAGAATCATAATCTTCTGATTAGGATGCGATTATCATGAAGAATCAACCTTCTGATTGAAATAGAGGAATCTGAAGAATCATAATCTTCTGATTAGGATGTGATTCAGGTAATCTTCTGATTACAACAGTGCAATTTAACTCTCTTGAAGAATTTGGAGTCAATCTCTGAATCGATTCACTTTTTGCTCATCTTATTCAGGTATTGATCTTTGTTGTGATTTGGATCTGATTGATGGTGTGAAGTATTATTATTAGGTTTTTAGTAGTTAAGAATGAAATTTTTAGGTTTGTTTGGACGTTGATGCAACTTTTAGTTATATATATTAATAATTGGTGGAGTTAGGGTTTCTGTGACTAAATTTGAGTCTAAATTTGTTAGGTTTGTTTGGACATTGATGTGAATTTTAGTTATGGGGGAATTAGGGTTTATATGACTCAATTTGAATATGAAATTGTATGGTTTGTTTGGATATTGATGTGATTTTTAGTTATGTATGCTAGGAGAATTGATGGAGTTCTGATCACGTTATCATATCTTCATTTATCAGTACCAATTAACTTTCCGAAACTTCCGCAACGTCTATAAGTACCGATTCACAGTTCATTGTTCTATTGTTAGTGTTTGATGCTAATGTTTGCTTAGGGTTTTTCATTTACATACACATGTTAATGAGTCTTTCTTAAAAAAATTGCATGTGACAATGAACAACTTATAAATGTGTAAAAAAGACACTTACACATGTGTAAAATAGATATTGTTGTGGAAATTGTGGTACTATGTTGTCATTATGCAACATAATGCAATAGTTAGCTATGTGTAATCTAATTTGGTAACTCTAATGTGGTAAAATTATTAGTGAAGAGCTTTTTCTAATCTTTTGTAGTTGGGAAAGGGTAACCGTACCATAAGAAGCAAAGTTGAGAAATGACTAGAATGATTAATGCCATGTAGGCGTAAACTGACAGGAATTGTGATTAATGGTAAAGTAGTTTATTTTCTTGTTGAACAAAGCTTCACAACAAAGGACTGGGGTTGATTCAAGTATAGAGATATATAGTGTCTTATGTTCATGGGTCAACTAAGCTTTTGAGAATACAAGTTGATGAACTGTTTTCAAGTATATGTTATTGCTGCTTTTTGTTTATTGCTAATAATGTGTGTGAGTTTAATGCAAATTGATGATGCGATTAACTTGGACACTGTGTCGATATCGCATTTCAGGGATTTCCGTATGTTTTTACACATGTGTAAATCATATATAAAAAGGCTTACACATGTGTAAAACATAATACTTTAAAAAATAAGCATAAATATGAAGGTTTACACATGTGTAAATCATAATAATTTAAAAATAAAATAAGCATAAATATGAAGATTTACACATGTGTAAATCAAAATTTGTTTTGAACGGCTTAATTATACACTAAAATCCACCTTCGGTGTGGCTCGAACACTTGACCTCAAGGGGAGCAAAACCTTAACTCCAATGACTTTGCCAAATGGAGCCAACCCCCATGTGTAAATCATTAATCTTCTAAAAAATAAGCATAAATACGAAGGTTTACACATGTGTAAATCATAATAGTTATGTTTCATTAACCGCCCAAGAAGGGATACTGAGACTTACATATGTGTAAAACAAATTTACACATGTGCAACTGAGAATTTACACATGTGTAAAACAGAAATTTTGTAAAACAAATATACACATGTTTAACTGAGAATTTACACATGTGTAAAACAAACACTTTATAAAATAAATTTACACATGCTTAACTAAGAATTTACACATGTGTACAATAGAAACTTAGACATGTGTAGAATAAATTTATACATGTGTAGCCAAGAATTTACACATGTGTAAGTCAGAATGTTTATTTGTTTATATTGGCATGTAAAACAAGTGACTTAAATATTGGTTTGGTGTATACTGGTCATATTCTTTGGTGTATGGTTGTTTGGATTTTGTGTAGGTTGAGGAATGAGGATGATGCTGCTTCTTGGTCGAGTTCAAGGTTTTTTGGGAAGCTCAAGATGGACTCTCGGATGTTATAATTTAGATGTTGTTTTAATATTTTGGTAGTGTATGATTGTTTTTTGTTTTTTTGGAAGGTTTAGGTTGTTCGAAACTTGATTGTATAGATTTAATTTTACGTTCGACTCGGGTCGAGTGTGGCCTTATGTCTAGAATATGTTGTCTTTTTCTTAATTTCTAGTTTAGCTTATGGTCGTGGCCTTGTTAGGTTCTAATTGTTTGACCATAGCTAATGGTTTTGGGTTGGTGTCTTTGGGTATATCCCCGGAAGCCCAATGCCAGTAGGTTGTAAATATATTTTGATATCAATAAAATTTGCCAACAGGTTGTAAATATATTTTGTTATCAATAAAATTTATAGGGGTTCCATCCCCCTATACACAAGATACACATGTGTGAATGAGTTGCAAATGTGTAAATTGGAAACAATTAATTGATAGGGAACAGTTTACACGTGTATGTGAGCTAAAAATGTGTAAAACATAAAAAATAAAGTGACCACGGAACAATTTACACGTGTAATATGTAATACATATTTCATAATAGTACATAATACATGACGTTTACATATATAAAACACACACTTAGACATGTGTAATCTGAAGATTTACACATATGTACAATCAACTCTTACACATACATAAATAATAATACACACATAATGAAACAGACTCGTTCCTATAATAATATTGGATTAGTGATGATAAAATATAGAAATGAAAACTCCACCAACAGAACAAACATAAAACATAAATAATAATTAAATTGAATTAATAAAGCATACAAATAGTCTGAGCTTTTGATTTCAAACGACTACCAAGATTCAAACCGACTTCTACATCGTTATAATAAGTTTATTGATTTGTGGTATCGTTAGGCTTCATCTTATTGCTAATGATGCTACTACTACCACAGTCGTCATACTTCATTTTCTTTTCCTTTTCCTTTTATTGTTAGTGATATATACAATGGGAACACCAATGACATCTCAAAGTCGGTCTCATTTTTTACTCTCTTAGTAGCCTTGCTGCAACATCATAAGCACGGGCTTCCTCTTATGCGGTATCAAACATCCCTAGCAATGCCTACACCACCCTATCATAAATAAAATATTATAAGAGAGTGAGTTGGGTAACAATTTTTGTATCTAGTAAATATGTTTAAAATGGGTTGATTAATGGGTCAAAACATATGACATTTATAGAAACAGTTACTGAAAGATTATTTAAATTCAATTAAAAGCTATGACAGCTTATTAGAAAGAAAATAAGGATAGAAAGGAACATGTAGTGATTGTGTACATAATAGTAGGGATGAGTTCGGTATCAACCGATACCGAAAATTCCAAAAAATGGGTACCGATACCGAAAATACCCGGTACGGTATGGTTCGATATCGGTACGGACCAGCATTTGAAGGTAAAGTCCGATATGTACATGTACCGAACACACAAAAATGTTGAATAGGTACCGAACATGCAAAATGTCGATACTAAATCGGTACCGAGAAATTCGGTACGGCTACTGTTTGCCCATCCCTACATAATAGCTAACATCTAATTGATGAAATAAAACAAAAAAATATGTTGAACATGAAAGCTAATTGATTTGGTTTGTGGACATTACCAGTTCCACATGTTCCACATGGCTAACAATACGCAAGCCTCACTGTAGGATTGTTACAGATGGTAGAAATTACTTACAACATATCATATAGCTTGAGGAAAACCATCAAGAAGAAATCCCCTAATTCACCTTTTGATTCCCCAGCTTTGAGTCATTTTGACTATAAATTGAATATAATTTCATTAGAAACTGACTTCACATGATTCAGTATTTCTGCAAACCGAATATCATCCAAACAACAATAAATGTTTATATAATTTTGTAATATTATAACCAGTATTTACAACACATTATAATCCTTCACAATCTAGACCTTCAATAAACGGTAAACAAACTCAACTATGTTTGCCACCATTCATCGAAAATAGCAATTACGAGATTCCAATTCTCAATCACACTGCATTAAAAATTAAGTGTACCTGATGATTCAGATGGGTATAACACCTAAATTCTATTTGGTAAGAAGTGCAATCTTCATCCAATTGTGAACCTCAATTAAAAATTAAGAATTAGGGTTACTTTCATGAGGTTAAGCATCATCAGATCGTTAATTCAACATAGAAAAAAATACAAATCATTATGTTCAAAGAATGAATCGTTGAAGATACCTGCAATTGGAATGGTTGAAGATCACATAATAAATTATTGAAGTTGATTTGGAATTGAATGAAGAACACAAACACCAATCGAAATCGAGTGTGAACGAATCCTAATCCAAGATCTTTAAGCGTGGAGCATGAATAACCCTAGTTTCTGATCTTTGGGCGTGGAGTGTGAATTAGAGAAGAATTGATGTTGCCTGATAATGGAAAGGGGGATTATATAATTACCAATTTAACCTTTTCATTAAAACACAAGGGATATAAATGAGTGGCTGAGATTTGTTCTTATGGTTCTCACAAAAAAATTTGTGTTCTCATTTAAACTCTCCCCTATATATATATGTGTGTGTGTGTGTGTGTGTGTGTGTAGATGTTATTGGCGTTCTTAGGGAATGGGGCTCTGTTCAGTATCAATTGGAATCTGTTTCATCTTGCAATCTTGGTGTACGAAACATTGTTATCTCTGACACCAAGTATGTTAGTGTTGTCTATATTAATTCTTTCGTCTATATTGTTTATTTTTACTCTCTCATTCTTAAATATATATAATTCAGTGATATGAAGGTGAATGTTTCATTATGGGGACACTTGGTGTATCAGTTTACCGATGATTATATTCGAAGAAATGCAAAAAATACAGTTGTTATTATTTTGACATCTTGCAAAGTTCGATCTTACAAGGGTATGGTGTTATATATAGGATATGTTGCATTGTTAATTGATTAATTATAACTTATGTTTAAATGTTTGTATTGAATTAGGTTCTACAAGTTTAATGACAACTGTGGCGACTCATATTTACTTGAATATTTCTATACCTGAAGTTGATGCCTACAGGATTATGTAATTATGTGATTTGGTATGTTTTATTAGATGCATTATTATTTTATGTTTCATATACGTTGTATTTTTTGTTTTCAGTGAGTCTGCTCAAATTACTATCAATGAAGATAATTGTCACACCCCAACCGATGGCGGAAACATCGGGGTGCGGCACTAAGCGTTCAGATTGCTCATGAGTTTCCAGAACACTATTGTTTCAATATAGATTAAATAGATTCAAACATTGTCTAAGCATCAAGTTTAACAAACATAGAATATCAGATACAAATATCCCGAATATTGTTCAAAAGATTATAATTTAGCTATGATGTGTTTCTAAGCAGCATCCTAGTGAGTTTCTTTGAATCCAACATGTATTAAAAAAGTGTCAATACAATAATGTACTGGCGAGTCTACAAGTTTGAGTATATAGCATAATAGTTTAAAAAGACTCATATCCATCATGTAAGCGATAAAATAGTTTCAGCCATGCTAGTGTTCGCAGTCCAAGTGATACCCCAAGTGTCCCGATGCTTTAACCACTTTCCCAAGAATCAAGGAAAGCAAATAGAATCCTCCTAACAATACCCCCGAGAATAATGGGGATGTGCATCTTCCTATAGTGCTACTATTGTTAAGGCGGAACTACACACAAGGATTAAACGTTCACATAGCATAAAGAATCAAGAATCAAGAATCTAAAAAGTATCAAGTTTCACATTTACTGAGGATAGAGTTAGATTCAAATAGTTTCAAGTTGCATCCCAAAAGTTAAAAAAAAAACGAAAAGGGATCGAGTATACTCACAGTGGGTGCTAAGTATCGGCACCTATAGATTGGATCAAAGGGAGCTCTGAACTAGCCTGATTATGGATTAATAGATAAGCGTCGGGCAAAATAACGAGAATCATGCAAAGTGTCAGATCAGTCTTCTGATCGGATGGCCATCCGGACGGATGGTCCTCCGGTCGGATGACTTTGTGAGTTGGGACGGATCGCCATTCGATCGGATGGTCATCCATCCGGATGACCATCCGATCGAATGGTCATTCGATCCTAAAGTGTGTTTCCAAAATGTTAACTTTTTGAAGAGTTCATTGTAGCAAGATACCAAGTCATTCGATCGGATGGTCATCCGATCGGATGACCGTTCGGTCGAATGATCCTTCAAGTGTAGGTTTCAAAGTTCAAAGTTTCTCATTTCAAAATAGTTAAAGTATTGAAGGTTGTAAGGCACATGCCATTCGATCGGATGGCCGTTGGATCAAACGGCAGTCCGATCGGATAGCCATTCGACTGACATGATGTTGTTCCTTTTTGGAACCTTGTAAAGTTTCTATGTTTCGAGTTTAACGGTGATGACATGGTATGTATTGAGACAACGGAAAAACACATCAAGGCTCAGCCTATCTGATAGGATGGGAATCACCCCGTCCGACCAAGTGTCTGTTCTTGACGGTGTTCATGTCTGAATCCGTGGTCCGGTCATCTTCTCCGGCGATAATCCACTTCCAAGCCGACTCCAGGTTAATCATCAAGTCTACAGCCCGTTTGGATTTGGATTCCACCATTTTAAGTAAAAAGTTTAAGAAAGTTGAAGATGAACATACAATTGACTTAAAAGCCTTGGTTTAGTAATGATTCAATGCAAAAACACATGAAATTCCTTAGATCTGAGCTAAAGCTTAACGAGAATGACATCACACAGCCGTTTTTACAAACCGCCATGATGACGTCATCTTCAAGAGCTCGGATCTTAGTGATTTCATGGTGAAAAGTGTGATTTCGAGGAAGAATCATGTAGAGAATAGTGCATAGATTGAAGTTGTACAAGATTTAGGTTGAAAACTTACAAGAATCGGACTAGAATCGAAGAAAAAAGCTCAAGAATGAGAGTGCGTGCGTCTGGATCAGAGGAGGCTGTCACATCAGTGAAGAATGATGTGACAGGTCCTATTTATAGTGTAAGAGAGGAGATAAGGCGGTGTGAGTGGACGGATCGGATGGCTGTTCGGTCGAATGGCCCTCCCATCGGATGGTCATCCGATCAGATGTCCATTCAGATAGTCGAATCCATCTGGCCACTTTTCCGTCTTTGGTTCGTTCTGCGAGTTAGATTTAAGCGTTGCGTTGCGTTTTATTGTGTAGTATTATTATATAACAAGATTATAGTATTAACACAAAAGTTTCCAAGTTTATATAAGTGTCAAGTCTCCAGTCTCTCGTTCAACCAAGTCTCAAGTTTCACGAGTTTCTAGAGTCAAGCACCAAGTATCAAGTATCAAGAATCAAGCCTCAAGAATCAAGTATCAAGAATCAAGTATCAAGAATCAAGTCTTAAGAATCAAGTATCATAGTATTAAGTATCAAGAATCAAGTTTCTAGAATTAAGCATCAAGAATCTAGTATTAAGGATCAAGTTTCATAGTATTAAGATTCCCAAAGTTTCAAGTATCACCCAAGTTTCAAGATTCAAGTATCAAAAGAGTCAATATTCATAAGTACCCAAAAGTGTCAAGAATCACATAGTATAAGGACTAAAACTAACAATAGCTAAAAATTTTGGGATGTAGGCGTTACAGTCTCCCCTCCTTTAGGAGATTTCGTCCCCTAAATCTAAGAGGAAGACTGCTCGAAGATCTGTGGATACTTGGTATTCATCTCACTTTCGAGTTCCCAAGTGAATTCAGCGCCACGCTTTACTTCCCATCGAACCTTGACGATGGAAATTTTGCTGCGCCTTAATCGCTTGACGCCTCGATCCTTGATTTAGACCGGTTTCTCCACGAAGTGTAAGGCCTAGTTTATTTGCAAGTCTTTGAGGGGAACCTGCAGTTCCTCGTCGGCTAGGCATTTACGTAGGTTAGATACGTGGAACACTGGATGTACGTTGTTTAGCTCTTGTGGTAGGTCGAGTCTGTACGCCACCTTGCCAATCATTTCGAGTATCATGAAAGGACCCACATAGCGAGGATCGAGCTTTCCCTTCTTGCCAAAATGAACTACTCCCTTCCAGGGAGATACCTTGAGAAGAACCCGATCACCAACATCAAATTCCAGAGGCTTGCGCCTTTTATCAGCATAGCTCTTTTGTCTGCTCCTAGCCTTGATCAAGTTATCACGGATCTGAAGAATCTTATCCGTTGTCTCTTGAATGATTTCAGGGCTAGTAAGTTGCTTATCACCAACCTCATGCCAGCTGAGAGGAGATCGGCACTTGCGACCATACAAAGCTTCGAAAGGAGCCATCTGAATACTGGAATGATAGCTGTTGTTGTACGAGAACTCAATCAATGGGAAATGTACATCCCAGTTACCACCAAAGTCGATGACACAGGAATGGAGCATATCCTCTAGGGTTTGAATAGTACGCTTGGTCTGTCCATCCGTCTGAGGATGAAAGGCCGTGCTAAGATTCAAGTGAGAACCCATAGCGGATTGAAAAGTTTGCCAAAGACGTGAAGTAAAACGACCATCACGGTCAGAGATTATGTCAAGAGGTATGCCATGACGGCATATAATCTCATCGGTATAGATTCGAGCAAGTTTCTCCACTTTATAATCTTTGAAGATAGGAAGAAAGTGGGCTGATTTGGTCAAACGGTCAATGATTACCCAAATACTATCATGGCCAACGGGTGTACGGGGTAGCTTGGTAATAAAGTCCATAGCGATGCTATCCCATTTCCAAACAGGGATCTCGGGTTGTTCTAAGAGTCCTGAAGGACGTTGATGTTCAGCCTTAACCTTCGTGCAAGTAAGGCATTCCGAGACGTAAGCAGCAATGTCCTTCTTCATACCAGGCCACAAGTAAGTCATACGCAAATCATGGTACATCTTATCAGCACCTGGATGAATAGAGTAACGGGACTTGTGAGCCTCATTCATAATGAGCTCACGGAGGTTATCGCGATCTGGAACCCAGATGCGATTGAGATAGTATTGAAGTCCATCAGACTTAGTTTCGAGTTGATCCACAGTAGCACCACGTATTTCAATAAATAGACTACCTTCATTAGCTGCCGAATACTGAGCTTCATGGATACAAGTATGAAGATCACTAGATACATGATAACAACGTATAGTATTAACATGAGTCTTACGACTAAGAGCGTCAGCCACGACATTCGCCTTTCCAGGATGATAGCGAATTTCGCAGTCGTAGTCGTTAAGCAATTCCACCCAACGTCTCTGTCGCATGTTCAGTTCCTTTTGGTTAAAGATGTGTTGAAGGCTCTTATGGTCAGTGAAAACCACACACTTAGTACCATACAGGTAGTGTCGCCAAATCTTTAACGCAAACACGACTGCACCAAGCTCCAGATCGTGAGTAGTATAGTTTTTCTCATGTATTTTGAGTTGACGAGAGGCATAAGCAATAACCTTGTCCCGCTGCATGAGCAGACATCCCAAGCCACGGTTCGAGGCATCACAATATACCACGAAGTCGTCATTCCCATCAGGGAGAGTAAGCACGGGAGCGTTACACAAATGGGTCTTAAGATTCTGAAAAGATTCATCTTGCTCGGGACCCCAAGTAAAAGGTTTCTCTTTTTGAGTCAAAGAAGTAAGAGGAACGACGATCTTAGAAAAGTCCGAGATAAATCGGCGGTAATAGCCCGCAAATCCTAGGAAGGAACGAATCTCAGATGCAGATTTAGGCGTACTCCAATTCTTCACAGCTTCGATTTTGGAAGGGTCAACATGAATACCTTGCTTACTAACGACATGCCCTAGAAATTGTACTTCATCAATCCAGAACTCACACTTAGAGAATTTAGCATATAAGCGTTCACCACGTAGTAACTCCAACATCAAGTGTAAATGACGAGCATGATCAGCTCTACTTTTAGAATAAATGAGAATATCATTGATGAAGACTATCACAAAAAGATCCAAATAAGGTTTACACACACGATTCATAAGATCCATGAACACAGCGGGTGCGTTGGTCAAGCCAAACGGCATGACCACGAACTCATAGTGTCCATAACGAGTACGAAATGAAGTTTTGGGTACATCATCTTCAAGAACACGGAGCTGATGATAACCAGATCGATGATCAATCTTAGAGAAACAGGACACGCCTTGTAGTTGGTCAAATAGATCGTCGATACGAGGGAGAGGATAACGATTCTTAACGGTAAGCTTATTAAGTTCACGGTAGTCGATACACATACGAAACGAACCATCTTTCTTCTTGACGAATAGCACGTGAGCATCCCACAGAGAGGTACTTGGACGAATGAATCCCTTGTCGAGTAGTTCTTGCAGTTGACTAGATAGCTCTTACATCTCGGAAGGTGCAAGTCGATAAGGAGCCTTGGCGACAGGAGTCGCACCAGGTATGAGGTCAATACGAAAGTCGACGGATCTAGGAGGAGGAAGACCAGGAAGATCTTCAGGAAAGACGTCCGGGAAATCACACACTACTGGAACATCGCTTATGTTCTTTCCCTTGCCCTTTTGTTCCACCACGTGGGCCAAGAAGGCAAAGTTCTGTTTACGTAAGCATCTGTTCGCTTGAGTGCATGACATTAACTTCAGTCCTCTAGAAGGTCGGTCCCCATAGACGTGTAAAATATCACCGGACGGAAGAGGGAGATGAACAAACTTCTCGTGACAAGCAATCTCGGCATGATTCTTACGCAACCAATTTGCCGATTATGACATCAAAACTACCCAATTGCATGGGTATTAGATCAATAGTAAATACGTGGTCGTTAAGAGTCAAGGAACAACCACTGAGTATAGAATCAACTAGAATCGATTTACCATCGGCAATCTCTACCGAAAACGACTTAGGTAACTTAGAGCGTGCATAATTTAACAAAGATTCAAATTATACGGACACAAAGCTTCTATCGGCACCAGTATCAAATAGTATCGAAACGTAAAGGTTATTGAAAAGAAACATACCATGAACGACGTCATTATCGTTACAAGCCTGGTTAGCATTAAGGTTGAACGTTCGTCCACGAGCGGCTGGCTGTAGCTCCTGGTTTAGCTGAGGACACTGATTACGAAGATGAGTAGTATCTCCAGACTTGTAGCATGCACGAACAACATTGACTGGCCTTGGGTTCTGCTGAGGAGTTGGGAGAGCTGGTAGAGCTGCCTGGACTGGGGCTTGCTGAGCTAGCTGGGCCCAGTTAACTTGACGGCAATAAGGAGTCGTGTGACCATAGCGATTGCAGTTGGTACACAAACGACATGCAGAAGTAGCAGAATGATGAAAGTTGCAAGTCGCACACTTGAGATGAGGCCCAGTGTACTGCTTTTTGATTTCAGGAGCAGCAGGGTTTGGAATAGCAAGAGCAGGCTTAGCAGCAGGGTTCGCAGCAGGAACAATTGCATTGCACCCTGAACCTTGAGACTTTCTCCTCTTGTTCTTGCTGCCGCTTGGCTGCTGAGTAACCTGATGTGCTGACTTAGAGGGAGCAGGAGTAGCAAACTGTTTGTCACGAATGTGGTTGTTGTTGAAACTAGCTGCAAGACGGTAGACTTCCTCAATAGTATCGAGCTGAGCTGCTTCAATAGAATCACGCATAGCAGGAGGTAGACCATTGATGTACTTGGTTATCATGCGCTTAGGAGAAGAAACCAAGTGAGGAACGATCAAGCTAAGCTACTTGAAACGGGTAGTATAAGCCAGATTGTAATCACCAATCTGCTTGAGATGCCAAAACTCTTCCTCAAGCTTCAGTTGTTCATGGGGAGGGCTGAATTCAAGCATCATTAATTCTTGAAAAAGACTTGTGCAAACGGAATCAGAGACAAATAATTACTCGGGTCAAAAACTTATTTATACTTGTTAAAATCAAAGCTTGTGTTAGCCGCGATTGCAAATATGCTTGTCCCTTTAAACCCAAATCCGGTTCTAAGCCCCTTATCATGCGAATTTAGTTTAAGTGCGGTCAATCTACCTAGGGTGTCACGCTAGAAGCTACGGTCCACCTAATCTCACTTCAAGCTTATAGAACAAAAGGAACAATCACTAGACCCATTCCTAACCGTCTTATATCAAAACCAAGAGAATTTAAAATCAAACTTTTTTTATTTTCTTTTTCATTTTTTTCTTTCTTTTCATTTTTTTTCTTTTTAACGAGCGTAGACGTTGCTTTCCCTAACCCAGAGGCATTCCGGCTGTAAAGTCACTATCCCCAACTCGGATTACTTAGGCTTCGGTACTTTTTTTATTTGCAAGTTCGATTTCACACATCTTAGAGGTATTCCGGTTGTAGAGTCGCTATCCCCAACCAAGATTACATCGGCCTGCACTACTTTCATTCAGTTTCTAGCTCATTTTTTTTCTATTTTTCCCTTTTTTTTCTTTTTCTTTTCTTGATTACAAATTCTAGCGGTTTTAACTTATAACGGTGTCCCTTATACTCTTATTGGCGGTTTCAATTTCCCATATTTCCCAGATGAAAACCCACTAGTAGACCGACAATTAAGGTAATATTAACTCAAAGGGACCTAAAACCAAACCGGGCCTATTCACATATCCCAAACTAGACACAAGTTCGATTTATTTAATCTCATATTATCATTATTTGAACCCGAACAAAAACCCATCTTTTCTATCATTTTCCGTATTAATTTTGCAAACTTCTTTATTCAAAAGACATTTTCTGATATTTTCAATTTTTTTTTAAATTTTAAATTTTTTTTTATTTTATAAATTTTTATGACTCAAGACTCACTAACTAAGACCTAAACGACAGTTTCCCATCCCCACACTTAAACTCTACATTGCCCTCAATGTAAGATGGAAATCGACTCAAAAAACTAAAAATAAATAAGAAATAAAAAACAAAGGGCAAAATTGGAAAGGACTTAGCTGGTTAATAACGCGTATGCTCCAAATCTCTCGTCCAAACCAGCTCGATCGTATAGCATTTTGTTCGCGATCGGCTCTGACACTGACTAGTACACTTGGTAAATTCCTTGAAATTTGATAAACAGCTCCGAAATCACCCGAATGGAGATTGCGTACGGGTGGTACATATTCAAACCTGCATACAAAAACAAGCAAAAACCAAAGCAGTACTGACTCGAAATAAAAGACTGACTCAAAACTACTAACTTAAACTCATAGTACAAAATAAACGACTCAATATACAAACTCTACAAATTACCAAAAATCCACCGAATAAATAAATTGAACAAACTCTACAAAACCTCCCCACACTTAAATTTTATCAGGAGGTTTTTCTTTGATCTGAACCCTGTCTAACCCGTTTAATTCCACCCGGTCCTCGAAAATAGTTAAAAACTGAACGGTGGAATTATAAAATATTTTAAAATTTTTAAACGGGTCAGACCACCAAAATTTGAACTTACCTGGAAGGAACCAAATGTGCGGCATGTAGCGAGATGACTGATCATGTTTGAAATTCAAAGGCTCTTCCTTCTTCTTCTTGTATAACCCTTCGGTCCTCTTCCGTTTTTGATCTTTTCTTTTCTCTTTCCTCGCCTTCTCCCGTGGCTTTTCTGATTTTTCAGTTTCACCTATCACTAATACCATGGGCCATCTGTGGTGTTCTTCTTCTTCCACCACTTTCAAAGGATGATCCCCACACTTAGTCTCTTCGTAAGGGGTAGGTTCGATCATCTCTGTTGGTTCACCTAATTCTGACTCTAAAAACTCATCCTCCCCAGACGACTTAATTTCAATCTCTTCACTTTCTTCCTCTGCACCAAACATTAACCCTATTGAGTCTCCTAACTCTACTTCCTCTTCAGTCACTTCTTTCTTCAATAATGACCTTTGATAAGCAGCCCACTCTTCTTCATCTATTTCATCATCAGAGTCACTCCAGTAATTAATAATTGGAACCCGTGGAACCGGAGGTGGGACTTTAGCGTCCATTTTCATCTCATGTTACTGAAGTGATCTCTTCATCTGACCAATCCTCATATGACAACTTTTTCCCTTCCGCATCATACGTATAGCCAGTCTTTGGCTCTTCTGATTGGGCTTTTTGCTCTTGTCCCTCTTCTCTCAATATTCTATAAATATCTTCTACTGTACGTTGAAGATCCGATATAACAAACTCTTGATATAATATAGCAGACTGTTGATTTCTCATAATATTATCGTACTCTGCTAGGGTTTTCTGGGTATCGGCTTTTTGGGCAACTAATTGAACAACCAACTCCTCTATCCTGCCCCAAGCAGCATCATCACCCCCATCAGAGTTGCTACCAGAATATTGATCATAATACTGACCCTCGTTATACCGTGGCTGCTGATACGGATCATCGTAATATGGCTGATTATCATAATAATGCAAAGAATACCCTTGTGAAAAATATGGTTGCGGCTGCACAAAAGGGTTAGCATAACATTGTGCAAAGGACCCCTCATATTGTGGGCAATTAACAGTAAAATGAGGTCCTCCACAAATTTCACACATATTTACAAAACTCAAGAAAAATAAAAGACACGGACAATTAGACTCCTATGACTCAATATACAAAAGCAAGAAGCACGTATGATGTCAATTAAGTCTAATCAAAGCTAATAAACGCGATCGCCAAGAGTCCCCGGCAACGGCGCCAAAAACTTGATGTGCTAAAAGTGGTCAAATAAATATTAACTAAATTAACCCTAAATTAGACACCTAAATTTTAAATTTATAAAACTAAGACTCTCTAATCTAGACCACACAACCGGCAAGTGTACCGGTCAATGCAGTATAGCCTAAGTAAGTCCGAGTATCGAACCCACGAGACTCTCTAATTACGTTTACGACTCTATCTAGACTTAGACTGACACGGACTCTAATTGTTTTTTATAATTGAGGGGGGTTTACTAAAAATCCTAAATTTGCAATTAAATATTTAAACTAAATTAGCTAAATTAACTAAACACGAATTTGGACGAAGACTTAAATCAGTGGCGAATGAAGACTACCTAGGCTAGACTCATGTTTAACTAGGAATGGATTTCTATTCGAAACTAACGTGGTATGAAACCGGGATCTTTTATTGCTAAACCCTAAGAAATCCCTACTAAGACCTCCCGACCCTTCTTAGGAAGAAACTTGTGAGACTCTACAAGGCTGTTACGACTACCGGTTGTTAGATTTCCTTACAGTCCTCTAACTTCTTGAAAAGTACCCTAATATGACAATCTACCTTACAGCGCGAAAGTCTAAGGCAACTATGGATTTTAATTTGGTTTAATAGACACGAGATTGATTAGGGAACTAAGACCGATTTCTTACAAAACCTAATCCTAGCTATATATCAAACAGAGACCTATTAATAACCTCGAGCCTTACAGCGACAAGATTAGTAGAACACTTGATTTTATAAGATTACCGAATATTACTTCTAAGGTTAGTTACGTAATTTCACCTTAAAGAGTTAAAGATTTATTATGTGATGTAGACACTCACTTAAATGTAGAACTCTAGCATGACTCTATTATGTGTAAAGACCGTCACCAAGAATCATACGAAGTAATAATTAATATTCAAACAATATCAAGCACGCATACACACCAAATTAAAGGTTCCAAAGTTCTTTACTTTTCAAGAAAACCCATAACCAACGTTATTAACGAATAAAAATCCAAACTTCGTCAAACAATTGTCATTAGCCTAGGTAGTTAAAGAAAATTAGCCAAGAACCATAGTCAAGAACAAGAAACAAGTCTGAACCGAGTAGCAAAACATATTCATAGGTTTAAATAATGTAAAGAATTTAAAACAAACTAACACGTTTGTGAACCCGACTTGAATCCTGATCCACAGCTTGAACTAATTCTTTTTCTTCTTTTTCTTTTCGATCCCTGATGTCTTCTTCGTTCGTCTCCTGATGATCGCCGGATGTTCTAATGTTGCGTGTGTCTTCTGTTGATCGCCCAAGATTGTCAATTTATATTGGCCTCTAATATTATGATAGGCATCCTCCATTTTTTTACTCTTTGCGATGAGTTAGCCCACAAAACAAACACAGCCCATATCTCACGTAACATGTTCAGCCCAAAAAGTCAACAATTCCTAATTCAACGAGAATTATAAGATCTGCGTATTTTTTTCTTTCGTTTTGTCTTGTAGTGGTGGAATTAACACCACTTTCATACTTTGTCAACTATAGTCCTTACTTTTTTTCTAACTCTCACAATGAATTTCCAACTTTCAGCTTATTGCAATAATAGTCCCCCTTTATAAAATAGAGATAGTTGCCTCAACCCACTCACAGAAAATAGCTGCAATTTTACTTCGGTCCCTGGCACCCCACTCTGCTCAACTAGCTGGTTATTTAATTATTACTCTTTTTTGCTTCATTTACACCAGCACCTAGCAAAACACAAAATAATATAATATAAAACTAGTGGAGGGTTCAAATGAGAAGAAATTATTTGTAAGAAGAAAAAAGAAGAAATTTCAACCAATAGGAATGCTTCATTAGACTTCATTTAATATTTGTACTTAATGTAACTATAAGGGTATATTAGTAAACTTACATACATCATTAATTGGTAGTTTCATCTTTAATAACTAACTATATTAAATTTGTAACTTATTTTTAAGATATATATTTTTTCACAAAAAATAAAAATAAAAATTCATTTATAGTGTAGGATAAATACGAGGCGTGTAGGATAAATTACGAGTTGTGTAGGATAAATTTTAATATGTGTAGGATAAATTTCGAAATGTGTAGGATAACTTTTGATGTGTGTAGGCAAAAATATTTAGTGTGGAGGATTATAGTCTTAATGACTAATTAATTAGTCAAACATAATAATAAATGAGATGAGAAAAAAACTATTTAATGTTTTACAATTTTACCCTTTTTATTCTTTTCTTCTCAATAAAATTTTCTTCTTAAATGAACCTTCCCCTATAAAACTAATAACTAAATAAAACAAATAAAAACTATACAATAATTATACAATTTACAAGAGACAAATATGTTTATTTTACCCCACATCATAGACCATTGATGTACTTGGTTATCATGCACTTAGGAGAAGAAACCAAGTGAGGAACGATCAAGCTAAGCTGCTTGAAACAGGTGGTATAAGCCAGATTGTCATCACCAATCTGCTTGAGATGCCAAAACTCTTCCTCAAGCTTCAGTTGTTCATGGGGAGGGCAGAATTCAAGCATCATTAATTCTCGCACCTCGGACCATGGAAGAGCATAGGCTTCTTCGTTAGAGCGTATCTTTCTCGCATTCGACCACAACTCCAGAGCTCTGCCTTGGAACATTCCCGTTGCACTCCTAGTCTTCAAGTGTTCTGGGCACTCACTGTTAATGAAGGTAACCTCGATGCTGTCAAACCATTCGAGCATAGCGGTCACCCCATCACTGCCCATGAAAGGCTTAAGGTTGCAAGAGATGAAATGTTTGTAGCTGAACTTTGTAGGATTTAGCTTCTCGCCCTTAGATTCCACAGAGGATAGATGAGTGTTTGATCCTTGGATCTCAGAGACGATCCTTTGCACGACACGAGCGATCTGGTCGGCCATGAAGGACATCATCTTTTTCTGAGACTTTTCCCTGGATCTCTTGAGAGTGTCGGATAGCTTACGGGAAGACATCTAAAGATCCAACAAGAGGATCATATAAGTCTAGATCACAAAATCTCACGGTATATAGATTCACACACGATAGATTTAAGACTCAAGATTCAACAAATTTCACGTAGTTTAAAGATTCAAGTTTCCAACAAGTTTCACATAGATTCCAAAAAATTCAACATCCGCAAATCCACGACCTTCGCATGGCACGTTGTACGAAGGTTCGGTGACATGTCAAAAACGCTTATATATAAGAAGTACCAGCGGCGTATCCACCACGTTTCGGGCATCACTTCCGCCTCGTATTTGGTGTAATGTTACGTGTCACATTTGCCAATCATAACAACACACTCATCATCATCATTACATATACGTAGATTATCCAAATAGTCTCGCATAGATTAGCATTAAACATCCTCACCACAGTCCATAACACAACGAATTCCCACATGGCACGTGCTACGAAAGTTTGGCAACATGACGGAAGCACTTATATATAGGAAGTACCAGCGGCGTATCCACCATGCTTCAATCATGCCACGTCCGTCTTGTCATCGGTGTCATGCTTCGCCAACCATAACATTAAATTCCATCACTCTCATAAGACTTTCACATAGATTAACCAAATAGTTTCAACAACTTCACCACGAGCCTGCAAACCTACGAACTTCACTTAGCGCGTGGTACGAAGTTTCGGTAACATGCCAGAAGCACTTATATTAGGAAGTACCAGCGGCGTATCCACCATGCTTCGAACATGCCACGTCCGCCTCGTCTTCGGCGCTAGGCTACGTTTCGTATTTTGTCACTCAAAACAACACATACGCACTAGAGTACACATAGATCACACATAGATTGCACTTAGATTACACAAGTAGTTCCTCATAGCTTAGAGTTCAACATTCTCATCACCGGTCTGCAAAACACTAAGTTTCGCATGGCACGTGGTACGAAAGTTGGTAACATGTCAGAAACACTTATATATAGGAAGTACCAGCGGCGTATCCACCATGTTTCGTCCATGTTACTTCTGTCTCGTCTTTCTGTGCCATGTTACGTTTAGCGTTTTGTTACCGCAATAACACATAGATTCATCAGATAGCATCACATAGTATCATAGTCGATCAAGATTCCCTCATAGATTAACATGATGAATAAAGCTTCATAAATTTAGTTTGCTCCTAAGAGATTATGATTAGCGTTTTAGATCGCGGACATACGTGTGATTTGTATAAAAAGTTTCAAAATAAACGAAGAATCAAGTTTAAGACCACACATAAAAAATCGAGATAATCATAAAAGATAGGCTCATAAAATATAGGATTGTTCCGGGTAGAGGAACGGTGACTAACCAAAGTGATTCGAACCCCTTTCGAATTTTGGCAATGTGTCTTAACTTACTTAGACAAATACGTCATCGATGTTAGGCCTACGATATTCTTCCTTTAGGTCATTTCACATTCCAATTTGATTGGGAATTTTGAGACTTTGGCGAGACATAAAATCGAGGAGTAGGACTAGTCATCAAGGTATGTGTTTCACCTCTATCTTGACAACATCGTACCCTAATAGCAACGGTATTTATCAAAAGATAAGACCTACTAGAATATAATATGGAAATTTTCCCCATCAAGGTTCGGATGTCACTCCTGACTTGAGGGAAAATTTTGTGCAAAATACAGACACTGGTTAGCAGTGCTTTCAAAGCATCCAAATGTATATTGTGTCAGCCTTAGGAAAGGCATGTAAGTTTAAAAGGAAAATGTGCTGCTAGGAAGCAGATACGGTAGAATACATAAGTCTTAAACAACAGATAAGAGTCATGATTCCTAGAACTATAGACTAGGCAAAGTATTCCTACTTTTCCTAATTCCCTATAGTTATGGCTCTGATACCAATCTGTCACACCCCAACCGATGGCGGAAACATCAGGGTGCGGCACTAAGCGTTCAGATTGCTCATGAGTTTCCATAACACTATTGTTTCAATATAGATTAAATAGATTCAATCATTGTCTAAGCATCTAGTTTCACAAACATAGAATATCAGATACAAATATCCCGAATATTGTTCAAAAGATTCTAATTTAGCTATGATATGTTTCTAAGCAGCACCCTAGCGAGTTTCTTTGAATCCAGCATCCTATCAGCCTGCAACATGTGTTAAAATAGAGTCAATACAATAATGTACTGGCGAGTATACAAGTTTGAGTATATAGCATAATAGTTTAAAAAGACTCGTATCCATCATGTAAACGATAAAATAGTTTAAGCCATGCTAGTGTTCGCGGTCCAAGTGATAGCCCAAGTGTCTCGATGCTTTAACCACTTTCCCAAGAATCAAGGAAAGCAAATAGAATCCTCCTAACAATACCCTCGAGAATAATGGGGAGGTGCATCTTCCTATAGCGCTACTATTGTTAAGGCGGAACTACACACAAGGATTAAACGTTCACATAGCATAAAGAATGAAGAATCAAGAATCCAAAAAGTATCAAGTTTCACATTTACTGAGGATAGAGTTAGATTCAAATAGTTTCAAGTTTCAAGTTTCATAGAATACATGTTGCATCCCAAAAGTTAAAAAAACGAAAAGGGATCGAGTATACTCACAGTGGGTGCTAAGTATTGGCACCTATAGATTGGATCAAAGGGAGCTCTGAAGTAGCCTGATTATGGATTAATAGATAAGCATCGAGCAAAATAACGAGAATCGTGCAAAGTGTCGAATCAGTCTTCTGATCGGATGGCCATCCGGACGAATGGTCATCCGGTCGGATGACTTTGTGAGTTGGGACGGATCGCCATCCGATCGGATGGTCATCCGGACGGATGGCCATTCGATTGAATGGTCATTCAATCCTAAAGTGTGTTTCTAAAATGTTAACTTTTTGAAGAGTTCATTGTAGCAAGATACCTAGTCATTCGATCGGATGGTCATCCGATCGTATGACCGTTCGGTCGAATGACCCTTCAAGTGTAAGTTTCAAAGTTCAAAGTTTTTGATTTCAAAATAGTTAAAGTATTGAAGGTTGTAAGGCACATGTCGTTCGATCGGATGGTCGTTCGATCGGACGGCACTCCGATATGATAGCCATTCGAATGACATGATGTTGTTCATTTTTGCAACCTTGTAAAGTTTCTAAGTTTCGAGTTTAACGGTGATGACATGGTACGTATTGAGACAACGGAAAAACACATCAAGGCTCAGCCTGTCTGATCGGATGGGAATCACCTCGTCCGACTAGGTGTCTGTTCTTAATGATGTTCATGTCTGAATCCATGGTCCGGTCATCTTCTCCGGTGATAATCCACTTCCAAACCGACTCCAGGCTAATCATCAAGTCTACAGCCCGTTTGGATTCGGATTCAACCGTTTTAAGTAAAAACTTTAAGAAAGTTGAAGATGAACATGAAATTGACTGGAAAGCCTTGGTTTAGTAATGATTCGGTGCAAAAACACATGAAATTCCTTAGATCTGAGCTAAAGCTTGACGGGAATGACATCACACAGCCGTTTGTACAAACCGCCATGATGACTTCATCCTCAAGAGCTCGGATCTTAGTTATTTCATGGTGAAAAGTGTTATTTCGAGGAAGAATCTTGTAGAGAATGGTGCATAGATTGAAGTTGTACAAGATTTAGGTTGAAAACTTACAAGAATCGGCCTAGAATCGAAGAAAAGTGCTCAAGAATGAAAGTGCGTGCATCTGGATCGGAGGAGGCTGTCATATCAGTGAAGAATGATGTGACAGGTCCTATTTATAGTGTAAGAGAGGAGATAAGGCGGTGTGAGTGGAAGGATCGGATGGTTGTTCGGTCGAATGGCCCTCCGATGTCCATTCGGACAGTCCAATCCATCTGGCCACTTTTCCGTCTTTGGTTCGTTCTACGATTTAGATTTTAGCGTTGCGTTGCGTTTTATTGTGTAGTATTATTACATAAAAAGATTATAGTATTAACACAAAAGTTTCCAAGTTTCCAAGTTTATATAAGTGCCAAGTCTCCAGTCTCTCGTTCAACCAAGTCTCAAGTTTCACGAGTTTCTAGAGTCAAGCACCAAGTATCAAGAATCAAGCCTCAAGAATCAAGTATCAAGAATCAAGTCTCAAGAATCAAGTATCATAGTATTAAGTATCAAGAATCAAGTTTCTAGAATTAAGCATCAAGAATCTAGTATTAAGGATCAAGTTTCATAGTATTAAGATTCCCAAAGTTTCAAGTATCACCCAAGTTTCAAGATTCAAGTATCAAAAGAGTCAAGATTCATAAGTACCCAAAAGTGTCAAGAATCACATAGTATAAGGACTAAAACTGACAATAGCTAAAAGTTTAGGGACCCAGGCGTTACAACAATGCAGCCAGCTTTCAAATTACGAGTATTGCTAACATATACAGCCTTCTTACAGCAGGAGATGTGCCTGAGGTATTGTATTGCTAATACACACAAATAAATTATTTTTTGTTAGTTTTTGACTTTTAATCATTAGTTTTTGACTTTTAATCATGTATAGGGAACAATTTTCAACATTGATGCAAACATAAGTGGTGTGAAAATGCATAGTGATTGAAAATATGTTAAGTGTAACAAATGTCGTAAGAAGGCGTCAATGGTTGACCTAGTGGCGGAACTAGCCCAAAAAGTTAGGGGTATCCTATTTTTTTTTTAGGATCAGGGGTATCCTTTAAATAAAAGAAACGAAGTTGAGGGGTATTTTTACACTAAGAAAATGGAGTTAAGGGGTATTTTTACACTACGGAGACGGGGTTGAGGGGTAGCCCGTGCTACCCCTATTAACACTATAAATCCGTCACAGGGTTGACCCTTACTATTTTTTTTGGAACTGTGAAGAAGATGTTGTCAATCCACATCATATGTAAGTTTTTTTAATATTTTATTTGTTTTTTTTTTTCGTTTTATTAATCGTTTCCATTTTGCAGATACAAATTGGAACTTTGTGTTACTAATGGTACCAATGATGAGATGATATGTGTTCTTTTTAATGAAGCTGCGGTATCTCTACTTAAAATAACTGCTGATGAGTTAGTTAACAAGACTTTGTCAGAGGTTTATTTTACATTTCCTTTTACAATTATTAGTTGATGAATGTTTTTGCATGTTTAGTATATATTAGTTTGTTCAGTTGTGTTGATAGCTTATTATGTTTTTTGTAGGGTGTTGATGATCCAAATTGGATAGAATCGTATTTGAATGAAAATTTATGTTCTCGAAGGGTTATTTTTGTTATTAAGATCGATGCCTATAATTTAGCGCCTAAATTTTCCAGCCGTTTTACTGTTTCTAAATACCTCGGAGATGATATCAATGTGCTTATACAGCCTAGGTCTATATCTACAACTGTTGACATTGCCAATCCTCCATCAGCTGGTGTTTTTCAAATTGATGAAGAAACCGAAATGTGTGCAAAGATCAAAGATGTTGAATGGGAGATGGCTAATGAAGTGTTTAGCTCATTAGTTGATAATTCTGTTACACCGTCAACGCAGTCATCGGTAACTCTTTATGTATTTTGTTTTTTATTTTCAATATGTATTTGTGGTTTGGTTTTTTGTGAGTTTCAAACTTTTAATTGTATTCATGACTATATTAACTTTGTAATATAGGTTACTGTTACTGTTATTTTAGTATTACTTAATATGGTTAATTAGAGTTAATTTAATTATTGGTATGTTTGCTTAGGTTATTGTTGGTAATGGGTCAGATGTTATCCTTACCCGAAGTGTTGTAGAGGTAAATGATTTGTTTTATTTGGATTTAAGTGACTCTACCTTAGTAAGTTGGTTTGTTTGATAATAGTAACATGTTGGTTTGTTTCATTTAGGGTGTTGTTGGTGATGAGCAAGAGGGTGTGTCTATGCAAACGAAAGCTCATGTAAATGACAACTTTTTGATCCAGTTGTAGTAAATTTTTAAGTTTTCAATTTGCTTTATGGGTTTGCATGTTTCATCTAGGTTATTGTTAACAATGATCCACAGAGCGAGTATAGTGAATGTAATGTGTTGGTTGGCTATGGTGACAATAGTAAAAACTCGAAACTAAAGGTACGGTATATGGTTTAGTATAATTTAGTTTTATGGATGTTGTTACTTGTAATTTGATTAATGGTTCGTATGTTACACTTAGATTATTGGAGATAACAAGACAGCTGGCAACCATTTGCAATCTGAAGTAGAGGTAAAGTGTATTTTTCTTTAAATTTTATAGTATTAGTTAGCTGGAAATTGATTTTGATGTCATATATAGGTTATTATTGATACGGAGGCAAATGATTGCCTTACTAAAGCGAGTTCAGGTAAATGATTGTTTAATTTGGATGTGTATTATTATGTACTTTGAATGTAATATTGGTTGTTTTGTTATGGCAGGATATTGGTAATGATAAGAAGCATGATGACAGTTTTGGTCAATCTGCGATGGAGGTGAATAAATTTTTTTATTTTTATGTTATTATGTTGGTTATTTTTTGTAGTGTAATATGTTGGTTTGTTGCATTTAGGGTATTGTTGGTACTGAGCAATATGAGGGCTCTGCCAGACAAATCAATAAAGAGGTAACTGGTTTTTTGTATATCATTTTAATAATTTAGAAATTATAGAAGTGTTTCATGTTGTCTATGTTTCATGTAGGGTGCTGTTCAATATGATCAAATGACTGATTCTAACAAAAGTCATATAGAAGTGCAAGATGCTCACAACAATATGTCTAATTCAACGGCTGGTGGTTGTATGGTTGTTAAACAAATTGGAGGGAACTACAAGAAGAGACTTAGGAATAATTCGGAGAAGGTGAAACGCGTTAAGAAGTAGTTCGTTTCCATCGTTGTCTGTTCACATTCCATAAACGGTTTATGTTTATGTGTTTTTATTTTAATGCAGTTAGTATGTTTGTGTGTTCAAGTAATTTGTTAACTTTATGCTTGTACCTCGTATTGTCGTTTTTGTGGATTGCGAAATCTTTTGTTTTCTTTGTTTTTTTTTTGGTATTTACTTTTAAAGCTTTTGACTGGTGTATTTTGTGTGACTATTATTTGTATTAGGCTGTTATTAATGTTCATAGATGTCAATTGTGTGT
Source organism: Helianthus tuberosus (assembly GCA_030545235.1). Classification (NCBI taxonomy): domain Eukaryota; kingdom Viridiplantae; phylum Streptophyta; class Magnoliopsida; order Asterales; family Asteraceae; genus Helianthus; species Helianthus tuberosus. The sequence continues at coordinate 68,318,326 of CM060358.1, read as the reverse complement.
AGATAATAGTTAATTACTTTTGTAATAGAGAAATTTACATTAGAGTAATATTTAACAAATATAATATATAATAAAAATGCAATATTTATGGTAATGTTTTCCAAAACCACATTGTTATTATTAACACAATGGCAATAACACAATGACATACGTTGAATACAATTCTTTTGTAATATCAACAGGCATTTGTAAATTAACAAATACGTTGTATCTACTGTCTAATATTTATTGATATACTACATGGAAAATAATCAACCTAAATATTGTAGAGCAATCTAACCCAAGTTATGTAAGAAAATAAACATTTATTAACTATAGTTGTGTTAATACTTTACAATCAGTTAGTATACATACTTCTATATGTTACTTGATCATGTGTTTTGTAATATGTTACTTTATGTAATACATCCAAATTCTAAGCAAAACAAATAAAATTTTTGGTAAAATGGTAAAATAGAGTCATTAGGTAAATTTGTTATAAGACAGTGTCAATATTTAAATAAGTTTATTACATTAAGTAGATAGGATACACTTGTAGAAGGTCAAATACATGAGCGATAAAAAAAAGTAAACATGAAACGTTTCTAATAGTTCTTCATTATAGTAATTCTTCCATTCTTCGTCTTCATGTATTCCGACAAGGTATCCTTGAGTTCTTCTAACGAAACTGCTATGTTTTTCTTTATCTGTAACTGTTTATCCAGATATTGTATAATCTTTATTTGATCTTCGTTCTGTAGCCCATTCGAAATATACTCCAGAATGTTGTAGTTCATGTTCGTTTTGTTTCTCTCTACATCTCCAGTGGCGGTGTTATGCATTCTCTGTAGCATTCGTAACATTTCCGAATCCTTTTGATCCTCTACAAAGTGTGCAGTGGTTATAGTTTTCTTGGCCTCTGTTGTGTCTCCGAAATGGTAGTGTGATTTAGGCATGATTGTAGTTGTTTTGAACGTAGAGGTGTTTCGAGTTATTGTTAGAAGATAGGTGATGTGTTATGGGTTAGTTTAATTTATACGTGGTCAGTTATAGGGAATTAAATAGGCGGTAAAGCGATTGGATTATTATGTTATAATTACAAAGGTTATTAATATTTTTCGTTGATTCATGCGTAATAAAGCGTGTATTAGTTTAAGTTTCCCGTGTTTACTGAATGGGTTTGTGTGTGTAGTAATAACTGTATGTAAGCATGTGTCTCTTCAGTTATTCACATCGTTTCCCCAAGCAGTTTCTACATTATGTAACCGTTCCTGCCATTAACCGTTTAGTATTAGTAACCAGATCCAGGTTTATCTAAGTTTACTAACTTTTAAATTTTTTCATAATTTATAAAAAAAAAAAAACCAAACGTGTGTTGCTTGTGTACAAATATGTTATACAATTGTGTTTTTGTCATTGTGTTTTTATGTCATTATTATTGTGTATGTGTTTGTATGTCATATATTACATTTAATATTAATTCTATCAAAAGTCCGATAAGAGTACATGATGCTGATAACAATATGTCTAAGTCAATGGTTCCACTGTCCCAATTAATTAATTACACATGTGCAATAAAATATAGACAACATAAAATATGTTACTAAATCTAGTTATCCCTTTTTCAATGTATTATCTGGCAACAATAAAAAAAGTAAAGCTAATTTACCTCTAAAAATCAATAATTTTAATTAAACAATGTAACAAAATAATATATAATATTTATTTTAAAGGTGTATTAATATTCGTGTCAGGATGAATTTGAGTTGCAGCACGCATAGTGTCACACCCCGACCGCGTAAAACAACGAAACCGTGGCGGGAACATCGGGGAGTGGAGCGACAGAATTATTGTTTCACAACCATGGATTCAAAAGTTTCGTTTTATTTAATTATTAACCATTTACATTGTCCTGAAATTAAAACAAACAAGTTCACATCTTGACTATCATCGTTATTAAGTCACTAAGGCCTCGTCCAGTCCTAAGTGAGCATGCATCCTAGTCGCAATCAACATCATTCAACACCACCTGAAACATATGTAAAATAAAGTCAGCATAAAAATGCCGGCGAGCACATAGGTTTTGTGCGAGTGTCAGATTCATGGCTCGTTTATATGTTGAAATAACTCGTACAACTTCGTTAATCGATATTAGAAACCTTGGTTTGTAAAATGTTTGTATTGTAAAATGAATAACCAAGTCAAAACAGATTGGTTATTGTTTATAAAACTTCGATGCCATGAATCTTAACTCAAAACATTTGTTTATGTAAACCCAAATTGTAAATTGTTCTCGTAATAAAACTCGTATGGTTTATATCGTATCGTAAACATCGTTTGCGTGACATCGTTTAAAATCGTTCGTCCAAATGAACTAAATAACGCCACGGAATGTAATATGGTGAAAGCACTTATATATAAGAAGTACCAGCGGCGTATCTACCATGCTTTTATCACATTACTCCCGTCCTGTTATCTAATCACATACCAAAAACCCATCGTTTAAATCGTTTAAGTCGTTTAACTCGTTCTTGTCATCGTTCATTTGTTTAAATCGTTCAAATCGTTCCAAATCGTTCATAATCGTTCAATCGTTCAATCGTTCAAATCGTTCTCGTTTTAATTGTGAAAACTAACTTTTGGTCGTCTCGTGGAATACATTCAAACCTTCGTAACTCGTCCATCGTTCAACTCGTATTAACAAACCACCAAAGGGTAAGTTAACAATTAACAGGTTCAGTCGTTACCCACATAACCCCCACACATAACCAGGGTGGCAGTCCGATAACGGGATTTGTCAGATCCTATGGTACCATAACCTAATACTGGTCTGCTTGGCCAAAGCTAATGAATGTCATTCGTTATGTAAATACGTCCAACAAGTTCGTTCACATTATCGAAATCGTTATGTTTAATATAAACCATAGTATTCGTTTTTGAAATCATCGTTTGAAAGCGTCGAAATTGTTTAACACGTATGAATCACCCCAAAACAATTGCAAACAGTAAAATAGGGGAACTATGTACTCACATTGAATTGCAAGTATCCTTGATTAAAGTGAACTAACAATGCTCGGGAAAAACCAAGGAAATCAAGTGGTACCTAGTAATCGGATCGCTAGTTAATAAATCGACACCTAAATCGGAAGATCGGATAGAACGAGGTCTCGTAAACCAAATGAGTATTGGAACTCATAGTTCAACAAAGCCTACATTCTAAATCGGAACCTATCCTAAGTGCTTATGACCCGTTACGACCCATTAAGGTAGCTTATGCTACTTTAACGATCCTAACGATACATGCTTGGTTGGATCCTAATGATCGACCAAACGGGTCGGCTTCGAAAGTCTAAGCGGTTGTCAAGACCGCTTGACTTACGACCCTAAACAAGCACTAGACTAAAAGTGACGAGTTAAACATGTCAAACATGTTTAACTAAGTTAGAAAACAGGTTTAATATCAAAACAAAGTGTTTTGATACCCGAAAATAGCTTCGTTTCAAAATACGTATAAACACGTATTTTGACCGAAACTTTGACTCGTCACTTCGACTAATCGACGTGGTAATCAGTAGGTATAGTCACAAAAGGTCCAAGCAAGGAAGAATTTGATCCAAAACACTCAGGTATGAAGTCTTAAACTTCAACTTAGAGCAGATTTTGAATCAAATGTGAGGAATGAATGAGAAAACCACTTCTATTTATAGTAAGTTTGGATCAACAAGATCATTCCAAGTGTTATGAGAATCAATCTTGGCCCTACACTTGTAGAACGTGGTTTCTAATTCAGTGGGAATCCAAAAACCAGCCTAAGGTATTGAGAAAATTGCATAAAAGACCCTGGAAATCAAGCTGGTTGCTAAAAATGTGTCCCTGTCACGTGGTATGCCAGGAGTGTCTGGTCTTGGCGCGTGGCGCGAGGAAGGTCAGGCAGAACTTTCAAATTTTGGCAGGATTGGTCCCTGCGTGCTTAAAACTTGTTTTTTGACATGTTTAAGTCCCGTTAACCCCATTTCAAGGCTCCACAATGAAGTTAAAGCATATGGAACATGAAATATGCTTGAAAACATCTCGGATGTCGATTCGTTTGGTCGTACGGTTGCGTTATTCGGTTAATTACGATGAAAACTCGAACGGACGCGAAAACGATCCAAATTGCGCGACGAATGGTATTTTTGCATTCCAATCAATAAAATAAAATATTTAATGATTACAAAAATTTTTGGATGTCCTGATATGTTCTGAACGTAAGATATGCGCGTAAATGCAAACTTATGCACTTTTTGACGCTTTTAGTCCCTTTTGATCAAATAAGTTTATTTTCGCATACCAAACCCCTCAAAGCCTATTTCTAAGCTATGTAAAGGATATTTAAGGTATGTTTACCTTATGATCAAGTTTCGGAATGTTCGTTACCATATGAATCGGCATAGTTTCGCAGTTTGACACAAATAGTCCCTACGATCGAATAAACTTGTTTTCGACACACCAAACCCTCCAAATCTTATTTCTAAGTTATGTAAAGGTTATTTAAGGTATGTTAAGCCTATATCACTATTCCGGAGTGTTTTTCGCATTAAACTGATTACGTTTATGCATCAGTTTGCGTATAACTTTCTAGAAAGCGATTTAAAGCTTGAAATCGAACTAGAATTAACTCGTAAAATCATCAAACAAAAATACACACATATTAACACCAAAACACATCGTTTTATTGATAATTGATTTGGTTTTACATCGTACATAATTTACAGAGCACAGTTGTCACAGTCTCCCCTACTTTAGGAAATTTCGTCCCGAAATTTTAACTAGAGGAAACTTGTGAAAACAAATGTGGGTATTTCGCTTTCATTTGGTCCTCACATTCTCAAGTAAACTCTGGGCCACGTTTGGACTCCCAGCGAACTTTGGCTAATCAAATTCGCTTGTTCTTCAATTGCTTGACTGCACAGTCTATTATCTCCACAGGTTTCTCGACAAAGTGCATCGTTTCATCAACTTGAATCTCGTCGAGTGGAATATGAAGATCAGTATCGGCTAAACACTTTCGTAAATTGGACACGTGGAATGTTGGGTGAATATTCCCAAGTTCAGGAGGTAGCTCTAGTCGATTGGCAACCTTTCCAATTCTTTCAACAATCTTAAATGGTCCAACATATCGTGGTGTAAGTTTTCCTTTCTTTCCAAATCTCACCACTCCCTTCCAAGGCGATACCTTGAGTAGACACGGTCTCCGACTTGAAATTCCAAGGGCTTGCGTCGCGTATCCGCATAACTCTTTTGACGGCTTCTAGCTGTCAGAAGATTTTCATGAATCTTCTTGATTTTATCTGTTGTTTCCAGAATGAGCTCAGGTCCAGTTAGCTGAGCTTCACCGATCTCATTCCAACAGACAGGTGAACGACATTTTCAACCGTATAAAGCTTCGAACGGTGCCATATTGATACTAATATGATAACTATTGTTGTAAGAGAACTCGATCAACGGAAGATGAGAATCCCAATTACCACCAAAATCTATCACGCATAATCTAAGCATATCCTCCAATGTTTGTATCGTTCTCTCAGATTGTCCATTTGTTTGGGGATGATAAGCAGTGCTTAGGTTTAGTTGGGTTCCCATAGCAGATTGCATGGTCTTCCAAAAGTGAGATGAAAATCGAGCATCACGGTCGGATATGATATCCAAAGGAACACCATGTCGAGACACAATCTCATCAACATAAATCTTGGCTAGTTTATCAACAGATAGATCCTCGCGAATCGGTATAAAGTGAGCTGACTTCGTTAATCGATCAATGATAACCTAAATAGCATCATGACCTCTAGATGTGCGCGGTAATTTAGTGATAAGATCCATAGCAATGTTCTCCCACTTACAAACCAGTATCTCTGGTTGTACAAGCAAACCAGATGGTCGTTGACATTCAGCCTTGACTTTGAGACAAGTTAGGCATTTCGATACATACAAGGCAACATTCTTTTTCATACCAGGCCACCAGTACTGAGTACGAAGATCCTTGTACATTTTGTCAGCACCAGGATGAATAGAATATCGAGACTTATGAGATTCGTCCATCACTAAAGTGCGAAGATCGTCTTGTTTTGGAATCCACAAACGATTCTTGAAATAGAATAACCCATCGTCTTTCGTTTCGAGATTAAGCTCTAGTTGACGTGGTAATTCCTTACCCATCAGGTTTTGTGAAACACAAATACTTTGAGCTTGAGAGATGCGAGTTTGAATATCAGACAATGTTCGAACACAATGAAGCTTAACTCGTTCCTTTCGACTTAGCGCATCGGCTACGACATTCGCCTTACCTGGATGGTAGCAAATTTCGCAATCGTAATCGTTCAAGAGTTCAACCCAGCGTCGTTGTCTCATGTTCAGCTCCTTTTGATTGAAAATGTGTTGGAGACTTTTGTGGTCTGTGAAAACCACACATTTCGTGCCATAAAGATAGTGTCTCCAAATTTTGAGTGCAAAAACCACAGCACCCAATTCAAGATCATGAGTCGTGTAGTTTTTCTCGTGAATTTTCAATTGTCTTGACGCATAAGTTATCTTTACCTCATTGCATAAGAACACAACCAAGGCCTAGATTTGATGCGTCACAATAGACAACAAAATCATCGTTTCCATCGGGCAAAGATAATACAGGAGCATCACAGAGTTTTCGTTTCAAAGTTTGGAAAGCTTCCTCTTGTTTGGGTCCCCACTCAAAAGGCTTATTATTCTGAGTCAAAGCAGTGAGAGGAACCGCGATCTTCGAGAAATTCGAAATGAATCGACGATAATAACCAGCAAGACCAAGAAAAGAACGAACTTCTGTAGATGTAGTAGGTGTGTTCCAATCCTTAATAGCAGCTATTTTGGAAGGATCCACATGGATACCCTGCTTGTTAACATTATGACCCAAAAATTGAACTTCTTTAAGCCAGAATTCACACTTGGAGAATTTAGCAAAAAGTTGCTCCTTCTTCAGAAGTTCCATCGTCAGACGAAGGTGTTGTTCGTGATCGGCTCGAGACTTCGAATAAATAAGAATATCGTCAATAAACACAATGATGAATTTGTCTAAAAAGGTTTACAAACCCTATTCATTAAATCCATGAAAATAGCTGGGGCATTCGTCAAACCAAAAGGCATGACTGTGAACTCGTAGTGACCATATCTCGTGCGGAAAGCAGTTTTGGGAATATCTTCTTCGAGTACACGAAGCTGATGATACCCAGAACGCAGATCAATCTTGGAAAAACATGTAACACCTTGCAGCTAATCAAAGAGATCGTCAATTCGTGGTAGGGGATATCGATTCTTGATGGTAAGCTTATTAAGCTTACGATAATCGATGCACATTCGGAAAGATCCATCTTTCTTTTTCACAAGCAGGACTGGAGCGCCCCAAGGTAAATAACTCGGTCGAATGAATCCTTTGTCAGATAACTCTTGAAGCTGTTTCGATAACTCTTGCATCTCAGATGGTGCAAAACGATAAGGTGCTTTAGAAATCGGGTTAGCATTGGGTACAAGATCAATATGAAACTCGACTTAACGAACTGGTGGCAAACCAGGCAGTTCATCAGGAAACACCTCTGGATAATCGCGAACAATCGGAATATCTTGAATACACTTGCTCTTGCCTTTCTCCTCTGAGACATGTGCCAGAAATGCCACATATCCTTTTCGTAAATAACTTTGGGCTTTCGTACATGATGTCTGTCGTTAGTGACATGCAAAAACCGAAATAAACTAGTAGCTAGAGTAAGTCAGATATCGAACCAGAGGAGGATTGTGGAAAGTGTTATAATATTAAGTATTGATAAACTAAATCAGAAAAGGTAAAACTTTGTTGTGGGTTTGATTGATTATCTAAAAAATTATGAACTAAAAATGAAGTTTAAATCAGTAGGAGAGAAGATGGTTCCTCCAGATTTCAGGTTTTCCAGTTAACTTCAACTATGTGTTTAATCGTTACCTACATAGACAGAGGTGTTAAACCTGATTAACTAATTATGATAACCAACGACTAAGTACTCCGGTCAATACATAACGGGAGGTTATCGAATGATTATCAATTACAATTACAAACCCTAACCCCATGTCGAATATATCCCAATTACTAGAACTCTCGGGAACTGAATGCTTAGAAATTAAGGTTTAAATAAATGTAACTGTTTACAATCAATAAACCAAATCCATGGTGAAAAGCATCGAATGCTTAGATCACCAAGTTAAAACGATTGTATCAAACACATAATATCCATTAACTTACAAAAACCCTCCATCTGGAGGAAACCACAAAAGTTTAGCCGCTCATCTCGCACGAAGAATCTTCAAAAGCTTGAGTTAATGCAGAAATCATGGTTGATTCGATGATTAGAATGAGAATCTTGATGGATTAGAGGTGAAAAACCCTTGAATTTTGAGTCTTGGAATGCCCTTGATCGATTTTGATTGATAGATGATGATTGCCCACATTAGCCAACCCTAATATATCATAAAAACCCTCAAATTCATGTTTTTCCGTAACCCAAACCGTAGGCTACGGTTTGGGAATCGTAGCTTACGGTTCCAGAATTCTGTTTCACATCTGCACCCAACCGTAGGCTACGGTTGGTGAACCGTAGCATACGGTCGGCAGATTCTTCCAAAATTGTTTTTTTCATAACTTCTTCGTTTTAGCTCCGTTTTACACACTGTTTTCGCCCACGTCTTCGTAATTCAACCCTCTATCATGCCATATTCTAATATCTTCATTTTCAATCCATTAACATTCCCCAAAATTCATCCAATCTTCATATTTAACCTACAAAACATCATTTTCTCATAGTTATCCAATTCCACACATATAAACAACCAAATATGCATAAGATTAGACATTAAACACATATAAATCACATTCCTAAACCCATCCATCAGTACACGACATGAGTTTCAAACCATTCAAAGGTTTCTCGCCACGAACTTCTAGAACTTCACCAGACGAAAGAGTAATACGAACAATCTTATCGAAGCAAATCACCTCAGCATGAAACTTAGTTAACCAATCCATCCCAACGATAATATCAAAACTCCCAAGTTGCATCGGTGTGAGGTCAATAGGAAAAAGATGGTTATCGAGGTTCAATTGACAATCGCGAATAACAGAATCGAGTACAAGGGGTTTACTAGTAGCAACTTCAACAGATAAGGGTTTCCTCAGTTTAGTTCTAGGTATCACAAGCAAAGGCTCAAATGATAATGAAACAAAACTTCTATCGGCACCAGAATCGAAAAGAACAGATGCAGGTTGATGGTTAACAAGGAACGTACCATTAACAACCTCGTTGTCAGCACGGGCCTCGTTTGCATGCAATTTGTACGCTCGTCTACGAGCGGGATTCGCATTGGCATTGGGATTTGCAAGCCTCGGACAATTGTTGCGGAAATGACCCATCTCTCCGCAGTTATAACATGAACCAGGTGGGAATCTAACAGCATTTCCCTGAGCCTGTGTTGGATTCTGAGCAGCTTGATTCTGACCTAAACGACAGATGTTGGCCGTATGCCCAAGTTTACCATAAGTGGTGCACTGTTTACAAGCTTGTTGGGTCGCATGATGACCATTGCACCTATTGCAGTGAGGTGCGGTACCAGCATACTGTTTCTTGGCAGGAGGTTGTGCTGGTGGGTTCTGAGCATTCTGATTGGTAACAGTAAAATTTTGGGAAGCCTTGCGCTTTCTCGACCTCCTAGATGACTCGACCTTCTTCTTTCCCTTACCCTTGTTGTCACACCCCGATATTTTCACATATTACCGGTGGGCCCAGCGGGGAGTATCGTGACGTAGTTGATATCATCATAGTCAATATACACAATATAATAGCACAGCGGAAGGCTTGGTGAATAAACTATTACAAACCATAATGTCTGAGTGTCCGAAAGAAAGAATATACAGACTGGATTGTCATAAGATCCACAGGCGGATCATAAATAAATACAAAGAAACAAAATAACAGACTTCAGGTATCTTAGGGATTTGCAAGATCCTCTTATATGACACCTAATAGCTCCAGCCTATTTACGAGAGGTACCTGTCAATCAGTCTTTAGAAAATACGTCAGTTTACACTGGTAAATACAATTAACTGACTCTTTTAAAAAACATTTATGAAAATTGATTTAAGTGCACATGGCACAAATCATTTATAACTTGGGACAATTATTTAAAGATAATATTGTATACAGTTTTACATGTTTGTCTTACAATTGGGGCCGGTTTGGAAGCCGGTCATGATTAACCGACTCACCACTTATTGAACCCATAAAGGAGTTATCCCCAACATGTGGGTTTATATTTTAGCATTTGTATCTGTCAGGTGTATGCCTACACCCCGTGCATAGGTCGTGGTCATTTTCAAATGAAATAAGTCGAGGATATCCAGGACACGGTCGAATTAACCCCTAATGTTTATATTATCAAACAAGACAGATTAAAACGGGTTATGTAAATTTATCAATCACAATCCGATTATATGATTTCATACCCGACCAAGTGGTATTATTATAATACCATATCCCAAGCCCGTATAGGGAAAATAAGTAAAAAGTGTTTACCTGAGCTAAGTGTGAAAGGTAACTCAGCCGTAAAATCCTAAAGCTTTTTGATGATACCTTCTACTGGATGCTACTTAATCTGTATAGAAGGTTTAATAACCTATTAGGATGCTAACGGGTCTTTAGTTAAGTCAAAGACTTAGACCGGCTAGCTAGAAAGAAACTTTACGGTTCTAAACGATAGATTAAGCGGAGACCAGAATAGAATGTGGTTTAGACCCGACAAGCTTGGATACTTGTATAATATGGGTAAACTAAACACATTCTAGAATTTGAGGATTTAATGATAAGGTTAAACCCGTTTCGGCTATTTTATGTAAACTAGTCACATAAACCGATCCGCACGCGTGAACGCGTAACGGGTAACCAAATGAATTATATACAGGTCTTAATTGTTATTATGCTTAAAATATGTTAATACATCAGTAGGATGTTAACATATATGCCCAAAAAGTATTTAAAACCAATTTAAGTCCCGTAAGGGCATTTTGGTAATTTTAATACTCATAAAAGAGATTTTATAACAATCTGAAGTTCTGGTCTCTCATATTCAGTAAATATATTTAATTTATCTCATTACATCAGTAAGATATTACATATATGTGAGGTTTACCATTTATGACCAAACTATGCCCCGAAAGGGCATTTTGGTCATTTCACATAGGCTTTTAAGGGCATTTTTGGAAACCTGAGTTCATAACTTATACCTACTGTAATAATATTTAAATTTGTTTAAAAATTCAGTAGGTAACAAGTCTTAGGTGTTAAATATGGTTTTAAGCCATACTATGCACCTAATTTGCGTAAAACTCGCTAATTGACGATAATCAATATGTTTATGTAAATCTGAGATTTTGATCAATTTTAAATGCTCAAAATAATTTATTTAATGTATGAAATCAGTAGGAAAAGGTTTGGCATTCAAATCACTTGTTAATCTCATTTTATGCGTAAAAGGGTATTATCGTCATTAACCGAATTACACAAGAACTCTATGTTTTAAACAGATTATAATCTGACCAAAAATCTTAAAGTTCCTTAAAAATAATATCTTAACAGTAGGTAATGAGTTTTTGTTCAAAATCCAAATTTAAACATGTATTATGCAAGATATCGCAAATTAATTAATTAAAAGCTTCTAATTACGATATCGAGCATAACTCCTATTTGAGACCAAGAACTGATGTCAAATTTTCGGGACAAGCTTATATATCAGTAGCAAAGGTTTTTGTCCACTCACATTTCTAAAAATCTCATTTGTATGTCAAAAGGGCATTTACGACATTTATAAGCATATTAACAATCAAGAGCATATAATTCAAACCACTAAGAATCATGCAATATAACCCTAGAGGGTTATACTACTGAATAATGTGGTCCTAATGGAAGCTTAAAACATGAGAGAATTAAGCTTAAATGGGTCAGAACTGAAAGTCAAAGCAAAAGTCAAGCTTTTGCAACTTTCGGTTATAAACTGGCCTTAGACTGATAATTGTCGGGTTAGGACTGATTAAACATGTTCTAATATTAATTACTAAGTCATTAGAATGTTAAAATATAATTTAGAACCTCTGTTTTATTAATTAGAATCATTTTTAAACTTTCTGTCCAGTTTGACTTTTTGTCAAACTAGTTTGACCCGACAATTAACTAATCAAACAAGATAATTATGAGGTGCCCTTTTAAGGGTTAATCACCTATCCTAATATGGTTCCATAACCACTTTCGTTTTGATCATTGGCTGGACCATATGTGATTAAACCCAAAGTCAAAGCTTAATTACGATAAGTTTGACTTTTCGGTTTTTAAACTAATTTAAAGGACTAAGCAGGGATTAAAACTCTTACTAATGGTCCTTGCTATCTTTTCTACACTTCTAATTCTTCTCCTAATCCTTGCAAGCTCCAGAGATGAGTCCTTTGAAAGTTGTTTGCAAATGTGTGCATAAGAGTTATGAACTAGCTCTTCTTATATAGTGTTTTGCCATGTCCCTGGATCATTGCAGCTGTAATGGGACTTCCTAGGATCACCCCAGGTGTCCTAGTGGATTAATAAAACCGTTTAACAGCCCATGGAATCGATACAAACGAGTTTAAGGCGGTGCAGCAGCTGAAACCCGCACCTGTCCTCTTTTTTTTGCACTAGGGACTTCTACGCGGCCCTCGTAGATGTTCTGCATGGGCTTACACGGCCCGTGTGGAGGTGGGTCATAGGTTAAACAAGTTTCATTGTTGGCAGGCTTAGTCCCTGATCGATTAAAACCCTATTTAACCTCATTTTTGACATGTAAGGCCCTTGTAGTTAGTTTGTAGAGGCTCAAAGATGTATAAACAAACTTCGTTAGGCCCGGTTTCGTTAAATATCACTATAAATGCAAGTTTCATCAAGTTGACACTTTTCACCCAAAGTCTTGAAAACTCGCTTAACGATCTCGAAACCACGTGAAATTTTTACCACTTATTCTTCAGAGTATATTTGAATATTTCGAAGCCTCGAGTTCATTAAAAGGTCACTCAGAGGTAAGAATTAACATGTTGACACGTTTAACCCTGTAGTTTTATAATCTTTTGATTATTTTAACAAACGGCTTCTTATATCCAATCAATCACTCGTTTAAGAATGTATTCTTCACGTATGGTCATTCAGAGGCACAAGTTTGGAATGTTGACACTTTTAGTCCCTTCGCATACAAATTTTCACTATTTGTCAACTTTAGTCCTTCAAACTCAATCTTTCACATATTTAGAGTTTATGACACGTGTCTATACATAATTGGACACGTTTTTACGTGGTGTTACATCCTCACCACCTTAAAAGAAATCTCGACCCCGAGATTTACTGGAATAAGTGAGGGTACTTCTGTTGCATAGGGGACTCGACTTCCCACGTATATTCAGGACCTCTACGGGCATCCCATTTGACCTTTACTATAGGTACATGCTTCCTTCGGAGCTTTTTAACCTGTCGATCCTCGATCGATATAGGTCTTTCCACAAATCTCAGGCTTTCATCAATCTGTACATTATGAGACATAGCTAGCGATTCATCGGCTAGACATTTCTTGAGATTACAGATGTGGAACACATTATGAATTCCACTCAGCTCCTCAGGAAAGTTTAGCTTATAAGCTACATTGCCGACACATTCGATAATCTCGAATGGTCCAATATACCTAGGGCTTAACTTGCCCTTCTTACCAAAACGCATCACACCTTTCCAGGGTGATACTTTCAGTAAGACTTTATCGCCAACCTCAAACTTTAGAGGTTTTCGCCTCTTGTCAGCATAACTTTTCTGCCTATCCCTGGCAGCTTTCAGGCGATCACGAATCTGGACAATCTTGTCCGTCATTTCAAGGACTATATCAGGTCCTGATAACTGAGCTTCTCCTACTTCTGCCCAACAAACAGGCGTTCTGCATTTTCTACCATATAATGCCTCAAAAGGCGTAGCCTGAATGCTTGTATGGTAGCTATTGTTATAGGAGAACTTGATCAAAGGTAGGTGGTCATCCCAACTACCTCCCAAATCAATAACACATGCACGAAGCATGTCTTCTAACGTTTGAATTGTACGCTCACTCTGTCCATCTGTCTGAGGATGGTAAGCAGTACTAAAATTCAAACGAGTGCTCAAAGATTGTTGAAAACTTTTCCAAAAGTGAGAGGTGTATCTAGTATCTCTATCAGAGATAATAGTCATCGGCATTCCGTGAAGGGATACAATCTTATCCACGTATAATTGAGCTAACTTGTCGGAGCTATGAGTCTCTTTGATGGGTAAGAAATGTGTTGACTTAGTCAGTCTATCAACTATAACCCATATGGTATCATTTCCGTGCCTTGTTTTAGGTAACTTGGTTATAAAATCCATGGTTACCATCTCCCACTTTCATGTGGGAAGTTCTGGCTGTTGTAGCAGACTTGATGGCTTTTGTTGTTTAGCTTTAATCTGAGCACAAGTCAGACACTTAGCTACATGTGTGGCAATAGATTTCTTCAAACCTATCCACCAATAATTAGCTTTCAAATCCTGATACATCTTGTCACCTCCAGGGTGAACTGATTTGGAATTGTGAACTTCCTGGAGGATTACTTCTCGAAGTCCTCCATGGATAGGAACCCAAATCCTTCCATTCATTCTAAGGGTTCCATCCTTTCCAGGTGCTAACTGTTCAGCAGTTACACCTAACTTTTCATCTGGAAAGTTAGCTTCCTAGACAGCATCTTTCTGTGCAGCTAATAGCCTTTCATTTAGGCTATTCTTCAATTCAATGCTCTTGGCATTAATTCTGATTGGTTTGACTCTTTCCTTTCGGCTTAGAGCATCTGCGACCACATTCGTTTTGCCAGGATGGTAGCGAATTTCGCAATCATAATCATTTAGAGTTTCCATCCAGCGGCGCTGTCTCATATTGAGCTCTTTTTTATTGAATAAGTGTTGGAGACTTTTGTGATCCGAATAGATCACACATTTGGTTCCATACAAATAATGTCTCCATAACTTTAGTGCGAATACAACGGCACCCAACTCTAAATCGTGGGTGGTGTAATTCTTTTCATGCACTTTTAATTGTCGTGATGCGTAGGCAATCACCTTGCCTCGCTGCATAAGTACACATCCTATACCGGTGTGTGATGCATCACAGTATACAACAAACTCTTCAATTCCTTTGGGCAATGTCAACACCGGAGCATTGCTCAATTTCTGTTTAAGAATCTCAAAGGATTCTTGTTGCTTTGGACCCCAATCAAATTTCACATTCTTATGGGTCAAAGAAGTTAATGGTGCAGCTATCCTCGAGAAGTTCTCAATGAATCTTCTATAATATCCAGCTAAACCCAGAAAGCTGCGAATCTCTGTAGGCGTCTTCGATGCTTCCGAGTTCATAATTGCTTCTATCTTGGTGGGATCTACTTGGATGCCACGCTCACTAACAACATGTCCAAGGAATTGGACTTCGCGAAGCCAGAACTCGCACTTAGAGAATTTAGCATATAACTTCTCCTGTCGAAGCAATCCTAAGATACATCGAAGGTGCTTCTCGTGATCAACTTGGCTACGAGAATAGATAAGTATGTCATCTATGAAGACGATGACAAACTTATCCAAGTATGGTTTGCAGACTCTATTCATGAGGTCCGTGAATGCTGCTGGCGCATTAGTGAGCCCGAAAGGCATCACTAAGAACTCAAAATGCCCATACCTCGTCCTGAACGCTGTCTTAGGTACATCTTCAGTTCGGACCTTGAGTTGATGATACCCGGATCTCAAATCAATCTTCGAGAAGAAGCTCGCCCCTTGGAGCTGATCAAATAAGTCGTCGATCCTGGGTAAGGGATAACGATTCTTGATCGTTACCTTGTTCAGCTCACGGTAATCAATGCATAAGCGCATTGATCCATCCTTCTTCTTTACAAACAATATTGGAGCTCCCCAAGGCAAAGAGCTGGGTTGAATGAAACCTTTTTCCAGTAAGTCATCTAATTGAGTCCTGAGCTCTTTCATTTCAGTAGGCGCTAGACGATAAGGAGGTCGTGCTATAGGTGCTGATCCTGGCAGAATATCTATTTTGAACTCTACTTGCCTCTCAGGAGGTAATCCAGGTAATTCTTCAGGAAAGACATCAGGATACTCAGAAATGATTGGAATGTCTTCAATCTTAGGCTTCAGGTCATTCACTGATACTTGTGCCATATAGATGACACATCCGCTCTTCAAACACTGCGATACCTTGAGAAGAGACACATTGCTGGGCAACCCATATTGTGTATCACCTTGAATAGTGACAGATTCACCAGAAGGGGTTTTGATAATGACTAGCTTTTTATCACAAGCAATTTGGGCTTGGTTATGCGACAACCAATCCTTTCCTAAAACTATATCAAACCCAGCCAATTTCATTGGCAAGAGGGATAGCGGGATAGAATGATTCTTAATGGATATAAAGCATCCATCAAGAAGAGTTGAAGCTGTTTCTAAGGTACCATCGGTAAGCTCTACCTCATATTTTATGTCTAGAGTCTTAATAGGCAGATTCAGTAATTTACAAAACTTATGGTCTACAAAAGACTTATCAGCACCTGAATCAAATAAGACTCTAGCATAATTATTATTAATGAGGAAGGTACCTATTATGACGTTCTCGTCGTTTATCGCTTCCCTAGCATTCATTTGAAAAACTCTCGCATTGTTTTTCTTCGCCTCCTCGGGCTTCTTAGCATTCTTGGGGCAATTTGTCTTGATGTGCCCCTTTTCATTGCATCCGTAACAGGTTGCATCCTTTATGTTTCGGTACTCTACAGACTTGTGCCCTTTCTTCTTACAAATCCCACATGGTTTGGCTTGTGGGTCTTGGTTGCACTTTCCAAAGTGCCTTTTGTTGCAGGTTTTGCATCTGGGCTTGTCACTTGACTGCCCCTTCTTGGAACCAAAGTTCCCTTTGCCCTTCTTGTTTGATTGAGGAGACTTGTCTTCCTCCCTCTTCCTCTTCCCATCATCGGTAGCTTTCTTTGCCCTACTCCTTACAACATCAAGAGTGAGGGACAAAGATAGATCCACAGCAGATCTATAAGTGGCTGGCTTAGAAGCCTTAACATTCCCTTTCACTTCAAGGGCCAAACCACCAATGAAACGCGCAATGCGTTTGGGTTCAGGGGTGACCAGGTATGGTACAAGCCTTGACATCGAGTTGAAGCTGGTCACATAGGACCTACAATCCAGATCCTTCATTACTAAAGTGAGAAAGTCAGTCTCTATCCTCTCGACTTCATGTTGAGGACAGTAAGTGTCCCTTACCAGATCAACAAACTTGTTCCAGGAAAGGTTATACAAAGGGACCTTTCCAGTGGATTGCACCAATGCTTTCCACCAAGTGAGGGCATCGCCCTTAAAATATTGAGACACAAACTTCACAATATCTTCCTTAGCACATCCACTGATGTCTATCACAGTCTCCATTTCATCTAACCACTTCATGCAGTCAATCGCCCCCTTTTCTCCTGTGAAATCCCTCGGTTTACAGGAGACGAAGTATTTATAGGTACAACCCTTGGTGTACCTGGGAGTCTGTTCAAAAACAATCTGCTTCTGTGGTTCACTTCTTTGATTAGACGAGTGTTGAGACTCATCTTTCTTGTGTGTATGCGAATGAGAATGGGACTTTGAATGAGTTTTCGATCGAACATTGCTCGGTTCCTTAAACTTATCATCCACAGCTTGAGCAACCGCTGCGGTTATCATTGCTTGCAGTTCGGCACCAGTGATATTAATCCTGGTGTTGTTTCCTTCTGCAGGATGACTGTTTGCTTCGTCTGAGCCATCCATTTTTCGAGTACTATATCAAACAGTAATGATATATTTAAATTATATAATGAATCATCGCATTGATGATTAGATGGTCATGGTATTATTAAACCATATGGACCATTTTAAAAATCAATTAAATCATGATTTGCCTAGGCTACAACAGAACCATAATAAGCAATTAATAGGATATAATCCTTTATATTTATTAGACAGGGGATATAAATCACAACTATCAATGTCATGAAAGACATTTTCATATAGCACAAGGCTCGTCTCGAAGGACATTTAGATGGCACAATAGGCCTTGTCACAAGGATGATTAAAGCATAACCAATGATTTCTCAAATCATTGATCTTTTAAGGGTCGAACATAGTTCATCGCCTTTTTGACAAGAAGTTTATAAATAAAACTATCATTGTCATTATTACACCTTTGCTTATAAGCATACATCTCTAATGGACGTTTTGGTGTATACATCACATTGATGTTTATTAGCCATGATTCATATTGATCATATAGGCTATATAATTGACTTGGAAAATCCAAGTACATTTGAAGGCTTGTGTGGTTTCTCGTACCGCACAGTCAGGAATGTTAACATATTTTCAGATGTTAACAAGGATTTATTGTCTTAAAAAGGTTGTACCATCATAGCCATTTTAATATTTTGGCTAGGTTATACCTCTAAGAATCTCTTTGGCAGATCAATTAAAAATTGAAATGATAAAGCATGTTGATGTAATAAAGTACATAACTAAAATCCAAAGAAATTCCATTAAATCATCAAACTAGTACAAGATGCCGTAAACGGGTCTTAAAAAGAACATACTGCCCACGCATGGGCTACAAAAACAGAAATGAGTCCTCGTAGGGACTTGGTACAGAAAATAAAAATAATGTCCTACAGGGACTTGATTTAAAGGACAATACAAGATAAATAAATAACTTCCTACTTCTTCTTGCCTTTAATAAGGCTTGCAAGGCCCTTGAGAAAGCTATTATGCTTCTTTTTGTTTTCATCTGCTTCACGCTCAACCCTGTCTAACCTTTGCAGGATCTCCTATGTTTGCTCCTGTTGAGGAGGAGGAGGTTGCTGATATGGGGGGTATTGATACCCCTGCACCGGATATCCAGTTGGGTAAACTGGAGGGTAAGAAGAAGGATAATGTGCATTGTGTTGTGCAGCAGTAAGGTATGGATCATGAGTTCCATATGTGACAACTGTGTTCTGTAATCATCGTATAATTTAAAACTATGTCAGTTATCAAAAAAAAATGTGCTTTGGTGTTATGATATGTGTTTTGGTGTTATTATATGTGCAATTGTGTTTGATGATTTTACAATTTGATTCGATTACGATTTCAAGCTTTAAATCACTTTCTGGAAGGTTATACGCAAACTGGTGCTTAAACGCAACCAGTTTAACGCGACGTACACTCCGGAACTGTGACGTAAGCCAAACATACCCTAAATATCCTTTACATAACTTAGAAATAAGTTTCGAAGGATTCGGTATGGCAAAAACATGTTTATTTGAACTAAAGGACTATTTACGACAAAACTGCGAAACGAACGTTTGTGACCGCCCGGATAATATTTAAATCCCAAAAATATTCTGTTATGATTAAAATTTTATTTTAATCAGGTCCGTGTTGAAAAATAAATTAAAACGCCTAAAAACGTTATTTTTTTCAAGTTTAAGCGCGTACCGTGTGTTTCTGCGCGACATAGTGCTTCTACTGCGAAACGCAGACAACGCAGCCAGTCTTGGCAACTGAAATTTATTTCAGTAATATTTTGGCAAGATTATTTTTATATAATATTAAAAATAATTTAGAACGCCATAAACCGGGGTTTAAACGCTAGATAAAATACCCCGTATCCAGTTAAACACCCGTTTTAGCCTACATATAGCATATTTATATAAAAACTTACACTTGGACCCCCTCCCCCATCTAATTTTCGGTTCAGGTATCATGGGGACCCACCAAATATTTGATGTATCTTGCAAAATATCATGTAAAACTTGTATGGACAAGTGTTACACATGCCTTCACTTCCATATCTTGGAAATCTCTACATAATCTTCCATAGATCACTCAACCTCTTACAACACTCAAACTCCTCTCTCTCCTCCCCTTGAACCGTCCCCAACCCTCTCTCTCCTCCATCTTCATCTTCTCATAACTTCAAGTCTTGTTCTTTATTTTTCAAGTCCCTTCTAGCAACCTTCAAGTGGTGTGAAGATACTAAGGTGTTCCCAAGGTGTTGTCAAGTGATTATAAGCTTCCTATCATCAAATCTCGTCACTACAACCTACTTGAATCTTGAAGGTATAACACTTATGTTTAAATCATACTTTAGATTCTTGGTTGTTCTTGATGAATTGAAGTTTCTCTTGAATCTTGGGATTTTCACTAAACTTGAAATTAAAATGAAATTGGTCTTGAAACAAACAAAAATGGTGATGTATATATGTATGTATAAACCGTATATATATATGTGTGTGTGTGAGTCTTGAAGTTCGATTTCTTGTTAAATACTTGTTTATGTTGTTACATGTTCTTGAAGGATGGTATAAATGCAAGTATTTGGTGATTTATGTATGATATGTTAAATGTAAATTACTTCAGAAAATAAATCTGAATAAATCTCATATTTGATGCTTTTAAACTCATAAAAAAATGATGTTGCTATGATGGTATGCTTTAGGCACTTGTACATGTGAAAATATGTTGGTTTAAAGCTCAAGAAGTGATGAAAAATGGTTAAATGACAAAAACTGTTTTAGATCTGGTTATAAACACTAAAAATAATATTATTTGATTTATTATAGTGGCATGAAACTTTGACATAGGTTTGATAGCTTTGCATGTTGTACATATAGCTTAAAAAGTGGTAAATTATGTGAAATTTGCATGATTTATGTGCTTTGTTTAAGACCTGCACTATCATGAGTATAACCATTATTTTATTCAGTAAATAACATGGGTTGTGTTAAAATTTCAAGTCGTTTCGATTTGGGATGGTTCGGGTAATGTTTGATGCAAAACTATGCGGTAAAACGGTCAAAAATCGCCTTTTCGGAGGACTTTTACAAAACTGTTTTAGATCAGTAACCAAACTGATATTTCTGATATAAAAACAAGTATTTTAACTTATATTAAGGTTACTTGGTGTTTGGTTAGTCATACGTGACTTCCGACGCCCAAAAATGTTACCGAAACGCTAAAATAAGTGTTTTTCAACATACACTAGAATGGGTTGTTCATGGGTTTATTTTATGTGTTACAATGTGCTATGTGTTTTACAATAGGTGTATGATCATGTATTAGTGTTGACAAGATTATGTGTGTTACGCTCGAGTACATATATACAAATACACCAAGATAATCAAAAATAATAACTTTTCGAGAAATCTCAAAGTTATGTGAAAATTCTAAGTATCGGAGAAACTTCGGTATTTTTGTGGGTTTTTGATTATTAAACCATTCTTATTTAATTTAGGACGAATAAACAATTTGAGGGATTGTGTATAAGAACGCACCCAAAGGTGAGTACATAGATCCCCTCTTTTTACTATTTTCGATTGTTTTGGGGTGATTCATATGTATCAAAACGATTTCAATATTCTAACGATGGTTTCAAAACGATTGAGATGGTTTATACAAAACTAATAACGATTTCGATAATGTGAACGAACTTGTTGGTGGTAGTTACATAACGAATGACATTCATTAGCATTGATCAAGCCGACCAGTATCAGGTTATGGTACCATAGGATCTGACAAATCCCGTTATCAGACCGGACCCATGGTTATGTGTGGGTTAGGTGTGTAACGACTGAATCTGATGATTGTTAACTTACCCTTTGGT
Source organism: Helianthus tuberosus (assembly GCA_030545235.1). Taxonomy (NCBI): domain Eukaryota; kingdom Viridiplantae; phylum Streptophyta; class Magnoliopsida; order Asterales; family Asteraceae; genus Helianthus; species Helianthus tuberosus. The sequence goes on along the minus strand of CM060358.1, from coordinate 68,296,561 downwards.
GGTTTGTTAATACGAGAACGAGTGGAACGATGAACGAGTCACAAAGGTTTGAATGTTATTAGCGAGACGACCAAAAGTTGTTTTCACAATTAAAACGAGAACGATTTGAACGAGTGAATGAATTGAACGATTTGGAACGATTTGAACGATTTAAACGAATGAACGATGTTCTATAACGAGAGCGAGTTAAACAATATTACACAACGATGTTTACGAAACTATATAAACCATACGGGTTTTATTACAAGAACGATTTATGATTTGGTTTACACAAACAAATGTTTTGGGTTAAGATTCATGGCATTGAGGTTTATAAATTATGACCAATCTATTCTGGCTTGGTTATTCACTTACAATACAAACATTTTACAAAACAAGGTTTTCTAAAATCAATTAACGAAGTTGTACAAGTTGTTTTAACATACAAACGAGCCATGAATCTGATACTCACACAAAAACTATGTACTCGCCAGCATTTCTTTGCTGACTTTGTTTTTACATATGTTTCAGGTGAAGTTGCTTAGTGTTGATTGCGAATAGGATGCATGCTCACTTAGGGCTGGACGAGGCCTTAGTGATTTAATAACAATGATAGACTGTGTTTGACTTGCTTGTTTATCTTTAAGACAATGTTTAATATTAAATAAAACGAAACTCTTTGTATCCATGGTTTGAAACAATAATTCTGTTACAACACTCCCCGACGTTTCCGCCACGGTTTGTTGTTTTACGTGGTCGGGGTGTGACAGAAGAGGTTGGTATCAGAGCCAATGGTTATAGGGAATTAGGTTATTAGTAAAATTTTTACCTAGACTATAACTTTCTAGGACCCCAACGCAAGTTGATTTGCGTTTAGAATTTTAAAAACAAAATCCGAATCTGCTTCGAAAATTAATCATCCGTTCTAGGATGATTGATTATTAGGTTTTGAACCCTCTGTTGTAAGGTTTTGAACCCTTCCAGTTTGACTCATTTTTGGCTTAGTGCCTTTTGAGCTTTCAAAATCTCGTCAAAGTTTGGGTCTAAATAATGTGAACACGTGCAAACTGGAAGAGTGAATGCCTGTACCCTGAGTTTTCTGTCTAAGGCTAGAGTGTTCGTACAAATCCACATAATCGGACCAGTCACTCTTACCTGGGAACTCTTGGGGTGAGTGTTCACTTATAGGAGAGCATGTCTTCGCGATACATTATTTTGATTCATTACTTTGATTAGTCACTGCGTGTCGTTTGTTTGTTCGAGGTAACGAACAAATGATCACCCCCTTGTGTTTTGTCGATGTTTTCATTGCCTCCTGTGTTTTCCAATTGTCGATCCCGCTCGTGGAGGAGCATTCAATCTGAATGCAAACGAGGCTCGAGCTGACCACCTCGTTGTCAATGGTACCTTTGTGGTTAATGGTACGTTTCTTGTTAACAATCGACATGCATCTATTCTTTTTGATTCCGGTGCTGATAGAAGTTTTGTTTCATTATCTTTCGAACCTTTGCTTGCGATACCTAGAACTAAACTGAGGAAACCCTTATCTGTCGAAGTCGCTACTGGTAAACCTCTTGTTCTCGATTCTGTTATTCGTGGTTGTCAGTTAAACCTTGATAACCATCTTTTTTCCCATTGACCTTACACCGATGCAACTTGGGAGTTTCGATATTATCGTGGGAATGGATTGGTTAACCAAACATCATGCTGAGGTGGTTTGTTTTGATAAGATTGTTCGTATTCCTCTTCCGTCTGGCGATGTTCTGGAAGTTCTTGGCGAGAAACCATCTGGTGGATTGAAGCTTATGTCGTGTACAAAGGCCCAAAGATATTTGCGAAAAGGATATGTTGCTTTCCTGGCACATGTCACCGAGGAGAAAGGCAAGAGCAAGAATATTCAGGATATTCCGATTGTTCAGGATTATCTAGAGGTGTTTCCCGATGAACTGCCTGGTTTGCCTCCAGTTCGTCAAGTCGAGTTTCATATTGACCTTGTACCCAATGCCAACCCGATTGCGAAAGCACCTTATCGTCTCGCACCTTCAGAGATGCAAGAGTTATCGAAACAGCTTCAAGAATTGTCTGATAAAGGATTCATCCGTCCAAGCTTTTCGCCTTGGGGAGCTCCTGTCCTCTTTGAAAAAGGAAAGATGGATCTTTTCGAATGTGTATTGATTATCGTGAGCTTAATAAGCTTACCATCAAGAATCGATATCCCCTACCTAGAATTGATGATCTCTTCGACCAGCTGCAAGGTGCTTCATGTTTTTCCAAGATCGATCTGCGTTCTGGGTATCATCAACTTCGTATTCTCGAAGAAGATATTCCCAAAACTGCTTTCCGTACAAGATATGGGCACTACGAGTTCACTGTCATGCCTTTTGGTTTGACAAATACCCCAGCTATCTTCATGGACTTAATGAATAGGTTTTGTAAACCTTATTTAGATAAGTTCATCATTGTGTTCATCGATGATATTCTTATTTATTCAAAGTCTCGAGCCGATCACGAGCAACACCTTCGTTTGACATTGGAACTCCTAAAGAAAGAACAACTTTTTGCTAAATTCTCCAAGTGTGAATTCTGGCTTAAAGAAGTTCAGTTCTTGGGTCATATTGTCAATGAGCAGGGTATTCATGTAGATCCATCCAAGATTGTTGCAATTAAGGATTGGAATACACCGACCACACCTACAGAAGTTCGTTCTTTTCTTGGTCTTGCTGGTTATTATCGACGGTTTATTTCTAATTTCTCGAAGATCGCGGTTCCACTCACTGCTTTGACTCAGAAAAATAAGCCTTTTGAGTGGGGACCTAAGCAAGAAGAAGCGTTCCAAACGCTGAAACGGAAGCTCTATGATGCTCCTGTTTTATCTCTACCTGAGGGAAACGATGATTTTGTTGTCTATTGTGACGCATCGAATCTAGGACTTGGTTGTGTTCTTATGCAACGAGGTAAGGTCATAGCTTATGCGTCTAGACAGTTGAAAATTCACGAGAAGAACTATACGACTCATGATCTTGAGTTAGGAGCTGTAGTTTTTGCGCTTAAAATCTGGAGATACTACCTCTATGGAACGAAGTGTGTGGTTTTCACAGACCACAAAAGTCTCCAGCATATTCTCAATCAGAAGGAGCTGAACATGAGGCAACGACGTTGGGTTGAACTCTTAAACGATTATGATTGCGAGATTCGCTACCATCCTGGGAAGGCGAATGTCGTAGCCGATGCGCTTAGTCGAAAGGAACGAGTCAAGCTTCATTCTGTTCGAACTCTATCTGATATTCAATCTCGTGTCCTTCAAGCTCAACGATCTTGTGTGATCAAAGGCTTATTGAAAAATGAGCTACCGCTTCAACTTGAGTTTAAACTCGAAACGAAGGACGATGGGTTGCTATATTTCCAGGATCGTTTGTGGATTCCGAATCAGGACAATCTTCGCACCTTGGTAATGGACGAATCTCACAAGTCTTGATATTCTATCCATCCTGGTGCTGATAAAATGTACAAGGATCTTCGTACTCAGTTCTGGTGGCCTGGTATGAAGAAGGATGTTGCCTTGTATGTATCGAAATGCCTAACTTGTCTCAAAGTCAAGGCCGAACATCAACGACCTTCTGGTTTGCTTGTACAACCAGAGATACCGGTTTGGAAGTGGGAGAACATTGCAATGGATCTCATTACTAAGTTACCGCGTACATCTAAAGGTCACGATGCTATTTGGGTTGTAGTCGATCGTTTGACAAAATCTGCTCACTTCTTACCAATCCGTGAGGATTTCTCTGCTGAAAAACTTGCAAAGATCTATGTTGATGAGATTGTATCACGACATGGTGTTCCTTTAGATATCATTTCCGATCGTGATGCTTGATTCTCATCTCATTTTTGGAAGACCATGCAATCTGCGTTGGGAACCCAACTGAATCTAAGCACTGCTTATCATCCCCAGACAGATGGTCAATCTGAGAGAATGATTCAAACTTTGGAGGATATGCTTAGAGCATGCGTGATAGACTTTGGTGGTAATTGGGATTCTCATCTTCCACTGATCGAGTTCTCTTACAACAACAGTTATCATGCTAGTATTAACATGGCACCATTCGAAGCTCTCTACGGTTAAAAATGTCATTCACCTGTGTGTTGGAATGAGATCGGTGAAGCTCAGCTTACTGGACCTGAGCTCATTCTGGAAAGAACAGACAAAATCAAGAAAATTCGCGATAATCTTGTGACAGCTAGAAGCCGTCAAAAGAGTTATGCGGATTTGGGACGCAAGCCCTTAGAATTTCAAGTCGGAGACCGTGTCCTACTCAAGGTGTCACCTTGGAAGGGAGTGGTGAGATTTGGAAAGAAAGGAAAACTTGCACCACGATATGTTGGACCATTTAAGATTGTTGAAAGAATTGGAAAGGTTGCCTATCGACTAGAGCTACCTCCAGAGCTTGGAAATGTTCATCCGACTTTTCACGTGTCCAATCTGCGAAAGTGTTTAGCTGATGCTGATCTTCACATTCCTCTCGACGAGATTCAAATTGATGAAACGATGCACTTTGTCGAGAAACCTGTGGAGATAGTGGACCGTACATACAAGCAATTGAAGAACAAACGGATTCATTTGGTCAAAGTTCGCTGGGAATCCAAACATGGCCCCGAGTTTACTTGGGAACGTAAGGACCAAATGAAGGCAAAATATCCGCATTTGTTTTCCCAAGTTTCCTCTAAATAAAATTTCGGGATGAAATTTCCTAAAGTAGGGGAGACTGTGACAACTGTATTCTGTAATCATCGTATAATGTAAAACTATGTCAGATATCAAAAAAAATGTGATTTGGTGTTATTATATGTGTTTTGGTGTTATTATATGTGCAATTGTGTTTGATGATTTTACAATTTGATTCGATTACGATTTCAAGCTTTAAATCACTTTCTGGAAGGTTATACGCAAACTGGTGCTTAAACGCAACCAGTTTAACGCGACGTACACTCCAGAACTGTGACGTAAGCCAAACATACCCTAAATATCCTTTACATAACTTAGAAATAAGTTTCGAAGGATTCGGTATGGCAAAAACATGTTTATTTGAACTAAAGGACTATTTACGACAAAACTGCGAAACGAACGTTGGTGACCGCCCGGATAATATTTAAATCCCAAAAATATTCTGTTATGATTAAAAATTTATTTTAATCAGGTCCGTGTTGAAAAATAAATTAAAACGCCTAAAAACGTTATTTTTTCAAGTTTAAGCGCGTACCGTGTGTTTCTGCGCGACATAGTGCTTCTACTGCGAAACGCAGACAACGCAGCCAGTCTTGGCAACTGAAATTTATTTCAGTAATATTTTGGCAAGATTATTTTTATAGAATATTAAAAATAATTTAGAACGCCATAAACCGGGGTTTAAACGCTAGATAAAATACCCGGTATCCAGTTAAACACCCGTTTTAGCCTACATATAGCATATTTATATAAAAACTTACACTTGGCCCCCCTCCCCCATCTAATTTTCGGTTCAAGTATCATGGGGACCCACCAAATATTTGATGTATCTTGCAAAATATCATGTAAGACTTGTATGGACAAGTGTTACACATGCCTTCACTTCCATATCTTGGAAATCGCTACATAATCTTCCATAGATCACTCAACCTCTTACAACACTCAAACTCCTCTCTCTCTCCTCCCCTTGAACCGTCCCCAATCCTCTCTCTCCTCCATCTTCATCTTCTTCATAACTTCAAGTCTTGTTCTTCATTTTTCAAGTCCCTTCTAGCAACCTTCAAGTGGTGTGAAGATACTAAGGTGTTCCCAAGGTGTTGTCAAGTGATTACAAGCTTCCTATCATCAAATCTCGTCACTACAACCTACTTGAATCTTGAAGGTATAACACTTATGTTTAAATCATACTTTAGATTCTTGGTTGTTCTTGATGATTTGAAGTTTCTCTTGAATCTTGGGATTTTCACTAAACTTGAAATTAAAATGAAATGGGTCTTGAAACAAACAAAAACGGTGATGTATATATGTATGTATAAACCGTATATATATATATATATATATATGTGTGTGTGAGTCTTGAAGTTCGATTTCTTGTTAAATACTTGTTTATGTTGTTACATGTTCTTGAAGGATGGTATAAATGCAAGTATTTGGTGATTTATGTATGATATGTTAAATGTAAATTACTTCAGCAAATAAATCTGAATAAATCTCATATTTGATGCTTTTAAACTCATAAAAAAATGATGTTGCTATGATGGTATGCTTTAGGCACTTGTACATGTGAAAATATGTTGGTTTAAAGCTCAAGAAGTGATGAAAAATGGTTAAATGACAAAAACTGTTTTAGATCTGGTTATAAACACTAAAAATAATATTATTTGATGTATTATAGTGGCATGAAACTTTGGCATAGGTTTGATAGCTTTGCATGTTGTACATATAGCTTAAAAAGTGGTAAATTATGTGAAATTTGCATGATTTATGTGCTTTGTTTAAGACCTGCACTATCATGAGTATAACCATTATTTTATTCAGTAAATAACATGGGTTGTGTTAAAATTTCAAGTCGTTTCGATTTGGGATGGTTCGGGTAATGTTTGATGCAAAACTATGCGGTAAAACGGTCAAAAATCGCCTTTTCGGAGGACTTTTACAAAACTGTTTTAGATCAGTAACCAAACTGATATTTCTGATATAAAAACAAGTATTTTAACTTATATTAAGGTTACTTGGTGTTTGGTTAGTCATACGTGACTTCCGACGCCCAAAAATGTTACCGAAACGCTAAAATAAGTGTTTTTCAACATACACTAGAATGGGTTGTTCATGGGTTTATTTTATGTGTTACAATGTGCTATGTGTTTTACAATAGGTGTATGATCATGTATTAGTGTTGACAAGATTATGTGTGTTACGCTCGAGTACATATATACAAATACACCAAGATAATCAAAAATAATAACTTTTCGAGAAATCTCAAAGTTATGTGAAAATTCTAAGTATCGGAGAAACTTCGGTATTTTTGTGGGTTTTTGATTATTAAACCATTCTTATTTAATTTAGGACGAATAAACAATTTGAGGGATTGTGTATAAGAACGCACCCAAAGGTGAGTACATAGATCCCCTCTTTTTACTATTTTCGATTGTTTTGGGGTGATTCATATGTATCAAAACGATTTCAATATTCTAACGATGGTTTCAAAACGATTGAGATGGTTTATACAAAACTAATAACGATTTCGATAATGTGAACGAACTTGTTGGTGGTAGTTACATAACGAATGACATTCATTAGCATTGATCAAGCCGACCAGTATTAGGTTATGGTACCATAGGATCCGACAAATCCCGTTATCAGACCGGACCCATGGTTATGTGTGGGTTAGGTGTGTAACGACTGAATCTGATGATTGTTAACTCTCCCTTTGGTGGTTTGTTAATACGAGAACGAGTGGAACGATGAACGAGCCACAAAGGTTTGAATGTTATTAGTGAGACGACCAAAAGTTGTTTTCACAATTAAAATGAGAACGATTTGAACGAGTGAATGAATTGAACGATTTGGAACGATTTGAACGATTTAAACGAATGAACGATGTTCTATAACGAGAGCGAGTTAAACAATATTACACAACGATGTTTACGAAACTATATAAACCATACGAGTTTTATTACAAGAACGATTTATGATTTGGTTTACACAAACAAATGTTTTGGGTTAAGATTCATGGCATTGAGGTTTATAAATTATGACCAATCTATTCTGGCTTGGTTATTCACTTACAATACAAACATTTTACAAAACAAGGTTTTCTAATATCAATTAACGAAGTTGTACAAGTTGTTTTAACATACAAACGAGCCATGAATCTGATACTCACACAAAAACTATGTACTCGCCAGCATTTCTTTGCTGACTTTGTTTTTACATATGTTTCAGGTGAAGTTGCTTAGTGTTGATTGCGAATAGGATGCATGCTCACTTAGGACTGGATGAGGCCTTAGTGATTTAATAACAATGATAGACTGTGTTTGACTTGCTTATTTATCTTTAAGACAATGTTTAATATTAAATAAAACGAAACTCTTTGTATCCCTGGTTTGAAACAATAATTCTGTTACAACACTCCCCGACGTTTCCGCCACGGTTTGTTGTTTTACGTGGTCGGGGTGTGACACCATAACCTGCATAAGTTGGGTATTCAAAAGGGTTGTACCCAGAAGAACCTGGGTAAGTCGGGACCGGGTTGTCGAAATCCAATGGCGGTGGCGGTGGTGCATAAGAAACCGGCGGAGGATTGTGTTCTGGCACCGCGTTCGAGGGTCCACCCATTTGGAGGTCCTCGGGGATTGGAGGGTAAGAACTTGAACCCCGAGGAGAACTGAATCGAGGTCCTCCTCGCATGGATATTCGTGCATTCCTCCTTCACCTCGGCAGCTCGGGAGGTGGTTGAGGCAGTTGTTGAGGTGGCTCCTCAACTGGAAGAGGTGGTGGAGAGACTGCCTGAAGCTATGGTTCAACCAAAGGAGGTTGGGCAGGAGAGTTATGATATGAAGGGGTAAAGTACCAATCATACGTGGCCATCCTCTCAGCATTTGAATCAGGCCCTCGGTACGGCAATCCTTGATATGGAAAACCGCTCGAGATACTAATAGGGTGACTCGGGGTTCCGGTTTGCATTTCAGGGTCGGGGTCTTCATCCATTTCCATCTCTTGAGAGAAATGATCCTCGGGTCCTAGAGGATTGAAACCTGAAAAGTCGTTGACGTAGTCATTGGGGTTAAATTGTGTTGGAGAATAAGTAGAATCCGAGTGATGAAACGAATGAGAATGCAAGGAATGATAGGATGGGTGAGACTCATGCGAATGATGTGAATTATGGGAGTGTTGTGAATGTTGGGGCTCGTCTGGAACAGGGGGCCTGAATGATGGATGAAAAGAAAGTGATGAGCTCAACGAGACAGAGTGTCTCGCCGGTTCAAAAGAATGACCCCAATGGTCACGGGAATCAGAACTGGAAAATATTGCCAACGGGGTGCGCCTATGGGAAGGCCCCGCGTGTGCTGACGATCCACCTCACATTGGACCCTTTCCTTTGCCTCTCACTCTTGGTGGCATTTTTGGTGATTAATCCTGTCAAAACAAGTAAAACAAAAATAAAATTAACAGCAAAGGAAAGTTAAGAATAATTCCTAGGTCATTGGCCTAGACTCGGAAGTTTAAGGAATGTGCTTATTGTGTCATTGAGATTAAACACAAAAAGTTAGTGTTTAATTCACTCAATGTTGGCTTTGATACCAACCTATCACACCCCGATATTTCCACATATTACCGGTGGGCCCGGCGGGAAGTATCGTGACGTAGTTGATATCATCATAGTCAAGATACACAATATAATTGCACAGCAGAAGGCTTGGTGAATAAACTATTACAAACCATAATGTCTGAGTGTCCGAAAGAAAGAATATACAGACTGGATTGTAATAAGATCCACAGGCGGATCATAAATAAATACAAAGAAACAAAATAACAGACTTCAGGTATCTTAGGGATTTGCAAGATCCTCTTATATGACACCTAATAGCTCCAGCCTATTTACGAGAGGTACCTGTCAATCAGTCTTTAGAAAATACGTCAGTTTACACTGGTAAATACAATTAACTGACTATTTTAAAAACATTTATGAAAATTGATTTAAGTGCACATGGCACAAATCATTTATAACTTGGGACAATTGTTTAAAGATAATCTTGTATACAGTTTTACATGTTTGTCTTACAATTGGGGCCGGTTTGGAAGTCGGTCATGATTAACCGACTCACCACTTATTGAACCCACAAAGGAGTTATCCCCAACATGTGGGTTTATATTTTAGCATTTGCATCTGTCAGGTGTATGCCTACACCCCGTGCATAGGTTGTGGCCATTTTCAAATGAAATGAGCCGAGGATATCCAGGACACAGTCGAATTAACCCCCAATGTTTATGTTATCAAACAAGACAGATTAAAACGGGTTATGTAAATTTATCAATCACAATCCGATTAAATGATTTCATACCCGACCAAGTGGTATTATTATAATACCATATCCCAAGCCCGTATAGGGAAAATAAGTTAAAAGTATTTACCTGAGCTAAGTGTGAAAGGTAACTCAGCAGTAAAATCCTAAAGCTTTTTGATGATACCTTCTACTAGATGCTAATTAATCTGTATAGAAGGTTTAATAACCTATTAGGATGCTAACGGGTCTTTAGTTAAGTCAAAGACTTAGACCGGCTAGCTAGAAAGAAACTTTACGGTTCTAAACGCTAGATTAAGCGAAGACCGGAATAGAATGTGGTTTAGACCCGACAAGCTTGGATACTTGTATAATATGGGTAAACTAAACACATTCGGCTATTTTATGTAAACTAGTCACATAAACCGATCCGCACGCGTGAACGCGTAACGGGTAACCAAATGAATTATATACAGGTCTTAATTGTTATTATGCTTAAAATATGTTAATACATCAGTAGGATGTTAACATATATGCCTAAAAAGTATTTAAAACCAATTTAAGTCCCGTAAGGGCATTTTGGTAATTTTAATACTTATAAAGAGATTTTATAACAATCTGAAGTTCTGGTCTCTTATATTCAGTAAAAATATTTAATTTATCTCATTACATCAGTAAGATATTACATATATGTGAGGTTTACCATTTATGACCAAACTATTCCCCGAAATGGCATTTTGGTCATTTCACATAGGCTTTTAAGGGCATTTTTGGAAACCTGAGTTCATAACTTATACCTATTGTAATAATATTTAAATTTGTTTAAAAATTCAGTAGGTAACATGTCTTAGGTGTTAAATATGGTTTTAAACCATACTATGCACCTAATTTGCGTAAAACTCGCTAATTGACGATAATCAATATGTTTATGTAAATCTGAGATTTTGATCAATTTTAAATGCTCAAAATAATTTATTTAATGTATGAAATTAGTAGGAAAAGGTTTGGCATTCAAATCACTTGTTAATCTCATTTTATGCTTAAAAAGGGTATTATCGTCATTAACCGAATTACACAAGAACTCTACGTTTTAAACAGATTATAATCTGACCAAAAATCTTAAAATTCCTTAAAAATAATATCTTAACAGTAGGTAATGAGTTTTGCTTCAAAATCCAAGTTTAAACATGTATTATGCAAGATATCGCAAATTAATTAATTAAAAGCTTCTAATTATGATATCGAGCATAACTCCTATTTGAGACCAAGAACTGATGTCAATTTTTTTGGACAAGCTTATATATCAGTAGCAAAGGTTTTTGTCCACTCACATTTCTAAAAATCTCATTTGTATGTCAAAAGGGCATTTACGGCATTTATAAGCATATTAACGATCAAGAGCATATAGTTCAAACCACTAAGAATCATGCAATATAACTCCAGAGGGTTATACTACTGAATAATGTGGTCCTAATGGAAGCTTAAAACATGAAAGAATTAAGTTTAAACGGGTCAGAACTGAAAGTCAAAGCAAAAGTCAAGCTTTTGCGACTTTCGGTTGTAAACTGACCGTAGACTGATAATTGTCGGTTTAGGACTAATTAAACATGTTCTAATATTAATTACGAAGTCATTAGAATGTTAAAATATAATTTAGAACCTCTGTTTTATTAATTAGAATCATTTTTAAACTTTCTGTCCAGTTTGACTTTTTGTCAAACTAGTTTGACCCGACAATTAACTAGTCAAACGAGAAAATTATGAGGTGCCCTTTTAAGGGTTAATCACCTATCCTAATATGGTTCCATAACCACTTTCGTTTTGATCAGTGGCTGGACCATATGTGATTAAACCGAAAGTCAAAGCTTAATTACGATAAGTTTGACTTTTTGGTTTTTTAACTAATTTAAAGGACTAAGCAGGGATTAAAACTCTTACTAATGGTCCTTGCTATCTTTTCTACACTTCTAATTCTTCTCCTAATCCTTACAAGCTCCAGAGATGAGTCATTTGAAAGTTGTTTGCAAATGTATGCATAAGAGTTATGAACTAGCTCTTCTTATATAGTGTTTTGCCATGTCCCTAGATCATTGCAGCTGTAATGGGACTTCCTAGGATCACCCCAGGTGTCCTAGTGGATTAATAAAACCGTTTAACAGCCCATGGAATCGATACAAACGAGTTTAAGGCGGTGCAGCAGCTGAAACCCGCACCTGTCCTCTTTTTTTCTGCACTGGAGACTTCTACACGGCCCACGTAGATGTTCTGCATGGGCTTACGCGGCCCGTGTGGAGGTGGGTCACAGGTTAAACAAGTTTCATTGTTGGCAGGTTTAGTCCCTGATCGATTAAAACCCTATTTAACCTCATTTTTAACATGTAAGGCCCTTGTAGTTAGTTTGTAGCAGCTCAAGGATGTATAAACAAACTTCGTTAGGCCCGGTTTCGTTAAATATCACTATAAATGCAAGTTTCGTCAAGTTGACACTTTTCACCCAAAGTCTTGAAAACTCGCTTAACGATCTCGAAACCACGTGAAATTTTTACCACTTATTCTTGAGAGTATATTTGAATATTTCGAAGCCTCGGGTTCGTTAAAAGGTCACTCAGAGGTAAGAATTAACATGTTAACACGTTTAACCCCTGTAGTTTTATAATCTTCTGATTCTTTTCACAAACGGCTTCTTATATCCAATCAATCACTCGTTTAAGAATGTATTCTTCACGTATGGTCATTCAGAGGTGCAAGTTTGGCACGTTGACACTTTTAGTCCCTTCGCATACATATTTTCACTGTTTGTCAACTTTAGTCCTTCAAACTCAATCTTTCACATATTTAGAGTTTAGGACACGTGTCTATACATAATTGGACACGTTTTTACGTGGTGTTACAGTTGTCTTATACGGAATCGGTTGACTGCTTCTTATAACCCTTGCGGGTCAGTTTACCTTTTCTGACTTGAGACTCAGTCAGAGTTGCAGCCAATTCGATTGCCTGACGAACAGTGGTAGGGTTACTACCAGTAACTATGTCTTGCATAGTATCAGGTAGACCACCAATATACCTCTCAATCGCTTTTTCCAACGGGGTAACCATAGTAGGACACAACAAACTTAACTCCTCATAATGATCCGTATACGCACGGTGTTCTCCCCCATCTTGTTTTAGATCGTCAAACTCTCGTTCCAAAGCCCTTATCTCGTGACGGGGACAGAACTCTTTCATCATGAGAGCTCGAAGCTCTTCCCAAGTTTGTGCCATTGCCACATCGGCACCCCTATCACGCATCACACCGTTCCACCATGTAAGAGCACGCTTCTCGAAAACACTGGATGCAAACTCAACCTTTCGTTCATTCAGGCATTGAACATGCCTAAATGTGCTCTCCAGAGTCTCGAAACATTATAGGAGCTCAGTTGCTCCTTGAGACCCAGAAAACTTTAGTGGTTTAGCCGAATTAAACATTTTGAAACTACACTGAGCATTGTTGTTATTGTTGTTGTTCGCTTGATTAATCTGAGTCATTAGGTTTGGAATCACAGCAGCCATTTGCTGAGCGACAAGGGCTGCGATTTCAGCGTTAGTTTGTGGTTGTGCATCTCTTCGAGGAGGCATATTCTAAAAAGAACAAGGAAACATGAGAAATGAGTGAGATCGACAATTGGATAAATAAAAGAGGTATTGAAAACATCGACATAACATAAGGAAGGTGATCATTTGTTTGTTACCTCGAACAAACAAACGATACACAGTGACTAATCAAAGCAAATGGGTCAATATAATGTATCACGAAGACATGCTTTAGCCTATAAGTGGACACTCACCACAAGAGTTCCCAGGTAAGAGTGACTGGTCTGATTATGTGGATTTGTACGAACACTCTAGCCTTAGACAGAAAACTCAGGATACAGGCACCCACCCTTCCAGATTGCATGTGTTCACATTATAAGACCCAAACTTTGACGAGATTTTGAAAATTTTGAAGGTTCAAAACCTTATAAAAAATCATCCAAGAATAGATGATTGATTTTCAAAACAGATTTGTTATTTTGTTCTCGTTGTGGTTATCACCTAAAGATAGGTGACGGTATTGTTTTAAAATCTAAACGCAAGAAAACTCGCGTTAGGGTCCTAGAAAAGTTATAGTCAAGGTCAAAGCATTACTGATAACCTAATTCCCTATAACCATGAGCTCTGATACCAACTCTTCTGTCACACCCCGACCACGTAAAACAACGAAACCACGGCGGAAACGTCGGGGAGTGGAGCGACAGAATTATTGTTTCACAACCATGGATTCAAAAGTTTCGTTTTATTTAATTATTAACCATTTACATTGTCCTGAAATTAAAAGAAACAAGTTCACATCTTGACTATCATCGTTATTAAGTCACTAAGGCCTCGTCCAGTCCTAAGTGAGCATGCATCCTAGTCGCAATCAACATCATTCAACACCACCTGAAACATATGTAAAATAAAGTCAGCATAAAAATGTCGGCGAGCACATAGGTTTTGTGTGAGTGTCAGATTCATGGCTCGTTTATATGTTGAAATAACTCGTACAACTTCGTTAATCGATATTAGAAAACTTGTTTTGTAAAATATTTGTATTGTAAAATGAATAACCAAGTCAAAACAGATTGGTTATAGTTTATAAAACTTCGATGCCATGAATCTTAACTTAAAACATTTGTTATGTAAACCCAAATCGTAAATTGTTCTCGTAATAAAACCCGTATGGTTTATATCGTATCGTAAACATCGTTTGCGTGACATCGTTTAAAATCATCCGTCCAAATGAACTAAATAACGCCACGGAATGTAATATGATAAAAGCACTTATATATAAGAAGTACCAGCGGCGTATCTACCATGCTTTTATCACATTACTCCCGTCCCGTTAGCTAATCACATACCAAAAACCCATCGTTTAAATCGTTTAACTCGTTCTCGTCATCGTTCATTTATTTAAATCGTTCAAATTGTTCCAAATCATTCATAATCGTTCAAAATCGTTCAATCGTTCAAAATCGTTCAATCGTTCAAATCGTTCTCGTTTTAATTGTGAAAACTAACTTTTGGTCATCTCGTGGAATACATTCAAACCTTCGTAGCTCGTCCATCGTTCAACTCGTATTAACAAACCACCAAAGGGTAAGTTAACAATTAACAGGTTCAGTCGTTACCCATATAACCCCCACACATAACCATGGTGGCAGTCCAATAACGGGATTTGTCAGATCCTATGGTACCATAACCTAATACTGGCCAGCACGGCCAAAGCTAATGAATGTCATTCGTTATGTAAATACATCCAACAAGTTCGTTCACATTATCGAAATCGTTATGTTTAATATAAACCATAGTATTCGTTTTTAAAATCATCGTTTGAAAGCGTCAAAATTGTTTAACACATATGAATCACCCCAAAACAATTGAAAACAGTAAAATAGGGGAACTATGTACTCACATTGAATTGCAAGTATCCTTGATTAAAGTGAACTAACAATGCTCGGGAAAAACCAAGGAAATCAAGTGGTACCTGGTAATCGGATCGCTAGTTAATAAATCGACACCTAAATCGGAAGATCGGATAGAACGAGGTCTTGTAAACCAAATGAGTATTGGAACTCATGGTTTAACAAAGCCTACATTCTAAATCGGAACCTATCCTAAGTGCTTATGACCCGTTACGACCCATTAAGGTAGCTTATGCTACTTTAACGCGTCGTTCGCGCAAAAGCGCATTCGAGACACCTAACTAGTCCTATGACAAGTATTATATGCCCTAACATGTTTAAATATGTTGCATAATCAGTTTAAGTGGCAAAAGTTAGGTTACATATACTTAAAATCAAATTATGCATGAAAAGGGCATTTTGGTCATTTACCTAAGGCATATAAACTACCTATCATACAACTAATTAAACTAAGTGACCATAAGGTATAACCTTGGAAGGTTATTCCCTATACAACTATGGTCACAATACATGCTTGGTTGGATCCTAACGATTGACCAAACGGGTCGGGTTCGAAAGTGTAAGCGGTTGTCAAGACCGCTTGACTTACGACCCTAAACAAGCACTAGACTAAAAGTGACGAGTTAAACATGTTAAAACATGTTTAACTAAGTTAGAAAACAGGTTTGATATCAAAACAAAGTGTTTTGATACCCGAAAATAGCTACGTTGCAAAATACGCATAAACACGTATTTTGACCGAAACTTTGACTCGTCACTTCGACTAATCGACGTGGTAATCAGTAGGTATAGTCACAAGGGACTATAACCATCGTGATTACGCTCACGTTGCAAAGTTTGAACGAACTTTGTATTGACCAATTCATGGTCAAAGCAGAAAGTCAAACAATGTTTGACTTTCATACTTGAAAAGCATAAAAAGCATGAAAGAAGCTTACAAAATGTCCAAGCAAGGAAGAATTTGATCCAAAACACTCAGGTATGAAGTCTTAAACTTCAACTTAGAGCAGATTTTGAATCAAATGTGAGGAATGAATGAGAAACCCACTTCTATTTATAGTAAGTTTGGATCAACAAGATCATTCCAAGTCTTATGAGAATCAATCTTGGCCCTATACTTGTGGAACATTGTTTCTAATTCAGTGGGAATCCAAAAACCAGCCTAAGGTATTGAGAAAATTGCATAAAAGACCCTGGAAATCAAGCTGGTTGCTGAAACTGATCTGCTGAAAATGTGTCCCTGTCGCGTGGCGCCCCAGGAGTGTCTGGTCTTGGCGCGTGGCGCGAGGGAGGTGTAAGGACCTGCAAAAATGTCCTAAAACGACCTGTAAGTAGAAAACCGGACCCCTAAAACCCTAAACCATATTAAAAACCAAGAAAAATGGATTTTCTGGCCGCACGCGGGCCGCGTAAGACTTAAGGTTAGTCTACACGGGCCGCGACAACTTAAAATCCTCCGGATAAGCGTTTAGGCCACGTGTCAGACACGTGGCGGACCTACACGTGACACGCTAGCCCTAATCGTAGACTAGGTGGCCCTCGCGGGCCGCGTAAGATCTTGTGAGGGTTTACGCGGGCCGCGTAAAACCCAAATTTTTGCTATAAATTGCTGGTGCATGAGCAGTTCCCCGAAATATACTGCTCAAAATAGAAGTTTTAAGTAGGGAAACGCTGCTACGAGTACAGGGTATTAACTCGATCATTGCTACGATACAATGTCCGATCGATTGAAACCGATCCGATGGATGTTTAAGTGTTGCCCGAATCCGGGCTATACTTTGTCATTCGTCGTGAGGGTTTTGATTTCATGAGTTTATCGTAAATGTTGTATTAAGTTACTGACCTAGTTTCGTGTGCATTGTTATTTAACTAGGTTACACGGCTAAATCAGTAGGCAAGGTTCTGTCCAAATAAATCTGCAATGTGAGTCATTCTCTTTTATCAAAAGTGCTTTACAATACCTCAAATTATTTTCCAGTTATACGTTACAGGGGATAAGTCTTTGTTATCTTAAATTACTGGCAGTAAGTGGGGTATTGTGCACATTACTATTATTCTCTCTCGTTTTGACGAATGGACCTAAACAGAGATAATCATCATTATTGGGTGAAAGGACCCAATAGTGGTATGACCATCGTCACCAGGGGGTGTCACTGGACCAGATAATTATAAGATAGAGGCAATTGTAATCGCTCTTAGTCCTGTAATTTATAACAATGTGTCATTTTATGCAAAATGAATGACTCGCCAGTATTTCCCCGCTGATAAAATCTTTTTAAACATGTTTCAGGTGATTTACTGTGACCCAGGGAAAAGTGTCGGGTAGCACTAAAAGCTTGAAGAGGTGGCTCAGTAAAATAAATAAACATGTTTTGTAAAACAGGGAAATTTCCTCGTGAATTTCCTTTATTGTAATTTATGGGGTTTGTCCCAAAATTTAGAAATAAAATAACTGCGCAATTTCAGTTTAAAAGATACTGTGAAAAATTTCCGCTGCCAAATTTAATAATAATACCACGGGTTTTCTGTCCTGCGGCTCCTGAACCGGGTAAAACCGGGCCGGGGGTCGTGATAGAAAAAGGTGGTATCAGAGCCACTGATTTAAGCCAATTAAGTATTTAGAAATACTTAATTTTACAAATTGCCATTTTGTGATTCTGTGAAAATTTAAATTGATAAATAAAATTTTAACTTCAAATTTGTGTGTGTTTCTTCATGTATGCTAACAGTATGAATGAACTGTTGGAGGCACTCCGAAACTTTACTATCCATACCACCGATATGGATACCACAGGAAACCCATCCGGCTACCAAGCAGACGCTGACGAGCCAATGACATTCCAGGCCCAGGCACAAGAGAAACCAAAGCCGAAAAAGAGAAGGAGAATCTTGGATTGGAAACGTGGGCGTAGGAAGAAGCCAGCTGCCCAGAAGGTTAAAAAGACTGAGGACCCGAAGGATAAAGGCAAAGGGAAGGAGATCGGAGAAAGTTCCAGGCAAGCCCAGGAAATGCCACCATGGGAGGAACTTGATCGTAAACTGGCAAATTGTGATCTCATTGGACCTGCCGATGAAAACCTCTTCAATTACCCTGCTGAATCGCAACTTCCAGTTAACTTGGAACCGGCTATCCCAGATCCCATTGTTAACCACCAACTTCTACCCAGAGAATTGGAGGAATGGTGGACTAGTGATTGGCAATTTCAGAACTTCATGAACAATCCTAACGTCTATTTTCCCCAGTTTGACCCATAACCTGCACCAAACCCACCTATGAGCACAGAAAACTTGGCTGAACTCCGCCATTATGGCGAGGAGCTGGTGGACGCAGGAAATAGAATTCGGGAAGTGGGAGAGAAAATCACATAGAAATACGACGAGAGGGAGCGTCGTCTCTGAAGTACCAACTGACTGGGATCGTATGTGGTGGTGTGGTTGTATAATAATAATAATAATATAAAAACAATATAAAATAATAATATAATATTGTATAAATAACTTTAAATAAAACTTTTGTAATATAACTGGTGTGTAATGATGCCTACTAATATATAAAATATGAAAGTCGCAAAGTCGACAATTTTGGCAATACGTTAACTTGGTTATGTGTAATTGCTTTATTGTGTTTGATTATTATTTACTTGATAATAATAAATTGCACATATTGTTAATTATTCAGATGTAAAACGCGGAAAATCAACCAGTTAATGAAGTTAATCAATCGGAACAAAATAATGAGGATCATTTTCTCAATAGGCAAGACATAGAAAATATCGTCGCTCAGGGAATAGCCAACGCTATCCCCGCAATTGTTGCTGCTGTTAAGAATCCCGTTGAACCCTCGCAAGCCAACCACAGCAAGCATACTCGCGATGACAACTTCAGTAACAGTGTTAACGGAGGAGGCAACAATGATAATAATGTGATTCAAGCCCCGATACTTAAGAAAATGAAAGTTGCAACACCTGGTTGAACTTATAAGGAATTTCTTGCCTGTAAGCCGGTGGAATTTGCAGGCAATGAAGGGGCGACCGCCGCACTGCGTTGGTTAGAGAAAACTGAAGCAGTAATTAAAATAAGTAAATGCACCGAGGAAGACAAGGTCATGTATGCTTCTCACCTTTTCAAGGAAGAGGCATTAGAATGGTGGAATAAGGGTGTTGCAAGCCAAGGCAAGTGACATGGCTTATGCCATGAATTGGGAAGAATTTAAGCAATTGGTGGAAAGAAAATTTTGTCCCAAATATGAAAAGGAACAAATGGCGAATAGGTTCCTAAGCCATCGAATGGTGGATGTTGACTGTCGAGGGTATACTTCGAAATTCTTTGAATATGCCAGAATTGTACCAACTCTGGCTTCGCCAGAACCGGTACTTATTTCTCGATATATTTGGGGTTTAATTAGCGAGATTCGTGACATTGTCGAAGCTGCAAGACCCCACACGATTGATGATGAGGTGGAATTAGCCAACACCTTGACCGACGGACTAGTACGTACGCGAGAAGAAAACAGGGAGAAGGAATTGGCTCAGAAAATTACCCAAGGATTCCGTGGGGGTAATACTAGTAGCAATTTCAAGAGGAAAGGAACTGGACAATCCTCCACCCCACCATTTTGCAGTTCTTGTAAAAGAAAGCATTTCGGGAAATGCAGAGGGTATTGCAATTTCTGCAATAGACCGGGTCACCCAGAAGAAGAGTGCAGAAGGAAGAAATCAACAATTTGCTACAACTGCGGTGAGACAGGGAACTTCAGGCCCGACTGCCCGAAACTGGTCAAGCCAGCTGACAACAAAGCCAAACCTGCTGAGGGAACTAATAAGAAGAACGCAAGAGCTTTCCAGCTGACTACCCAAGAAGCAGATCTGATCCCCGATGTAATAGCTGGTACGTTTCTGGTAAACGACATTTACGCGAAAGTATTATTTGACTCTGGTGCAAACCAACGTTTTATAAATACTTCATTCTGCCAAGCTCTTAAGCTACCTTTAACCAAACTTAGGCAGATTTATACGGTAGAAACAGCAGATGGTAATTCTGTTAGCATAGATAAAGTTCTGCAAGAAGGAAAGATAGAACTTTCAGGCCACAAATTTTCTGCAAACCTGCTACTCATGGATTTAGCTGGATTCGATGTCGTGTTAGGAATTGATTGGTTAGTAGCCAACCATGCTCGAATCCTCTGTGATAAGAATTCCATAGAAATTTATGCACCAGCAGGAGAAGTAGTTATGGTTACAGGAGATAAGCCACGTAAACCAATGAAGTTCATTTTTAGTAACGAAAGTTGCTAGTTATGAGCGAAAACAAGGAATAGTGTATATGATTTCGGTAATCATTAACACTAAAGGTAAGGGACTTAAGGAAATTCCTGTAGTATCAGAATACTCAGATGTATTCCCAGAAGAACTACCAGGATTACCTCCGGATAGGGAAGTAGAATTTAGAATTCATTTGATTCCTGAAACTACACCAATAGCCAAGGCACCTTACCGGTTAGCACCTACCGAGATGTTAGAACTGAAAAAGAAAATAGATGAATTGCTAAGTAAAGGATTCATACAACCTAGTTCATCCCCTTGGGGAGCATCAGTGTTGTTTGTAAAGAAGAAAGATGGTTCAATGCAAATGTGTATCAATTATAGGGAATTGAATAAGGTTACAATTAAGAATCGATACCCATTACCTAGGATTGATGATCTTTTTTATCAACTTCAGGGAGCTAGATATTTTTCTAAGATCAATTTGCGCTCCGGATACCATCAGCTGAAAGTACAAGAAGAAGACATACCTAAAACTGCTTTCAGAACTAGGTATGGTCACTACGAGTTTACAGTTATGCCCTTTGGACTAACAAATGCTCCTGCAGCATTTATGGATATGATGAATAGAATCTGTAAGCCGTATTTGGATAAATTTGTAATTATCTTTATCGACGATATACTTATTTATTCCAAAAGCCAGGACGAGCATTGTAAGCACCTACATGCACTTTTAACTTTGTTAAGAAAAGAGAAGCTTTACGCCAAATTCTCGAAGTGTGAATTTTGGCTACAGGAAGTGCAATTCTTAGGTCACATGGTGAATCACGAAGGAATTCACGTAGATCCCTCCAAGATAGAAGCAATCACCAAATGGAAGGTCCCGCAATCAGCCACAGAAGTTAGAAGTTTTCTAGGATTAGCTGGTTATTATAGACGCTTCATTAAGGACTTTTCAAAGATAGCCGTTCCATTAACTAAGCTAACCTGTAAAACAGTTAAGTTTGAATGGGGACTTAAGCAAGAAGTGGCCTTTAGGATTTTAAAGCAAAGGTTAACAAATGCCCCAATTCTAGCCTTACCAGAAGGAACGGAAGATTTTGAAGTTTACTGTGACGCTTCTAAGCTAGGATTAGGATGTGTGCTAATGCAACGCAAAAAGGTAATCGCGTATGCCTCAAGGCAATTGAAAAAGCACGAAGAAAACTATACGACTCATGACTTAAAATTAGGAGCAATATTTTTTGCCCTTAAGATTTGGAGACACTATCTGTATGGGAGTAAGTTTACTGTCTATACAGATCACAAAAGTTAAAGATACATATTTGGGCAAAAAGAATTAAACATGAGGCAAAGAAGATGGATGGAAATCCTAAGTGACTACGACTATGATATTCAATATCACGAGGGAAAGGCAAATGTAGTAGCAGATGCCCTAAGTCGTAAGTATCATGAAAAACAAAGACGAGTTCGTGCACTTAGATTAAATCTCCAATTAGATTTAATGGAACAACTGAAGAAGGTTCAAGAAACAGCAATCAAGGATGATGCTGAAGGAATGAAAGGAAGAATAAAAGAATTAGAGCAAGGGACTGATGGAATTTGGAGATTCCACAAGAAAAGGATTTGGGTACCTAAGCAAGGAAACCTAAGAGATAAAATTTTAGAAGAAGCCCATAAATCTAGATATACCATACACCCTGGAAATAATAAGATGTACCAAGACTTAAGAAATAATTTCTGGTGGATAGGAATGAAAAATGACATAGCTAGATATGTATCTAAGTGTCTAACTTGTTCACAAGTTAAGGCATAACACCAGAAACCTTCAGGGTTACTCCAACAATTAGAAATGCCTGTATGGAAATGGGAACTAATAACAATGGACTTCGTTACTAAGTTGCCCAAAACCAAAAAAGGTAACGACGCGATTTGGGTGATTGTGGATCGATTAACCAAATCAGCTCACTTTCTGCCAATAAAGGAAACCTTTAGCATGGAAAGATTAGCAAAGTTGTATGTAGATGAAGTAGTATCTCTACATGGAGTTCCACTCTCCATTGTATCAGATAGGGATAGTCGCTTCACTTCGCATTTCTGGACAAGTTTCCAAGAAGCAATGTGGACCCGACTAAATTTAAGTACTGCATATCATCCCCAAACCGACGGACAGAGTGAAAGGACGATCCAAACCTTAGAAGACATGCTCAGAGCATGTGTGATAGATTTTGGTGGAGATTGGGATGACCACCTACCCTTAATCGAATTCTCCTATAACAATAGTTATCATGCAAGCATCGAAGCTGCCCCGTTCGAAGCACTGTACGGACGAAAGTGTAGAACCCCAGTTTGCTGTGCAGAGATAGGAGAAAGCCAATTATCAGGTCCAGAGATTGTACAAGAAACCACCGACAAGATCACTCAAATCAAGGAAAGACTAAAGACGGCTCGAGATCACCAGAAAAGTTATGCCGATAATCGACGCAAGCCGCTAGAATTTCAAATTGGAGACAGGGTACTCTTGAAAGTTTCTCCTTGGAAAGGAGTAGTTCGGTTCAGTAAGAAAGGAAAGCTAAGTCAAAGGTACATAGGACCATTCCCAGTAATCAAGAGAATAGGACCAGTTGCCTATCGTTTACAACTACCCGAAGAACTGGCTGGAGTACATGACGTGTTTCATGTATCTAACCTTAAGAAATGTTTATCTGACGAGTCCATGGTAGTACCTCTTCAAGATATAGAGATAAATGAAAAGTTGAAATTTGTGGAAAAACCACTCCAAATAGAAGACAGAAAGATCAAGTTTCTCAAGCATAAAAGACTGGTACTGGTCAAAGTCAAATGGGATTCGAAAAGAGGACCGGAATATACATGGGAGCTAGAATAAAAAATGAAGCGAAACTATCCTCACCTGTTTCAGTAAATCTCAAGGACGAGATTTTAAATAAGGTGGGGAGGATGTAAAGACCTGCCAAAATGTCCCAAAACAACCTGTAAGTAGAAAACCAGACCCCTAAAACCCTAAACCATATTAAAAACCAAGAAAAATGGATTTTCTGGCCGCACGCGGGCCGCGTAAGACTTAAGGTTAGTCTACGCGGGCCGCGACAACTTAAAATCCTCCAGATAAGCATTCAGGCCACGTGTTAGACACGTGGCAGACCTATACGTGACACGCTAGCCCTAATCGTAGACTAGGTGGCCCTCGCGGGCCGCGTAAGATCTTGTGAGGGTTTACGCGGGCCGCGTAAAACCCAAATTTTTGCTATAAATTGCTGGTGCTTGAGCAGTTCATCTGTGTTCGAAAAACTTTTCAAAAGACGAAGTATACTACTCAAAATAGAAGTTTTAAGTAGGGAAACGCTGCTACGAGTACAGGGTATTAACTCGTTCACTGCTACAATACAATGTCCGATCGATTGAAACCGATCCGATGGATGTTTAAGTGCTGCCCGAATCCGGGCTATACTTTGTCATTCGTCGTGAGGGTTTTGATTTCGTGAGTTTATCGTAAATGTTGTATTAAGTGACCTAGTTTCGTGTGCATTGTTATTTAACTAGGTTACACGGCTAAATCAGTAGGCAAGGTTCTGTCCAAATAAATCTGCAATGTGAGTCATTCTCTTTTATCAAAAGTGCTTTACAATACCTCAAATTATTTTCCAGTTATACGTTACAGGGGGTAAGTCTTTGTTATCTTAAATTACTGGCAGTAAGTGGGGTATTGTGCACATTACTATTATTCTCTTTCGTTTAGCGGAATGGACCTAAACAGAGATAATCATCATTATTGGGTGAAAGGACCCAATAGTGGTATGACCATCATCACCAGGGGGTGTCACTGGACCAGATAATTATAAGATAGAGGAAATTGTAATCGCTCTTAGTCCTGTAATTTATAACAATGTGTCATTTTATGCAAAATGAATGACTCGCCAGTATTTCCCCGCTGATAAAATCTTTTTAAACATGTTTCAGGTGATTTACTGTGACCCAGGGAAAAGTGCCGGGTAGCACTAAAAGCTTGAAGAAATGGCTCAGTAAAATAAATAAACATGTTTTGTAAAACAGGGAAATTTTGTGACAACCCGAGTTTTCAAGGTCTCTATTCCACTTAATACTGGTTCACAAAGTGTTGTTTTTATATTTATGTGTGGTGTGCATTATAAGTGGGTATATTATATATATTTTGTATTGATAACATGTTTGGTATATTTAACATAGAACAAAAATGGAACTTTCGCCAAACACCCACACCCGAATTATGTTGACACATGTTCTGTGCATTTATATATATTAAAGGGTAATGTGGATTGAGTGTGTAATACTTGCCAAACATCCGAAATATCTACTACCCGAAATCACCCATTCCCAACGAGACAAAATGGTGATCAGCAAAAACTAGAATGGGCCTTGGCTCATTGACGAAATGTTTTAGTTTGTTTATAACCCTTATGCGATAACTGTTACTCGATAAACCCTAATCACATCACCTCTCCCTGTCTCGCTTTTCTTTGAAACCCGACGGCTGCCCTCTTCTTATTCGAAGTTAGATCCTTTTGGTTTGATCGTCCTTGTTCGGTTAGTGGTTCTTAACTGTAACGTTAATGTTTGTACGATGTGATTCACATGTGATATTAAAGGTGTGAAAGTCATATGTGGTTAATTACTTGTGTTAATGTGTAGGATGATTATACGATTATATGAATTGGTAATAGTTATTATTGATTGAATAAATGGTATGCGTATTTTGTAAACTGATATCGATGTATGCATGTGGTCATTATGGATTCTCTTGTTTTGATGTGTGCCTCTCAAATTGATCAATGATGACAAGCAAGACTGATCCATGTAATAATTGTTCGAACCCACTAGGTTATTTTTGGTCCTATCAAATTAGTCCACTAAACTCACAAACTTCAAGTAACCGATTTTGATATATCTATGGTCTTTAAAGGTCCACTAATATTGAAGGTAAATGATCTAATGAGTGGATAGCCTTGACTAAATATGGCGGCCCATGTGCTGATCTAATCAACTAATATAAACATTTTTTATAAGAATGTCAGTAATGATATTACGTATATTAAATGAATTAGATGGGGTAGGGTTGTTGAATTTGGATAGGGTCATGCTTGCAAATGCGAATATATGATACTCAACCACTGAAAGGATTGTGTGTTTATGTTTTAAGAATTGTTTTGATATCCTATTAGCGATTTTGATTTTGCATGATGATACTGTTTACATGTCACATGGGTGTTGATTAGGATTGTATTTATGATAGAGAAGATTTGATCGATTATTATTTAGTATGAAAACTGTTAGTTATGATTGATAAATGGAAACAATATAATTGGATGCATGATTTAAGGAAATTCACAACTGATCGCACAAGTGTCAACCGCACAAGTTGTCCGGATCGCACAAGACGGACTGGACCGCACAAGATTTATTTAAATTGTTTCGTTTGTTTGGGCCGTATACATGTTAGACTATTTATGTTATTTGGGCCGGGTTAGTTTTCCAATCGCACAACCCATTGTGGATCGCACAAGTCATGCTGATCGCACAAGGGGTTGGGCCGACTGTTATTGAGCCCAATCTTTTAATCGCACAAGTTGGATACGTTATGACTGTTAATGTGTTAACATGAATTATGTGTTTGCCATGATCAATACATGTTCACAACCTGTTAGACTATGTGTAATCATACGTGCTTTACTTGAACCTAGACCTGACTTGTATGGTAACCATGTTAGGACGTGGTTGACCACATATAGCTCAAGTAACCTTTCTGTGTATCTGCCGAGCAAACCAAGGTGAGTTCACACTAGCCAAGGCATGGGATTCCCAGGGGTTGGGAATGGGATTGAATAACTACTCGTACAACTATTACTATTAAACAAATTATTACTGTCCTCGGTTGAAGGGCACGTACGTAAAACTTACGTACAGTTATACTTACTACTGTCCTCGGATTGAAGGGCACGTACGTAAAGCCTACGTACACGATCTTAAGACCATCACCTCTATCAAAGGAAGTCCCTCAATTATCGACTTAATCGCCGAGGCCTAGGGCGAGCGGGTAATTAGTTAATAGCACAATTAGGTTTAACAAACCTCACACCGTGCCAGTCGGACGGGCGTGTACTAATGGACTATGGGCAAAGGGTCAATGCTGATAGACATTGACTTAGGGCACCTCTTACATTTCCGTAGCAGTCGATACGCGTGGTCTTGTAACACATGGGAAGTCCCCACTAATCATTGCACACATGCCTGGACTGGCAGCGATAAGGATTAATACGATACATGGTTTACAAAACGAACATACGATTTATGAAATGAATACTTTAACCAAACAACCAACTGTGAACTCGCTCAACTTTGTTGTTGATTCGTTGCTACATGCCTTGCAGGTCATTAGGTACCCATGGAGCTTGCACAGGGAGGAACGGTCGTTGTGGGACATGGCGATGTGTGCCATGCTTTAAACATTACTTTATCTCATTTAATACTTGCTATGGGTTTTACAAATTATGCTTCCGCTAAACACTTAACTATGCTTTGGTTTTTGAACACCTTTCATATTGGTTGGTTGAATTATGTTTACTTACATGCATGTTCAATATGATTGGTGGCTTGATCCTGGTCAGTCACGCCTCCAAGCGGTGATACTCCGCGTGTGGATTTTGGGGGTGTGACAGATTGGTATCAGAGCCATTGGTTATAGTGAACTTGGTTTTAATAAGGGAAAAAGTTTTTGTTAAAACCAGACTATAACCTGAACAGTGCTCAACGATCCACAAAGACGCTTCACTCCACGTGCAAGGCTCAACACTATAGGTGATATGATTTATGTTTATATTGCCTACTTGCTAGTTACATAGAACATTGCTCATGGTATGCTTAGTTAGTATAACAACTGTTGCCTGAACCCTGTGTGCTTACTCTTCTGTCACTCCACGTTTACACACATTCGCGACACCTTTCCTGTTTGTGTTTCCTTCGATGTGAAGATCATGAGGGAACGTGTGAACCTAACTCAAGCCAGCTGACGGCTCTTATCAAAGAACAAGTTACGGCAGCACTCGCAGTCGCTCAGGCAGGAGGTATAACCTGCTGTACCGAACCTATCCTAGGATGTTAGATCCTACTCTCATGACCCAACTCTCGCGCTTAACCCTGTCTCTTCTTCCTTGCACAACAAGGTCAGAACGCTCAGCCACCTGTATGCACATTCAAGATGTTCATGGACTGTCGTCCTAGTATTTTCAGTGGCACTGAAGGGGCCGTTGGACTCCTCCATTTGTTTGAGAAGCACGAGTCAGTCTTCGAAATGTGTGAATGCTCCAAGGCTCGTGGGGTGAAATATGCCACTGATACTCTCGAAGGCACTGCGCTAACTTGGTGGAACGCGCAAGTTCAGATGCCGGGGTTGGCGGCTGCTAATGCCACCCCATGGAATGATTTTAAGGAACTGATCAAACGTGAATACTGTAGTCATGATGACATCCACAAGCTGGAAGTGGAGTTCTTTAACCTGAAGGTGACGGGGTCAGAGATAGAAGCATACACGAAACGATCCAACGAAACTGGCAGTGTTGTGTCCAACTATGGTGGATCCTCCCATCAAACGCATCGAACTATACCTTAAGGGCTTAGTGCCAGAGATACAGAGTCTGGTGACTGCGGCTAATCTGAACACTATCCAGCAAGTAACTCGACTTGCCCATCGTCTCACAGATCAGGCGTTAGAACAGAACAAACTGCCGAAGCGTATTAATGCTGCTACTACTACTTCGGATGCTCCCAGTGACAACAAACGCAAGTGGAATGGAAATTCGAGCAAGGGTCTCACTTCGGTTCAGTCTCAGTCGCAGCACAGGAGCCCCAGTCAGCAGTCTTTTGGTAATCGAAGTCAGGGTGGATACCGGGGAAACCACCCTAAGTGCAATCGATGTAATTTGCACCACAGCGGGCAATGCAACAGAGATCGTTGTCAGAGATGCAACAAGCTTGGTCATGGAGCCAAAGATTTTAGAATCTCACGTCCTGCAAACCAGAACCGACAACAGCAGCCACAAGCTCCACAGAATCAGCAGCAACAACAGGGTAACAAGGGATGCTATCAGTGTGGTGCTTAAGGTCACTTCAAGAGACACTGCCCACAGTTGAACCAGAACCAGAATCGGAACCCCAACCAAGGAAACGGGAACAATAATGGAGGCAACAGCGGGGGTAATGACGACGGCAACGGTGCCAGGGGTCGAGTGTTCGTGATTGGTCAGGGTGATGCTAGGAATGACCCCAACGTATGCTGGTTTTGACATCGTTATTGGTAATGAACCTCTCATGATTCGTGGCAACAAGAGGGGTGCTGATGAGAGCATCATCTCTTTCCTTAAGGCCCAGAAGTGTTTGAGAAAGGGCCACACTGCTATTCTGGCTCTCGTTACGGACACCTCGAAGAAAGAGAAGAAGATAGAAGATTTTCCGATTGTACGCGACTATCCTGAGGTATTCCCTGAGGAATTACCTGGCCTTCCGCCTCATCGTCAAGTCGAGTTTCAAATCGAGCTAGCTCCTGGAGCAGCACCTATAGCTCGTGCACCTTATCGCTTAGCTCCATCAGAGTTGGAAGAACTCTCTATGCAACTACAAGAACTCTTGGACAAGGGATTTATTCGTCCTAGCTCTTCGCCCTCGGGAGCTCCAGTGCTATTCGTAAAGAAGAAAGATGGTACCTTCAGAATGTGCATCGACTACCGTGAACTCAACAAGGTGACCGTGAAGAATCGTTATCCTCTTCCACGCATCGACGACCTATTCGACCAGCTGCAAGGGTCGAGCTTTTACTCCAAGATTGATTTGAGATCAGGATATCACCAGCTGAGAGTCCGAGAAGAGGACGTCTCCAAAACAGCCTTTAGAACTCGTTATGGACACTTTGAGTTTTTTTTTGGTCATGCCTTTTGGGCTGACAAACGCACCTGCGGTCTTCATGGACTTGATGAATCGAGTGTGCAAGCCTTACCTGGACAAGTTCGTCATAGTTTTCATCGACGACATCCTGATCTATTTGAAGAGTCAGGAGGAACACGAGCAGCATCTACGACTCATTTTGGAACTCCTTCGAGCAGAACAGCTGTACGCCAAGTTCTCAAAATGCGACTTCTGGCTTCGTGAAGTCCATTTCTTAGGCCATGTGGTAAACAAGGATGGGATTCACGTTGATCCATCCAAGGTAGACTCGATTAAGAACTGGCCTGCACCTCGCACGCCAACGGATATTCGCCAATTCTTGGGCTTGGCAGGTTACTACAGGAGGTTCATTAAGGATTTTTCCAAGATTGCACAGCCTCTCACCTCACTAACGCAGAAAGGCGTTGTTTATCGATGGGGAAATGCACAGGAATTAGCATTTTAGCACTTAAAGGATAGACTTTGCAGTGCACCTATCCTTTCATTGCCAGAGGGCACAGACGACTTTGTGGTTTACTGCAACGCGTCAATTCAGGGTCTTGGTTACGTGCTGATCCAACGAGATAAGGTTATAGCCTACACCTCACGCCAACTCAAAGTTCATGAAAAGAACTACACTACACACGATCTGGAGCTGGGAGCGGTTGTTTTTGCACTTAAGATATGGAGACACTACCTGTATGGTACCAAATGTGCTATCTACACCGACCACAGGAGCCTCGAACATATCTTCAAACAGAAGGAACTGAATATGCGACAACGACGATGGGTCGAACTGCTGAATGACTACGAATGCTCGATCAGGTACCACCCAGGCAAAGCCAATGTTGTGGCTGACGCCCTCAGTCGAAAGGACACTGCGCCTAAGCGCGTACGAGCTTTACAACTCACTATATAGTCTAGTCTTCCTTCGTAAATACGAGACGCTCAGATAGAAGCATTGAAACCAGAAAACGTCAGGGCTGAAGCCCTACGTGGCTCAAGGCAACGATTAGAACGAAAGAAAGACGGTGCTTACTACGTAACAGGACGCATTTGGGTCCCACTCTATGGCAACCTACGAGAGCTTGTGATGGATGAGGCACACAAGTCTCTCTACTCAGTACATCCTGGTTCAGATAAGATGTACCATGATATCAAAACTACATATTGGTGGCCTAGCATGAAAGCTCACATAGCGACGTACGTTAGCAAGTGCTTGACTTGTGCGAGAGTCAAGTCGGAATATCAGAAACCTTCAGGCCTACTCCAACAACCAGAAATACCACAATGGAAATGGGAGAAAATTTCCATGGATTTTGTTACTGGCCTGCCTAGATCTCAACGTGGTAACAATACTATTTGGGTGATCGTGGATCGACTCACAAAGTCTGCTCACTTCTTGGCTATCAAGGAAACGGATAAGTTCTCCACACTAGCAGACGTATATCTTAAGGAAGTTGTCTCGAGGCACGGAGTGCCCACCTCTATTATCTTGGATCGTGATGCACGCTTTACTTCAGAACTATGGCAAGCAATGCACAAGTCTTTTGGCTCACGTTTAGATATGAGCACAGCTTATCACCCGCAAACGGATGGGCAGTCTGAACGCACCATCCAGACCCTCGAGGACATGCTTAGGGCATGTGTAATTGACTTTGGCAACAGCTGGGAAAAGCATCTGCCACTTGTGGAATTTTCGTACAATAACAGCTACCACACCAGCATTAAAGCTGCTCCGTTCGAGGCATTGTACGGGCGTAAATGCCGGTCACCTCTTTGTTGGGCAGAGGTGGGGGATAGTCAGATCACTGGCTCGGAACTTGCGGTAGACACAACAGAACGAATTGCTCAGATACGACAACGCATGGCGGTAGCTCGTGACCGTCAGAAAGCCTATGCAAACAAGCGCCGGAAACTACTCGAGTTCCAAGTTGGGGATCGAGTGCTACTCAAAGTTTCACCCTAGAAGGGTGTGGTTCGTTTTGGCAAACAGGGCAAACTCAATCCGCGATACGTCGGACCATTGAAATCATTGAGAAAATAGGCAGGGTGGCCTACAAACTAAACCTACCAACAAAACTCAGTGCAGTTCACAACGTTTTTCACGTGTCGAATCTGAAGAAGTGTCTGTCAGATGAGACCCTCATAGTTCCTTTGAAGGAGCTCACTATCGACGATCTGTTGCGATTCGTCGAGGAACCAGTTGAAATCACGGACCGGGACGTTAAGGTCCTCAAGCACACCAGAATACCTCTTGTTCGAGTTCGTTGGAACTCCCATCGTGACCCAGAGTTCACCTGGGAACGAGAAGATCAAATGAAACTCAAGTATCCCCAGTTATTCGGAAACAGTGCAACCACTACTGAGGCTGAAGCTACTACAGAATTTCGGGACGAAATTCCAAATCAACGGGGGGATGATGTGACACCCCAGGAAAAACCACGAAACAACACAACACAACACAACTAGCTTCCTCAGTAACCGCATACTAAATTTCGGGACGAAATTTCTTTCAAGTTGGGGAAAATGTGACAACCCGAGTTTTCAAGGTCTCTATTCCACTTAATACTGGTTCACAAAGTGTTGTTTTTATATTTATGTGTGGTGTTCATTATAAGTGGGTATATAATATATATTTTGTATTGATAACATGTTTGGTATATTTAACATAGAACAAAAATGGAACTTTCGCCAAACACCCACACCCGAAATATGTTGATACATGTTCTGTGCATTTATATATATTAAAGGGTAATGTGGATTGAGTGTGTAATACTTGCCAAACATCCGAAATATCTACTACCCGAAATCACCCATTCCCAACGAGACAAAATGGTGATCAGCAAAAACTAGAATGGGCCTTGTCCCATTGACGAAATGTTTTAGTTTGTTTATAACCCTTATGCGATAACTGTTACTCGACAAACCCTAATCACATCGCCTCTCCCTCTCTCGCTTTTCTTTGAAACCCGACGGCTGCCCTCTTCTTATTCGAAGTTAGATCCTTTTGGTTTGATCGTCCTTGTTCGGTTAGTGGTTCTTAACTGTAACGTTAATGTTTGTACGATGTGATTCACATGTGATATTAAAGGTGTGAAAGTCATATGTGGTTAATTACTTGTGTTAATGTGTAGGATGATTATATGATTATATGAATTGGTAATAGTTATTATTGATTGAATAAATGGTATGCGTATTTTGTAAACTGATATCGATGTATGCATGTGGTCATTATGGATTCTCTTGTTTTGATGTGTGCCTCTCAAATTGATCAATGATGACAAGCAAGACTGATCCATGTAATAATTGTTCGAACCCACTAGGTTATTTTTGGTCCTATCAAATTAGTCCACTAAACTCACAAACTTCAAGTAACCGATTTTGATATATCTATGGTCTTTAAAGGTCCACTAATATTGAAGGTAAATGATCTAATGAGTGGATAGCCTTGACTAAATATGGCGGCCCATGTGCTGATCTAATCAACTAATATAAACATTTTTTATAAGAATGTCAGTAATGATATTACGTATATTAAATGAATTAGATGGGGTAGGGTTGTTGAATTTGGATAGGGTCATGCTTGCAAATGCGAATATATGATAGTCAACCACTGAAAGGATTGTGTGTTTATGTTTTAAGAATTGTTTTGATGTCCTATTAGCGATTTTGATTTTGCATGATGATACTGTTTACATGTCACATGGGTGTTGATTAGGATTGTATTTATGATAGAGAAGATTTGATCGATTATTATTTAGTATGAAAACTGTTAGTTATGATTGATAAATGGAAACAATATAATTGAATGCATGATTTAAGGAAATTCACAACTGATCGCACAAGTGTCAAACGCACAAGTTATCCGGATCGCACAAGACGGACTGGACCGCACAAGATTTATTTAAATTGTTTCATTTGTTTGGGCCGTATACATGTTAGACTGTTTATGTTATTTGGGCCGGGTTAGTTTTCCAATCGCACAACCCATTGTGGATCGCACAAGTCATGCTGATCGCACAAGGGGTTGGGCCGACTGTTATTGAGCCCAATCTTTTAATCGCACAAGTTGGATACGTTATGAATGTTAATGTGTTAACATGAATTATGTGTTTGCCATGATCAATACGTGTTCACAACTTGTTAGACTATGTGTAATCATACGTGCTTTACTTGAACCTAGACCTGACTTGTATGGTAACCATGTTAGGACGTGGTTGACCACATATAGCTCAAGTAACCTTTCTGTGTATCTGCTGAGCAAACCAAGGTGAGTTCACACTAGCCAAGGCATGGGATTCCCAGGGGTTGGGAATGGGATTGAATAACTACTCGTACAACTATTACTATTAAACAAATTATTACTGTCCTCGGTTGAAGGGCACGTACGTAAAACTTACGTACAGTTATACTTACTACTGTCCTCGGATTGAAGGGCACGTACGTAAAGCCTACGTACACGATCTTAAGACCATCACCTCTATCAAAGGAAGTCCCTCAATTATCGACTTAATCGCCGAGGCCTGGGGCGAGCGGGTCATTAGTTAATAGCACTATTAGGTTTAACAAACCTCACACCGTGCCAGTCGGACGGGCGTGTAATAATGGACTCTGGGCAAAGGGTCAATGCTAATAGACATTGACTTAGGGCACCTCTTACATTTTCGTAGCAGTCGATACGCGTGGTCTTGTAACACATGGGAAGCCCCCACTAATCATCGCACACATGCCTGGACTGGCAGCGATAAGGATTAATACGATACATGGTTTACAAAACGAACATACGATTTACGAAATGAATACTTTAACCAAACAACCAACTGTGAACTCCCTCAACTTTGTTGTTGATTCGTTGCTACATGCCTTGCAGGTCATTAGGTACCCATGGAGCTTGCACAGGGAGGAACGGTCGTTGTGGGACATGGCGATGTGTGCCATGCTTTAAACATTACTTTATCTCATATTTAATACTTGCTATGGGTTTTACAAATTATGCTTCCGCTAAACACTTAACTATGCTTTGGTTTTTGAACACCTTTCATATTGGTTGGTTGAATTATGTTTACTTACATGCATGTTCAATATGATTGGTGGCTTGATCCTGGTCAGTCACGCCTCCAAGCGGTGATACTCCGCGTGTGGATTTTGGGGTGTGACAAATTTCCTCGTGAATTTCCTTTATTGTAAATTATGGGGTTTGTCCCAAAATTTAGAAATAAAATAACTAGGCAATTTCAGTTTAAAAGATCCTGTGAAAAATTTCCGTTGCCAAATTTAATAATAATACCACGGGTTTTCTGTCCTGCGGCTCCTGAACCGGGTAAAACCAGGCCGGGGGTCGTGACAGGAGGTCAGGCAGAACTTTCAAATTTTGGCAGAAATGGTCCCTGCATGCTTAAAACTTGTTTTTCGACACGTTTAACTCCCGTTAACCCCATTTCAAGGCTCCACAATGAAGTTAAAACATAGGGAACATGAAATATGCTTGAAAACATCTCAGATGTCGATTCGTTTGGTTGTACGGTTGCGTTATTCGGTTAATTACGACGAAAACTCGAACGAACGCGAAAACGATTTAAATTGCGCGACGAATGGTATTTTTGCATTCCAATCACTAAAATAAAATATTTTAATGATGACAAAAATTTTTGGATGTCCGGATATGTTCAGAACGTAAGATATGCGCGTAAATGCAAACTTATGCACTTTTTGACGCTTTTAGTCCCTATTGATCAAATAAGTTTATTTTCGCATACCAAACCCCTCAAAGCCTATTTCTAAGATATGTAAAGGATATTTAAGGTATGTTTAGCTTATGATCAAGTTCCAGAATGTTCGTTACCATATGAATCGGCATAGTTTCACAGTTTGACACAAATAGTCCCTGCGATCGAATAAACTTGTTTTCGACACACCAAACCCTCCAAAACTTATTTCTAAGTTATGTAAAGGTTATTTAAGGTATGTTAAGCCTATATCACTATTTCGGAGTGTTTTTCGCGTTAAACTGATTACGTTTATGCATCAGTTTGCGTATAACTTTCCAGAAAACGATTTAAAGCTTGAAATCGAACTAGAATTAAGTTGTAAAATCATCAAACACAAATACACACATATTAACACCAAAACACATCGTTTTATTGATAATTGACTTTGTTTTACATCGTACATCGTTTATAGAGCACAGTTGTCAGACATAGAACCAATTTTAGTTGCAGCATGCAACACCTGAAAGAAAAACTTCAATTATATATTAAGAAATAACCATTATTTCGATCTCTTAATATATATTATCTTTTTAACAAATAAAAATCGGGGATGTATCTGTATTTCATTATTAATGCATTAAATGTGTTCGAATGTTATCCCATGAGCTATATTCTGCAGTGTTATAAATCATTATGTTAGAAAAGTCATCAGTCTATTTATGTAATTTAGTTACACATAATATACATTCAATTTAACATTGTGTTTTTAAGACATTGTGTTTTAATACGTCTTGACGGTTATCAATGTAATTTAGTAAAACATAATTAGATATATTCATTTTAACATTGTGTTTTTTAAGACATTGTGTTTTTGAATACATAACAGTTACTTCTGAATAGAAGCAGTTATTTCCTAGCAGCAGTTCAGGTTGAGACTTTGACCTGGTCAGCCTAATAAATAGGAGATAACATTACGCGATCTAACAAAACAATTATAAAACTAATTTAAAAACTGCTAATTAGTTAGTTTCCCTATGATTGTCTGCCCACATTCTCCATCTAATAGAATTCCGACAAAAAAGGAAGCAATTTGAAAAAAAAAAAAAAAACAAATGCAGTTCAAACTTGGCAGTTATTTCTGATGTTTAATAAATTGTTTTTGTATATAAACGATGTTAAACATATCTTCGATAATCACTTCAATCCATCATTCAAAAAATATCCTTTACCAAAAACACCAAGTTTTACGAAAACGCCAGAGATTGCAACTATCGTTAGATGGAGATACACTCTGGCAATCAGACGATCCGTCCTATGTTTTGACAACAGAAGGAGGGTGTATGTTAGGACAATCAAAACAATTTTGAAGATGGAATAAGAGGTACAGAGGGATATACTATCGCTTGGCATCGCTCTGGATAACGAATGTCATGAAACACATAAGCTTATGAAAACATTAACAAGGAAATTTGGACCAATCGAAGCAGATGGAAAATCAGACCCAGTCATGACGTCATGGCGTTTTGATGAGGAAATAGACATGGTGACCGTTATATATGACAGCGGAGCGCAGGAAGACTACCTGCTTGAAAACATCATGACAAAGTAGGGGATTGGGTTCATGGAAGAATTGCACAATGCCACATGTTTGAACACAGATATGGACTAAAAAATGGCACTAATGTAGCACATATTCAAATGGAGGTTTCAGAATCTTCAACAACAAGAAGCTGATGAATGTGAATGTGATGACATGGATGAAAGTCTAGATGAAGACTCCGAGGAAGAAGACGACGGAAGTGATGGATACTTCTCGGACAAAGTACCGTCTGACGAGGAGTTTTAGTTTTTTTTTTCTTTTGTGTACTTTTTCTAAGATAATAAAATGCTATATTTCTCCCTTGAGTTTCAAAACGCCAAAAAAGCCCCTTCCCCCTACACTATATCGCACGCCATGTGTTGGGCCAAGATTTGTTCTCACCGTTCCCACACTTTAGGGCATTTTCTGTTGATCCTGTACCTTATATATGAAATACAATTATGTAAGAAATCAATTTATAATAAAAAAAATATCTGGTAAAATGACATAATAGAGTTATTAAGTAAAATTGTTATAAGTCAATGTCAAATACATGACCGATGTAAAAAATAAAAGTAAACATGAAGTCTCTGTGTTGTGTGTAAACATATATGTTATACAGTTGTGTTTTTTGTCATATTGTTTTTTATGTTAGTACTTTTTAAGTAGTTTGTATGTTATGTGTACCATTCTTTTTATAATATTCATAGTAGTTTATAAAAAATAATTGACTGTTTGGCTTGAATATTTTAAGAACATCTCCTCTCTATATCTCTCTCTATCTCACTCTATCTTTATCTCACTCTCTCTCTCTCTCTCTGTATCCCTGTATCCCTGTTTCTCTTAGTCTCCTCTTTTGTCGTTATGTATATATATATATATATATATGTATGTATGTATACACTGCCAGTCTTAGAAACAGTTTTGCTATTTATATGGTTATCTATTTAATATAGGAGCTCTAATATACGTGTGTTAACTATTGCTTGTGATAATATTTGTTGGACTTTCATCTTCTTAGGAATCACTTTTCATATTTGTTTTATAGATCGTCAAAGTGTATTTTATTTAACCTACAGTGACAATGAATGTGAATTTTCTTCCGTCTCTGCTGATACTGATGAAGATAATGCCAAGACTTCCGTCAAAAGTTGTTACACAGTGCAAGGTTGTGTGTAAAGATTGGTTAGTCTATCTTCAACACCTGAGTTTGCTATGAATCATTGTCGTTTCATGCGCAGATTAGGTGATCATAAGATAATTGTCGTTAACCGATTATTTTGTGATATTCGTTATGTGGATAATGAATCCCCTAAATGTTTCTTAGGTATTAAAGTTCACATTCCCTTCAACGCTTATCTGTGCAATATTTTATTTCTAGCAAGTTTGGATGGGATGGTATGTGTTTGCCTAATCAATACTCGTGAATTGGTAGTTTGGAATCCATTAACTCGTGTGTTCAAGATGCTATCAAATTCCAATTCACATGGTTTTTTTAGTCCGGATGAGGATAGTCTTGGGTTTTGTGTCAACTCTTCTGGTGATTACAATATTGTGCATATTAAACAGACACATATGATGTTGGCTGTTAACATTTATTCTCTCAGTGAAGGGTCATGGTCAACTCCAATGTTCTCAAACTACAGTCCGTTTAATGTTGACGTCTATAGTTGGTCTGTAGGCACGTTTTGTGCAAATTGTTTGTAGTTCGTATTGACCAGGTTCTGGTGTGTGGGTAACGCATGTGTACTTCATTTAGATGTTGATAGCAGGGTAATTTCTGATGTAGGATTCCCAGATACAATGGATGCGGAAGCTACAGGTCAGTTGGTTAGTATACGAGATCAACTCCATATGTTGGTTAGTATCGGATTCTATAGTGTGAATATGGAATTGTGGAAACTTGAAAATGAAAAGTGGTCGAAAGTATTTTTTTTTTTTTTTGTCCACCTGCTATTTCTATGCCATTGATGATTGGGTCGTCTGTGCACTATATCAACAGAAATAAAAAGTTCATTATAGTACAAGAATGGGGTGATATTACTGATGTAAATGTGGAGGCAGAGGAAATGCATGGTTTTTTGCCTATCATCTTTACTCAAGGCGTGAACGGATCTGTTTATTTTGAAACTACAATTTCACCAAATGTTTAGTTATGCTATTTTATGTAGTTCTTTTATTGTTCTTCGTTGTTTTGATCAGTTAGTAATTGATGTTTGTGGTTGTTTTTATGTGTGGTATAGTTTATCACAATGAGATTGAATCTTTATGAATTAATGTGCTTATATTATCATTTTAAATATTCATTGAGACTGTATGATTTTAATATTTGCTTTGTAAGTATTTAATTATGATTACATGTAATTGTGTTTTAAAAACAAAAAGGTGTACCAAAAAAACACAATGGGCCCTTGGAGACCAAGCCCTTAGAGCAGCTTGGAAGCCCTTACCATTGTGCAGTTACGTAGAATTAGAAACTTCCCACGTTGTAATAGGTGTTGTTAATGATTAGTTTTTAGTAGAATGATTTTTTTAGTATAGTCATTGTTTTTTTTTAGTATCATTGTGTCATTGTTTTTCTGTTTTTTATATATCTGATTTCTTTTGTAGTTGTCTATATTTAAATATAACATTGTATAATTAACTTCCTACTTTTTGTTGTATTTCTCGTTCTTTTTCAATAGTGGTTACATATTGTGCAGTTAAGGACAATTAGAAACTTCCCACTTTGTAATATGTCCAGTTAAGGAATAGTTCTTACTGGATTGTTTTTTTTTTTTTTTTTTTTTTTGGGGGGGGGGGGATATTGTTATTTTATGTTTTGTTTATCATTGTGTTATTGGTATTCTGTTTTCTATATATTTGATTTTTTTGTAGGTGTCTATTTTTATATATTGTGTAACTAACTTCCTATTTTTTTGTTGTGGTTCTCATTATTTTTCAATAATCCAATTATCATAAAAAACAATATTTTTATAAAAAGGACAAAATAATATATAAAACACAATGCCACAAAAAATCTACGATGTAATTATTTTCACAATTGTAATAACACAATGTTTGACAACTAACACGGTAATTTATAAAAATAAGATTGATTAATCTAAAGTATATCCGTGTATGTGATTGATTAAAAAGTATCTCCATGTATGTGTATATGTTTACCTGTAAATTAGAAACGGTTTCTAATATATATTGTTATTTAATTTTATTTACCCCCTATCGCCCATAGTATGTAAAAACCGTTTACCACCACTACTCGTAGTTTTAGGAGTTTTTACTCACCTGTGTCAGCTGTTAATTGGGGTAGTTTCTATATAGGTATTCATTTTTCAAAGGAATCACTTTTCGTATGTGTTTTCTTCCTCTCTGTATCAACGTCAGTATTTCTAATTAAAGTATAATCGTAAGTGAATATGAAGGATCTTCCATCTTTGTTAATATTGATGAAGATTATTCCAAGACTTCCGGCAAAGGAGGTTATACGGTGCAATGCTGTGTCTAAAGAGTGGTTAGCCTATATTTCAACTCCTGAGTTTGCTAAAAATAATTGTCGTTTCTTGCGAGTATTAGGTGACTAGAAAATAATTGCTCTTGACAAATCATCGTGTGCGATTCATTATTGTTAGGATCGGAGGCTCACATGATTGTGTTTGTTTATACAATTTGAACAAATCAAATAGAAATGATCAGAGTTTAAGTGCAGCGGAAAATGAATAACAAACTTTGTAAACACAATCAAAGGAGAAAATGGTGTTGATAAACATTTGCTTCATCATAAGTCGAAAGATTACAATTCAAAACAAAAGATTATAATGCAAGCTTACAAACTAAGCTCCCCCTCAGCCTGATACTCCAGGGTTTGGTTGCACAAGATGAAAGGATTGAATTGAGGAGAAGAACTCACTCAAAACGATCAAATGTAACAGTACAGAGTACTGTTCCATTTATAGACAATCCAAACCGCTGAGGCATCTCAGCTGACGTCACCATGAAAGCGACGTTTAACAGCCTAACAACCTGTATCTACTGTTCTTATACAAACACTGCTAAACCTAACCACTGACTATACATAAAATAGATGATATACTAAACTACTGTTCTCTCTTTATGTCAGTGCTTTCCTCAAGGTTGATCAGTCCTTGATTAGGCAGTGCTTTGTCATCAGCAGTGGTTAGTTCTCAGCAGTCTTTTGGCTTCATCAGGAGTTAGAAGAGCAGCAGCAGTTGTATCAGGACAGTGGATGTAAGACCATCAGATGTTATAATCACTTTCAAGGGAGAAGACTTAGCGTAAACTGCTGCTTATTGTGAATCCACTGTCATGATCCGGTTTTGGCTTTCATTATCTGTTCCTCTGGCAGGGTTCAATCCCAACAATCTCCCCCTGGAACAGATAATGCCAAAACCCTTCATTATTCTGGATCTTTATTCCTCATCAGAAGTTCTTTGACTTGTTCTTTAAATTTCAGCTCAAATTCCTGAGAACTTGTATCATCTTCATCCCGACACAGTGTAAGCTCAAGGAGATCTTGTAGATCTTCAACACCCAGGCCTAGTGCTTGATTCCTTGATATATGCTTCACTTCACCATTGATTCTGACCAGAGTTAATACATGGGTCTTTTGATCAGAGAGCCACTTTAGTATTTTTAAACCAAATGGGTTTCTTGGGAGATATTTATTTGAAGATGAGCTTGAAGTTTTTGTCCTTGAGAAAAACTGTAAAGCAGTATCTTGAACTTCAGACATTCTTTTAAAAGCTTTTTCTATGACTTCATTTGCTACAGCTATATCTTCTGCAGCTTCTTTGTCAATCAGCTCTTTTCTCTGTTATTGATCAAGCTCACTGTCTGTGATATCTGCTGGTGATGATTGGCTCAAGACCTTTTTGGCAAGATCTTGTAGCTTTGCTAAGTTTTCTTTATCTAAAGCCACTTTTTTGATGGCTTCTTCAAAGTGATCAGTTTCTTTTTCTTTTTTCTTCTCCAACAGTCAGTTTTTCCCTCTTTTCTTTTCTCAACATTGTGACAGAGGTTTCTGCTGCATTGATCTGTGTTTCAAGAGTCTTGATCTGCTCTTTTTGCTTTTTGTAGTTAGACTTTTTAGGAGTGTCAGAGACTGTCATCATCCTTTTCTTAAGTCTTTCATAAGCTTCATTTGTTTGCTGCTTAGTCCATTTTGCTATGGCATTTGCAGTATCCACCCTTGCATCCACCAGCTCCTGCTTCTTTCTTTTATATTCAGAAGTAAGATCAGCTATGAGCTTCCTGTATTTGGTCCAATTTGGAGCTGTCTTCTTCTTTCTTGGATCATTTTTAATCTTTTCAATTCTATTAGCCTCATGCTTTAATGCAACTATTGGCCATTCTTTGAATTGTGTTTCTTCAGCATGATAGAACTTTTCTTTCATTATGTATGCAAGGTATTCTTTTCTCAATTCATTTAGTTGATCTGCTTCAGGAGCTAGGCTTGATATTTCTTTGTTCAGATCACTTGCATATTCTTTCATTTGCTTGACTTTGTTGAGCAGGAATTCCCTTCTTTCCAGAATGGCTTCATCACCTTGATCCTTGCATTCAACTTTGGCTCTTATCCTTGCTTGTCTTGCTTTCATTTCGAGATATTCATCCATATTTTCTGGAATTATGAAGCCTATGAGAGAAGGAAATTTCCTTTTTGAAGGATCATCCTCAGTGTAAAATTGTTTCATCTCATTTTTCACAGCTTCTAATTCCAGTGGATACTTAGCAGCCACAGGATCATACTTTTCATCAGTAGCCTGAGTTGTTTCTCTTTTTCTTTTGGAAAGCTTTGGAGGTTGTGATGTAGAAATGATGAGAGCAGTGGTGGATGGTTGACTAACAGCTGTTGAAACAACTGGTGGTTCAACCTCTGTTGTCATTACAACTACTGATGTGTCAGTAGATGTCTTCTGCTTTTGAGCAGGGGTTGAAGGTGGTGAAGTGGTTTTTTACGGTGGTGATGGTGGTGGTGAATCATCATCAGGAATGAAAACCCTTCTCCTTTTTATTGTAGGAGAGGCTGATGATGTCGTTGGTGGAGCAGTGATTTGAGTGGTGGAAAGTGTCTGACAAACAGTTGTTGAAACAACTGGTGTTTCAACCACTGTTGCCATTACAACAGATGTTATAACATATGCTGTCTTCTGCTTTATGGCAGGAGGCAATGGTGGTGATATGATTGTAGATGATGATGGTGGTAGATCAGTGGTTTTGGTGGTGTGTGGTGAAGTTGTGTGTGTTGATGAGATGGCAGCTGTTTGGCTACTGACAGCAGTTTTTGTAACTACTGCTGTATCAGCTGTTTGGATGGAAGTTTGAGATTTTGAATCTTTTGAGATTTTTGATGGTTGTTTTCCTTGTTCTGGTTCAACATACAGACCATCTTCAATTCCCTTTTTCTTCATCTTTTTGACATTCTCCCCTTTTTTGGCATTATCT
The DNA here is from genome assembly GCA_030545235.1 of Helianthus tuberosus. NCBI lineage: Eukaryota > Viridiplantae > Streptophyta > Magnoliopsida > Asterales > Asteraceae > Helianthus > Helianthus tuberosus. The sequence goes on along the minus strand of CM060358.1, from coordinate 68,253,117 downwards.
GCAAGGGGGTTATCCACGAAAAGGATAGTAGATGGAACTTTTCCAGGAGTGCTTTGGAGATGGGCCTTGATAGCTTTGATGTCTGCTTGAGTATCTTTAAATCTTGACTCCACCATGTTTGTCAGCATTTTCACATGTATCTCATGCTGCTGATCAGCCATCTGTTTTTGTTTCTCCAACATGGGTTGAAAGATATTCCAGAGCTCATTTGCAGCAATTGCTTGTGGTGGACCAGGTGCTTGAGGTGGAACAGCAGGTGATTGTGCTTTTTGAGCTTTTAAAATCTCTTGCACCATTTCCTTTATTTCAGCAACTGAGGTTTCCAGTTTTTCAACTCTTCCCGTCAATTCCTGGTATTTTGAATCATCACCCACTTTAATGGGATCATCTGAATCCCCACCTGTAGTGGTTATATCAATGTTTGACTTAGGAACTGAGTCCCAAAAATCACCCATTGATGCCCCTTGTTCTTGGTACTGGGGACTTCTTTCTTCAGCACTTGATAAACCTTTGATGGTACCAGTGGTTAGAACCAACTCACTGGTGGTTACCGATGGTGCTATGGAAGAAATTGCCTTCAAGGGTGTCTTACTAATGAAACAACTGTCCAACTGAAGATCTGTTGATCCATCAGTTGTAGTTGCTGCTCCACTTGAACTACCACCGAGAGTTACTTGTAACTCAGGGGGTGTAACCTCCTCAGTTGTTGCTGGGATAGCAGAGGTATAAGCATCAGACCCAGTCACTTGTGGGGGTATACTCTTAGTGACAGGTGATAGAGATGAACTGGTTTGTGTCTGAGCTATAACAACTGCATGCAACAAAGGTAGCATGGATTGTGGTAATATCATTGGTGAGGGTATGGGAGTTGAAAGAGACATGTCCTTGGGATCATGACTGAGGAAGATGGATCCGAGTGGATTCAGAGCTTCATATTGTGGGGTCCCTGTGCTTACAACCTGATCCTTTTGTGAGGATGCAGGAGGAGTTTGAGGTACAGGTGGAGATCTTTCTACCAACTGCTGTGAGGAAGTAGCAGCAGTGGTTTGTGGTGACATTTGTGTTGTCACTGGCATTTGCTCTGGGATCTCATCTTCCAGAGTTGCCTTTGTTTTGGGTTTGGGGGGTTTTCTGGATGTTTTCTTTTTGGTCTTTTTGGTAGTGGCAGGTGTGGGTTTCAAAGCAGGGGTAGTGCTGCTATGATCACCTGGAGCAGTGGGCTCAGCAGCAGATGTCTGAGGAGCAGTTGTAACTGCTAAAATCTGCTCAGACACCTCTGCTTTTGTTTTTATTGGTGCCAACATTCTAGTGAATGTTTCAGGTGTTAAACTTTTTATTTGAAAATAAACACCTTGTTTTGGCACATTTTCATTTTCTTTTTCAAATTTTTGTTTAAAATAGTAACTTAGAAACCTTGGAAAGAGTAAAAATGTTTTGCTATCAACATTCTTTACCAAGTCATTGAAGATTTCCTGGGAATAGTTGTAATCTTTATTATTTAAAATAGCATAGCCCAGGCATTGAATCTTCAATGGTATTTCGTTAAACGCTGTTGTTTTATTTGAAACACACGACAAAAGTGTGTGAAATAGAAATCTGGGTGCAGACGGAAAATAACCTTTTTGTAAGGTATCTACCTTTGATTGTTCTGCATACCCTCTTTTCAAAAAGTCAGTTTTCAACTCGGTTTTGTCAAAAGAAGTTTTACCTTTCTGATCATCGAGTTTAAAGACTTCTGAGATTGTTTGTGGAGTGATTTGGATCGCTTTACCCTGTATCGAGGAGTTGATGGCTACTATTTTATCGTCTTGTTTCTCAAGAGTAGCATTTTTCCAGAACTCTCTCTGGGTTTGCAGATAAATGGGAGCGTCTGCTGTCAACAAAGTTTTGTACTTTGATTCAGATAGTGTGTCGATGACGGAATCGAAGGTGCGGTTGTTTGAGGGTTTTGTGAGGAGACCCAAGTAGCTGTGCGGTGATTTGTATGGGATTTCAATGGTTTCTTCGGCCGTTTGAGCGACCTCTTTTGAAGATGATGGTGATTTTGGTTTAGATTTTGATTTTGATTTTGACTTCGTCATCTTGATGAAGAAGAATCGGAGAGTGATTTGGGAAGAAAGATTGGAAACTGCTTTGAGAAGAGAACTTTGGAATTCAATTCGACAGTGTAAAACCCTGTTTGGGGGTTTTGATCAGGGTTTTATTTAGGGAAAAAGTGATCGCTGATGTGGCAGCGGTTATTTTGATCTGAAGGCTAAAAACTGACCACGTGTCAAACTCTGATGAAATGGATGAATAGCAGAGGATAGTTGTTTTGAAAACCACTGATGAAATAATCATCAGTAGTTACAACGGTAATAATGTGGCAGTGGATGATTTTTACTTTCAGTAATTTAGTATATCAGTGGATAAGTCACTGATTTTGAACATCAGTGTTTGCCAAGAAAATGAAAGGTCAGTGGTTGACTTTCATCAGTGGGCAGTATTTAGAAAACAGATGTTTGAGCAAAACAGTGGTTAAGGGTAAGGTAATGATTTGAAAGACCAATATGTCAGCAACTGTTTTGAGAATTTTCATTCAAGGTTTTGCCACATGTCAATTACACATTTTGAAGCCTTTTCAACCTCTTGACAGTGGTTTAGTACCCCAGATGATGTAAACTTTCTACTAAGGCAACTCATTCTTGTTATAATATTTGAATTAAAACATGAGTGCTCAAGTATTTTAAGATCTGTTGACAAGCAATCCTTTTTATACAGTAGGAACAAACTTGAGTTTGTCATGACCTTGACAATTATACCATTTTCTTTTGATCTGCTTGAGGATAATTTAACCAACAAAAAAAAAGGTTATCTATCCTGACAGGAGATTGAAACTTTTACTATCAAAAACCAGTAGAAGTTCAAAATATATCATTCAAAAAAAAAAGAGAATAATATATCCTACTTATTAGAGAAAATCCTTTTTAGAAAAAATAATTAAAGGATTTTCTAAAAACAGCACCAAAAGAACCTGGTAAAACAACAATAAAGCACAAAAACATCTCATGCTCAAGTTTATAAGAATGGTCAGTGGTTGAAGACAGTGGTATGAATTTTAACTGCATTTTGTCCACTGTTTGGTACCATTTTCTTGTTGATTGATTGACAGACAGAAATGAGGACACATGTTCACATGAGTTTTTCAAAATCCTGTTATAGACTTTGTTACTAAGTGATTATTTAGAAAAGTTTGTCTAGTCCTCTTTTGAAAGCTTATTCACTGGAAATACCATGGTTACCAGAACCAATAACTGCACACAGTTGCTTTGATGACCATTTTTACCCCAACTTTTGACTCTAAAGTGTTTTATGTTTATACTCTTTTCTTCTGACTTCAAAAGTTTTGAGATAAACACACTTCTGAGTTTTTTGTGAATTTTCTTCTTCCCTTTTTACCCTTCCCATTCATAAGTAATGAAATACTTACTGGGAGGTATTTATTGAAGAAATACTTAATCCAGAATCATTTTGCAGTAATGTTTTGAGAGAATTGGTCATGTTTGTACAAGTTTTTCAACCAATTTCACACTACATATGATATGGACTATGTTGATCCCTGATTTTCTGAATGTATTTTAACATAGTTGATTTTGTCCATTTGAGGATCCTCAACCTGTTTTTCAACACACCAGATCTAAATAACTAAAGTTTTAAATTCCCTCTTTCATGTTTACCAAAAACACTAATGTTTTAAGAATATAGGTTTTGGTTCATCTGAGGTTCATACTTTAGTATTAAACATGATGAAACAGCACAAAATTCACAACAATAGTTGAAATCAATTTTGAAAATAAGAGATAATCCCATAGTTTTAATAGATATGTTTTCAGATCTAGAAACCATGAGTGTCTTGTGCATGAAATCACTTGTTGTGTGAGATTTGTGTGTCATATGACATCTTGGTTGATTTACAGAGTTTTTGAATAACCACTTTGAACATGGTTTACTTGGTACTCCGTTTTTCAACTAAATGCACCCAACCTAGTATCAATGAATAATGAGCAAACTGTTATGTCAAATTGATTGTTAGATCGAATTTGACTGTCCAGGCTCTGATACCAATTGTTAGGATCGGAGGCTCACATGATTGTGTTTGTTTGTACAATTTGAACAAATCAAATAGAAATGATCATAGTTTAAGTGCAGCGGAAAATGAATAACAAACTTTGTAAACACAATCAAAGGAGAAAATAGTGTTGATAAACATTTGCTTCATCATAAGTCGAAAGATTACAATTCAAAACAAAAGATTATAATGCAAGCTTACAAACTAAGCTCCCCCTCAGCCTGATACTCCAGGGTTTGGTTGCACAAGATGAAAGGATTGAATTGAGGAGAAGAACTCACTCAAAACGATCAAATGTAACAGTACAGAGTACTGTTCCATTTATAGACAATCTAAACCGCTGAGGCATCTCAGCTGACGTCACCATGAAAGCGACGTTTAATAGCCTAACAACCTGTATCTACTGTTCTTATACAAACACTGCTAAACCTAACCACTGACTATACATAAAATAGATGATATACTAAACTACTGTTCTCTCTTTATGTCAGTGCTTTCCTCAAGGTTGATCAGTCCTTGATTGGGCAGTGCTTTGTCATCAGCAGTGGTTAGTTCTCAGCAGTCTTTTGGCTTCATCAGGAGTTAGAAGAGCAGCAGCAGTTGTATAAGGACAGTGGATGTAAGACCATCAGATGTTATAATCACTTTCAAGGGAGAAGACTTAGCGTAAACTGCTGCTTATTGTGAATCCACTGTCATGATCCGGTTTTGGCTTTCATTATCTGTTCCTCTGGCAGGGTTCAATCCCAACAATTATGTTGATGTTGCATCTCCTAGATGTGTTTTAGGCACTAATCTTCACATTCCCTTCGATTGTCATCCATGTAATGTGATCTTTCTAGCAAGTTTGGATGGCATGGTATGTCACACCCCAACCGATGGCGTGAACATCGTGGTGTGGCACTAAGCGTTCAGATTGCTCATGAGTTTCCATAACACTAAAAGTTTCAATATAGATTAAATCAAGTTTCAACATAGAATTGTCTCAAACATCAACCACAAACTGAAGTATCAAAATACATCACATAAATCATTGTTTAAAATTCTAGAATTTGACTAGGTGCGTTTCTAAGCAGCATCCTAGCATGTTTCTTGATCATAGCATCCTATCAGCCCGCAACATGTATTAAAATAAAGTCAGTACAAAAACGTACTAGCGAGTATACAAGTTTGAGTATATAGCATAGTAGATTAAAAGACTCATATCCATCATGTAAATGATAAAAATAGTTTCAGCCATGCTAGTGTTCGCAGTCCAAGTGATAGCCCAAGTGTCCCGATGCTTTAACCACTTTCCCAAGAATCAAGGAAAGCAAATAGAATCCTCCTAACAATACCCCCGAGAATAATGGGGAGGTGCATCTTCCTATAGCGCTACTATTGTTGAGGCATAACTACACACAGGGATTAAACGTTCACATAGCATAAAGAATCAAGAATCACAAAGTATCAAGTTTCACATTCACAGAGGATAGAGTTTAGATTCAAAAGTTTCAAGTTTCATAGAATACAAGTTGCATCCCAAAAGTTTAAAATGAAAAGGGATCGAGTATACTCACAGTGATTGCTTAACAGTAAGACTGTTATTGGATCAAAGGGAGCTCTTAGAATTAGCCTGATTAGAGTACAATAGATAAGCATCGGGAATAATAACAAAAAGTGTGTAAGTGTCGGATCAGTCACCGGATCGGATGGCCATCCGGTTGGATGGTCATCTGGTCGGATGACTTAAGTGATTCAAACGGATCGTCATCCGATTGGATGGTCATCCGTACGGATGGCCATTCGATCGAATGGTCATTCGATCCAAAGTTGAGTTTTCCAAAATGATTAAATTTTATACCAAGTGTTCATACCAAGTCATTCGATCAGATGGTCATCTGATTGGATGGCCGTTCGTTCAATTGACCCTTCGTGTGCAAGTTTCAAAGTTCAAAGTTTCCGATTAAAAAATAGTTCAAGTATTTGAAGGTTATAAGACACATGTCACTTCGATCGGATGGCCGTTCAATCGGATGGCAGTCCGATCGGATCGCCATTCGATCGCAATGATCTCGTTCCTTTTGCAACCTTGTAAAGTTTCTAAGTCTCGAGTTTAACGACGACGGCATGGTACGTATTGAGACAACGGTAAACACATCAAGGCTTAGCCTTTCTGATCGGATGGGAATCACCCCGTCCGATCAGGTGTCTGTCGTTGATGGTGTTCATGTCGGAATCCGTAATCCGGTCATCTTCTCCGGCGATAATCCCTTTCCAAGCCGACTCTAGACTACTCACCAAGCCTACAGTCCGTTTGGTCCGGTTTCCACCGTTTTAAGTAAAAAGTTTAAGAAAAGTTGAAAATAACATGAATTTGGCTAAAAAGCTTAGATTTAGTAAAGATTCGGTATAAAAGCACATGAAATTCCTTAGATCTAAGCTAGATCTTGACTTGAATGACATCACACAATTGGTTGGTACAACCGCCATGATGACGTCATCCTCAAGAGCTCAAATCTCAGAGATTTAATGTGAAAAGTGTGATTTCGAAGAAGAATCATGTAAAGGATATTGTATAGATTGAAATTGTACAAGAATCAAGTGTAAAACATACTGAAATTGCCGGGAAATGGAAGAAAAGTGATCGAGAACGAGAGGGCGTGCGTCTGGGTCGAAGGAGGCTGTCACATCAGTGAAGAATGATGTGACAGGCCTATTTATAGAGCAAGAGGAGAGTTAAGGCGGTGTGGCAGCGGATCGGATGGTTGTTCGATCGAATGGCCCTCCGATCGGATGGTCATCCGATCGGATTGCCATTCGGACAATCCAATCCTTTTTGCCATTTTTCCGCCTTTGGTTCATTTTGCGAGTTAGATTAAGCGTTGCGTTGCGTATTATTGTGTAATAGTATCACATAACTAGATTATATCATTAACACACAGTTTCCAAGTTTCCAAGTTTACACAAGTGACAAGTCTCCAGTCTCTCGTTCACCCAAGTCTCAAGTTTCACGAGCCTCAAGAGTCTAGCACTAAGTATCAAGTATCAAGAAACAAGAATCTAGTTTCCAAGTATCAACTATCAAGAATCAAGCCTCAAGAATCAAGTATCAAGTATCCAGAATCAAGTGTCAAGTGTTTAGAGTTAAGAATCTAGAATTAAGAATCAAGTTTTATAGCGTTAAGATTCACAAAGTTTCAAGATTCAAGTATTAAAGCATCAAGATTCATATGTGTCAAAAGTGTCAAGAATCACATAGTACAAGGGCTAAATTTGACAATAGCTCAAAGTTTAGGGACGCAGGGCGTTACTCTCCCCTCCTTTAGGAGATTTCTTCCCCAAAATCTAAGAGGAAGACTGCTCAAAGAGATGCGGATACTTGGTCTTCATCTCACTTTCGAGCTCCCAAGTGAATTCCGCAACACGCTTTCCTTCCCATCGAACCTTGACGATGGAAATTTTGTTGCGCTTTAATCGCTTGACACCTCGATCCATGATTTTGACCGGTTTCTCCACGAAGTGTAAAGCTTCATTATTTGCAAGTCTTCGAGGGGAACCTGCAGTTCCTCGTCGGCTAGGCATTTTCGTAGGTTAGATACGTGGAACACTGGATGTACGCTGTTTAGTTCTTGTGGCAGGTCGAGTCTGTACGCCACCTTGCCAATCCTTTCGAGTATCATGAAAGGACCCACATAGCGAGGAGCGAGCTTTCCCTTCTTACTAAAACGAACTACTCCCTTCCAGGGAGATACCTTGAGAAGAACTCGATCACCAACATCAAATTCCAAAGGCTTGCGCCTTTTATCAGCATAGCTCTTTTGTCTGCTCCTAGCCTTGATCAAGTTATCATGGATCTGAAGAATCTTATCCGTTGTCTCTTGAATGATTTCAGGGCCAGTAAGTTGCTTGTCACCAACCTCATGCCAGCTGAGAGGAGATCGGCACTTGCGCCATACAAAGCTTTGAAAGGAGCCATCTGAATACTGGAATGATAGTTGTTGATGTACGAGAAGTCAATCAATGGTAAATGTACATCCCAGTTACCACCAAAGTCGATGACACAAGAACGGAGCATATCCTCTAGGGTTTGAATAGTACGCTCGGTCTTTCCATCCGTTTGAGGATGAAAGGCCGTGCTAAGATTCAAATGAGAACCCATAGCGGACTGAGAGGTTTGCCAAAGACGTGAAGTAAAATGACCATCACGGTCAGAGATTATGTCAAGAGGTATGCCATGACGGCATATAATCTCATCGGTATAGATTCGAGCAAGTTTCTCCACTTTATAATCCTCACGAATAGGAAGAAAGTGGGCTGATTTGGTCAAACGTTCAACGATCACCCAAATACTATCGTGACCGATAGGTGTACGGGGTAGTTTGGTAATAAAGTCCATAGCAATGCTATCCCATTTCTAAAAGGGAATTTTGGGTTGTTCTAAGAGTCCTGAAGGACGCTGATGTTCAGCCTTTACCTTCATGCAAGTAAGGCATTTTGAGACGTAAGCATCAATGTCCTTCTTCATACTTGGCCACCAATAAGTCATACGCAAATCATGGTACATGTTATCGGCATCTGTATGAATAGAGTATCGGGATTTGTGAGCCTCATTCATAATGAGCTCATGGAGGTTATCGTGATTTGGCACCCAGATCCTATTGGGGTAGTATTGAAGTCCATCAAACTTAGTTTCGAGTTGATCCACAGTAGCACCTTGTATTTCAATAAATAGACTACCTTCATTAGCTGGAGAATACTGAGCTTCACGAATACACGCATGGAGATCACTAGAGATATGATAACAACAAATAGCATTGACTTGCCTGGATGATAGCGAATTTCGCAGTCGTAGTCGTTAAGCAATTCCACCCAACGGCCCTGTCGCATGTTCAGTTCCTTTTAGTTAAAGATGTGTTGAAGGCTCTTATGGTCAGTGAAAACCACACACTTAGTACCATACAGGTAGTGTCGCCAGATCTTTAACGCGAACACAACTGCACCAAGCTCCAGATCGTGAGTAGTATAGTTTTTCTCATGTATCTTGAGCTGGCGATCTTAGAAAAATCCGAGATGAATCAGCGGTAATAACCCGCCAATCCAAGGAAGGAACGAATCTAAGATGCGGATTTAGGCGTACTCCAATTCTTCACAGCTTCGACTTTAGAAGGGTCAACATGAATACCTTGCTTACTAACAACGTGACCAAGAAATTGTACTTCGTCAATCCAAAACTCACACTTAGAAAATTTAGCATATAAGCGTTCACCATGTAGGAGTTCAAGTACCAAGCGTAAATGACGAGCATGATCAGTTCTAGTTTTTGAATAAATGAGAATATCATCAATAAAGACTATCACAAAACGATCCAAATAGGGTTTACAAACACGATTCATAAGATCCATGAACACCGCGGGCGCGTTGGTCAAACCAAAAGGCATGACTACGAACTCGTAGTGTCCATAAAGTGTACGAAAAGCGGTTTTAGGTAGGTCATCTTCGAGAACGCGGAGCTAATGATAACAAGAACGAAGGTCAATCTTCGAGAAACAGGACGCACCTTGTAGTTGGTCAAATAGATCGTCGATAAGAGGGAGAGGGTAACGATTCTTAATTGTAAGCTTATTAAGTTCACGGTAGTCGATACACATACGAAACGAACCATCTTTCTTCTTGACGAATAACACGGGAGCACCCCATAGGTAGGTACTTTTACGAATGAATCCCTTGTCGAGCAGTTCTTAAAGTTGGCTGGATAATTCTTGCATCTCAGAGGGTGTAAGTCGATAGGGAGCCTTGGCGACAGGAGTCGCACCAGGTATGAGATCAATACGGAAATCAACGGTTCTAGGAGGAGGAAGACAAGGAAGATCTTCAGGAAAGACATCAGGGAAATCACACACTACTGGAACATCACTTATGTTCTTCCCTTTTCCCTTTTGTTCCACCACGTGGGCCAAGAAGGCAAAGTTCTGTTTACGTAAGCATCTATTCGCTTGAGTGCATGACATCAACTTCAGTCCTCTCGAAGGTCGGTCTCCGTAGACGTGCAAAATATCACCGGTCGAAGAGGTAGATGAACAAATTTCTCATGACAAGCAATCTCGGCATGATTCTTACGCAACCAATCCATGCCGATTATGACATCAAAACTACCCAATTGCATGGGTATTAGTTCAATAGTAAATACGTGGTTGTTAAGAGTCAAGGAACAACCACTGAGAATAGAATCAACTAGAATCGATTTACCATCAGTAATCTCTACCTAAAACGACTGAGGTAACCTAGAGCGTGCACAGTTTAACAAAGATTCAAATTCTACGGACACAAAGCTTCTGTCGGCACCAGTATCAAATAGTATCGAAGCGTAAAGGTTATTGACGAGAAACGTACCATTAACAACGCCATTGTCGTTACGAGCCTGGTTAGCATTAAGATTGAACGCTCGTCCACGAGCGGCTAGCTGTTGGTCCTGGTTCAGCTAAGGACACTGATTTCAGAGGTGAGTAGTATATCCACACTTGTAGCATGCACGAACAGCGTTGATTGGCCTCGAGTTCTGCTGGGGAGCTGGAAGAGCTGGTAAAGCTGCCTAAACTGGGGCTTGCTGAGCTGGCTGGACCGGGTTAATTTGACGGCAATAAGGAGTTGTGTGACCATAGCGATTGCAATTGGTACACAAACGACATGCAGAGTTAGCAGGATGATGAAAGTTGCAAATGGTACACTTGGGATCAGGCACAGTGTACTGCCTCTTGATTTCAGGAGCAGGAGGGTTTGGAACAGCAGCAGCAGGAGCAGGTTTAGCAGCAGGTTCGCAGCAGGAACAATAGCATTGCATCCTGAACCCTGAGACTTTCTCTTCTTATTCTTGCTGCCACTAGGCTGCTGGGTAACTTGATGTGCTGATTTAGAGGGAGCAGGAGTAGCAAATTGTTATCACGGATGCCATTGTTGTTGAGACTAGCTGCAAGACGGTAGACTTCCTCAATAGTATCGAGCTGAGCTGCTTCAATAGAATCACGCATAGCATGAGGTAGACCATTGATATACTTGGTTATCATGCGCTTAGAAGTAGAAACCAAGTGAGGAACGATCAAGCTGAGCTGCTTGAATCGGGTAGTATAAGCCAGGTTATCATCACCAATCTGCTTGAGATGCCAGAACTCTTCTTCAAGCTTCAGTTGTTCATGGGGAGGGCAGAATTCAAGCATCATCAATTCTCGTACCTCAGCCCATGGAAGGGCATAGGTTTCTTCATTAGAACGGATGTTTCTCTCATTCGACCACCACTCCAGAGCTCTACCTTGAAACATTCCTGTTCCACTCCTAGTCTTCAAGTGTTCTGGGCACTCGCTGTTAATGAAGGTAACCTCGATGCTGTCAAACCACTCGAGCATAGCGGTCACCCCATCACTGCCTGTGAAAGGCTTAGGGTTGTAAGAGATGAAATGTTTGTAGCTGAACTTTGTGGGCTTTAGTTTCTCGCCCTTAGATTCCACAGATGATGGAGGAGTGTTTCATCCTTGGATCTCAGAGATGATCTTTGGCACGACTCGAGCAATTTGGTCGGCCATGAAGGACATCATCTTTTTCTGAGACTTATCTCTGGATCTCTTGAGAGTGTCGGATAGCATACGATAAGACATCTAAAGATCCAACAAGAGGATCGTATAAGTCTAGATCACAAAGTCTCACAGTATAGATTCACATACGATAGATTAAAGACTCAAGATTCAATCAAGATTCACATAGTTTAAAGATTCAAGTTTCACATAGATTCTGATAGATTCAACACCGCAAACCCACGACCTTCGCATGGCACGTTGTACGAAGTTTGGCAACATGTTAGAAATGCTTATATATAGGAAGTACCAGTGGCGTATCCACCACGCTTCAGGCACATCGCTTCCGCCTCGTATTCGGTGTCATGTTACTTGTCGCAATTGCCAAACATAACAACACACGTGGATTAACCCAATAGATTCACATAGATTAGTGTTCAACCATCTCACCACAGTCAACAAAATAACGAATCCCCACATGGCACGTGCTACGAAAGTTCGGCAACATGATGGAAGCACTTATATATAGGAAGTACCAGTGGCGTATCCACCATGCTTCAATCATGCCACGTCCGTCTCGTCATCGGTGTCATGCTTCGCTAACCATAACCTTAACTTCAATCACTCTCACAAGACTTTCACATAGATTAACCAAATAGTTTCAACAACTTCAACCCGAGTCCGCAAAACTACGAACTTCACTTAGCGCGTGGTATGAAGGTTTGGTAACATACCAGAAACACTTATATATAGGAAGTACCAGCGGCGTATCCACCATGTTTCGGACATGCCATGTCGCCTTGTCTTCGGCGCTAGGCTACGTTTCGCATTTTGTTACTCAAAACCACACATATACACTAGAGTACACATAGATTCCACATAGATTTCGCAAGTAGTTTCCCATAGTTTAGAGTTCAATATTTTCATCACCGGTCTACAAAACACTAAGTTTCGCATGGCACTTGTTACGAAAGTTGGTAACATGTCGGAAACACTTAGCCCCTGTTTGGTAGCATCTGACTAGCCTCTTATTCTTCCATGTCTGACCGAGTCAGAGTTCAGACCGTTTGTTTCATGCCTCTTAAAACTTATCATCCCTCTTATTTTGCTCTGTCCGAGTCAGACATGAAGAGGAGTCTGACTACCTCTGAATGACAATTGTGACCTCTTTACCCTCAATCCCCATTTCTTTTCACCATACACCACACACACTTGTGTGTGCTTGTCTGAGCAATCAAGAATGGCAAGAGGGACTAGATAAAGAAGTGGGTGACCGGCCACCTGGTCACGGCGGAGCCGGCGAGATACACGGCGGCCGGTGACGGCAAGCGGCGGCGCAAAAGGTTTTCTGGCGACCCCTTTCCGATGAAATAGGTTCAACACCTTCAATTTCTAAACTCCGATCTGTTTGAATCTGCTGATCCGACCTCTGATTTCCGATTTAACTCAGGTTCGTTGGTTTTCTTTTCGGATGATGTTGATGATGAATCTGCTGATGCCGATGATGATGGTGATGTCGGTGGTGGCCGGAGGAGGTGACGATGACGATGGTGTAGGTCGGAGGAGGTGCGGCTTTGGTTGTCGGGAAGTCGGGTGATGTTCGGTGACGATGGTGTAGGTCGGAGGAGGTGCGGGTTTGGTTCAGGACTTCAGGTTGCTGTTGGTGAGGGTGGATGTTTAATGGGTGTAAAGCAGAGGGTGGATGTTGCTGTTGGTGAGGGTGGTTGTTGAGTAGTGGTAAATGGGTGTAAAGCAGAAGCATATGAAGAAGAAGAAGAAGAGGAGAAAGGGTTAAAAAAAAACAAAAAAACAAACACAACTTTCGTTTTAAAGCAGAGAGTACAACTTTGGTTTTAAAGTAGTTGGGTTTTTTGTTTTGTTTAGGGGTAAAAATGTCATTTTACACATTATTCAAATGTGCAACCAAACAGTGTTTTATTGGTTCAGCACTTACTGGTTCAGACCCTCTTACCCATTCAGACCTCTTATTCATTCAGCACTTATTGGTTCAGATGTTGCCAAACAGCCCCTTATATATAGGAAGTACCAGCGGCGTATCCACCATGTTTCGTCCATGTTACTTCTGTTTTGTCTTGCTGTGCGGTGTTACGTTTAGTGTTTGACAACCACAATAACACATAGATTCATCTGATAGCTTCACATAGTATCATAGTCGATCAAGATTCCCACAAAGATTAACACAATGAATAAAGCTTCGTAAATTTAGTTTGATCCTGAGAGATTATGATTAGAGTTTTAGATTGCGGACATACGTGTGTTTTGGTGTAAAAAGTCTCAAAATAAACGAAGAATCAAGTTTAAAACCACACATAAAATCGAGATCACATAAAAGATAGGCTCGTAAAACATAGGATTGTTCCGGGTTGAGGAACGGTGACTAACCAAAGTGAGTCGAACCCCTTTCGAATTGAGGCAACGTGTCTTGACTTACTTAGACAAATACATCATCGATGTTAGGCCTACGATATTCATCCTTTTGGTCATTTCACTTTCCTAATTGATTGGGGATCTCGAGACTTTGGCGAGACATAAAATCAAGGAGGGGACTAGTTATCAAGGTATGAGTTTCACCTCTATCTTGACAACATCGTACCCTAATAGCGTCGATACTTATCAACAGATAAGACCTACTAGAATATAACATGGAAATTTCCCATCAAGGTTCGGATGTCACTCCTGGCTTGAGGGTAAAACTCGTGCAAAATACAAACACTGATTAGCAGTGTTTTCAAAGTATCAAGTGTATATGGTGTCAGCCTTAGGAAAGGCATATAAGTTTAACAGGAAATGTGCTGCTAGGAAGTAGATACGGTAGAATGCATAAGTCTTAAACAACATATAAGAATCAAGATTCCTAGAACTATAGACTAGGGCAAGTATTCCTACTTATCCTAATTCCCTATAGTTATGGCTCTGATACCAATCTGTCACACCCCAACCGATGGCGGAAACATCTGGGTGCGGCACTAAGCGTTCAGATTGCTCATGAGTTTCCATAACACTAAAAGTTTCAATATAGGTTAAATCAAGTTTCAACATAGAATTGTCTCAAACATCAACCACAAACTGAAGTATCAAAATACATCACATAAATCATTGTTTAAAATTCTAGAATTTGACTAGGTGTGTTTCTAAGCAGCATCCTAGCATGTTTCTTGATCATAGCATCCTATCAGCCCGCAACATGTATTAAAAAAAAAGTCAGTACAAAAACGTACCGGCGAGTATACAAGTTTGAGTATATAGCATAGTAGATTAAAAGACTCATATCCATCATGTAAATGATAAAAATAGTTTCAGCCATGCTAGTGTTCGCAGTCCAAGTGATAGCCTAAGTGTCCTGATGCTTTAACCACTTTCCCAAGAATCAAGGAAAGCAAATAGAATCCTCCTAACAATACCCCCGAGAATAATGGGGAGGTGCATCTTCCTATAGCGCTATTATTGTTAAGGCGGAACTACACACAGGGATTAAACGTTCACATAGCATAAAGAATCAAGAATCAAGAATCACAAAGTATCAAGTTTCACATTCACAGAGGATAGAGTTTAGATTCAAAATTTTCAAGTTTCAAGTTTCATAGATTACAAGTTGCATCCCAAAAGTTTAAATCGAAAAGGGATCGAGTATACTCACAGTGATTGCTTAATAGTAAGACTGTTATTGGATCAAAGGGAGCTCTTAGAATTAGCCTGATTAGAGTACAATAGATAAGCGTCAGACAGAATAACAAAAAGCGTGTAAGTGTCGGATCAGTCACCTGATCGGATGGCCATCCGATCGGATGACTTAAGTGATTCAAACGGATCGTCATCCGATCGGATGGTCATCCGTACGGATGGCCATTCGATCGAATGGTCATTCAATCCAAAGTTGAGTTTTCCAAAATGATTAACTTTTATACCAAGTGTTAATACCAAATCATTCGATCGGATGGTCATTCGGTTGAATGAACCTTCGTGTGCAATGATCTTTACAAGGTTGCAAATCATTCGATCGGATGGTCGCCGTTAAACTCGAGACTTAGAAACTTTACAAGGTTGCAAAAGGAATGAGATCATTGCGATCGAATGGCGATCGCAATGATCTCGTTCCTTTGGTATTAACGGATGGCCATTCGATCGCAATGATCTCGTTCCTTTTGCAACCTTGTAAAGTTTCTAAGTCTCGAGTTTAACGACGACGGCATGGTACGTGTTGAGACAACGGTAAACACATCAAGGCTTAGCCTGTCTGATCGGATGGGAATCACCCCGTCTGATCAGGTGTCTGTCCTTGATGGTGTTCATGTCGGAATCCGTAATCCGGTCATCTTCTCCGGCGATAATCCCTTTCCAAGCCGACTCTAGACTACTCACCAAGCCTACAGTCCATTTGGTCTGGTTTCCACCGTTTTAAGTAAAAAGTTTAAGAAAAGTTGAAAATAAACATGAATTTGGCTGAAAAGCTTAGGTTTAGTAAAGATTCGGTATAAAAGCACATGAAATTCCTTAGATCTGAGCTAGATCTTGACTGGAATGACATCACACAACTGTTTGGTACAACCGCCATGATGACGTCAACCTCAAGAGCTCAAATATCAGAGATTTCATGGTGAAAAGTGTGATTTTGAAGAAGAATCATGTAGAGGATAGTGTATAGATTGAAATTGTACAAGAATCATGTGTAAAACATACCGAAATCGCTGGGAAATGGAAGAAAAGTGCTCGAGAACGAGAGGGCGTGCGTCTGGGTCGAAGGAGGCTATCACATCAGTGAAGAATGATGTGACAGGCCTATTTATATTGCAAGAGGAGAGTTAAGGCGGTGTGGCAGCGGATCAGATGGCTATTCGATTGAATGGCCCTCCGATCGGATGGTCATCCGATCGGATTGCCATTCGGACAATCCAATCCTTTTTGCCATTTTTCCGTCTTTGGTTTGTTTTGCGAGTTAGATTAAGCGTTGCGTTGCGTATTATTGTGTAATAGTATCACATAACTAGATTATATCACTAACACAAAGTTTCCAAATTTCCAAGTTTACACAAGTGACAAGTCTCCAGTCTCTCGTTCAACCAAGTCTCAAGTTTCGCGAGTCTCAAGTGTCTAGCACTAAGTATCAAGAATCAAGAATCTAGTTTCCAAATATCAAGTATCAAGAATCAAGCCTCAAGAATCAAGTATCATGTATCCAGAATCAAGTGTCAAGTGTTTAGAGTTAAGCATCAAGAATCTAGTATTAAGAATCAAGTTTCATAGCGTTAAGATTCACAAAGTTTCAAGATTCAAGTATCAAAGCATCAAGATTCATAAGTGTCAAAAGTGTCAAGAATCACATGGTACAATGGCTAAAACTGACAATAGCTAAAAGTTTAGGGACGCAGGGCGTTACATGGTATGTGTTTGCCTATGTAATACTGGTGAATTGGTTGTTTGGAATCCACTAACTCGTGTGTTCATGATGCTGAGAAATTCTAATTATCAGGGATTTTACAATATGGATGATGATAGTCTTGGGTTTTGTGTTGACTCTGCTGGTGATTACAAAATTATGCACATTAAATGCACTCATTTCAGGTTGATTGTTAACATTTATTCTTTTAGTGAAGGTTCATGGTCAACTCCAAGGTTCTTAATTTATAGTCCATATGATATTGTTGTTTATAGTTGGTCCGTTGGGACGTTTTGTAGGAATAGTTTGTATTTTGTACTGACCAAATTCTAGTGTATGGGTAACATAGCGGTTCTTCGTTTGGATGTTGAGTCGAAGGTAATAGAAAATGTAGGATACCCAGGTATATTGAGTGTGGAATCTATAGGTCAGTTGGTGACTATACGAGATGAACTTCATATGTTGGTTAGTATTGGAATGTGTAGTGTAGATGTTCAATTGTGGCGTCTGTAAAATAATACTTGGTCGAAAGTGGTGTCTTTTGTACCCCGTGTGTTTATGCCATGGATGATAGGGTCATTTGTGCACTACATTGATGGAAATAACAAATTAATTATAGTACACGAATGGGGTGATGTTGCTCAGATAAACGTAAGGGCAAAGAAGATGCATGGTTTTTTTCCTATCATCTTTACACAAGGCATTGTAGGTGCAAGCTATATTGAAACTGTAGTTTCACCACATGTTTAGTTATGGTTTTGTATTTAGTTGTTTGTTGTTGTCATTGTGTTATATACATACTATTATGTTTGTGGTTGTTTTTGTGGTTGGTATATTTTTGTATATGGAGAATCAATATTCGAAATTAATGTGTTATTTTAATTGTTCTATTATGTTTATAATATGTTTGGTGTGTAATATTTTATGCCAATAAATATAATCAACGTTTGATTGTCATTGATAGTTTTTTTTAACACTTTGTAAACATCTAACTTTCATATATCTTATCTAAGTTCATTTAATGGTGTTATTAATTTCTATGTTAATCAATTTACAAATAATTAATTCATTTTAAATTGTGCGAATTAGATGTAAGATTTTAATTTAGTATGTATGATAATTCGATGTATGACAATACAAGAATAATTGTAGTTACTAATCGCAATCGCATAAAAAGTCATCATTATCTTAAATATAGAGACACTTATTTATGGAGACACTTATTGATGCTCTTAATAGTTGGGTAAAAAGTCATTGTGATATTAAAATATGCAGTGCATTTGGAAGATGGAAATATTACCAATAAGACTTCTAATGTTGTATACAGGAAAACACAACTAAATTTATAACTAAATATGAACTTAGACTACCGTTTACAAATTATAATTCTAAAGAAAATATGTCATCCATGCCCTAATATACTAATAATTGTCATCAAGGTTAGACTACCAACCAACCAAAAAAACACAATAAACTGTTCCAAAATGTCCAACCAAAAAACATCAAACGATGACGACAAAAGGCATTAGTTTATATACGCAGACATCTGCATCATTAGCAAATAACGTTAACTGCTAAGCTTGGTTGACTGCATCCACATGCGTCAACATGAGGAGGTTTCCTGATTCTACATAAGTCAAATGCATAATGTCACCCGCGCTAATATCATTTTCTTTCATGAAACTTGGCCACCCTTCAATCGCATACCTAAATCCATTTCCATCCTTCTGTCGCTTAACTCTCTTCACATCTATTTTCCCATTCATGTTTCTGACATTCATCTGATGCACCTTCTTTGTTAGCCTTGCCCTGTTTACAACTTTTACAGGTAATCGCTGCATTGATGTAAGAGTTAACAAGTATATTAGCCGTGTTGGAATATAATTGTCAGCAGCAACAAATATCAATTGTTAATTTACGAATAAACATAATTTAGTATGTATTATCTATTATAGTTATTCTATAAATGCTATAAGTGACATTATACTTTATTGTTTAAAAAAACAACTGTTTTAAGGTTTTTTGTTGCAAACCAAGTTGAATTGTTATGTGTTTAACTGGTAATTCTGTACGTATAAATAGCCTCATGAATGGTGTTGTAAATTGTTCTCATTAAATAACAGAAATGACATACCATTCGATAATTTCCTTTCCTGTTGAATCGATACGCCTCACTTTCTTGAACATCATTTTGACGTGCAACACGTTTTTCGTCTACATTGCTTACCTTCAACGCCACCCCACTTCTTTTCCCGTTTTTGTTAACCTTATCATTACAAACATGCATTCCCTTTATATATATATACATATATATATATATATATATATATATATGTTAATGTATAAGAAATATTTAATGGAATATTTTCTTAACTTATGCTTAACTTACCAAACGATCACGTGTTTGTCGTCCAGTTGTTAACACGGTAGAATGATCATAAGTTGTACGTCATATCAGTTGTTAAGGTTCTTTAGATGTAGAATCGGATGCAATCTGTTTACCTTTCTTTTTAACCTGTTATTACAGCCCGTAACATTAAAGCAAATAAACTACAATCGTCAACTAAGTATGTATAATAATATGAACAAATAACTTATCCGTTATTATGTTTCAAAGACTTACATCTTCTTTTGTCTGGTTGTTATTTCCTTCACTTACAAAACTCTTTCTTTCAGACTTCAACTTTTCTTTTCCAACACTTTTCTTATTCACTTCATGTTTCTCATTAGTTTCATTTATCTACATCCAAGATTTTTAAAATTCATTAACATCTGAGGATCAATATATTGTATTGTAAAAATATGTAAACTTATTACCTCAGTAATCAATTGGTCGATTGAGTCTTCTTGATCAGTGAAGATCTGTTATACGATAACATCCGTAAATAAGTCGTATTGACTAGCAAACCATTTTAACTTACTTTAAAATACTTACAGAGTTGAAATGTTCATAGTATGTGTGTTTAGGTATTTCAACAACTGAGTTGTCTTTAGTTGTCTCCTTCTTACTAAAAACAACCTCAACTCCGCTACGATAAAGTGTCAAGTCAGATGATTCGCTGTCTGTTTTCATCAACATCAGTATATCACCGTCTTCTATGTCAAGATCTTCAAACAACTCCGGACACCCTTTAGCAAAAACGTAGCATGCATTTATTTTTTCGGTCTCAACTTTCCAACACTGACCTGCTGCATATATGTTATAAGAATCTTTCACTGGGCAGTAACAGTAAAATTTGTTCACATAAGCTTCTGGAATGACCTGAAAAGTCGTGTAATATTTTATAAACATATATTCATTTATACCATTTACTGACAAGTATAACAAAAAACAAATTCCTACTAACATATAACTATACTTACATCTTTAAATCTCCGTAATGGTTGACTGTCAAGAACGATTTATCACAAACGTTTTCTATGAAACAATGTATTTGTAGACATTTTTCTTTGATTATCCTCAAAACCAATAAGGTCTTCTTTGTCAATTTAAGACCTTTTACAATACTTACCCATCCGTCAGTGACAACACTTTCACCACTTACACTTCTCAGCCATGCCGTACAGCTTATTCCACTTTCATGATTTATTGTTACCTTTGTCCGGTTCCAATAATCTTCTCTCACAAGCTTTACAAACTCAATTGGTAATGCCTGTAGTTATATTTACTAATTTCAGTTTACGTAATAAAGTTTACATTTACTTATTGTAGGCATTACAGCATGCCAGTTTCAATGATTTAGGGTCTTGTAATAGAGACAGGCAGGACGTAATCATTTTTGTATACCTGTGATATATAACATTTAATATTAACTGTTAGTATTAAGGCTAATACACAATGTGTTAAAATGTAATCCTATGTCATGAGAATATTATTCCTAATTCATAATGTGCAATAGATCTCTTCTATATACCGTTTCAATAAATGAGTATATATATATTCGTAAAATAACTCTTTTCGTGTAATCGTACATGGGTTAGGTTATTTTGGAACAACTTATAACTTATTGACTTATAAAAGTTAACAAGTTGTCTTTATAGTGTTTGGGTTAGCTTATTTAAGTTCTTTTTGTGTGTTAAGAAGTTGTTTTTGATAAGTTAGTATTTGTAACTTCTCACTTATGACTTATATAAGTTAATAAGTAATTTTTTAGAAGGAACCTCAAAAATAAAAATTTTTATAACAGAATCATATGTTTTAATCCGTATTTATGTTTGATTACAACTTTTTCATATATTATCCTCATTATACTGTAAACATTAATTCGACAATGTCCATAACATGCAATACATAAGATATATATCAACTATACATAACATATGAGAGGTTGAAGATGATTGAAACCTAAAATCAGATTTGACGCCTGCAAACAAGTTATTCGCCGAAGAAACCAGCATATGTCGTCGATTAAGTATCTAACAGAGGTTTAGAAAACTAATAGAACTTAAACCGTTAAGATTTACAATCGGAAGTTACCTTTTTGTCGCAAATCTCCGGCGGCGATGATCTTCAAGGAGATATGAAACGCCGGTGATGATGAAGTTGATTTGATTGTGAGGGATATGATGTTGATTGCGTATCTTTTATAATCTTTTATATTTTATTGTTTGTTTAATTAAATAATGAAATACTTGAATATTGGTGGTATGGATAGTGTTAATATTAGCCATGGTATTGCAACTGATTCTATATATTGTGTTATTGCATCTGATTATTGTGTTTTGCAACTAGGTGGGTTTTCTATACATTAAGTTATGTGTTCTTGTTATTGTGTTTAGTTTGTATCCAATGGATATTGATTTTATTAAATTAAATATAAAGAAAGATTAAAGAGTGAAATATGCATAAAATATTACACGCTACAATTAACACTTCCTAAGATTTCGGCGACTCTCGCCTTTTTCCACGCGATTTCATTCTTTCTTTTGTTTTGCAGATCGGCTAGGATGTCGCAGATTTTCTGATCATGTTTCAACAGTTGTGTGATAAACTCTTCTGCGTTGTTCTTGAAATCTGATGGGGGGAGAGTGGAGGATTTCATCAAGCTATTCGATGCTGCTCCAGGTTCGCTTGTAATTGTTATCACTGATGATGCCGGCTTTTCTGTTTAGTTCTTCATATGCTCCCTTTTCTTCGAGCGACCATCTAGAGAATTGTAATTGATTTAGTTTATATTGATGTTAAATTGTGCATGAATATAGAGTTGCAAACATGAAAAAAAAAAACACTATCTATACCATAAACATCTAACTTTGATAGATCTCATCTATCTTTATTTAATGGTGTTAGCAATTGCTATGTTACTCAATTTAAAAATAGTTACTTAAAATTTTTAAATTGTGTGAATTAGATGTAAGATTTTAAGTTAGTACGTATGACAATTCGATGTATGAGAATATAAGAACAGTTGTAGTTACTAATCACAATTGAATAAAAAGTCATTATTATCTTAAATATAGACACGGTTATTGATGTTCTTAGTAGTTGGATAAGTTAGCTTTTGGTTAAGAGCAATTGTGCGTGTGTGTTTGGATGGTCTTAATCATATATACCCGGACCGCGGACGGGTAAACTACTAGTTAGCTTTTGGTTAAGAGCAATTGTGCGTGTGTGTTTGAGAGGAGACCAAGATGTGGTCTCCTGTGCTTATTGTCTATGTATACTCTCTGTGTCGGTTGATTAACGTTTAGATACCGAATCAGTTTTTCTATCTCAAACATACTTTATATATCAAATTCAATCTAGAAAATCAGTCCTAGCACATATCACCACCACCTACATTTTTTCATTTAAATTGCAACAACGGACTAGGTCTATCGTTTTAACAAAACCCGGATCGTTCCAAATGCCATTATGGTACAACAGATCAGGTAACGGTTATTGTGTATTTCATAATTTCTTATCAGATAATCAGTATGTAACTAGTTTGGTAGTTGGGTAATGAAATTCCAACTCGGTAGTTGTGTGTGTATGCATGGATGGTTTTCAATATTGTGTCTCACCATATATGTTATGAGCAAGGTTATTGTACAAATGAGTCTTAACTAGGGATGAGCTTGATACCAACTGTTATTAAAAATACCGGTATCAAAAACCTTCAAAAATGGGTACCGGCATTGGTACCGAATATGCCCGGTACAGTACGGTTCGATACCGGTATTTTAGAGTAAAAACTGATAAATACTGATACCAAATTGTGGATTTACACTAGTAGGGTAATTATGTAATTACTCAATTACTCTATAAATATTATAGAGTAATTATAATTACTCTATTGGTGTAAAATCATGATTTTTTTTTTCAATTTTCAATTAAACATCATTCTTAAGTAGATGAAAAGAAATTAAAAATAAATAAATAAAAACTTTCTTCACTTCTCATGTTAAGGACGTTTTATATGTTAAGACTCAGGGGTTGGTTCCGGTACAAACCATATTTATTTTACAAACCGTAAGAACAGATCCTAAAACTTAAAAAAAGTTAAATTAGAACATACCAAAACAATACATACATAAAAGTAGCACTTTTGAATTATATTAACACATGAAAATTAATCAAGATAATTGATTTTAGCACATATTTGAATGATATTAACACTTTTCTTAATTAGCATATTTATAGGAAATTCAATATAATTAATATTATTTAGGATATTATTTTATCATTTTTCTATAATTGGTTTGATGACACGTGACACTTTTTAAATGGTTCTTACAGTTTGTATGTAAAGGGTGGTTTGTATTTGATCATATTGTATTTAATCTTTATACTATGGATTATAATTTGTGTTGTGTGGTTGTATATTTCTAGTTGACCACTTTTCTCTCTCTCTCCATATATATATATATAAAAGTAAACCAATTAACCATGTACATGCTTGGAATTACCAGAATTCAAAATTATTTCATGGTACAGGAAATTAGAAAATTCTTATAAAAAAATTGTAGTTCGATCGGTTCAAAAAGATCCATAACACCAGACACCTAACCAAAACTGAATAACCGATACTTAATATGGATCAGTTATTCGAATAAATATCGTTCACAAAAACCGAATAAACCAATTCGAACTATGCCATAACCAATTAAATCCCACTCACAAAAAACATCGGAAAACATTCGTGTCTTTGAACCTTTACTATTATGAAAAAGGACAATTTTAGCAGTGTTTGACGTTTCATAAACCAGCTAGTGATACCGGTATAAAAGTTGTGTTGTCTAAAATAAGGATACATTTAAACCAGTTCCATAAGCGTAATATAAAAGACTCTTAACCATAGTTGAAAATCTAGATACCACGGGTCACCGAGCGTTATAACCAGTGATATTCTAACTTATCTAAAAATAGCGGTACACCAACCGGTATAATTATTAATTAATTAACAAAAAAATAATAGTTTTTACAGCGTCATATCGAACCGTTTAAAATGGTTTCTAATAAAATCAAATAAACTATTATACCACTGGTTTAAAAGATATGTATATTTTCAAAATAAAATATTATTAAATTTTACCAGCAACCAATTAATTATATCTCTTATACAAAAACCAACTCGCATTGGTTAAAACATCTCTGATGAACTCGCACCTGTTCAAAAGAAACAACGCTTCAGTTAACATACGGAACCCATACACAATTAGAAACAAAAAACCAATCAGAGGCAGGCTAAACAACGCAACGCAACGTTTCGAAAAAAAAACCGCGCTAAACCAACGCACTGATCCAGAAAAGAAAACGCATCGTTCCTGAAAATAAGACCAAAGGGTATGGGGCACGTCGCCGGCCCGTCCCCCTCGTCGTGGGTCGTCCCACACCGCCCCCTGGGGCCCGTCGCGGCTTCTCCGTCCTCTCCGAGACGTTGGAGATGGACCAAAATGGTTTGAAAAAGTGGGGCCCCTTAACGGTAACTGTCACACCCTGTCTTTTGCGGAAGCGTATGATGTGTGACTGGTTTAATATCATTGCATTCAATCGTAATAAACAACTACATGATCAAACGATGTTCATCCATTCATGAAAATTTGAGTATTACAAACACTTGTCATTTAAGTTTTAAAAACACAACCTTCGTCTAGGTTACAATTTAACAAAAGTGGATGACATCTAAACTTGAAGTCTACTTCTAGTTACGACACCCGTGCCCAAGATCCATCCTGTCACCTGAAATACATGTAATTTTGGAAAACATCAACAAAAGTTGAGCGAGTTCATGCGTTTTGCATACCTTGTATGAAACATGGTATGTATCTTGTATAAATAAAGTATTCTTGTGAAATAACGTATTCTTGTAAAATAAAGTATTCTTGTGATACAAATCTTGTACCAATAAAGTATTCTTGTAAATCTTTGAGAGACTTTAAGGCATGTGAGGACATGGGGAGTACTTGTTATGACTCCTAGGGAGCATTCGTAATGGCTCATATCCTTGTCGATTTTCCTCGACTGTGTCGACTAACCTCGACTGTGCCAATTTCCCTTGACTGTGTCGATTACCCTCGACTGTGTCGATTAACCTTGACTGTGTCGATTAGCCTCGACTGGGACTCCGAAGCACTACTAGGTTCTAGTTGTGACCATGAGTGGGGTTCGGCCGTACCCGTTAGATCTAACCCTCGTCCCTAATTAGTGAATGTTTTTAATGGCTTGATACTAATTTTCACCAAGACTTTATGGCATTTTTAGTATTATGTCTGTGCTCACATGATCTAGTATTTCCTATGAATCTCTTAAAACGCATCATACTTGGTACTCGTTCTCACCAAGAGTGCTTCTTGTATTTTTGTATTCTCAAATCGCAACATACTTGGTACTCGTTCTCACCAAGAGTGCTTCTTGTTATCATACCATTTATAAACATTGTATTATTTGTAACATGTATTTCACCCCCGAGAGTTATAAAACCAAAAACAGTTAAAGAAAAGGGGGAGCATGAACTCACAACTTTGCGTTCCTGCGTCGTAAACTTCACCGGATTTGCTTATCTAGCGTCGTGACCTAAACGTGTTTATTAACGTTAGTCACTAGACTTGTATCGCACAAGTACAAGTCACTATCTTTTGTATATGTGTTCTTGTGTTAAAAATAATTTATATTTTTAACTATGTGTCTTACTTATATTATTTTCTCAAAAATAAATATAAGTATCTTGTATTTGTCTAAGTATGTTGTATGTGTATTTTTTTTTGTATCTTCGCTCGTTAGGAGTATTTAGTGTATTTTCAACTCCTAATACACTATCAAGTATAATACATACTACATACACTTAGCACAAAATTTGGTGATCAAATATATATATTTTTCTCACAAATATACATACTTAATATCCATTTTTATTCTTGAAGAAATCCTCATTTCTTAACACAAAGGTTATGGGAAACCTTGGTAAATGCTTTTAGATACATTTTTAGGGAATAAGTTTCTCAAAACTTATATTTTTCTAAGTGACAAAATTTATAAAATTTTGGCAGAGTTTCCCCTAAAAATGGGGGTTTCCCATGTTTTCAAAACATGTGTTTATTTTCTTTTAAAACATCATCAAACACCAACAACTTATTCTACATTTATCAAGTGCCAAATCAAGTAATTCACCCCACATCATGAACTTGATATTTTACGAAAACGCGTAGTATCTTGGTAAGGTGTTTAGTGGGTTTAGTTACCCTCCAAAGTGTGTTTACTTTTTTTTAAATCCCATTCTTGAAGAGATTTGATGTTTACAACTTGTAAACATAATTTACAAAAATGTTTATTTATTAAACCTTCTTGTTTCTCTAGTGTTCTTATACTTGTTCTTCCACCAAAAATAATATAGGTTTATGTAAAATCATGATCTTCTAAAAATCACATTTTGAACTTGGTTCTTTTTAGAAAATCATTCACAAGTCTAGGGTTAACAAGGTTATCAACTCACTTTAAGGATTGTTTTTCAAGAAATCATTTTAATCATCAAGTTCATGTGTTTACTAGAGGGTGATCATCATATGTTATTTCATAATCACCTCCCTCTTGCTAGATTATGTGTTTAAACACCATCTAGCAAGCTTCATGTGATGTTCAACATCATCTTCTCAAGAAATCATCAAGCAAATATCATTTATGTACTACACAACATCATAACAACAAGATTCATCATGTATATAAGTTTTATGTTCAAGTTTCATGAATATGTTCATTAGTGTTCTTGAGTTAATCATTAAACATCAACTTTTAACCACTCAAAATATGAAGTAAACAAGGATCAAAGAAGCTTACTACTAGCTTTTAAGCTAGGGAAGATCAAGATGAAGATTGAGTGGATAAAGCCAAGTGTGAGTGGTCCTTCAAGATCCGTGAACTCCAAGCTTCAGGAATCACCTTCTAGCACCTTGAGGGAAGCTTGGAATTGGATGAACTTGGATTGAAGATGGTGGTGGTGCCTTGGTGGTTCTCAGCCGAGGGTGGATCAAGGGAGGGAGAGAGAGTTGTGATGTGTGTTGTGTGTGAAAGAAGGTGGTGTCTTGATCTCCTTATAACCTTGTTGAGCTTATGTCCATTGGTCTTAATGTTCCCTAAGTACAAGGCCATGATCTTTCACAAATCCAAGGGAGATTTAAGCACATTCTCTAGAGATTATGGGGATCAAGGGTGGGCCACCCTTGGGCCGTTTTACTAGCATGGGGGGGAGTAAAGTGCAACTTTGAATCATTTAGTTGGGTTATAGTTCAAAATCAAGCATCTAATTACAAGTGTTGATTAATTAGTTATTGTAGTGGGTGTTAGGGCGTTCGGGGATCATGACTAGTCAGAAATAAGTAAACAAGGCTTCTAGCATAATTTTGGTATTCCGGGTAATGTCCGGTTGTTCGGTTAGATACCGTTCTGTTAAAGTGCTAAATTGCACTGTTTAGTGTCTTTTAAGTATTCTTTTGTAACACTTTCAATTCCCAACACTCGGGGAAGTATTCTGGATCAATTTGTCATATTTTTTCATGCTACAATCTTGTCATATTGTTGAATTTTGCTGAATTTAATAAAATTCTGCACTTAAAGTGCGTTTCGGGTGCTTTTTAGTGCGTATTTTAGCTTTCGGAATGTCTATATGTTAACCCTTGTATGTACTATTGGGTTTTAATGTATTCTTGTCGTTGGACCTACATCTAGGCTCCAATTCTACTGTCTGGCTGCTTTCTGCAGAATTGTTGACACAATGTGTCTTACCGGTGAGTTTACTAGTATTTCTGACGCAACGCTATCATAAAGTAATTCTTGTAGTATAAAACGTGCATGAATTCACTTGCATGGAAATCAGAAATTTATTTTTCTGGTAAGCTAGATCATGCACAGTCGTTAAATCACAGATTACTATTTATTTAGTGTACGGAATGTACGGAAAAGTGACAGTTGTCACAGTCTCCCCCCGTTAAAAGAATTTCGTCCCGAAATTCAGGCGATGCCATCGGTCGCCGGGGAGTTGTGAATCAAACGCGATCACTTATATTCATGATTTGTCTTTATATTCCCATGCACTTTGGGTCATGCTATGAATTCTATCGTACTCACGTAAATCAATTATGTCTTTTCTGTGTCTTGTGGACTTTTGGTCCGTAACCTTAACAGGTTTTTATAGTATTGTGGACTCTTGGTCCGAAACCTTAACAGGTTTTTATAGTAATTCTTGTCGTTTGTCATTGACGTGAATCTTAATTATAGGAACAATGACTGTTCCATGAGTCAGACTCCTCTAAAGACTAGACATATGAATGTGTCGCGATCACTACTGATCTTTTTCTGGAAGTTTCATCTTGTGCGCAATGGTTCTGATCCCTACACCCGGGATTCAACCTTTTCGTTTTCCAAATCACACTACGCCTTCTCTAGGCGAGGCTCTCATTCAAGCCATACTTCTTGTTTCAAATTCCTACGATTTCCGCCACTCATCGGCGCAATCTTTCTGTATTCTGCGGGTTGCCTTGATATGTTCACATATCTAAACGATTTGCCTCTGGTTTTCCTGAACCAACGCGGGTCAGTAGATTGTTTATTCCCGGTCTCTGATCAACACGACGGGGATCGATTTATTATGTTTTCATCTAAAGCTTTACTCGAAGCGGTTTAAACGGCAGTGTGATAAATACTGTTGTAGGAAGACTCCACTAAAGGCAAGTGAGTGTTCCAACGTTTCGTTAAAGTTTATCACACAAGCACGTATCGTGTTCATACAGTCTGCATCGTTCAGTAGCTTAGCCCATCTATGTTAATATTTAAGTTCTTACGATCAATGGTATGCTGCAACCCTTGTGATCAGTAAAGATCGTGTGGCGTTTTCCTTTAGGTAATGACGTCAAATTTGCGGCGCGCAATTACTGTATCTAGCTCATGGTTTCTTCTTATGATTCCTTAATCAATGTGCCGCGTATGCAATGTTGCGGTCTCGTTGCATCGACGTACAATCGAGACTTTGTCGAGAAGCGTCACATAATTGCAACTCTAGCTCCTTAGCTCTTGGTTGCAGGGTTGGCATGAATCTCGTTCTTATCCACCACGTATCTTAAAGTTCTCATTTCGCGAATTCGAAATCCGCTTTTTGTCATCATAGCATATAACTGTTCTTTTCTTCTAAGAATTTGCAAGGTGAATTGCAGCTGACCTTCCTTGGTCATTGGCCATATGAGAATGTAGTCAATAAATATAATCATGACTTATCCAGGTATGGCTTACACGTTCGATTCATGAGGTCCATGAACATTCTCGATGCATGTGTTAAACCAACTGATACGACAAGGAACTCGTAATGCTCAAAGCGAGTCCTAAAGGTCGTTTTAGGGATATTTCCTTCCTGTATTCATAGTTGAGGACATCCTATCCTCAAGTCGATCTTTGAGTGGCAACTATAACCTGATGATTTGTCTGTTCATGCCATCTGTCCTTGGCATAGGATTCTGATTCAATCCTCTGGAATTTATGCTGAATGGAAACTGTCAACTTTCTTCTCATGTTCTTAACTAAGGGTGTCATGTCCCTAATTTCTTCTGTCCAGCAGCTCTTGCAATTATATCAGAAGCTCATGCTTCGCGGACAAGGCTAGTCGATAAGGCATCATTCGGCACTGGTGCTGCTCCTGGCACGCGATTTATCCTGGACTCCTCTTGACGCTGTGGAGGTATTCCTGCCAAGTCTTCAGGAAAGGCTTCTGGAAATTCTTCCACCATGGGGATGTTTTCAGGCTCTATACTTGGATATTCAATCCATGCTGACTATCATATCATGACTTCTCAAGTCAATGGTAACAGAAGGTTCCGGCCTTCTGAGTCCCTAAATACAATCCTTAATTGCTTCGTCTGCTTAAACTAGCCTTCTATATGCCCATTTCTAAAGAATACGGGACGTCTATTTTTCTCGAAACTAGGCCAAGCAGTTTCTTAAGTTCTAAGCATGCAAGGTTAAAGTTGACGCCAGTATTAATCCAAAAATGGATGCATAAGGTTGGTTAATAGGGAACGTACCCGTAACCGCATCTGGATCTTGGCGTGCTTTACGAGTTTCGATCGTGAAAACCCTTCCTTGCTTGTTTCTTCTCGGGGCAATCTTTCCTAAAGTGCCCTGCTTCGCCACATCTGTAGCAACCTGGCATTCTCTTATTTCTTCCATCTGGGTCCTTCGCCCAACAGGCGTCCTTGCTATGCCCTTCTTTTCCACACTTTCCACACTTAGGCCTTAGACATCGACCTTCATGGTGAAAAGTGCATTCCCCGCACCTCGGCTTAGTCCCCGAGTAAACTTTACCACCGGCCTTATTAGTGGCTCCATCAGTTTTCCTGCCATACGGCGGTTTCACTTTCTTTCTTTTGTTTGCTTTAGAGCTTCCATAGCTGACTTGTGTGCCCACCTTTAGGCTTGAAGACTTCATTTTCTCATTGCCTGATGACTCCACATGAGTCTCTTTCTTGTCATCCTCAGATTCCGAAAATTTTCCCGCACGTAGGGCTTCTTCAGTAAGTATAACGCTTAAATCGATAGCCTCTGCGATGGTTGGAGGCCTTGAGGTAGTAACCAAGCTCCTAATTTGAGGTGCAAGTCCCCAAATGAATCGTTCAATTCTCTTGAATTCTGGCTTGAACAAGTAGGGGACGACTCTAGACAAGTCGTGAAATCGTTGGACGTATTCAGGAATCTTCGGTCCGTCCATTTTCAAATTCCAGAACTCCACCTCAAGCTTCTGGATTTCAGCCCTAGAACAGTATTTCTTTTCCATCATTTCCTTGAGCTCGTCCCAGCTCAGTGCATAAGCAGCATCTGCACCAAGGGTTTGAACCTGAAGGTTCCACCAGGAGAGTGCGCCATCTAGAAACAACCCTGAGATATAAGTAACACTCTGTTGGGGTGAACAGTTGCTCATTCTTAGAACTGAGTCAGTCTTTTCTGTCCAACGAACAAATGCAACGGCGCCTCCTGTTCCGTCAAAGTTTAATGGTTTGCAATCCAGGAACTGCTTATAGGTGCAGCCAGTTGGAGGGTTGTTTCCAGTAGTGCCACCGCTGTGTTCGGAGCGGAGGACTTCATGTAGTGAAATTGCTTGTGAGATTCGTTCTTGAAGCTCGGCTTCTGTCCTTGGCAACGTACTGGTGTTTGTGTCACGTCTGGGTGGCATTCTCTTCTGTCAAAATCATGGGATGAATTAGATGACATTCCATAATTGTCTACGAGGTACATAGCACCATAAGCCATCATGTAATCACCCAATTTCACATGTATATATAATCAATGTATGAGCGAGAAAACAATTACTGAGCCTTCACATAGGCATGCTAACTTGGCTTATTATTTGTAATAAAATGAACTCGAGGTTACATCGCCTCAGTCATTTAGGTTTCAGTTATTTCCTGCTATATTAGCTTTATTGATGTGTATATTTTCCCATAGATGGGGTTGTTCGTGTAGAGGTGATAGAGAGTGTAACGTCGCTGAATCTTTTGAATGTCACCCATCTTTACTTGCTTAAATATCGTTTCTCGATCGTCTCGTACACGGGTAGAAGTGTCAGACACGAAGTAGGCAAGACAGGTTTCCTACTTTATAAAGTGCTAAAGCAATGATCTATGTATTATTCTACCAGATGAAGGTGTGAACACCTATAGATAAATTTTGTGTGGTTTTCATTAGCTCGGCCCGCAGAGTCCACCAGGATTTCTGTGCACTACAAGTCGTTATTACGTGGGCCCCCGTAATAATAAATTGTTTTGCACAGTTACCCCAATTTTCTCTCGTCCAAGCAGATGATCAATCAAGGAGGGGACACTACTGTCCTTATACCTCTTGTCATGGAAAGGACCATTGCGGTGGTCCACGCGCTAAAACTCGTTGTCGTTACGCGCGAATGGGCACGATGATTAGATGAAGTAGGAATAAAGAGGACTCCCAGTAGTTGGAGGGGCACCTTCGTGATGAATACTTCATCTTCCTTCTCTGGTCAACTATGTCGTCAATCATGCTTCACATAAGCCGCAGGGATCTCGTCCCGTTCATTAAGAATTCGTTCAAGGTTGCCGCCTCTGCCTCGTCATCATCACCGTAGTTAGGCACCTTCACGATCGAGAGGGAAAAGCAGCCATCTCCTACGGAAGCAAGCTCAGAATCTTGTCTGGTAATCACTCTAGCCATGAGCTTTGCAATGAACGCGAGGTCGATAGCTTCATCGTGCGAGTTATGTATAGTAATAGGAGTCGGAGTCGAACGTATCTTATTCACGTCAATAATCATTCCGTACACTTATTTGTATGTATTCACGTCAATATTTATTCCGTACACTTATTCGTATATATGTATATCAATAACAAATATGCTACTTAGCATAAGCAAGCAATTTGATGCATTATATCACGTATAACTCTCGTTTTTTTTTTGGGGGGGGGGTCATTTTTCTAGTTGTCGATTTACGACAAAAACACTACTTGGTACTAGTGGTCACCAAGAGTGTATTTTATCTTTGGCAAGTCTAACTCGTGTAGACTATGCCTTAGTTGGCACCTTATCTTGAGGGTATTCCCAACTAATGTCCTTGCCTTGTCTCTTTTTGAAAAGTGCTTGACTCGTGGATCTTGGCGCTTACGTGAATGCAATGAAAAACCTTTTTGTAAAATGTTTTTGTGAGAGAACTCTAGTGATTGTAGTCTAGACTCGAGAAGGAATCCTAGTTCACTACAATCGAAGCTCTGATACCAAACTGTCACACCCTGTCTTTTGCGGAAGCGTATGATATATGACTGGTTTAATATCATTGCATTCAATCGTAATAAACAACTACATGATCAAACGATGTTCACCAATTCATGAAAATTTGAGTATTACAAACACTTGTCATTTAAGTTTTAAAAACACAACCTTCGTCTAGGTTACAATTTAACAAAAGTGGATGACATCTAAACTTGAAGTCTACTTCTAGTTACGACACCCGTGCCCAAGATCCATCCTGTCACCTGAAATAAATGTAATTTTGGAAAACATCAACAAAAGTTGAGCGAGTTCATGCGTTTTGCATACCTTGTATGAAACATGGTATGTATCTTGTATAAATAAAGTATTCTTGTGAAATAACGTATTCTTGTAAAATAAAGTATTCTTGTGATACAAATCTTGTACCAATAAAGTATTCGTATAAATCTTTGAGAGACTTTAAGGCATGTGAGGACATGGGGAGTACTTGTTATGACTCCTAGGGAGCATTCGTAATGGCTCATATCCTTGTCGATTTTCCTCGACTGTGTCGATTAACCTCGACTGTGTCAATTTCCCTTGACTGTGTCGATTACCCTCGACTGTGTCGATTAACCTCGACTGTGTCGATTAGCCTCGACTGGGACTCCGAAGCACTACTAGGTACTAGTTGTAACCATGAGTGGGGTTCGGCCGTACCCGTTAGATCTAACCCTCGTCCCTAATTAGTGAATGTTTTTAATGGCTTGGTACTAGTTTTCACCAAGACTTTATGGCATTTTTAGTATTATGTCTGTGCTCACATGATCTAGTATTTCCTAGGCATCTCTTAAAACACATCATACTTGGTACTCGTTCTCACCAAGAGTGCTTCTTGTATTTTTGTATTCTCAAATCGCAACATACTTGGTACTCGTTCTCACCAAGAGTGCTTCTTGTTATCATACCATTTATAAACATTGTATTATTTGTAACATGTATTTCACCCCCGAGAGTTATAAAACCAAAAACAGTTAAAGAAAAGGGGGAGCATGAACTCATAACTTTGCGTTCCTGCGTCGTAAACTTCACCGGATTTGCTTATCTAGCGTCGTGACCTAAACGTGTTTATTAACGTTAGTCACTAGACTTGTATCGCACAAGTACAAGTCACTATCTTTTGTATATGTGTTCTTGTGTTAAAAATAATTTATATTTTTAACTATGTGTCTTACTTATATTATTTTCTCAAAAATAAATATAAGTATCTTGTATTTGTCTAAGTATGTTGTATGTGTATTTTTTTTGTATCTTCGCTCGTTAGGAGTATTTAGTGTATTTTCAACTCCTAATACACTATCAAGTATAATACATACTACATACACTTAGCACAAAATTTGGTGATCAAATATATATATTTTTCTCACAAATATACATACTTAACATAATTTACAAAAATGTTTATTTATTAAACCTTCTTGTTTCTCTAGTGTTCTTATACTTGTTCTTCCACCAAAAATAATATAGGTTTATGTAAAATCATGATCTTCTAAAAATCACATTTTGAACTTGGTTCTTTTTAGAAAATCATTCACAAGTCTAGGGTTAACAAGGTTATCAACTCACTTTAATGATTGTTTTTCAAGAAATCATTTTAATCATCAAGTTCATGTGTTTACTAGAGGGTGATCATCATATGTTATTTCATAATCACCTCCCTCTTGCTAGATTATGTGTTTAAACACCATCTAGCAAGCTTCATGTGATGTTCAACATCATCTTCTCAAGAAATCATCAAGAAAATATCATTTATGTACTACACAACATCATAACAACAAGATTCATCATGTATATAAGTTTTATGTTCAAGTTTCATGAATATGTTCATTAGTGTTCTTGAGTTAATCATTAAACATCAACTTTTAACCACTCAAAATATGAAGTAAACAAGGATCAAAGAAGCTTACTACTAGCTTTTAAGCTAGGGAAGATCAAGATGAAGATTGAGTGGATAAAGCCAAGTGTGAGTGGTCCTTCAAGATCCGTGAACTCCAAGCTTCGGGAATCACCTTCTAGCACCTTGAGGGAAGCTTGGAATTGGATGAACTTGGATTGAAGATGGTGGTGGTGCCTTGGTGGTTCTCAGCCGAGGGTGGATCAAGGGAGGGAGAGAGAGTTGTGATGTGTGTTGTGTGTGAAAGAAGGTG
Source organism: Helianthus tuberosus (assembly GCA_030545235.1). Taxonomy (NCBI): domain Eukaryota; kingdom Viridiplantae; phylum Streptophyta; class Magnoliopsida; order Asterales; family Asteraceae; genus Helianthus; species Helianthus tuberosus. The sequence goes on along the minus strand of CM060358.1, from coordinate 68,217,695 downwards.
GTGTCTTGATCTCCTTATAACCTTGTTGAGCTTATGTCCATTGGTCTTAATGTTCCCTAAGTACAAGGCCATGATCTTTCACAAATCCAAGGGAGATTTAAGCACATTCTCTTGAGATTATGGGGATCAAGGGTGGGCCACCCTTGGGGCCGTTTTACTAGCATGGGGGGGGGGGTAAAGTGCAACTTTGAATCATTTAGTTGGGTTATAGTTCAAAATCAAGCATCTAATTACAAGTGTTGATTAATTAGTTATTGTAGTGGGTGTTAGGGCGTTCGGGGATCATGACTAGTCAGAAATAAGTAAACAAGGCTTGTAGCATAATTTTGGTATTCCGGGTAATGTCCGGTTGTTCGGTTAGATACCGTTCCGTTAAAGTGCTAAATTGCACTGTTTAGTGTCTTTTAAGTATTCTTTTGTAACACTTTCAATTTCCAACACTCGGGGAAGTATTCTGGATCAATTTGTCATATTTTTGCGTGCTACAATCTTGTCGTATTGCTGAATTTTGCTGAATTTAATAAAATTCTGCACTTAAAGTGCGTTTCGGGTGCTTTTTAGTGCGTATTTTAGCTTTCGGAATGTCTATATGTTAACCCTTGTATGTACTATTGGGTTTTAATGTATTCTTGTCGTTGGACCTACATCTAGGCTCCAATTCTATTGTCTGACTGCTTTCTGCAGAATTGTTGACACAATGTGTCTTACCGGTTAGTTTACTAGTATTTCTGACGCAACGCTATCATAAAGTAATTCTTGTAGTATAAAACGTGCATGAATTCACTTGCATGGAAATCAGAAATTTATTTGTCTGGTAAGCTAGATCATGCACAGTCGTTAAAGCACAGATTACTGTTTATTTAGTGTACGGAATGTACGGAAAAGTGACAGTTATCACAGTAACATCCTATTTTATAAAAAAAAAAAATCACCCCACCACTATAAATTCAACCTTTTCACCCCATTTTTTTACCCAAAACTTCCACTTTTCACACCATTTTTATAAAAAATTCTCTCCCAACCTTAAAAAAATTATGGATCCCCTGCAACCCAAATAATCCCAACTCAAGTTCACTCCCGTTTTCGTCACCCGGCTACACACCCGTCATGGAAAACACTTTTGCGGGTTACCAACAAATGCCCAACGCTTTCAACCAACGAAACCAATACCCTATGCAACAACCCAACATTCCGTTCAACCAAATGCAAATGCAACAACCCAACATTCCGTTCAACCAAATGCCATATCAAATGCAGCAGCTAATGCAAAACCCGCTAAATATGCCATATCAACCACCGCCACAAGCACGTCCAACACAAATCGAGGAAGAAGATGATGACGTAGAGGTTGTGCTAGAAACGTAACCTGAACCTTCAAAAAAGAAAAATACAAAGGGAAAGCGTAAAAAAGAAGACGCAGCCGCCAAACAACAACAACAGACATGGTCAAAAATTGAGGAAGAGGCCTTGGCGAAGGCATATATTGGCTCGTCAACGTCTCCTATAATCGGTAAAAATTAATTGTTTGTACATTATATTATTATTGTTATTAAATATTATTTGTACATTATATTTTTGTTAGAAAATATTATTATTGTTACTAACATTTATTTGTACACTATATTTTTCTAACAAAATATTATTATTATTGTTACTAACTTGTAGGTAACAATCAACAAAGCGATGGGTTTTGTCAAGAAGTCCTTGATATATTCCACGTGATTATGGAACAAGGCGAGTACATAACTGTTGATTCTATCGGCTCCAAGTGGCGCAAGATGAATACGTTGATCCAACGCTTTTGTGGGTTTTATAACACAACGCTCGCCAACAAACCGAGTAGGTGGAACAACGAAAATGTTTTCAATGAGGCGTTGCGTTTATACGAAAATGAAAATAAAACTTCTTTCCCACATGTCCATGCTTGGCAAATTGTAAAGGATCATCCAAAATGGAAGGCAACTCCAAATGAGGTTGCAAGCCCTTAACGAGCAACCAAACAGTCTAAAACTTCCGAGTCAGGAAGTTATAGCGTTGGAGGCTCAACCGGTCGTTGCCAAATAAATATCAACGACGAGCCCGAGTATGATGAGGAGCCGATTGGAGAGGAAGAACGTCCCCCAAGAAGGGACAAAAAGTAAAAAGATAGCGGCTGAAAAAAGGAAACAAGCCGCATCAGGAAGTGGTGGTGGTTCGAAGTTGGAAGGTATTATGGCCGAGTTGAAAGCATTCAACCAAACCTTTACCGAGACGCAAACCGAGAAGGTAAAGGTGAAGAAACGACAAGCCGATGAGAAGTAAAGGAGGCAAGAAGAAGCGCAGCAGTTGGAGGAATGGAAAATAATGACCACCGACCTTAGCGAATATCCACCGGAAGACCGTCTGTAACACCCCGAAAACAGATTTGGTAATTAAACTACGTTGGTACTAAAAGACGGGTAAATTATCATAGGGGTAAAAGTAACCCGGTGAATATTAGGATATCTTGACATAATAAGAACAAACAATGGTTAAAATACTAACAATTGATTAAAATACGAGCAATGCTCAATTGATTATCGAGAGCAAATGCATGGAGTTAAACTCGATAAATTAAGTAAGAAAAGGTTTCGAGGACACAACCTCTTTAAGGGGGTAGACTTGTAACACCCCGAAAACAGATTTGGTAGTTAAACTACGTTGGTACTAAAAGACGGGTAAATTACCGTAGGGGTAAAAGTAACCCGGTGAATATTAGGATATCTTGACATAATAAGAACAAACAATGGTTAAAATACCCTTTATAAAAATTGGGTAAAGTTGAGGGGCTAAACATGGACAAATGAATTAAAGTTTTAATTAAAACAATTATTAAACACAAAACACACACATACATGTGTGTGTTCGGCGATCCCAACCAGAGCCAGGAGAGCTCTCATGCTCAAAACCCTAATGTGCAAGAGTTGATCAAATCAAGAGGCCAAATCAAACCCAAATCGAAATTCAAGCACAAATTAGTGATCACCTCAGTGAAGTGATCACAAGGTATGTCAAATTTCACACTTTGATTTCATCTCAAACTCTAGATGAACACATGAGATTTGAAATTATAGCTTGCATGATAGTTGTTTGGATGAAACAGTAAAGAAATCATGTCTAGGAGTAAACCCTAGCCATTAGTTTGTTGAATTTGCGCCTAAACCATGAAATTCATAATCATCCATTATGTGTGTAATGGGTTTAGTAGAAACATGATGAACACTAGAATCACGATTTGTTAAACTAGTGTTATTTGAGCTAAATGAAATAAATCCAGAATATGAATGTGAAATTTTATATATGAACATTGTGTAGATGTTACAATTTGGCAAAATAACTAATCATGAGACTTGGTTGTTGGATTAGAAAAATAATGCCCTTTAGGTGTTTGTAGAAATGCCTAAAAGAGGGCTAAATATCAAAATTCTGAACAAGAACGCATATTAAAATGATGAGATGAATTATGCGTTAAAACTTATAAAAAGGGTTCTAAAACGATTGTGAATTGAACTCTTTAGGCAAGGAATCCGGATCGTCAAGTGGACAAGCCGGTGGAAATACGCGTTTGAAAAGGATGCTTAAAAGGTACGTAACTACGGTTTCGTTACGTTATGCTTGATTACGTATTTTCGCTAGTAGACTTTAAATTAGCATAATATATGAAATTTGTATTTAGTTGAAATGACGAAGATCACTAGGTAAATAAACGGGTCGAACAATGGTTGAATTTTTAGTGTCGAAATGAATTAAACGTCACTCATTAAATTTGAGTTGTAAAAGCATAAGCCATGGAATGGACGTGATACGCTAAGGTTGACAAGCCCCGGGAATGGGTAATTATGGTTAGAAAACAATGTTGATGAATTATGATGGTACGCGACCTATGGTTTCGTTACACTATGTTATTTATTTATCCTAGTTAGTTGTATTGGAAATTAACCAAACAAGAAAAACCCGTTAAGTCACGGAAGTGACGAAGTGCTTAGACAAATAAAATGAGTCAAAACATGTGTTAGAAATAGAGTTTGGAAGTAAAACGACTATACGGTGTAAACCAGAGTTAGTCATATAGATAAGATGGTAATAAATATCATCTCATAGAGTTTCATGGTTCTTTAGACCAAACGGGTCAAAAGGTGAAATTATCACCCTTTGACAATATCGACTAATGGTTTGTTGAGTTATATGATTATAGGAATAAATATCAGATGGATATGTACATCGCTATTGCTTAGCGGCTACTAAGGAAAGGTATCGAAACGGGTCAATATATTGATCCGAGTCTGGTATGTATAATGATTCAACTCATCATGTAGAACTTGAGGTTCTATAAGAGTAGGCAAGGTTAAAATATAGATATTCGGTTATCTTTTAGGTAAACCGAATAAATTGAGTTATGATTATGGTGTTTTAGAAACATATTGGTTTCTAAACAAGATTGTAGTTAAAAGGTCGGATTTTTGGGTCAAACGAGTATTTAAAAGTCCTTCGTAGTAAAAGAAGGATGAAAATTGACCAAAATGCCCTTGTAAGCTAATTCGAGCGAACGACCCTTAAAGGTGGGTCGGAAACAAGTTTTATGATTTAATAAATACTCGGAATAAGTATAGAAAGTGAAAGATGTAAATTCTTGGGTCGAATGACTTTATATGAGTCTTTGACGTAAAACGATAATCCGAGGGGTAAAACTAGGAACATATAGATATCCACATTAAATCCACCACACATATAGTTGTGGTGGAAGATTACTTGATAAGAAATGTAGGAATACGATGCTAGAAATCAAGGAAAACGATTTTAAGCTTTAAAGTGCTTAAATACCCTTAATGGGTCAAAATAAGCACTTGAGCGTAAACGAGTTTTAATTAAGTAAGAAACCCGTGATTTATGATTAAGATGATAGGAGATATTGAAATTATGAATCTCATGAGTTTATAGATCAAATAAACATGTTTGTTTGATAAAATCATGAACGGGTCAAAATTTGGTAAAAAGGGTAATAAGTCGAAGACTTAAAAGTCATAAATTTTATTAATCCGGATGTTGGATTTTAACTCCATAAGATGGAGAATTAAATTACGAGCGCGTAGGAAAAAGAATCGGGTAAAACGGATTAAAAACGAGAGAGTTATGCTCGTTTCCGTGAAATCGGGTTATGTTGGGAATATGCAGCACCAGCTGCACACAGTCTGTCAAAATGGGATCGTGGCGTCGCGCCACGGCCAAGGCCTTTTGCCGTCGCGCGCGGAGATGGCCTAAAATGTTGAAAATCTTGTTTATTTTGTTTATTTCGATTATTTGACTCAATTACCTTGGTGTACTTGTTATTTAACTATCAAAACTGACTTCTAAGTTGGTTTTAATCATAGGTGAATGTCGAGAGTCCCGGATGAATATCAAGTGGCGAGCAAGAACCGAACACACGTTAAATGAAGCTTCCGCGTCAGACTTGAGTTGTTTGCTAAAAGTGAATTATGTAAACATTTAAAAACATGTTTTTTTGAAATGTTGTAAACTATGGGAATGTTAGTATGACAAGTTTTTATAAAGTCACATTTTAGCATATAAAATGTGTATCTTATTATTAAAATCTTGTCTTATAAGACGGGCGTTACAAGTTGGTAATCAGAGCTCAAGGTTAAAAGAATAAAGTGTTCGGTTCGAGGCTTGATCGCAAATCCGATAAGTACATGTATGTTAATAGTTTAGCATGCTAAAGTGTTGTAAAAAACACATAGGGCTATCGTGTGATACACGTTACCTCAATTAAATGATAAATATAGTTGACGAAATTGCGCGCGTTGACGCGTATAGTAGAAAAGCCTTGTACTATAATGTAATACCTCGTAAAAATCATGCCCAATAAAATAAAGACACATGTCATGGAAGGTAAAACATGTTATAAACCCGGATCAAGTTGAAAGATGTATGGTAGGATTTAAAAGTGTCGACATGTTAACTAATACCTCTGAGCGACCCATTTATAAATCCCAAACCTTAATCTGTTTTATAAACATCTGATATTTAAATCCGGTTAATTCTGATAAATGCATAATTCAAATTTGCACAAGAATTGGATCCTACGAGTGGTTATGACAAATTTTACATTCAAGACTTTTTCAAAAGAATCCAAGACAACATAAGTGCATGGCAAGGTTTTCATGGCTTTTCAGAACTGATCAAGTTGCCCCATTCTGATGTTAAAAACCTTGGATTCGTACTAGCAAAGTTGCATGGTCAAAGCCTAAAAGTTTACAAATTTTGTCTTCTGAGCATCGGCTACGGGCCGTATGGGATAATGCTTACGGTCCGCAAGGACTGTAACTGGGAATTTCAGATCAGAGTTGGTTGCGGACCGTATTAGGTTGGACTTACGGTCCGTAAGAGTTGGATACGGACCGCAAGGGTTTTCGCTTACGGTCCGTAAGACTGTCGCTGGCAGTTAAAAATTGGCAGTTACCTGTTATAACCGGTTACACCGCCTTAGTTGCATGGTATTCGAAATACAGGAGTTGGGCCAATGGTTTTGCATGCCTAGGGACACATGGGATCATCTGGAAACAATTGTAGGCTTTGTTGTGATGATCTTATGAGATTGGAGGTTCTATATAAGAAACTCAAGTTGCAACCATTTCATTTGTTCACTTCAACTCACTTCAAGGACTTCTCTGGAGCTTCTCTGGTCTTCAACAAGTTTCCTTAGGATCCATAATCATGCATAGGATCTTTGTAAGTGTCCTTAACCTCTCTAATTCAGTTTTAGTTAGTTTAATGACCAAAAGTCAAACCCGTCGTAATTAAGGTTTGACTTAGAGATTAATCACTAATTGTCCAGTCAATTCTCGAATTAAGAGTAGTTATAAGTTGGTAATTATGTGGGCAATAAACCCTTAAAAGGGCACCCTCTGATTCCCACTCTAACTAGGTCAATTGTCGGGTCAAACTTGATTATAAAAAGTCAACAGAAAGCTAATTTTCAAATAAACACATAATTAACAATGTAGAAGCTATGAAACCTGTTTTATCACTTATATAACTTAATAATTAATGTAAGGACATGTCTAAGCATGTTCAACCCGACAATTTTCAGTTTAAGCTCGGTTCGGAACCGAAAGTCGCAAAAGTAGACTTTTGCTTTGACTTTCAGTTCTGACCCAATGTAGCATATTTTAGAAATGCCTTAGAGCTCTATTAGGACCAGGTTATAGGTTAGTGTAACCCTCTGAGGTTATGCAACTTGGTTCATTAGTTATTCGATTCATGTATATGTTTCCGTTATATGCCTAAATGTTGACCATAATGCCCTTTTGACCTTAAAACAAGATTTTTGAAAATGTGAAAGGACAAAAACCTTTGTTACTGATTTATAAACTTGTACTAAAAATTTGACATCAGTTCGAGGTCTAGATTAGGAGTTATGCTCAATATCGTAATTAAGAAGCTTTTTATTAATTAAACGGCGTAATTAGCATATAGCCTATTTAAACCCAAATTTTGATACCAAACTTTTTACCCACTGAGGTAATATAATATTTTGAGATTTTTTAAGATTTTTAATTATTTTTAAGCTGAGCATAACATAGGGTTCTTGCTATAATTCTGTAAATGTCGGTTATACCCTTTTCTTGAATAAAATGAGTTTTACATAATATTTTGACACAAAACTTTTTGCTACTGATTTTATATGTTAAATAAAATATTTTGAACTTTATAAACAGATCAAAAACTCAGATTTCCTATTTAAACCCAAAAATCGCCTAAAACCGACTTTTACGCGTTTTAAGCGCATAGTATGAGTTAAAACCATTTTTAACATATAAGACTTAATACCTACTGATGTTTTAAGTAAATTTTTATAATTAAAAAGTAAGCAAAAGTTTTGAACTCAGAATACTAATTTTGACCTTTAAAGCTTATGTGAAATTACCAAAATGCCCCTACAGTGCCTAGTTTGGTTATAAAAGATAAATTTTACATATATGCAATACCCTACTGTTATGACTTATAAAAATAACTATTTTTACTGATTATATCAGACCTGAAACTCAGATTAGTATTTAAACTCTTTTATAACCCTTAAAATGACCAAAATACCCCTACGGGGCATAATTTGAGTTTAAATCCATTTTGGGCATTATGGAAGGTATCTTACTGATATCACAACATATTTAAGGCGTATTAACTTAGGAAACCTGTTCATGACTCATTTGGTTACCCGTTACGCATTATTCGCGTTCGGTGCGGTTTGTGTAACTAGTTTGCATAAATTAGCCGAAACGGGTCAAACCTTATCGTTTTATCTCAAAATCCAGAATGTGTTTAGTTTACCCATATTATACAAGTATACAAACTTGTCGGGTCTAAACCACACTCTAATCCGGTCATCGCTTAATCGTGCGTTTTGAACCGTATATCTTCCTTTAAAACTAACCGGTCTAAGTTTAGACTTAATTAAGACCCGTTAGGAATCTAATAGGTTATTAAAACCTTCGTTCCAAATTAGGGGCCCAGTAAAAGCTACTTGCACTCGCTGATTTTGATATATACTTGCTCAGGTAAATACTTTTAACTTATTTTCCCTTATACGGGCTTGGGGTACGGTATATAAAATACCGCTTGGTCGGGCATTGAATTGTTAATCATAATAAGGTTAATTCATTGAGATGACCCGTTTAAACTGTTTTGTTTGCTTAAAGCCTTTGGGGGGTTAATGACCATGTCCCGGATATCCTTGGCATCATTCATTGAAATGGCCACGACCTAAGCACGGGGTGTAGGCATACACCTGCCAGTGCATATATATATATACATAAAAAGGTATAACCGACGGAATTAAGAATAACTCGCCGCGGGATTATATCATGTGGTGTGTCTATTAATCTTTAACCCAGTATTCAGCCCGGGCTACTGAACATATAACGAACATGTAATTCTTTTACAGGTTTATATATAAATAATTATCCCAAGTTATAAAAGATTATTTTGTGCCATGTACATTCAAATCAATTTTCTTAAACATTTTCAAAATGAGTCGGTTAATTGTATTTACCAGTGTAAACTGACGTATTTTCCAAAAAGGCTAAGTGCAGGTACTACACGGAATAGGCTGGCTACTCCTAGCATCAATAAAGAGTCTTGCAAGCTTAGATGTTATTAAATCTGTTGAACAATGATCTTTTAAACTTTGATCCGCCTGTGGATCCTCACAACCGTTTTGTAATACACTTGATATTACTTTATATTCGGTTTGTAATAATTTTATCTTTCGACTTCCGTTGTGTATTAAACTGTGATAATATAAATTGTCTATGATATCAACTACGTCACGATACTCCCCACCGGGCCCACCGGTAATACGTGGAAATATCGGGGTGTGACAGGTTGGTATCAGAGCCAACGTTGAGTGAATTAAACACTAGCTTTTGTGTTTAATCTCAACGACACAGTTTGCACATTCCTCGACTTCCGAGTCCAGACAAAGAACTTAGGACTAATCCAAATTTGTTTTATTTTAATTTTGTCCTTTATTGTTCTTTTGCTGTGTCCTTTGTTTGTTTTGACAGGTTCAAAAAGAATACCACCAAGAGTGCGAGAAAGAGGTAGAGGCAAGGGGCCACTCATCGCCCCCAACGATCACGAGGCCGGGCCATCACACCGGCGAACCCCATCAGATTCCTTAAGCAAAAGTCCTCAGGAAAACTGGAGGACCTTTTTAGAACCCGCGAGGCGTTCAGTCTCGCTGAGCTCCTCACCTTCTTACCTAAACTCTTACGGGCCTCAATCAGAAAATGAGCCCCACAACTCACACCATTCTTTCTTACCCCTTCAAGGCCACAACTCGCCCTTCAACGACCCAACACCCTACTTCCAAAGCCGGTTCAACCCGACCAACCTAATTGAAGAGCCAATGGGTTATAACCCGTTGGGACCAGAGGACCATTTCTCTATGGATATGGATGAAGATCCGGAACCTGCCCAACCGCCAACCGGAACCAAAACGAATAGCCCGTTTAATTGGGGGTTTAGCCCCGGAGATCAAAGCAAGTATGAAGGCATCTCGACCGACTACCTTTAGATCTGTAGCCGATCTGGCACTATCGCTTACCCTTGATGCGGTCAGGCAGAGATCGCTGAGAAATTCTGATGTTGAGAAGAGAAAACGTGAGAATGAAAACTCACACCGATCAAACAAGAAACACAAAGGGAACTTGGATCACAAGAAGAGTTCCGGGTTTAGAAAGGATTATCAGCAGTCGGGCGAGAAGCCCAAATGCAAAATCTGTAAGAAGCGCCATTTGGGGAGGTGCAGATACGAATCAAAATCCCAATCACAGCCAAGGGTTTGTGGGATTTGTAAGTCAAGTGAGCACAAGACGATAATGTGCAAGAAGATAAAGGATGCAACGTGCTATAACTGTAACGAGAAGGGGCACATCAAGTCCAACTGCCCAAAGTATGCTAAGAAACCTGAGGAAACCAAAAAGACCAATGCTAGGGTCTTTCGAATGGATGCACGAGAAGCCATTCAGGATGATAATGTGATCACAGGTACCTTTCTCATCAATGATGTTTATGCAAGGGTATTATTTGATTCGGGTGCGGATAAGTCATTTGTAGATGATAAGTTTTGTAAGTTGTTGAATTTACCTGTTAAAACCCTAAGCGTGAAATATGAAGTAGAGTTGGCCGATGGTACCTTAGAAACTACCTCAACTATGCTAGATGGATGTTTTATATCCATTAGGAACCACTCCTTTCCGTTATCCTTACTCCCTTTGAAATTAGCTGGTTTCGACATAGTGATAGGCATGGATTGGTTATCTCATAACCAAGCCCAGATTGTTTGTGATAAGAAACAAGTGGTGATCAAGACTCCGTATGGTGAGCCACTTACCATACAAGGAGATACTCAGTATGGGCTGCCTAAGAAAGTGTCTGTGCTTAAGGCATCAAGGTGTATGAAGAAAGGTTGTGTCATTTATATGGCACAAGTGACTATTGATGAGCCAAAGCCCAAGATTGAAGACATCCCTATCATTTCTGAATATCCAGAGGTATTCCCTAAAGAACTACCTGGTTTACCACCAGATAGGCAAGTGGAGTTTAGAATCGACATAATACCTGGAGCAGCACCTGTTGCAAGAGCACCTTACCGTTTAGCCCCAACTGAGATGAAGGAGTTGAGAACTCAGTTGGATGAATTGTTGGCAAAAGGATTTATTAGACCTAGCTCATCTCCCTGGGGAGCACCAATTCTGTTTGTAAAGAAGAAAGATGGATCGATGCGTCTATGCATCGATTATCGTGAGCTTAACAAGGTCACTATCAAGAACAGATATCCTTTGCCCAGGATTGACGATCTGTTCGATCAACTGCAAGGGGCAAGTTACTTCTCCAAGATTGACTTAAGGTCAGGATATCATCAGCTGAAGGTTAGAGATGAAGATGTGCACAAGACTGCATTTAGAACTCGCTATGGTCACTACGAGTTCTTGGTGATGCCTTTTGGGCTCACTAATGCACCAGCAACATTCATGGACCTCATGAATCGCGTTTGCAAACCCTACTTGGACAAGTTTGTCATTGTCTTCATTGATGACATTCTTATTTATTCAAAGAATCAGGCTGACCATGAGAAGCACCTTCGGTGTATTCTTAAACTTCTTCAGTAAGAGAAGCTTTATGCTAAGTTCTCTAAATGCGAGTTTTGGCTTCGTGAAGTCCAATTCCTTGGACATATGGTTAGTGAGCGTGGTATCCAGGTGGATCCCGCTAAGATTGAAGCTATCGTGAATTGGCAAGAGCCGAAGACGCCAACAGAGATTCGCAGCTTCCTAGGTCTGGCAGGATACTACAGGCATTTTATTGAAAATTTATCAAGGATTGCAGCACCCCTAACCTCGTTGACTAGGAAGAATATTAAGTTTAATTGGGGTCCTAAGCAACAAGAATCCTTCGATATTCTTAAACAGAAGTTAAGCAATGCTCCTGTGTTGACATTGCCTGAAGGGATTGAAGAATTTGTGGTTTACTGTGACGCATCGCACACTGGCATGGGATGTGTGCTAATGCAGAAAGGTAAAGTTATCGCATACGCTTCCCGACAATTAAAAGTGCACGAGAAGAATTACACCACCCACGATTTGGAGTTGGGTGCCGTTGTGTTTGCACTGAAACTTTGGAGGCATTACTTATATGGTACCAAGTGTGTGATCTATTCTGATCACAAGAGCCTTCAACATCTGTTTAATCAGAAGGATCTGAACATGAGGTAGCGACGATGGATGGAGACACTAAATGATTATGATTGTGAAATCCGATACCATCCAGGTAAGGCGAATGTGGTCGCTGATGCTTTGAGCAGAAAGGAAAGGGTTAAGCCCATAAGAATCAATGCGAAGAGCATTGAATTAAAGAACAGTTTGAATGAAAGATTGTTAGCCGCTCAGCAGGAAGCTGTATTGGAAGCTAACTATCCTAATGAAAAGTTGGGAGTAACTGCTGAGCAGTTATCTTATGGCAAGGATGGAATCCTAAGATTAAATGGACGAATATGGGTTCCAATCTATGGAGGACTAAGGAATGTTATCCTCCAAGAAGCCCACAGTTCTAAGTATTCAGTTCATCCTGGAAGTGACAAGATGTACCAGGATTTGAAGGCAAATTATTGGTGGATAGGCTTGAAAAAGTCTATAGCTACTTATGTAGCCAAATGTTTAACGTGCGCGCAAGTTAAAGCTGAACACCAGAAGCCGTCAGGTCTGCTGCAACAGCCTGAACTTCCCACCTGGAAGTGGGAAATGGTGACTATGGATTTTATCACCAAGTTGCCAAAGACGAAGAGAGGAAATGATACTATTCGGGTTATAGTGGATAGACTGACTAAGTCAGCCCACTTCTTACCTATTAAAGAAACACACAGCTCAGATAAGTTAGCTCAGTTGTACGTGGATGAGATTGTATCTCTCCACGGAGTGCCAGTATCTATCATCTCTGATAGGGATACAAGGTATACGTCGCATTTCTGGAAAATCTTTTAGCAATCCCTAGGCACTCGATTAAATTTCAGCACTGCATATCATCCTCAGACGGATGGTCAAAGTGAACGTACTATACAGACACTCGAGGATATGCTACGATCTTGTGTTATTGACTTGGGAGGAAGTTGGGATGATCATCTTCCATTAATCGAATTTTCATACAACAATAGTTATCATTCCAGTATACAAGCTGCACCTTTTGAAGCTCTGTATGGAAGAAAGTGCAGAACGCCCGTTTGTTAGGCAGAAGTTGGAGATGTCCAACTAACAGGACCTGATATAGTCCTGGAGATGACATATAAGATTGTACAGATACGTGATCGTCTCAAAGCTGCCAGGGATAGGCAGAAAAGTTACGCAGATAAAAGGCGTAAACCTCTAAAATTCAAGGTTGGTGACAAAGTGTTACTGAAAGTATCACCCTGGAAAAGGGTAATGCGTTTTGGCAAGAAAGGCAAGTTAAGCCCACGATACATAGGACCATTCAAGATCATCGAATGTGTCGGAACAGTGGCTTATAAGTTAAACCTTCCTGAAGAGCTCAGTGGTATTCATAATGTATTCCACATCTGCAATCTGAAGAAATGTCTAGCTGATGAATCACTAGTCATACCACATACGGATGTGCATATAGATGAGAGCTTGAAATTTATTGAAAAACCTTTGTCGATCGAGGATCGACAGGTTAAGAAGCTTCGAAAGAAGCATGTACCGATTGTAAAGGTTAAATGGGATGCCCGTAGAGGTCCCGAATACACGTGGGAGGTTAAATCCACAATGAAACAGAAGTACGCTCATTTATTCCAGTAAATCTCGAGGTCGAGATTTCTTTTATGGGGTGAGGATGTAACACCTCGTAAAAATCATGCCCAATAAAATAAAGACACGTGTCATGGAAGGTAAAACGTGTTATAAACCCGGATCAAGTTGAAAGATGTATGGTAGGATTTAAAAGTGTCAACGTGTTACCTAATACCTCTGAGCGACCCATTTATAAATCCCAAACCTTAATCTGTTTTATAAACATCAGATATTTAAATCCGGTTAATTCTGATAAATGCATAATTCAAGTTTGCACAAGAATTGGATCCTACGAGTGGTTACGACAAATTTTACATTCAAGACTTTTTCAAAAGAATCCAAGACAACATAAGTGCATGGCAAGGTTTTCATGGCTTTTCAGAACTGATCAAGTGGCCCCATTATGATGTTAAAGACCTTGGATTCGTACTAGCAAAGTTGCATAGGCAAAGCCTAAAAGTTTACAAATTTTTGTCTTCTGAGCATCGGTTACGGACCGTATGGGATAATGCTTACGGTCCGCAAGGACTGTAACTGGGCATTTCGGATCAGAGTTGGTTGCGGACCATATCAGGTAGGACTTACAGTCCGTAAGAGTTGGATACGGACCGCAAGGGTTTTCGCTTACGGTCCGTAAGACTGTCGCTGGCAGTTAAAAATTGGCAGTTGCCTGTTATAACCGGTTACACCGCCTTAGTTGCATGGTATTCGAAATACGGGAGTTGGGCCAATGGTTTTGCATGCCTAGGGACACATGGGATTATCTGGAAACACTTGTAGGCTTTGTTGTGATGATCTTATGAGATTGGAGGTTCTATATAAGAAACTCAAGTTGCAACCATTTCATTTGTTCACTTCAACTCACTTCAAGGACTTCTCTGGAGCTTCTCTGGTCTTCAAAAAGTTTCCTTAGGATCCATAATCGTGCATAGGATCTTTGTAAGTGTCCTTAACCTCTCGAATTCAGTTTTAGTTAGTTTAATGACCAAAAGTCAAACCCGTCGTAATTAAGGTTTGACTTAGAGATTAATCACTAATTGTCCAGTCAATTCTCGAATTAAGAGTAGTTATAAGTTGGTAATTATGTGGGCAATAAACCCTTAAAAGGGCACCCTCTGATTCCCACTCTAACTAGGTCAATTGTCAGGTCAAACTTGATTATAAAAAGTCAACAGAAAGCTAATTTTCAAATAAACACATAATTAAAAATGTAGAAGCTATGAAACCTGTTTTATCACTTATATAAATTAATAATTAATGTAAGGACATGTCTAAGCATGTTCAACCCGACAATTTTCAGTTTAAGCTCGGTTCGGAACCGAAAGTCGCAAAAGTAGACTTTTGCTTTGACTTTCAGTTCTGGCCCAATGTAGCATATTTTAGAAATGCCTTAGAGCTCTATTAGGACCAGGTTATAGGTTAGTGTAACCCTCTGAGGTTATGCAACTTGGTTCATTAGTTATTCGATTCATGTATATGTTTCCGTTATATGCCTAAATGTTGACCATAATGCCCTTTTGACCTTAAAACAAGATTTTTGAAAATGTGAAAGGACAAAAACCTTTGTTACTGATTTATAAATTTGTACTAAAAATTTGACATCAGTTCGAGGTCTAGATTAGGAGTTACGCTCAATATCATAATTAAGAAGCTTTTTATTAATTAAACGGCGTAATTAGCATATAGCCTATTTAAACCCAAATTTTGATACCAAACTTTTTACCCACTGAGGTAATATAATATTTTGAGATTTTTGAAGATTTTTAATTATTTTTAAGCTGAGCATAACATAGGGTTCTTGCTATAATTCGGTAAATGTCGGTTATACCATTTTCTTGAATAAAATGAGTTTTACATAATATTTTGACACCAAAATTTTTGCTACTGATTTTGTATGTTAAATAAAATATTTTGAACTTTATAAACTGATCAAAAACTCAGATTTCCTATTTAAACCCAAAAATCGCCTAAAACCGACTTTTACGCGTTTTAAGCGCATAGTATGAGTTAAAACCATTTTTAACATATAAGACTTAATACCTACTGATGTTTTAAGTAAATTTTTATAATTAAACAGTAAGCAAAAGTTTTGAACTCAGAATACTAATTTTGACCTTTAAAGCTTATGTGAAATTACCAAAATGCCCCTACGATGCATAGTTTGGTTATAAAAGATAAATTTCACATAGATGCAATACCCTACTGTTATGACTTATAAAAATAAATATTTTTACTGATTATATCAGACCTGAAACTCAGATTAGTATTTAAACTCCTTTATAACCCTTAAAATGACCATAATACCCCTACAGGGCATAATTTGAGTTTAAATCCATTTTGGGCATTATGGAAGGTATCTTACTAATATCACAACATATTTAAGGCGTATTAACTTATGAAACCTGTTCATGACTCATTTGGTTACCCGTTACGCATTATTCGCGTTCGGTGCGGTTTATGTAACTAGTTTTCATAAATTAGCCGAAACGGGTCAAACCATATCGTTTTTATCTCAAAATCCAAAATGTGTTTAGTTTACCCATATTATACAAGTATGCAAACTTGTTGGGTCTAAACCACACTCTAATCCGGTCATCGCTTAATCGTGCGTTTTGAACCGTATATCTTCCTTTAAAACTAACCGGTCTAAGTTTAGACTTAATTAAGACCCGTTAGGAATCTAATAGGTTATTAAAACCTTCGTTCCAGATTAGGAGACCATTAAAAGCTACTTGCACTTGATGATTTTGATATATGTTTGCTCAGGTAAATACTTTTAACTTATTTTCCCTTATACGGGCTTGGGGTACGGTATATAAAATACCGCTTGGTCGGGCATTGAATTGTTAATCATAATAAGGTTAATTCATTGAGATGACCCGTTTAAACTGTTTTGTTTGCTTAAAGCCTTTGGGGGTTAATGACCAAGTCCCGGATATCCTTGGCATCATTCATTGAAATGGCCACGACCTAAGCACGGGGTGTAGGCATACACTTGCCAGTGCATATATATATATATATATATATATATATATAAAGGTATAACCGACGGAATTGAGAATAACTCGCCGGGGGATTATATCATGTGGTGTGTCTATTAATCTTTAACCCGGTATTCAGCCCGGGCTACTGAACGTATAACGAACTTGTAATTCTTTTACAAGTTTATATATAAATAATTATCCCAAGTTATAAAAGATTATTTTGTGCCATGTGCATTCAAATCAATTTTCTTAAACATTTTCAAAATGAGTCGGTTAATTGTATTTACCAGTGTAAGCTGACGTATTTTCCAAAAAGGCTAAGTGCAGGTACTACACGGAATAGGCTGGCTACTCCTAGCATCAATAAAGAGTCTTGCAAGCTTAGATGTTATTAAATCTGTTGAACAATGATCTTTTAAACTTTGATCCACCTGTGGATCCTCACAACCGTTTTGTAATACACTTGATATTACTTTATATTCGGTTTGTAATAATTTTATCTTTCGACTTCCGCTGTGTATTAAACTGTGATAATATAAATTGTCTATGATATCAACTACATCACGATACTCCCCACCGGGCCCACCGGTAATACGTGGAAATATCGGGGTGTGACATATAATACGGGTGATTATTGAAGTTGATGTTACTAATCTTGTAAATGTTTTAATTGAAGGACACTCGCATCTGAAGATAGCGAGAGTTTAGCAAATTGCGGATATGATGGTAGAACTGTCTGAGGTATGAAAAGAAGAGCATACTCATCAAGGACCTAAATCGCGTGACGATCGCAAACAAGGTTAACGACATAAAAAGCCCGTTAGGGCAAGCATTTACAGGTGCGCATTTTAAATTATTACGTGAATAGTAATATGCAACAAATACGTAGAGATTGAAAGTTGCATATGTAGATTAAAAACTTGGAAAAACCCGAATAGAAAATCTATCCGGGATAATGTTTCCAAGAGAAACAAATAAAGGCATTACATACATGGGGTGTAATGTGAAAATTATAAAAAGGTCATGTATACCAGGTATTGATCGCTTACTCTGGCCAAGTAAGTGGTGAGCACGTGGTACCATGAACTTTTTATGATGGACATGCTTACATCCAATGTAGTAAGGACGAGGAGAGTGAGACAAATTAAAAAGTACCCAAATGAATCAGATAAGCCAAATATTTGATAATAATGTAAACGCACAGCCGAGTGACGGAAGCGTATTATATTAGGATAATGAGCCCGAGTGAAGGGACAAAGAAACATGTAAAATGATTAAAGTACGCACTGGGAGGGGGTGTACTTACACTCGAACCCGGAGAATGCAAACATGTAAAATGATTAAAGTACGCACTGGGAGGGGGTGTACTTACACTCGAACCCGGAGAATGCAAACATGTAAAATGATTAAAGTACGCACTGGGAGGGGGTGTACTTACACTTGAACCCGGAGAATGCAAACATGTAAAACGATTAAGGTATGCACTGGGAGAGGGTGTACTTACACTCGAACCCAGAGAATGCAAACATGTAAAATGATTAGGATATGCATTGGGAGGAAGTGTACTTACACTCGAACCCGGAAAATGCATATATGCCTCTTAACGGGCCGTTTTTGTAAAACGTCAAACTTGAGGAAAAAGTCGGAATATAAAAATGAAGCGAGGTCTTAATGCATACCGGGAGGGTTGCGATAATAACGACTTCAGTTAAACACCCGGTTGATGGGTAAGAATTAAACACATGCGTAGACCGAGAAACGGGAACTCCGATGGAAAGTTAAAAGACTCGGGTTTTGAGTCATAACTAAAAGACGACAAGATAATGTAAATAGAAATTTTGAATAAATTATGTTCAATTATTTTAAAGTTGAACCGGTCGAATATAATATCATGCTGGACGGCATGAGTAAACGCAAGCAGGATAATGGTAGCGTTAAAAGCAAAAGAATAATGAGCCCGGTAATTGGATATGATCAAATACGAATGTGTGTAAATTGGATAATGGTGAGCATAAGATAAACCGACGCATAAATGACGTGAGAAGTCATAAAGTCGGAAAATTTGTCCGAAAGGAAACGAATGTAGCCTTAGACTACGGTCAAGGTCAAAGAAAATACCAAAGCGAAAATAAATGATTTTAAACAAAAACAGGATGCCTTGACACCAAACATGTATTTTAAGAATGATATGAGTAAGGAATGATCTACGGGATCAACCTAACCTTTGGGGTCATAAACAATGGAAATGTCTACAAGACTAAAACGACCCACGGGTCATGACTAGAAAGAAATAGATTATAAGGACCTCGCCTTAAAGATGTGAAAGTCTAATAAAATAGCCCATAAGGCTAAGTGATAAAACCTACGGGTTAATTAGACAAAGCGAGGGAATCAGTTGAGAATCCTCGCATAAAACAAAGACTGCAAAAGAATAAATTTTGGACTGTCAATATCCCGGTATGGATAATTGACAAAAGTTAAAGAGAAGATGCTAAACTAAAACTTCAGTTTTGATAAGAAATAACATTTTTACAAATATGAATACTGATAGACATATAAATAGTAATCATGAAAGATATAAGTCTTGACACTGATAGGTGCAAGACAATATATTCGAAAAGTGATATTTTTTAAAATAAAAAAGTTGATATAAAATTGGGCATGACGTGACATGATCACGGTCAAGAAGTGTAATGTGAAGTATAATCACATTAGAGCCGAGTGATGATTATTGCTGGGTAAATTAAACTAGTGGAAATAACAAGATTACGTTATTTCAAGTTGCATTATGTCGTATAAGATATGTAGATGATTAGTAACCAAAAAGATATTATCATACTTTTCTGGTAATACTAACAATTGATTAAAATACGAGCAATGCTCAATTGATTATCGAGAGCAAATGCATGGAGTTAAACTCGATAAATTAAGTAAGAAAAGGTTTCGAGGACACAACCTCTTTAAGGGGGGTAGACTTGTAACACCCCGAAAACAGATTTGGTAGTTAAACTACGTTGGTACTAAAAGACGGGTAAATTACCGTAGGGGTAAAAGTAACCCGATGAATATTAGGATATCTTGACATAATAAGAACAAACAATGGTTAAAATACCCTTTATAAAAATTGGGTAAAGTTGAAGGGCTAAACATGGACAAAGGAATTAAATTTTTAATTAAAACAATTATTAAACACAAAACACACACATACATGTGTGTGTTCTGTGATCCCAACCAGAGCCAGGAGAGCTCTCATGCTCAAAACCCTAATGTGCAAGAGTTGATCAAATCAAGAGGCCAAATCAAACCCAAATCGAAATTCAAGCACAAATTAGTGATCACCTCAGTGAAGTGATCACAAGGTATGTCAAATTTCACACTTTGATTTCATCTCAAACTCTAGATGAACACATGAGATTTGAAATTATAGCTTGCATGATAGTTGTTTGGATGAAACAGTAAAGAAATCATGTCTAGGAGTAAACCCTAGCCATTAGTTTGTTGAATTTGCGCCTAAACCATGAAATTCATAATCATCCATTATGTGTGTAATGGGTTTAGTAGAAACATGATGAACACTAGAATCACGATTTGTTAAACTAGTGTTATTTGAGCTAAATGAAATAAATCCAGAATATGAATGTGAAATTTGATATATGAACATTGTGTAGATGTTAAAATTTGGCAAAATAACTAATCATGAGACTTGGTTGTTGGATTAGAAAAATAATGTCCTTTAGGTGTTTGTAGAAATGCCTAAAAGAGGGCTAAATATCAAAATTCTGAACAAAACGCATATTAAAATGATGAGATGAATTATGCGTTAAAACTTATAAAAAGGGTTCTAAAACGATTGTGAATTGAACTCTTTAGGCAAGGAATCCGGATCGTCAAGTGGACAAGCCGTTGGAAATACGCGTTTGAAAAGGATGCTTAAAAGGTACGTAACTACGGTTTCGTTACGTTATGCTTGATTACGTATTTTCGCTAGTAGACTTTAAATTAGCATAATATATGAAATTTGTATTTAGTTGAAGTGACGAAGATCACTAGGTAAATAAACGGGTCGAACAATGGTTGAATTTGTAGTGTCGAAATGAATTAAACGTCACTCATTAAATTTGAGTTGTAAAAGCATAAGACATGGAATGGATGTGATACGCTAAGGTTGACAAGCCCCGGGAATGGGTAATTATGGTTAGAAAACAATGTTGATGAATTATGAAGGTACGCGATCTATGGTTTCGTTACACTATGTTATTTATTTATCCTAGTTAGTTGTAAAACCCGTTAAGTCACGGAAGTGACGAAGTGCTTAGACAAATAAAATGAGTCAAAACATGTGTTAGAAATAGAGTTTGGAAGTAAAACGACTAAACGGTGTAAACCAGAGTTAGTCATATGGATAAGATGGTAATAAATATCATCTCATAGAGTTTCATGGTTCTTTAGACCAAACGGGTCAAAAGGTGAAATTATCACCCTTTGACAATATCGACTAATGGTTTGTTGAGTTATATGATTATAGGAATAAATATCAGATGGATATGTACATCGCTATTGCTTAGCGGCTACTAAGGCAAGGTATCGAAACGGGTCAATATATTGATCCGAGTCAGGTATGTATAATAATTCAACTCATCATGTAGAACTTGAGGTTCTATAAGAGTAGGCAAGGTTAAAATATAGATATTCGGTTATGTTTTAGGTAAACCGAATAAATTAAGTTATGATTATGGTGTTTTAGAAACATATTGGTTTCTAAACAAGATTGTAGTTAAAAGGTCGGATTTTTGGGTCAAACAAGTATTTAAAAGTCCTTCGTAGTAAAAGAAGGATGAAAATTGACCAAAATGCCCTTGTAAGTTAATTCGAGTGAACGACCCTTAAAGGTGGGTCGGAAACAAGTTTTATGATTTAATAAATACTCGGAATAAGTATAGAAAGTGAAAGATGTAAATTCTTGGGTCGAATGACCTTATATGAGTCTTTGACGTAAAACGATAATCCGAGGGGTAAAACTAGGAACATATAGATATCCACATTAAATCCACCACACATATAGTTGTGGTGGAAGATTACTTGATAAGAAATGTAGGAATACGACGCTAGAAATGAAGGAAAACGATTTTAAGCTTTAAAGTGCTTAAATACCCTTAATGGGTCAAAATAAGCACTTGAGCGTAAACGGGTTTTAATTAAGTAAGAAACCCGTGATTTATGATTAATATGATAGGAGATATTGAAATTATGAATCTCATGAGTTTATAGATCAAATAAACATGTTTGTTTGATAAAATCACGAACGGTTCAAAATTTGGTAAAAAGAGTAATAAGTCGAAGACTTAAAAGTCAGAAATTATGTTAATCCAGATGTTGGATTTTAACTCCATAAGATGGAGAATTAAATTACGAGCGCGTAGGAAAAAGAATCGGGTAAAACGGATTAAAAACGAGAGAGTTATGCTCGTTTCCGTGAAATCGGGTTATGTTGGGAATATGCAGCACCAGCTGCACACAGTCTGTCAAAATGGGACCGTGGCGTCGTGCCACGGCCAAGGCCTTTTGCCGTCGCGCGAGGCAACGGCCTAAAATATTGAAAATCTTGTTTATTTCGATTATTTGACCCAATTACCTTGTTGTATTTGTTATTTAACTATCAAAACTGACTTCTAAGTTGGTTTTGATCATAGGTGAATGTCGAGAGTCCCGGATGAAGGTCAAGTGGCGAGCAAGAACCGAACACACGTTAAATGAAGCTTCCGCGTCAGACTTGAGTTGTTTGCTAAAAGTGAATTATGTAAACATTAATAAACATGTTTTTTTGAAATGTGTTGATGCAGATTTTGTGTCCGATGCTTGTCGAATAGATGAGTTTTATTTTACGCTGAATTTGTAATAGTTAGTGAAACGGTCTATCGAACGTGTATAGACCCGCTCGTTTGAAGTGGTCAAACGAGAGGGTTATTCGGTTGACCGTGTGTGTGTTTGCAAGACAAGGGGTGTGACTATAAATAGAAAACCCTTGTCATTTGCAACACGAGGAGATTTTAGGAGGTTCAAGTCCTCACCGGGAGAGATCACCACTTGGTCTCTCCCCGGATGTATACTTCTTTGGTATTAGTTCGGTTATCATGTAATCGGGCCGATTTGTAATGTTTTACTACCGGATTAATACAAAGTTGTTTGTTTATCATGTCTAATCTCTCCCGTCTTGAACCGATCTCACTCGAATCACGGTTTCGGTCACGAAACTCGGTCCTACAATTGGTATCAGAGCCATGGTGCCCGATTTAGTAAATCTAACCGTTTACTAAGTCACATGTGCTCTAGATCTGTGATTTTCGTGAGTTTTGTTCAAGATCTAAAAATGGTGAAATGAAGAAAAACTCAGATCTGGACCCGAATATTCAGATCTGTGCTGAAACGAGTGTTGGGTTTTATGTTTTTCACCTAAATAAACAAGTTATCATCATCAAAAATCGTATACAAAGTGTTTTCGTCAAATCTGCAAAATTAAACAGAGGCTGTGTTCTTGATGTTCTTGGCAGCTTCATATTTCGAAAGATGTAAGGGTGCTCGAAAGATCAAACAGATTTCGAAGGATCATCTTTACCCTCAACAACTTCGAAAGATCCAGCATATTTCGAAAGATCAGACAGTTTCGAAGGATCCAGAATCGAAAGATCAGATTTCGAAGGATCACCCTCATCCTCAACAACTTCGAAAGATCAGACAGATGTTGTGTATCGAAGGATCCAGCATATATCTTATGTTTCGAAGGATCCAGATGTTTCGAAGGATCCACACAAAAAAAAAATGATGCTGGATGTTTGATGTGTGTATCGAAGAAGAAGAGTTGAAAGTCTGATGTTGGCTGATGTTAATGTCTGCGTACAAGGTGGATGTCGACACCTTATTTTTTTTGGCAGATAGGGTTTCTGTTGGGCCCACCTTGAGTGAGTTTAATGGATGAAGATGGGCCTGGTATAAATGCTGGAAGATGATAATGTTTTAGTGGCTGGTGTTTTCCTTTGTGGGATTTTGGGCCCATTTTTGCAAGATAAGAGTGTTCATTAGTTTGGAATGATTGGAACGATCAAAAAGCCCACAAATGTTGGATCTAAGTAATTGATTGGCTAAATTAATGTTGGGGCTTTGTTTTTATAACTTTCATTGATTGGGCCAACATCATGGTGTACAAGAATCTGTTGAGTACGAGTTCGGGTGTTCGCGAAGATTATTAGAACCGGGCTTCCAAATTTCAACATCAAATTCTTACGAATTTGGGAGCGCGCGCGATGATGCGGAATGATGAAAACAGATGATGATACCTATAAAAAAAAAAAATGTGGGGTAGTCACGGTTACCGACGCAAACGTCAAATTTTGGTGACTTGACTACTATGGGCCAAAAACAAAACGGTATGTTCACTTCCGCACGTCAATGTTTATGATTGTTATCGGTTATTCGAAAATGTTCGAAAGCATTTTGTTTATTGTCATATTCTCGCATTTGAAGACGAACGTATGAACCTGGAACGTCAATACCGGTCCTAACGAGTTCACAAAGTCTTTGGAGGGATACAAGTCGGATCCTACGGGGTACTAGGCGATATTTCCTTATCAACTAGAATATGCAACGAAGAAATTTGATTTTGTTTATTGTCATATTCTCGCATTTGAAGACGAACGTATGAACCTAGAATGTCAATACCGGTCCTAACGAGTTCACAAAGTCTTTGGAGGGATACAAGTCGGATCCAACGGGGTACTAGGGGACGTTCTTATTCAACTAGCATATGCAAAGAAGAAATTCGTTTTCGTGATTTTTCGAAAAACCAAGAACATTCAACGGAGATTGATGACAGTTCCGCTTAGTGGAGGGAACTGGTGAACATTTGACGACAGTTTCTTTGAAGTGGAGAGAATCTGTTAAGGTTTAGAGATCTTACCAAAGAAATAGGGGGAATAAAAATTTTCATATGTTGAATTTCTTCGGTAAATTTCTAAACGCAATCACAGGTGGTAGAGTTTGTGATTTTCTGGTGATACCAACGGTTCGGCGTGGAATGTTTTGCACATACACATATTTGAGGATTTTAATTAATTCTCCAGCCAGCGTGAAGGGTTTTGCACGGAAAAATACAGGTTTCTAAAGTCTACAGTAGTTACAAAAGCGCTGTTCACTGAAGACCTGGGGAATCTTTCTGAAAGCTGATAGTTCAAGACTGAAGACCTGCAGGATTCGGTTTTGGGTTTGATGTTTCTTTGGGATTTTACAGGGATCTGGGGGTAACTCAATTCGTTGAGTTTGCAAACGATGTACTTGGTCAAGCTGACTTCCTGAGTACTGATGCTGAAGATCCGTAGTGCATTACGTGGTCAACTTCACAAAGGCGAGACAATGAGATCTGGATGTAGTTCAACTAAGCATGCTGGTTGAGCTTGCAAGGGATACACTTGGTCTAGCTGACTTTCCTGAGTGTTGATGCTGAAGATTAAAGTGCATTACTTGGTCGATTCCACAAAGACGGTTTACAGATGACAGTTCACCAGAAATCTCTATCAATGTAGTATGCTTGTATGAAACAGAGTTCTTATGACAAGATCAAGACTTGATGCAATTCTTAAAGATTGGAACCCTTATCAAATGCCGGTTGGAGTATTGGAAGATCAGCGGAAGATCGGTCAATTGAGGAAATTACACAACACCCAACACGGATACGCGTACTTTAAGGGGGAAATATTTTACAAGGAGCGTCAAGATACTACTTACCTGGATCATCGGTCAAGGGGGAATTTGTTAACACAGAGAAGATGAATACTTGACTGAAGATCGATTGCAGTTGCATTTTCAGCATTCGACAGCAACGGACAAGGGGGAATTTGTTGATGCAGATTTTGTGTCCGATGCTTGTCGAATAGATGAGTTTTATTTTACGCTGAATTTGTAATAGTTAGTGAAACGGTCTATCGAACGTGTATAGACCCGCTCGTTTGAAGTGGTCAAACGAGAGGGTTATTCGGTTGACCGTGTGTGTGTTTGCAAGACAAGGGGTGTGACTATAAATAGAAAACCCTTGTCATTTGCAACACGAGGAGATTTTAGGAGGTTCAAGTCCTCACCGGGAGAGATCACCACTTGGTCTCTCCCCGGATGTATACTTCTTTGGTATTAGTTCGGTTATCATGTAATCGGGCCGATTTGTAATGTTTTACTACCGGATTAATACAAAGTTGTTTGTTTATCATGTCTAATCTCTCCCGTCTTGAACCGATCTCACTCGAATCACGGTTTCGGTCACGAAACTCGGTCCTACAAAATGTTGTAAACTATGGGAATGTTAGTATGACAAGTTTTTGTAAAGTCACATTATAGCATATAAAATGTGTATCTTATTATTAAAATCTTGTCTTATAAGACAGGCGTTACACCGTCTCATTTTACAAATGATGAAGGAAAAAATTAGGAAAAAATGGAGTGGGGGAGTGTAGTTTTTTTTTAAATGTAACTTTAGGTTTTTTTTTAAGTGTGTTTTTTTTTTAGTTTTTATTTAAATGTAACTTTAGGTTTTTTAAATTGTGTTGTTTCTTTTTTAGGTTTTATTTAAATGTAACTTTAGGTTTTTATTTAAATGTAAGTTTTTTATTTTTATTTACTTTGTTTTAATTAATTAATTAAATAAAAATAATAATAAAAAATAGGGGATGACCATCCACCACACCCTTAGGTAGTCCTCAAGGGGATGGTCCTCCACCTTTGCTTACTTGGCGCCTACGTTGCGGATGGTCCCTTTGGGGACTATCCTCACCATACCCTTTGGTATGAATAAACCACTGTCGGGACCTTACATTTGACAACCAAAGCGGAGCCAAAGCAACGCACCGTTCCGGAAAAAAAAACAAACAGTCGCGTCTCCTCCGACCCCCATTGCGTCTCCTCCGACCACCGTTCCCCCCCTTCGGTTGTACCGTTTCACACCCTACATAACCACCACAAAAAAATCATGCAAAGTTATCACCGTCCTAATTTCTTCAAGATGGCGCCAAGGATGTGCCCAGTCCTTTCAATTTACCCCCTTAATCGACCAAATTTGTAGTCTAGATAGCACCCAAAACATGTATGAATGTGATTGGTGTGATTGTTGGGTGAAAGTAGAAGAACTGAGATTTTTGGGGTTTCCACTGTGAGAAGGGGATTTAGGACGCCCTAGAAGATGCGTTTTCTTTAAAAGAGGGAAGTGTTAGATGTTATCGGGGAGATCGTTTCTTACACTTTTAGAGTGCGATGAACGGAATATTTTGTGCCGGAAGATAAAAAGAAACATTGAAAGTATTTTGCCAGTTGCAATTTGCAAGGGAGAACAAAAATTTTGAAACTATAAGGCCATGGGGTATGGGTGTCGTCCCCTCCCCATCCCGGTCCGTCCCCCACGTTGCACACCACCCCCTAGGGGTCGTCGCGGCACTCCCGGTCTCTCCAAGACATTGGAGACTAGGCAAACAAGTGGCCCCCTTCTGACTTCTCTCTCTCCCCTTTATTATATATTATATTATATTTGTTTTTTATAATAGGTTGGGTAGTCCTCCACACCCTTGGGTAGTCTTCAAGGAGATGGTACTCCACCCTTAGTGAGATGGCGCCTACGTAGCGGGTAGTCTCTTTGAGGACTAACCAAACCAAATCCACTGTTCTAATAATCCTGAAACCTATTTTTCACTTTACGTGAATTTATCAACCTATTTATTAGTTTCAGGTTTGTAGTAACTTTTTTTTATTTTATGTGGTTGTAATTTATCCCTATTTATTAGTTTCAGGTTTGAGTAACTTTTTATTTTATTTTATTTGGTTGTTAATTTGTTATTCGTTTATCTATATAAGATGGCAGACTAAAAGTCTCAAACAAAACCCACTATTTTTACAATTTTCTTCCAATTCTGCCCTGCTCTCCCTACATCCCCTATCAGATATGAAACCGCATAAGGAATTCAATGAATTAGGTTTTAATGAATGTGGCACATTGAATCACGAAATCAAACGTTTCATCGGTTATGGCAATGAAATCATTCTTAATTGACGATGAATTGAAACCTGGAGCAATTAATGGAAACACCCATTGAATGCTAGCAGCAAACTAAAGATTGGAAATTGATTACATGCCTACAATTCTTTAATAAGGAGCGACCATTCTTTCTCTCTCTCTCTCAGTGTAACTGAAAATTGAAACCCTAACAGCCGAATATATAGATTGTTGGTTGATGGAGAGGAAGAGAAGAGTACAGAGAGGGGGGATGGGCCCAAAAGTTCTCTGGCCGGCGACAATGACACCGATGACGACGTGGGATTTGCGGTCGGTCAATCTGGACAAGATGCTTGCACCCAAATTAGTAAGTGTACATCTTTTAAAAACCTAATTTCTATTCTCACAAAACACAACTGATGATAATCATTCAATTTGATCCTTAATGTTTTGTTGCAGTTACTGTTTGTACTCAATTGGCAATCGCTTACTCAAAGGATCATCAATCGTTTGATTGATGAGTTACTACTTACAAGAGGTATGATTTGTTAGGTTGAATAGTCCTTTTTTTCATGTTGAGTTACTAGGGTTTGGTTGATGTAATTTAACTAAATACGTTAGAAAATTAAGTTTTTAATGTAGAATAATGTAGAATACATTTTGCTTTAGAGAAGAATAAATGGCAAGTGTGGATGGGAAAATTTCTAATTTTGATTTGCAGGTCTTTTAGATGATCCAAAGGTAAGGTTTGTTAAAAATTTCATTTAATATATTTTTTATTTCAGTGTGAAAAATGGCTGATCGTTATAAAAGAGAGGGACAATTGTTGAAAACCTCACTGAGGAATATGTCAGGGGCTGGGATGAAATGATAGAGCTCCTTAATCGTAAATTGACCGAACCGAATCGAAATAATCACCAATAACCGATTAACCAAAAGAGATTGCTTATGTTTTTTTATAACCAAAATATATGCTTTTTATAACAAATATGTTTTGACCATGGGTAGTGTTGGATTCATGGTAAAAATTTGTTTACTTTTCTAAAGCTTTTTAGAGTAACAAATGATAATCAAAATCTTAACATACCAGTGGTTTTTACTTATATAGTTTACTGCGAAGGGGTATATAGTACTTTTAGTATGCTAGAAGATAAGAGAATTTATAAATTTTCAGAGGATAATTTAAGAGATAATATCGAGCCCAAATAAGTGGGTTTTTTTTTTTTATCTCAGCAGTCATTGGCTCATTGCACAGGTTAAGTTATTCATGTGTTTATTATAAATGGATGAGTGTGGTAGTGTTTCAGATGTATGTTGTGAAAGAGTATAATCATAATGTCATATTTTTTCCCCATTGTCAAAAAGCTCATTGAATTTTTGTTTGTTTTGACTAATCCAAAATGTTGGTTAATATGGGTGTCTAACTTGTGACCAACTTCTGTTTAGAACGCGTTTGAGCTAGCTTCGTTCCTTTGGTTCTAGGTAATTACTCTTATTTGATTTCATAACCGCAATTCGTCTTAAATCTTGAGTTATATTAACTGTTTTATGTTTTTTTTGCAGCGGCAATTCAACTATAATTCTTGTTTTATCATACGGCTGATTCTGGGGTATGCATTTGTTTCCATTCAGTTTGACTTGGATTCATACATGTTTAAAAGTAGACCCGGCGAAATCAACCCGTACATTCAACTTTGGGTTAGGATGGGTATTATTTTTGTAGTAGATGGGTTAAGTTGGGCTAACAAGAATTGTTAAGAGGGACAAGATGAGTAACTTTAAAAAATAACATCATGGGTCAGTATGGGTTTCTCTGGGTAAACCCTAAAACCAGCGCATTCTTCTTTTTTTCTCATCTCCCACGCCCAAATCACCCAAATCACCACCAACCTACAACCTCCATTCCACCGTTGCTTCTGCTCACGACCATCGCCGCCAGCCCGCCGCCTTCGTTTTAGTCCAACTAAATAACCAACATTCATGTATAAATGATATCACAAAGCTAACATCAACATTCATGTATAGGTATATATATATATATATATATATATATATATATAGGGTGATACTATTTACACCCCCCCTATTTACTAATTACACCCCCCCCCCCCTATAAAAACATCACATCCATTAATCATTTGCTTTTTGTTTTTAGTCTTTTTTGTCTTTTTGCTGTCTTTTTTTTATTATATTTTATTGTCTTTTTTGTCTTTTTGTTATTATTATTATTATTTACTATTAGTAATGAATTATTATTATTATTATTATTATTATTATTAAGCTTATATAACGGAGATGGCTCATATTATTGGGACTGGCCAATGGGAGTGGTCCACATGTAATTTTTTTTTATCTATGTTTCGTGTACCATGTTTCATGTCCCACAATTTTCTTTTTTGTTTTTTTTATCTATGTTTCGTGTCCAAGGTTTCATGTCCCACAATTTTTTTTTTATCTATGTTCGTGTAGCAAGTGTAATTCAAAGAGCTCTTTTTACTTTTTTTTTTTACCTTTTTAGGTAAAGGAGATGGCTCATATTATTGGTGCTGCAACATATTATTGGTGCATAATATAATAATGAAGATGATGGCTCATATTATTGGTGCTGCAAGTAATTTATTTTCTTTAGGTGATATTATTGCTGCATTCACTTCAGTGCATTCGCTTCATAATTTGTTTTCTTTAGGTGATATTATTGCTGCAAGTAATTCTCATACTATCGGTGTTTTCTTGAGAAAGCTATTCAAAGAGCTGCATAAATTTACTTGTTCAAAGAGTGATCTATTTATGCTTCATCATAGCATTCAGAAAAGTTAAAGAGATGTCTGTATTTTCAACAGATCAGGTATAGTTTTTAATTCCCATGTTTCAAGTTTCAACTTAGTTATATAATCTAGCTAGGTTAAGGGTCTTGTTTTAGTTTAAATGAGTTTGTTTGGATAATATATATTTTGTAACTACTCAAGCTTGTTCACCTAATATTTTGTAACTAATATTATTTCACTTTTAGGTGTTCAAGTCTCGTGAAGAGTTGATGGAATGGGTTAGAAACACCGGACGTAGTCTTGGTTACGCTATTGTGACTAAAAGATCGAAAGCTAAAAATGGTTACGTATCTAAAGTTGTACTTATGTGTGATCGTGGTGGTGTGTATAAATCAGTTAAAGATTCAAGTAGAGAGACCGGCACTAGAAAGATAAATTGCCCGTTTGAAATGGTCGGGAAATTTTCAAAAGAGAATGGTTCTTGGACGTTAAAAGTAAAACCTGGTGAACATAATCATCCACCCGGAGAATATATGGAGGGACACCCAATCCTCAAACGATTGACACCTAATGAACACCAATTGGTGGCAGAGTTGACGGGGAAGGGTGTGTTCCCAAAAGATATTTTAGGTGTTATGAAGGAGCGTGATGAAAATAATGTCTCTACAATTAAAAACATATATAACGCACGTGATAAAATTCGAGCAACGGATCATAAAGGGAAATCTTTGATGGAGGTGCTAATGTCTCTTTTAAATGATAAAGGGTATACTTTTGAAATTTCTACCAATAGAGTTTAAAACAAGTTGGAAGACTTATTCTTTGTTCCTAAAATATCATACAAGTACTTCCTTGATTTTCCACATGTGTTGCTTATGGATGTCACATACAATACGAACAAGTATAAATTGCCTTTTCTTGAAATTGTTGGTGTAACTTCTACCAACAAGACAATCTCCATAGCTTTTGCAGTTATGCGTAAAGAAACAGAGGAGAAATATCTTTGGGCATTAAACTGTTTAAAATCAACTCTAGATGAGAGCATGCAACCACGTGTTATAGTTACGGACAGGGAGTTAGCTCTGATGAATGCATGCGAGAAAGTTTTTCCGAATGCTACCCGATTACTTTGTAGGTGGCACATTTCTCAAAGTATATTTAGAAACTGCAAATCATTTTTCACCACGGATGATGATTGGAATATCTTCAATATAATGTGGAATGCACTCGTTGAATCTCAAACGTGGACATCATTCCTCCAAAATTACAAGCAACTTCAGTCAATGTTAACCCATCATCAAGGTATGTATTATTACTATAATATTTAAAAGCTGACAACTTATGCTTTACGGAACTATCAAGTGCCTGGTGAAACAAGTCCGTTCATAAATCAAGATATTTACGGAAAAAACCATTCAAGGACTATCCTGGTGAACCAAGTCCGTTCATGACACAAGATACAGACGGACAAGGTTTTTTTGCCAACCTTTTAAACACACCGGGATATGATTTCATGGGGTTGAACCAAGATATTGTCGGACAAAGTTCTTTCGCCAACTCTACAAGTACGCCAGGCTATGACTTCATGGGGTTGAACCAAGATCAAGCATCACAGGTGATACACAACTATATTCATCTAATTCCAAAAATCTTCCATGCGTATGTTACACGCATACATAACGTGTTAGGTGATGGAAATTGTGGGTTTCGGGCGACAGCTTCTGCTCTCGGGTACGGTGAAGATGAATGGTTATTTATCCGAAGATCACTGATGGAAGAGCTACTCGAGTTTAGAAATAAGTACACTAAGGCTTTCTTAGGCTCATTCAAAGATGTGTTCACGTCCTTGGCTTGGTCAGGATCGGGGGTTGCACCTGAAAAACATTGGATGATTATGCCAGAGGCAGGATTCTTGATTGCGAACAAGTTTAATGTGATCGTTCATTTTTTATCTCAAGAAAAAAGAAACAGTTCTACTTGTTTTTCGCTTTGGAGAGGCCCTCACGAGTTCCCAGAAAAAAAAAATAATTACAATTGCACACGTGAATGGTAACCATTTTATAATGGTAGAATTGCAAGGAGAGTATCCAATTGCCAGCACAAACAACCTATGGAAATTAATGAGAGAAAATGATGCAGCTGGCTGGGATAATATATTTGAATCACGTCAAAATATGTATAATTCTTGGATAGCACAACCTGCTACATTTGGGGGTGTATAGATTAAACCTCGGTATGTAAATTATTAAATGATAATAATTTTGTAAAAAAGTACTTATTTTTATATAGCTTTTGTTACAGCTATAAATATAATTTGATAAATTATAACAATAAAAACTAATAATAAATAATATATCATTACTACTACTACTGCTACTGCTACTGCTACTGCTACTGCTACTGCTACTGCTACTGCTACTGCTACTGCTACTGCTACTGCTACTGCTACTGCTACTGCTACTGCTACTGCTGATGCTGCTGCTGCTGCTCCTCCTGCTCCTCCTCCTGCTCCTGCTGCTGCTGCTGCTACTAACTACTGCTACTACTGCTACTACTCTATATATTATAAATGAAACGTTGACCACTTCTTAAAAATGGTTCAATCGGCTCGACTCTTCTGAGGAGTGAACTGGTAAAGCCTCCGATTTAGTGTTTTTTGTGTTATGAAAATATTGGTTTTGCCACTACTACAGAAAGAGGCATTTGTTATGAAATTTTGCTACGGTAAAAAATGGAGGCAAATTTTGCTACGAGTTAGCTACAGATTAGCTATGAACAAATTTTGCTACGAATTAGCTACGGATTAGCTACGAACTTCCGTCGCAAATGAATTTCGTAGCAAAACTCATAGCAAATCTGTAGCAAATTTGACGAAATTAATATAAAACATATAATGTAGCAAAACCGGTAGCAAAATCCGTAGCAAAACCATCAAAATAAGTATTTAGAAATAAACTAAAAAAAGTAAAATAAAATTTGTAGCAAAATCGATAGCAAAATTATGAAAATAAATAACATAAAAAAAACTTAGTAAAATTGGTAGCAAAGTCCTTAGCTAAATCATAAAATTAAATATTTAAAAACTAACTAACCGAGGTTTAAAAAAAAGGTAGCAAAATCGGTACGTAAATAGAGTCCGTAGAGAAATTGGTAGCAAAATCTAGAAAAATTCTTAAAAACTAAAGTAGTAAAATATGTAGCAAATCCATAGAAAAATTCATTGCAAAATAAGAAAAAGAAAGTATTCAAAAAATAATTTACTAATATCCATCGCAACATCCATAGCAAAATACGTTGCGAAAACAAAAAAAAATTAAAATTAATTAATAATAGTGGTAGCAAAATCCATAGCAAAACTAACAAAATAAATATTCAAAAAACAAAAAAAAAAAGACACGTAAGAAAATCCATAAGCAAAAATGAACAAAAGAAATATTAAAAAATAATTAATAACTAGGGTTAAGACCCGCCCACGTTGCGGCGCGGGTACATCGTAAATATTGAATGGATTAGTCCAAACATTATATGATGCACTAACCATATGAAAAAACACATTTCGACGTATCCAATTGAACTCAGTGTAACTTGTATAAGCATTGTGATTGGATCAAACGTAAAGTAAATGGAATTCATATCGAACAATCATAACGTATTATATGTGACCCAACTTATACAAAGAAAACATAACGAGTATGAAGGAAAATGTGCACATGTAATCGAAAGGGATTAATTAGAGCTTTCGAAAATAGAGGAGAAAAAGAAACCATAATTTGACTCCACTCGGTTCGAAACAAACTTTACGAAACATACATAAAATAAACACGAAAACATATTATATTTGACCTGAATCATTTCCCAAAAAAGTTTACGTCGAAACGTAGAACAACTTGAATTTATACGAAAACGTACATAGAAATAAACACGTAAAAATGGTTTCTTTAAACAAAAACGTATTATATTTGACCTGACTCGTCTATAAAAAAAGTTTATGTCGAAATGTAGAAGAAATCATATTTACACATACAGGGGCGAAGTATAGAAGGGGCGGGAGGGGGCGCCTGACCCTCCGAACTTTTTGCTCAGTAGTGTTATATATGTAGTTTTCGTATAGAAATGTTTGGGTATATACGTTTTTGACCCCCCGGTTCTATAGAAATTTTTGGGTATATATGTTTTCGACCCCCCCCCCGGTCATTCGGGTCAAGCTTTGCCACTGTACACATACTCGTACATAAAATATACACGTAAAAAATAGTTTTTTAAGTAAAGGAAGTATAGGGGTAAACCGAAACAAAAAATTAGTAAAAATTTTAATAGGTTAAAAACGTTCGTTAAACCGTGCCAAGTAGCACCAATGCCACAACCACATCGACTCTCAACATCGTAAAATAAAATAGATAAAATGGTAAAAATTACACTGAACGAAAAGCAGACTAAAATCGTTGAACCACGTACACCTGTTACATTGTCTTAATGCGAAGAAATTAACCAGAAACACAAAACGTAGAAAATAATAACTTAGTCGATCTACGACCCGTCCGTTGCGGCGAACTTTTCAAAAGGGGAAAATGGACGCGTTGCGACGGGTCTGTCAAATATGAAAAAATAGAGCAAAAACATTGAACCTCACATGCACGCTACGACATGTTAACTCGCAAAATTTGAACGAAACGTAAAACGGAAAACTTGCGAAAGATAAAAAGTATGGGGGACGAAAGTTGTAAATAATAAAGTGTTGTGTTAAATTATAAAAGATGGAAAACTTTGGGTTAAAAGTAAAAAAAATGAAATGGGGTTAAAATGTAACATATGAAATGTTTAGGTTAAAAATGAAAAATCAATTTTTTTTTCAAACACTCCCCAAGCATAAGGTACAAATCATGATGCATATGTAACTTGCTTATTTATATATGGAATAATATATGAAATAGAAAAATCAAAAGCAAAAATATTAATAACTTAAAAATAGTTTTAAAAAAGTCAATTTTACACGGACTGATGTAAACATAAATACATTTAATGTAGCTATCTTATACAAATAATACAAATAATACGTACTAAATTAAGCATAGGGATGAGCAAATGGTGTTGGGTACCGGTACCAAATATATTTGGTACTGACTTTTGACGTTTTTGGTACCGGTTTGGTACGGTATCGGTATTTATCGGTTTTACCACTCAAATACCAATACCGTACCACGTATTTTCGGTACCGGTGCCCATTCTTGGGATTTTCAGTGCCAGTTGACACCGAACTCATCCCTAGTTAAACATATTAGATCATCTGGTAATTGATTTCTATAACATTTTCATATTATTTGCACTCATTTTATAAATATACAAAATCCATGGAGGGAATAGTGCCAGGCAGCTGCCTGACACTTCTCCATTGACCTAAACAAATTATGATTTTACCCTAGCTTAGAATTACGATTTGGACCCCAGTTAATATACAAAATCCATGGAGGGGAATAGTCAGGCAGCTAGCTGCCTGGCACTTTCCCATTGGCCCGAACAAATTACGATTTTACCCTAGCTTAGAATTACGATTTGCACCCCAGTTCAAAATTCCATTCTTACCATGTTGAAGATTTCGACCAATTACGATTTATCCCAGTCAAATTTACGATTTTGCCCCCAGTTCAAAATTACAATGTTGCCACCGTTGTAGCTTTTGACAAATTATGATTATACAAATGTTTTAAAATCCGGTTTTTATACCTATATAAAAACAAAATAAAAACAAAATTTTTACATCGCTCGTGGGGCGCGACGTAGCCAAGGAAGGCTTACGCGGGCCGCGACAGCTCAACAACATGGCACAACCCGGTACCGCCACGTGTCAGCCTCGTGTCGAACCTATACCCACGAATCAGCAAAGCTAGAGTCTACACCCCTAGCTCGCGGGCCGCGAAGGCTTAACCTTCATCTTACGCGGGCCTCGAGAGACTATACGTTCAGCACTATAAATAAAGGCCTCAAGCCTTTAGTCCAACTCGTTCATTTCTTTCTTTTGCTCTCTCAATTTCTATAGTGTAGAAGTAATCTTCGGGCATAATACCCCCCCCCCCTAATTAGCAAAGCTTTGCCTCGTTATAAGTATTTTAACCCCCGGTTACGTATTAGATACGCTGCCGGATCAGGTTCGGGCCGACACCGGTTTCCACGTCTATATGTATGAACATGTTAACGGGTTTTATGAGTATGTGTTTAAGGTTGTTAATGATTGAGATTGTTGGTTGTGAAAGTAGTCATGACGGATCAAAGCAATTGGCTAGTATTAATTGAGTATAACCATGAAAAAAAACAATAGATACTAAAGATGAGTTGGTGGTCGGAAGTAGTGTTAGGCGGTGGTGACCAAAATTCTTCATCGAAGACGGTGGAAGATGTCAGAGGTTTGAATATGAGTGTGTGGGGTGAAAGACACAATACATTAAAAAACATAAATCTACTATTTTATAGAGCAAAGATTACTATGAGGAATGATGTATAATACGTTTAAGACGATAGATAAATTTTAGATATTTATACTATCTTAAAAGAGAAAGTCGGTGGCTATTCCACTGACAACCCTAAAAAATTTCAGCAAAATACAATTTTACACAAGGCACCTCCTTTGTTCAGCTATTCCACAACTTTTACACAACTGGCTACTGCTCCACTTTACAGTTTTGCCCTTGGTAGTAGAAATTTACAATTCTAGATCCATTTCAACAGGCGCAAGGAGATAATGTCCCTCTTAGGAGTTTGATGCAAGGAGAGGTCGGGGACGGGTCGGAATTTTTTTTGGTTAGACCCTTGGTTACTTCCGAAACTGTAACATCCGGCCCCTTTCATCACCAATATTGTCCGCTCTGCCCCCGATGGGTTGCCCATCCAGGAACTCACGGATTTGTTTTTGGTTGCTCCTGTGGAGACTTCCCAGGAGGTCACCCATCCTGGTACTACTTCCACCTGAGCACGCTTAACTGTGGAGTTTTCATGTGTTCCATAGCCAACTAAGCCCAAAACGCGTTGGTGATTTAAGAGGCAGGGCATTCCTTAAGAACCGAGGATCTCTCCTGGCCACGGTCGATGTGGGATTGCTTAGGGTGTCACAATGGTCCTGTTAATCTTTCGATAGTCAGTATCCGTATTGTTACAGAAACCGCTGAAGGAGGAGCTTCCTAATCTGTTTCGGTTAGAGTTGGATAAGAAATGTAGAGTTAAGGATCAGATCGTCGGCCCCGTGTCCAATCCGAGCGGTAAGTGGGAATGGAGGGTTAATCCGGACTCTAATGAGGAACTTGCTGAATGGAGCTTTCTTTGTAGTTTACTTCATCCGGTCTCGTTGAGTGATCAAAAGGATAGATGGAAATGGTTGGGGAATGGGCCGGGTGGTTTCTCGGTTGGGGCGCTAAAACGACAATTGGAGTTTAGCAATGATTATAGCTCCCGGTATGTTTGGGATTGGTGTAGGTGGCTCCCTAAGAAATGTAATCTATTTGCGTGGAGAGCTTAATTTGATAGGATCCCGACGAGGGCGGCTCTTCAAAGAAGGAATATTTATGTTGAGAATAGTAGTTGTCCTCTTTGTAATATGGGGATTGAGAAGGTTGACCACTTGTTTACCTCTTGTTGGGTTTCTTCGGTGATATGGCAGAGAATTCAAGCTTGTTGCAAGATTCCTAATTTTGTTGTTTTCTCGTTCCGGGATGTCTTGGAGGCGCAGAGATTGTGTGGTCTGGTAGGGATAAGGAAGGAGGCGGTTCATGGTATCGTTATTCTAGCGTGCTGGAGTATATGGAAAGCTAGGAATGATTTTGTTTTTTTCGGGAAAAATTGTTAATATCAATGATATTTACAGTGAGATAAGATCTTTAGGTTTTGTTTGGTTTAAAAATAAATCGAAGAATAGGAATGTTACATGGGAGTCTTGGTGTAGCTTTGTAAATATGTAATTGGGGTTGGTCACTCGGTTTCGAGTCGGTGGTTTTAATGAAGTTTTCCTTTCAAAAAAAAAAAAAAAATGGGTGAGAGATGTAGCGATGGTGAACCTTTTTTTTTTCTCCGTAACTAACGGTGGTGCAGTGGTGAGAGAGGATTGAAAGAGAGAGAGAGTAGAGGGGAGATACAATAGTAGAGAGTTGGAGAGTGAAACGCTTGTCGGAAATGTTGAAAATGAAGACAGAAAGGCATGTGAAGTTGTACTACTTAATTTTTGTTAGAACTCAGAACTATAAACTATTTTCAAAACATAATAAAACTCAAAGAAATTTATTAACGTTTCGTTTCTTTTCTTTTCTTTTGACCACACAAAGACATGATAAAAATGCCTAATCAAGCATATGTAGAAATACGTTAGTGGTTAGTTTTTTCTAACGAACCGAACACGTATAAATATCGTTTTGGTTATACTGCAACTTTATTCTTTAGCTTATCTCTTTCGTTTGTCGTAACAGTACACAAACAAACTGAATCCAAACCGCTAAGTCTTGATACAAATGTAAGGATGGTGTAGTGGTTAGGTGGAACACCACTAAACGAACCAACCCGGTTTCGATTTCATTTCTTTTACACGGTACAAATTCGATTTACTTACTTTACTTTTTTATACAACCGTAATGCTTATATTGGTTATATTGAGTTATATCAGATATATCAAAACACGCGTTTTCATATGATTGACGCATTACATAACGTTTCGAATAATTCATTTGACGTTTGCAATGTACCCGCGCCGCAACGCGCGTGGACATTATAACCAGTCTATACATAAAATAAAAAACCAGCCCA
Source organism: Helianthus tuberosus (assembly GCA_030545235.1). Taxonomy (NCBI): domain Eukaryota; kingdom Viridiplantae; phylum Streptophyta; class Magnoliopsida; order Asterales; family Asteraceae; genus Helianthus; species Helianthus tuberosus. Next base: position 68,178,289 of record CM060358.1, on the reverse strand, counting down.
ATAATGTTATCTATTTATATTTATAAATAAATAGTATATTAGGAAAGGAAAAAAAAGGGAACTATTGGTTTTACGTTATTGGAGTTGCTAAAAAAAAATTCTTGCTATGGTTTTTTTGCCATAATATACATCCAAATATGAACATTTTTATGAAACATTCCATACATCACGGTTGGTTTTAAACAAATAATATTTTTGTCTAGAATTCAAAGAATAAAATATTTAGTAATACAAACAGTTCACGGTTGGTAATAAAATATTGCCTAGTGGAGATGGATATGATCGGGTGGTTCCGCTGGTGGCACGATGATACTCCAGTGGTCCATCAGTGATCCAAATTTGCCGTTCAAAAAAAAGTAATACAAATAGTAATTTTTTTTATATTATTATACTATTAATAATTTTAATTTATGTGATAGGTATAAATACAACTCGAAGCATGCTCCAAAAACAAAAAAATGTGGACAAAGTTTTACATTCAACAGGGGTTCTCCGTTCATTATCTATTTCCTTTGCTAAAAATAAAACTTTCAACCAACATGCCACGTCATCGATCTCACTTCCCACAAAATCACTTTTGTCCATCGATTACAATTCAATCAACGTCTCACATCAGTTTGTCCCTCATCACCCGGATCCCAATTCATCCTTTCAATTTTGACCGCTAAAAATTCAAAATCCCCAAATCCATCATCATTCATCACCCCTTATATAAACTCTAGCACTCAGATCTATCAAATCAACCAATCTCCCTCAACAAATCCTTTATCACAAAGCACCGTTAGTTCAATCGAACACTAATTTGAGGTTGACAATGTCTGGACGAGGAAAAGGAGGAAAGGGGTTGGGAAAGGGAGGAGCAAAACGTCACCGGAAAGTTCTACGGGATAATATTCAGGGTATCACCAAACCGGCAATCAGGAGGCTCGCTAGAAGAGGTGGAGTCAAGAGAATCAGCGGTCTCATATATGAAGAGACACGTGGTGTTTTGAAGATATTTTTGGAGAATGTGATTCGTGACGCTGTTACCTACACGGAGCACGCTCGCCGGAAGACGGTGACGGCGATGGATGTTGTCTACGCTTTGAAGAGGCAAGGAAGGACTTTGTACGGATTCGGGGGTTAATAGATCATTGTAATAAATTCGGTTATCGTAGAATGATTTGGAACTGAATTGTTTAAAATTTTGTGAAAAAGTTGAACTATTTCAGAGAAATGAAAGTACCCATTTGATCCGATGGACATTGCAAAAGCTAAATTCTGTTGTGTTTGCTTGATGAATTCTTAATTCATAATTTTTTTTTGAACGGCAATTCTTAATTCATTTTGTTTTGTGATTTGTGGGTAATCTTAAATGTTCAAAAAACACGTGTTTCTTTCTTGATTTGCAAAATTAAAGGTAATAAGTTGTTACGTAATTTGATGTGATTATATGAATCATTGACTCCAATTTATGGATACGATAATGATTTTGAAAATTATTTGAAAAATTTCAAGCAAATAGCGTAGCTAAATTTGTTGCAAAGATCTTCTAAAATTGATAGCTATATCCGCAGCAAAGTCAAGCGAATTTGTAACTAAATTCCGTTGCAGAATCATAGCAAAAGACTACAAATTTTTGTAGCCAAATCATAGTAAATTTGTAGCTAAAGTATGTAGCAAACCCGATAGCAAAAAAATGTAAAAGGTAGAAAATTATCGTAGCTAAACGATAGCAAGTTCGTAGTTAAATTTTATAGCAAAAACATTGCAAATTATCATCGCCAACCCATTCGTAGCAAAACTACTCCGTAGCTAAAAATAGCCATAGCTAAAAGTATTCGTAGCTAAAAACATCCGTAGCTGCAAGTATCCGTAGCTAAAAACAACCGTAGCTAAAAACAATCGTAGCTAAAAGTTTCCGTAGCTAAAAACCCATAGCGAAATTTCGTAGCAACCTTCTTCATAGCAAATTCGTGGCTAAAATACTGATGCCATATTTTGTAGCTAAATTCGTGGCAAAACTAATTTCCGTAGCTAAAGTTCGAAGCAAATAAATTCGCGACGGGACTTGTAGCTACGAACCAAATCCGTAGCAAATTCGTAGCAAAAAGGGTGTTTGCTACGGATTCGCTACGGATTTGGTCGTAACAAATGCCTATTTCTGTAGTAGTGTGCGTTATATGTATTATAATATAAAATTCTTAGCAATAGTGTTTTTTTGTGTTTTCAACACTCAAGTTTTAACATTTATACAAAAATATTTCACACTGAATTCGAATGTATCAGGTTATTATAGTCCTATATCAAACGATTATAACGTATGTACCTTAAGAAAGCGAATATCTGATCTCTAAGAGGCATTCCACTATTTATATAATATTTTATATTAAAAAATTTCTTTTTTTTTTCTCTAATAATATTTTTTGCTCTTCTTAATAAGTTTAGTTTTTATATTAAATGAGTTAACGCTATCCCGCGCGTTGCAGCGGGTTGTTAGTTATGAAAGTCTTTGGGTTCACCATATGAGATACAGATATACTTTTTGCAAACCATTCTTTTTAATTTTGTTTTATCCCTACCCTAAATCATGGCATTATATTATTTTATAAGAAAAGTCTTAAAAAATTAATAATGAAGTTTTAAAAAGAATTGGTCAAAAGCAAATTATATATAAAAGTACCACACAAACAAAACACAAATTACCAATCTTGCAAATGGCATGTGATTGAATCTTTTGGGTTAAATCATTTTACTGATGAAAAATAGAAAATATACTTACTTATTAAAGTATCAAATAACCTTAAACGTAAATAATGATACATGATGGAATTAGGCTTTATTGGTTTTTTTCTTTATAACACGTTAGCTTTTTTTTATAAACCAATTTGTAAATTTATTAATGCATATCAATTATTAATTAGTTTCTTGTTCATTTAGGGATTCAAGCATATATAAAAACAAATTTATCTGAATAGAATAAGCATGTACTTTCTTTCAAATCACTTTTTTAACCACTCAATAAAAAGCAATCGTCACTATATTTTAATAATTCAAGAAAAACCCTGGACGTGGTTTTATGGCGTTTATGTCACATCACGCCGCACACACCACCCCAGGAACGGCGTTGTTCATGGCGTTTATGTTGGGCTTGGGGTTTTCCACCAGCGTGGGGGGCATTTGGGTTGTGAAGCGGAAGCTCTTGATCGGTGGGTGAATTTTGGGTGTGTTTTAATTGGTTGATGTCTATGTATTTAAAAAAAAACGCTACTAACCACGCCACTCCCACACCGTCCGTTTTAACACCACGCCACGTTCTAACGCGTGGTCCACGTCTTACATAATGCCCCATCTTCAAATGCTCCACACCGTGTGGTCTTATGCATCAAGTAACGATGATCACTGTATGTCTAAACAAAATAGAGTTAATGGTTTACATGTCTGAACAAAATAAAGTCAATGGTTTAACTACAATAAATAATGAAGTAAGGTGCAGTGTCCTATTATGCACACTATCTCCCCAGCGTATCCCAACGTTTTTACAAAGTCAGATTAACAGTCCAATTCATAATAAAGATGGACAAATATTATGCCCTGTCCGTCATAATACAACATGTGAATTCCTAACTTTATTTTATTTTAAACTTCCATGCAAATCAAGATTTTGCGAAGAAAGTTCAAGGAAACTTAAATTCTGTTGATGCGGCGATTCAAAAAGCTTAAAATTAAATCCGGTAACCGGCGCCAGCGTTGGCGATTACTTTCTCACCCATGTATCACCAGAAACCTTGTCAGATCACGACGCCGACGATTCCGATTTAGAGTTCGTTGAAATCGACCCTTCTGGAAGACAATTCATGGAAAAAACGAAAATTATGGGAAAAAAACATATGTTTGAACCAAAAATTTAATAAACGAACCTTTGATTTCAAGCGAAATTGGGGGAAGGTTTTGAGATTATTTAGAAGGGGATTTGAACAGGGGCGGATCTAACCGACGCCATTTCTATGCGAAAGGGTATTCTTCGACCTGAAAGGGTATTAATCGACGTGAGTTTTAAACCAAATAGTATGACCCCTTTCTTTAAAAGGTTGTGTCCATTCAATGTACCCCAAGTTAGTTTTTGTAGCGTTATATAATTTAATATTTGTGTATTGGTGGGCTTACGTAAAATTTTACTTTTTTATTTCATGCTCATTGTGTAAAGGTTTTGCTTTTACCTTTTTATAAAGTTTCAAGCACATTTATTTTTTTCTTTTTTCCACAACACGCGGTTAATGTAACTATATCTATACAAAAACCAACAATTCCTCCCACATTATACATGAACCAACAATTCCCAATTGATTGTTTGATCTTTACTAAGGTTTATTTTTAATTTCTAACATACAATCAAGTGAGCAAAAGTTCATTTTTTTAGTAATAAACAATTTTTTATCGGTCATTCACTCTAAATGCATTGTCATGGCATGTTTACATATTCATCAAATTAAGTAAATTGCATATATTAAAAATAAACATTAACAATTTTCGCATCTCATGTAATCATACTAAAGACATTAATAATCAACATCCTGCCCCACTACTAAAAAACTGTCCATTTCCGACCAAGGTTTTTGTCGGAAACCTGTCGGAAAACGGCGTTTCCGACCAGTTTCCGACAAAAATACGTTTGTAGGAAAAAGCCTTGTAGGAAAATATTTCCGACAAGTAACCGACTAAATTTCCGACAAAAAGAAGAAGTTACTATTTCCGACAAAGTTCCGACCAAAAGTTTCCGACAAAGTTCCGACCACCGTTTTCCTACTATTTTCCGACCAAAAGTTTCCGACAAAGTTCCGACCATAATTTTCCTACAGCTTTCCGACTGCCGTTTTCCTACTATTTTCCGACCAAAAGTTTCCGACAAAGTTCCGACTACAATTTTCCTACAGCTTTCCGACCACATTTTTCCGACCAATTTCCGACTAAAAAACTTTTTAATAAAAAAAAATAAAAAAAACTAAAAAATCCAGATTTTTCTACTAAAAATGCAGAAAAAAAATCCAATAAAAATCCTAAATACGACACGATTATAGAACTGAAAGTTCATCCACAAAATACAAAACGGTTGTCAAATTGTAGGTTCAACAACCAAAATACGCCACGGTTTTTAAATTACAAGTTCAACCGCAAAAGACAACAAACAAAACTAAACTCTGCTAGGATTACCAAACTGTTTCATCAACTCGGTTATTTGTCGTTGCAAATCTTCTCTCATTTGTATTGCATCTCTTCCACTCGGTTTTGCAACACTTCTGTGTGGGGTTGTTGCGCCTCTTCGAATCATTTATTTAACTTTTCCACTTGGGATTGCAAGTTCCATACCTAAACAGCATATTTAATATTAGTAAAAAAGCTATATATATAGACACACTAGTAGGAAACCCATGCGATGCAACCCGTTTGACATAATACGTTAATCCAACTAGGTTTATACCCCACGCGCGTTGCGCCGCGCTCGGGTTTAACTAAGACAAAACAACCATGAGTATTTAAGCAAACAGATTCAAATAGATTGAAGCCATCAAAAAGTAAATAAACTAATACAGAACACGAACAAAGTGACTTTCCTATATATATTTCCATAACACCACATCCTAATTTAGAAAATTATAGATATAATTAGTCCTTTACTAATTAAAAAACTATGGAACCTTTTCCGACACCAATTTTCGTCGGAAAAAACTAATGTTGTGTTTCGTCGGAAATTGGTCGGAAATTTCCGACCATTTTCCGACACCAATTTTCGTTTTTTTCATTTTTTCAACCTTTAAACATCGTTTTTCAATTCCATCTTTTGTACACATTAATTATACATGAAATACTTTTACTTTACCAACTTATACGCATTGTACACGTTTATACGTGTATGTATACTATCGGGACCCATTAATTAAAACAGGCTAAGTATGTGTATATATATGTATGTGTGTATGTATGCGTGTGTGTACACTTGGACAAACACATACTTATACATATATATATATACTTACATACATATAGACACAAGCAAATACATTTACGTACACACATATACCCCCACATGATTATATAACAAAAGAATAATGGTTTTAGTCGGAAAATGGTCGGAAATTTCCGACAACTTTCCGACCAACTAAGACTCATAAATATTATTTTCAAAATATACAGTAATTAGAATTTGGTTTTATGTTTTCCGACTAGTTTCCGACTAAGATTTATTTTTATTTTTTGTATAGTTAACTTTTCCGACCATTTTCCGACCACTTTTTTTTCTTCTTTTCTTCTTTTTTTTTTGGTCGGAACTTAGTCGGAAGTTTCCTTCAAATTTCCGACCATTTTTTTTGGTCGGTAAATTGTAGGAAAATAGTCGGTAAAACCAGATTATTTTTTTAGTTGGTATTTTGTCGGAAAATGGTCGGAATTTTCCGACGAAATTGGTTTTGTCGGAAATTTTGGTAGGAAACCCCCCTGTTTTCTAGTAGTGGCCGTAACGCGCGGGTTAGTGTCAACTCGTTATATATATGCATCAACTAAATATCTAAATTTACATTTATATATACAAAATAATTTACAACTATATATACCAAATATTTACATCTACAAATATGTGTCTATGCTCTAATTTCTATGATCAAATTTTTGTCTACAATATCCTTGACTAATTACATACCGTTCTGCAAGTGCTCCCTAAAAAACAAACATTTCAATGTAAATATTAATGCATATAAACATTGTAAGTCCATATAATTCATACCTTGTAGACATCATATATATCTACAAGTTTGTATGTTGTATGTTTCATCTCGCCTGAGGACGTAGCATTGTAGAACATCTTTAATAGATAAAAGATAAAAGTCAGAGCACAATTCAATATGTATTCTAGTTCAACGTGAAAAAAAGATATAAATATTATAAATACCTTACAAGATGTCAAGTACTCACAATTTCATACATGGTCTTCATCATATCACCTAATAGCCGCATTCTCATCGTTCCACTTGTTGATGGCAATGAAAAATAGTACTTAAAAGAAAAAAAATAAAAATTAATTGTAAAGAAAACCATAAAAACTTATTTCTTATTCCTTCCATCTTTAAGGAGTTGAAAATAAGCATAGATCCGGATATTCCCGAATAAGTTAATCGTTCAAACTACTGCTGAATCCATAGGCGGGCAAGAGACAACATGGCAAACTGAAACATCTTAGTAGCCAGAGGATAAGAAAGCAAAAGCGATTCCTATAGTCGAGGCGAGCGAAATGGGAGCAGCCTAAACCATGAAAACGGGTAGTGAATTCTTAGTCTACATTAACAAGTAATAACATTTTAGTATTTTTCCATACAATTCGGATGAAAATTAACGTTGGAAGACACCAAGCCACCTAAGTAAATGTTATTAACATTTAATCCATGTAGACGCTTGTTTAGATGTCAAACAAATCTCTAAATGATTTTCAACATATCAGAGTATAAGTCAAATTCGAATTAAATGATGTATGACGTAATTATCGCTGAAATTATGATCGCCAAGTTCAACTCAATATAAGGAAAGTAATTCTTAAAAATATTTACTTAAGCATGTCTCTAAAACCGCTCACAAGTCAAAACTTGTCAATCTCTCTTCAAAACCAAAAATCTTACGACTAACCTTCAAGAAAAAACACCAATGACAGTCGAACCATCACTTGATTTTGGTTCTATGACAGGACCCAAAAACATTTTGATTTTGATACGTCAAACCGAAGGAAAATATTGTACAATTCAGTGGAATGAGTTTAAGATTATCGGAGCCGATGTTGAGGAAGATGTTTGAGCTCAATTATCCTTCCAGCAGCGAAAGTGAAGCTTGTGAAAAGCTAATGAAAATTCCGAGAAAGAAGTTTGGAATTGTGGAGGAGATAGAAGGAGAAGAAGAACCACTAAGAGTTAGGTCTTGGATATTAATGGCGGGTACCCTAGAACAAGTGGTGGTAACTTGAGATGATGGGAACTCCAAACTTTTGAACTTGATTTTGTTGGTAACTTTGACAACTATTTATGTTTGGAAGAGTTAGCCGTTGTAATTGATTTTTTTTTGTAGTAGTGCTTTTATAAAAAAAAAAACATTTCTAAAATAATGATTTTTCTAAGAGGGAATATGGCAAGTTTTGATTTTTTTTTTTCAAGGAAGTATGACAAGTAACAAAGAAAGGTACATTTTACATAACCCTATAAGTATACAGCTCTCCCTTTCCCTTGAAACATATGTTCTTTAATCTCTCTTTCCTGATTTGTATACAATTTTCTTTCTTTCTTTTTTTTTTAATTTGACAATGAAAGCGATAACAAAAGCTTTTTAAAATATCTCAATATTCTTCTTTGGAAAGCAAAATTTTATTAAAAAGGTTACACCTCAAAGAAAATACAAACATCTTTAAAGTAAATCTTTTAGATGACGCATGTTAAGATGATTATAAAGGACTAATTTCTAAAATATAAATTAAAGATAGGGAGTTAATATTCATACATTCTTCCTCTCTATATCTCTCTTTCTCTCTCTCTCTCTCTATATATATATATATATAAATATATATATAGGGGAGAGTTATCTTGAGAACGATAAATATCGCGAGAACCGTGAGAACGAATGAGAAAACCAATCAAAGCCAAATTTTTTTAATACAAAAACATTTTGATTTTGGTACGTCAAACCGAAGGAAAATATTGTACAATTCAGTGGAAAGAGTTTAAGATTATCGGAGCCGATGTTGAGGAAGATGTTTGAGCTCAATTATCCTTCAAGCAGCGAAAGTGAAGCTTGTGAAAAGCTAATGAAAATTCTGAGAAAGAAGTTTGGAATTGTGGAGGAGATAGAAGGAGAAGAAGAACCACTAAGAGTTAGGTCTTGGATATTTATGGCGGGTACCCTAGAACAAGTGGTGGTAACTTGAGATGATGGGAACTCCAAACTTTTTGAACTTGATTTTGTTGGTAACTTTGACAACTATTTATGGTTGGAAGAGTTAGCCGTTGTAATTAATATTTTTTTTTTGTAGTAGTGCTTTTATAAAAAAAAACATTTCTAAAATAATGATTTTTTTAAGAGGGAATATGGCAAGTTTTGATTTTTTTTTCAAGGAAGTATGACAAGTAACAAAGAAATGTACATTTTACATAACCCTATAAGTATACAGCTCTCCCTTTCCCTTGAAACATATGTTCTTTAATCTTTCTTTCCTGATTTGTATACAATTTTCTTTCTTTCTTTCTTTCTTTTTTTTAATTTGACAATGAAAGCGATAACAAAAACTTTTTAAAATATCTCAATATTCTTCTTTGGAAAGCAAAATTTTATTAAAAAGGTTACACCTCAAAGAAAATACAAACATCTTTAAAGTAAATCTTTTAGATGACGCATGTTAAGATGATTATAAAGGACTAATTTCTAAAATATAAATTAAAGATAGGGAGTTAATATTCATACATTCTTCCTCTCTCTCTCTATATATATATATATATATCTCTCTATATATATATATAGGGGAGAGTTATCTTGAGAACGCTAAATATCGCGAGAACCGTGAGAACGAATGAGAAAACCAATCAAAGCCAATTTTTTTAATACCAACCTCAATGTAATTAAAATGCAACATCAAAAAAAGAATTTACAACATTAAATAATTTATTTCTTCTCTCAAAATACATGTGTAAATGAGAAACTTACACATGGGTAAATTTTCAAAATTTACAAACACATGTAAATTTAAACATATAAATTTAATTTCTAACATTGTATTCGAATAATAATGATACGTGTAAAAAAATTTTTGAATTTGAATTGTTTTTCACCAAGTTTTTGCGTTTTTTTCATTCGTTCTCACGGTTCTCACAATATTTAGCGTTCTCGTTTAAACCTTCCTCTAAAATTTTTCTATAAACGTTTGAAATTTAAATACTCTGCAATTTTACCCCCTGGGGTTTAAGCCAATTGGCACTCGGACCCCCTCCCTGGAAATAATTGCAATCCCCCCCCCCCCCCCCCAACATTGATGTTATGTCGCAATATTACCCCCTGCCATCAGTCAACGGTTGTTTAACTGTTATAGGTAAGGGTATTTTGGTAATCTTACCCCATATTTATTATTATTATTATTATATATAAAAAATACCTACATATATACAGATAGTTTTTTTTTGAAAATAAATACTCAAACAACCATCTCTCTTATGTCTCTCTCTCATCCACCACAATAATCACCACCGGGCACCACCATTCACCACCACCAACCCCACCGATTCACAACCCCATTCTTTCTCTCATGCCTCTCTTTCTCCCTCTCTCTCAACATTAACCACCACAACGACTACCGTGAACCGCCACTGCCGCCGCCACACAACCACCACCACAACCATCCGGAAGGAGACCAAAGCGAACCCCATCTCCCATTCTTGTTCACCTTTCCACCAGATCCGCAACCGGAACTTGCGTCGGAGTCAGGACTACCGGCGGCGGAGCTAGATCCGTGACAGAGAGTGTGAAGATCTCTGTGACGAAGACTGTGAAGATCCCTAAAACCCTAATTTGAACTTTCAGCCACCGATCGCTCTTCTTCTTCGATGATGATGATCGATGAACGGTTAGGATATCATGATGCTGAAGAATGGAGAAGGTGAACGGAGGTGAACAGTGATGACAGAGGAGGTTCAATGGTCGCCGGAGAGGATGACCGGAGATGGCGAAGGAGCTGTTGGTAACGGAGGGTGTCGAGAGGGATGACAGAGGGATTCGAGGACGGCGATGATGGTTATGGTGGTGAAAACGATGAACAAAGAATAGGCGGTGGTCGGCGGTTGTTGCAGGTGAACGATGACGATGATGAAGGTTGAAGGTGACAATAATCGGAGATGGCAGTTGCAGGTCGATGGTTGCTGTCAATGATGAAGGGCCGTGAACGGTACCGGAGAATATTGTTGAAAAAAAAAGGTTGAAGATGGTTGAACGGAAACCAGAAAGATGATGATGGTGTGAGGTACATTAGTTATGCTCACATTAATTTCAATCATAATGTGTTTTAGTTGATTAATGAAATATTTTAAATGGCAGGGATTAAATCATATATTTTAATATGTTCTTGACTAATATTTTGTCGAACTAATATTTTGTCGATGCTGGTGCGATTTATTCCGTAAGGATGTAAGTCCATAATTCTTGTTGTGAATTTAGTTAATTAATCAAATTAATTAATATAAAGTGAATGCCTTTGAGTGTTTGTGACGATGTACGAAATCGATCTAACTGAGTGTTTATTCTAACTGACCGGAGATTTTCATCACATGCATCTATCTCTCCCTCTCAAAATCTCTGGTCACCGGAGATCCTTAATCCAGCGTTGAAACCGGCCGGTTCCGGCCGTCTTCCAGGCAAGCCTAAAGGGTAATGTTTGCAAGAAAATATAACACTGGGGGTTAATATTGCAGAGTACAGAAAACCATAGGGGGTAACAAGAAAGGGTAATATAGTCATTTTACTTTGGGGGTAATATTGTAGAGTAGAACAAATCATAGGGGGTAATATGAAAGGGTAATATAGTCATTTTACATACCATTTAACAGTCAAACAACCGTTGATTGACGACAAGGGGTAATATTGCGACATAACATCAATGTTGGGGGAAAAATTGTAATTATTTCCAGGAAGGGGGTCAGAGTGCCAATTAGCTTAAACCCAAGGAATAAAATTACATTTTACTCTTTAAATATTAATAATAGATACGGGTAAGTTATTAAAAAGAAGTAAAAAACACACACCAAATTATATCTTTTTCTACAAATATTTGAATTTCATGGTATCTTTGAAAGATATTTGTCAAATCTCCTATTCCTTTCCTTCCATGTGCAATCAATATCTTGGTCTCTTCCACACTACTGTTCTCCCCCTCGTTGAAATGAAATAAACGACTTTCGGCTCCCCATCCACCAGAATCACATCACACCTCTCTCTCAACGGGGTCTGCTTTGCATTTCTTGACTGTCAGTCAACGAAGTCAACTAATTTCAGATATGATTTTAGATATCTCCGAGTTCCTTCAAATCTTTTCTCCAATCTGTCTTCATCACATGAAACCTAAATCTAACTATTATCCATGGGTATTTTGGAGCGAATCTGAAGGATGTGAAAATAACTCATCGTCGGGTCAGTAGTTGCTTTCCTTTATCAGTTGTTAAGATTAAATCTTCATTTTCTAATAAATAATCACTCTAATAATTATGCAGCTGATCTTGGCACTACTCCCATGATTCATGAAATGATCAAATCTGCACTTGCTAATACTAGACATGACTGGTGCTTCTTCTTGGGTCAGTTCTGGGCACCTGTAACAATAGACAGCAGACGGCTACTTTCTACTTCAGATTACCATATATGAAAAACTTCTCATTATCTTTTTTCACTGTTCATGGTATATGACTTAGCTTTGTAATCTATTTCTCACTATGATTTTCCCTCAATAATATCATGCGCAGGTTTGTGAGACTCTAAGGTGCAACCAAGAGGCTAAGGCCACTGTCATCTACCCTTCCCCACCGGAGGAGGTAATTTGTGTGTGTGCGTTTAGTTTTAAGGGATGTTTGGATGCCGGGTTTAAATCTGATTACATGATATTATTGTTAAGTAATTAGAATAGGTAATCACTTGGATTTGCAGTCATATATGATGTTTGAGTGTCAATGTTTTAAGAAACATATTTTATATAATAAGTTGTTACACGGAAAAAATGGTGAGAGAGCGAGGTGAGAGAGCCTGGAACGATGTCCCGTACCGGAAACAGAATAATGGCCGGAAGTTTCAACTTCCCCTAACAACCTTTTATGTGACAAACCTCCCGGACGGGGTCTCACGGCCACTACTATGGAAAGCATTTCAGCCGCACGGTGTGGTACGAGATGCATACGTAGCAAAGAAACAGGATGCGAAGGGCAATTATTTTGGGTTCGTGAGGTATGAAGGTGTTACAAACGTTTAAGCGGCACTAGAAGGTATGAACACGGTGCATATCTTCGAAGCCAAACTGAGTGTGCCACTTGCGAAATACGACAAAGATCATAAGGAGTTTGCAAGGCAACACCAAAAAGAAAACATTGGCACGGCCATGCAAAGACCAGTTGCACCACCTGCAAGGCAGTACATTCCAAAATTCGTTACAAAAAACCAAACCTTCAGCGATGTGGTGGCAGGAGCAACCGGTGGCGGCAACGCGCGGCCGATGACCATGGTTCTGGAAGAAAAAACAGCCTTGTACCCTGACCACTGTATGTCAAGGGCAGTGATCGGGGAAGCAAAAAATGTTCAAGCGATGGGGAAGATTAGAGAAACGCTAACAAACGGAGGATACTGTGATAATCCGGTATGTTATGTCGGAGGGATGAAGATAATGATCGTCTTTAAAAACAAGACATTGGCGGTGGAGTTTATGGAAAACAAGGCACAACTCTGGGGACCGGTTCTTGAATCGGTTACACTATGGCAAGGTCAGGATCATCCATTTGATCGGGTAGCATGGTTAAGGATACAAGGGGTTCCAATATACCTCCGGGAGAATACAGTTTATGATAAGATTGGTTCGCTATTCGGAAGAATAGTTCGGAAGTCGGATTTCAACTGGGCTACTTCTGATAATGCAAGTAGTATATGTGGAGTGCTTGTCTCGACCGGCCGCCGAATACAGGAGGAAGTGCTTCTAAAATGGGGATATAAGGAATTTAAGGTATGGGTAAATGAAGAAGACAACAACTGGGCGAATGAATTGGTGGATGAGTTATCCTATGATTCAAAGATAAACCCCTTGATGTCGACGGGGTCTGTCGCTGGTGGAGAAGTTGAGCTAGAGGATGGCGAAATCAATGAACACTCGCCGGAATGCAGCCGGCCGGAGGATGTGAAAGGGCCGACTCCGATGGAAGAGGAGTCAGCGTCGTCTGACGGGCATAGGGAAACAAACCGTCGAGCAGAGGTTTCTTTGGAGCAGAATAAAATCTTGGAAAACCAACAGTCGACATCGGAACCCAAAAATCCCATAATTAATGCAGAACATGGGTCTGGGAAGCCGACGTTTGGGGAAAAACAAAATCACAACACGGTAGAGGGGTCCCACTTGCCTACAGAAGAAGCATGTCTTGAAACTCCAATTAATCTGGTAAAGCCCAATAAAAACGGCCCAATAGCTTCAGCTGGGCCACACGAGTCTGCACTTCTGGGGAAAAGAACAAGATTAGTGAGGAGCCCACCCTCTACAAACTCCACACAAGGTCCACCAAATAAAACCCTTCACGCAGATGAGGATATAAGTGAGGCTTCTCTGGATCTTAATAAGACTGCTACTTTGACTTACGGTAGCAGGGTTGAAGAATCTTCTCTTTAATCAGCGTGCAATGAAGGATGCAACCAAGAACGAACTGTGCAACATCCTCGGATTGATACCACCCCGCATGGTCATCAGTCGGTGACCGATCAGGATGTGGTGGTGGCTGAGGCTGCGGCCACCACTGTTTTTGGGTCTCAAGTCGGCATTAACTTAGACGGGTTCGGAGAAGATGTCACAAAGATCGTATTGGCGGAAGGTGAATTAAATGTTTACCAATAAATTTCCTTTCAGTGAACCTTAGGGGTACTGGGGATCTGAGGAAACCCAGTTGGATTAGAGGGTTGAAGACGAGCCATGGAGTGCATTTTCTCTCAATACAAGAAACAAAGGTCAGTAATTACGCCAGTTTTTTATTTAGTAGCTTTTGGGGGAGATCAATTTATGAAGCTGCTGCAGTTGAAGCAGTGGGTGTTTCGGGGGGTTTGGTTAGTATATGGAACCCTTGTGTCTTCACGAAAGAAAGTATTATCAAACAGAGGCGGTTTTTGGTAGTTTCGGGTAGGCTTAATCAAACTGGCTTGAAGATAAACATTGTAAACATACATGCCCCTAATGATGCACCATCTAGACTAAGTCTTTGGGCTGAATTAACTCGGGTGAAGAACTCGGTTGACGGGGTATGGATTATAATGGGGGATTTCAATGAAGTACGAGAACTTGCAGAAAGATTAAATTCGGAATTCGTGAGATCGTCTGCCGATGTCTTTAACAATTTTATTCAACAAGCCGATTTACATGAATATAATATGGGGGGTCAAGGTTTACATATATGTCTGATAATGGTGAGAAATTAAGCAAGCTTGACAGGGTTTTAGTATGCAGCGGGTTTATGGGGGTCTGGCCAACAGCTGCACTGTTAGCATTGGCTAGAGACTGTTCGGACCACAGGCCTTTGCTACTAACAACAGTTGCAACTGATTTTGGTCACATTCCATTCAAATTTTTTAATTCCTGGCTGGAAGTTCCAGGTTTCACTGAATACATACTACGGTTGTGCAATGGCTTTAAATTCCGGGGCTCCGCTGACCTAGCTTTGGCCACAAAGCTTAGGTGGCTGAAAAACCGTATAAAAGAGTGGAATGCAGCGGTAAAATTTAGTACGAACGGGGTCTACCTGGACTCTAAAAGACGGTTAGAAGAGCTAGAAAAATTGGCGGAAACTAGAGGGCTTAATGGCGGCGAACTAGAGTTGCGGGCTGAATGCAGAAGGGTCACGTTAGAAATGGATCGGATAAAGCAGATTGATATCCGGCAAAAGGCGAGAATACGTTGGGCGATAGATGGTGATGAGAACTCTAGTTTTTTTCACGGTATACAAAACTCGAACTTAAGTAACAACCGAATCAATGGGCTATTGATTGATGGGGCGTGGGTAGTTAACCCGGTTGTGGTCAAATAAAGGTTTTATGACTTTTTCTCAACTCTCTTCTTGGAACCCATGACGACTCGGCCTACTTTCTCCTGCCCGAATCTCTCTTCTTTGTCAGGTATGGATGTTGAGTTATTATCACAACCATTCTCTTTATTAGAAATAAAAAATGCGGTGTGGGATTGTGATGGGGATCGAGCTCCGGGGCCAGACGGTTTTAATTTTAAATTTATTAAAAGGTGTTGGGTGGGCCTCGAGGCGGACTTTGTAAAATTGTTTAACGATTTCTACGAAACGGGTGCTCTCAATACGACATGCAACTCGTCTTTCATAGCACTGATCCCAAAAATCCCCGACCCGTTGACACCATCAGATTTCCGACCTATTAGCCTAATCGGGTGTATTAATAAAGTGATTTCAAAAGTTTTGGTGAACCGATTGAAAGGCGTAATTGGGAAATTGATATCCCCAGAACAAATGGCTTTTTTATCAGGGAGAAGCATCATAGATGGCCCCTTAATGCTCAATGAATTGTTCGTTTGGATGAAGAAAGTAAAAAAGAGGGGTATGTTTTTCAAAGTGGACATCCACAAGGCCTATGACTCTACAAATTGGGTTTTTTTGGATACAATATTGGCACAAATGGGCTTTCCTAGTCGTTGGAGAAAATGGGTCATGGCTATAGTGAATTCCGCGCGTGCATCGGTTTTAGTAAATGGTTCACCTACACAAGAATTCGAGTGTCGACGAGGGCTTAGACAAGGGGACCCGCTTTCACCGTTTCTCTTTCTATTAGCTATGGAAGCATTGTCCGGTTTCATGAAAAAGGCATGTTCACTTGGTCTTTTTCATGGAATCAAATGTACCGAGGAAGGACCTTTACTTTCTCACCTTCTTTATGCAGACAATGTTGTTTTCGTGGGTGAATGGTCAAGTGCAAATGCCCAAACATTGTGTAGACTACTACGTTGTTTCTACCTTATATCGGGGTTGAAAATTAACCTTGGAAAGTGCAGTCTCTTTGGAGTTGGAGTTGATGAAAATGAGGTTCACGGTATGGCAAACTTACTTCATTGTAAAACCGGGTCATTTCCTTTCAAATACCTAGGTCTTTATGTGGGAGCAAATATGAATCTCGTAAGAAATTGGAAGCCGGTGGTGGATCTATTTAGGTCTCGTCTATCAATTTGGAAAGCAACAAATTTATCATATGGTGGCCGGGTGACTCTATTAAAGTCGGTATTAAACGCACTTCCCACGTATTTCTTCTCGTTGTATAAGGCCCCGGCTCAAGTAATTGCTAGCTTGGAACAATTAAGAAGGGCATTTTTTTGGGGCGGGTCGGAAGATAAATCAAAGATGAGTTGGATTGCTTGGGAAAATGTTATCGCCCCAATTGAATATGGGGGGTTGGGGTTTGGGTCACTTAGAGACGCAAATTTAGCAATGCTTGCGAAATGGTGGTGGCGCTTTAAAGTCGAAGGCCAAGGGTTATGGAGGAAAGTCATTTGGGCGATACATCACAATAATCGGGCGTGGAACTTCATACCTGCAAAATTATCTCTTCCGGGACCGTGGAAACAGGTAAAAAATATCTCAAATGACCTTTTACAAAGAGGTCTAGACTTGTCAAGAACCATACAAGGCGGTGTGGGATGTGGCACTTGTATCATGTTTTGGATAGATGTTTGGCTCGGATCTGATCCACTAGCGATAAAGTACCCATTATTGTTTGATTTAGAGGCGGAAAAGGCATGCACAGTGGCAGACAGGCTGGGAAATTCGGACCTGGTTCATGTTGTTTTCTGGGCTTGGAGGAGGCAGCCATCGGGCCATGGCGAACTGATGGAATTGAGTCAGATTATCTCAGATCTTGCTCAATTTGGTAGATCTCATGGACCGGATAAATGGGTTTGGGGTATTGACGGGTCAAAAACTTTTACTGTTGAGAGCATTAAAAGATTCCTCGCTGCACAAATAAATTCTACACCGAATTACGTCTATGAATGGAACAATTGGGTTCCGAAAAAGGTGTCAATTTTTGCTTGGAGAGCTGCTAGGAACCGGCTGCCGACTAAAGACCTTTTATTGCGAAGACACATTCAGGTTAACTCTGACCTTTGTTTCTTGTGTCGCAATCACCCGGAAACAAATGAGCATATTTTTGTATCGTGTGAATTCTCGCAAACACTGTGGCAACTAATAGCAATGTGGTGTAAAGTACCACCCATATTTGCTTTTAGTCTCACGGATCTGCTGGACATTCATCACCATGTACAAAGTTCTAAAAAGAAAAAAAAGGCCTTGCATGCTGTAGTGCTTTCGACCCTTTGGAGCATTTGGAAACTTAGAAACGAGGTGATATTCAAAGGAAAGCAGCCCAACATGCAAAAAAATTTGGATGAAGTGAAGGCGTTAGGATTTTTGTGGGTAAAATATCGCTCAAAGGAGACGTTGATGACCTGGGAACAATGGAGAGCTTTTAATGTGTTTTCTTAATTATTTTGTCTCCTAGTGTATGTTTTTTGGTGTATTGGTCCTTAGACCTACTGTAAAACATTTGGTGGATGCATTTTGTTTTCATAGCAACTTGCTATGTAAACTTGTGCTGTGAATAAATAAATTTCGTTGGCCGTTCAAAAAAAAAAGAAACATATTTTATAATATTCTTGAAGTACTTCTTTTTTATGTTAATATTTTATTCATTGCTGTCATTGTTGTCTATTTTCAAGACAATGGAAAAGTGGTTTTTATAGTACAAATGGTCATGTGCTTATGGTGTTAGCTGTGTTCTAATTTCTGGTGTTAGTGGTGTTCTAATTTCCATAAAATGTCTCATTTGAGGTATGATGTATATGTCACTGATGTTAAAAACTTAAATTGAAAATGACTGCCTACAGTTTTCTAATTGTAGAACAAACAATAACCAAGTGCTGCAGGTATTGGTATGAAGACTCGATGTAATTTGAGTTCTTGATATCGTCTCCAACCTTGCCTTTTCAAATTTTAGACATATTATGCATGTAAATATGAACTCATTTGATGAGTTCATATTCACATTTTGGATCTTTTTTTGAAGAAATAATGTTTTTCTTATAACGTAAATAAAAAACTTTTGTCGTTACGACACTAAAAAACCCGTCCACCTGACGGGTATACTATTAGTTAATAATAGATACGTGTAAGTTATTAAAAAGAAGTAAAAAACACACACCAAATTATTATTTTTTTCTACAGATATTTGAATTTCATGATATCTTTGAAAGATACTAGTTATCCTATCCGCCGCGCGTTGCGGCGGCGTCGAAACATATAGTAACTCGAATTTATACAGTCGAGTGAACACGTATTTTGTTTGACCCGGCTTGTTTTCAAACAAAATTTACACCAAAACGTAGAATAACTGAAAACGTATATAAAAACACGAAAACTTATTATATTTGAGTTGACTCATATCCGAAAATATTAAGTCGAAACATAAACTAACTTGAAATTATATCAACACATACATAATAGGTAATCGACAAAATAACTAAATGTGAAACGTGTGAAATAATTACATTTTTTTCCAGTGTGATATAATTACATGAAACAATTACATTTTCTTTTAACTGTGTGATATACTTACATTAATTAATTGGATGATTATCTTTCACATTATTTAAATTATAGCATCTTACGAATGTATTGTTTTTGTGTAATAATATAATATAAACTTTGCAAGATAAATCACAAAATGATTGAGACATTATTTGGTTAGGAAGATATGTTGATATTGGCCTGACGCATATCTACGGAATTATAACAGCAAAATAATGTTGTTTTAGGAAAAAGAAAACGTCAAATAAGAAAACGTTAAATTCTAATACAACTTATATCAATAGCAAATTTTCAACCATTATTAGTTTCAAATTTACCCATTGTTTTTTACTTTTGGTGTTTGCCCTAACTCAATTTATGTCTTTTTCTCACACACACAATCGGTGGTTGAAGTCGAACAACCACCCAACATCACCCACCAAACCGACACAGCTACTGGCACAACAACCAAGCTGCCATCACCACCGTCACATCACAACCACCAGAGCGCCAGCTAGGCATCCACCTTAGGACTCTCACCTTCACCGTCGGAAAGCCGTAACCATTATCTTCCTCAGTGAGGAATCCTCACCACGACACCACCTGCAAATCAACAAATGGCGACGGATCACTTACTCTAGAAATCGTAACTTTTTCTCTCTAAAAAACCCAAACGCCATACATTTCGTACACATCAGACAACCACCACCTCCATCACCACACGACCGATGCCACCACAGTCACCGGATAAGGAAGATGAAAGCCACCACCACACCTCAACCACCTCCGCCGCGACCCGCTTTTCTACCTCTCTTT
Organism: Helianthus tuberosus; assembly: GCA_030545235.1. NCBI lineage: Eukaryota > Viridiplantae > Streptophyta > Magnoliopsida > Asterales > Asteraceae > Helianthus > Helianthus tuberosus. The sequence goes on along the minus strand of CM060358.1, from coordinate 68,158,124 downwards.
CTCCCTCCCGCCTTCTTTGCTGAGCTTTAATGGTGGATTCCGTCCAAACATTTGTGTTCGTCCGGATGGTCAATTGTGGCAGTTTTCTCCGGCCGTGGTAAATGATGATGGTGCAGAATCGTTAAGAAAAATCCATCCATAAACAAAAAAACCAAAAAAGTGACATAGACCAATAGTAATATATAACGTGTGTCTATTGTCCGACCTTTTGTTTTAATAGTATACTAGTATTTTGCCCGCCGCGCGTTGCGGCGGCGCGCGACGGATGGAAACATACAGTAAGACAAAACACGATTCGTAAAATACAGTGCGTAAAAGACAATTACAAAAAAAATGTAAAACACAAAAGTAGACACAAATGTAAAACAAAATGCATAAGACATTTCGTAAAACACAATGCATTGGTATTTGCAAAAGTAGGAGTTGTAGTCTAGGGGTTACAATTGTAATTTTTTTTAAAGTTGGGCGGGTGTAAAAATAGAGTAATAGTGCAAGGGGTAAAAAGACAAAGTCTAAAAAGACAGTGTAAAAGTATAGGGGTGATGGCGGAAATGTATAAAAGATGAGGGGGTGTTGGTGGAAATGTAAAAGAAGAGGGTTGGTGGCGTAACTGTGTAAGAGCTAAGGGGGTGATGGTGGAAAACCAAAGTAGAGGGTTGGTGCTTGCAAAGTTTGAAAGATGAGGTTGTCGTTTTGGAAATTTAAAGTAGAAAGTTTAGGGACTAAATTTGTCATTTTATGAAACTTTGAAGGTACCAAAGTCAATGGGCTAAAATCGCAACATCAGGAAAGTACAGGGTATAGTACTTAGACCCGCGCACGTTGCCGCGCGGGTACAATGCAAACATTGAATGAATTAGTCCGCCCTCCATCTGATCTACGCATTTTAACATATCCAGTTTAACTCAATAGCATTGCAGTTTGATCAAAATGTAAAGTAATAGAATTTATATTGTACAATCATAGTATCTTTATATGTATGACCTGACTCATACATAAGAAACATACAAAAAAAAAAAAGATAATCAAGGATTGAAATTTTACCCCAAACTCATTGCACCGGTTACATGTGATAAACTTTGTATAGAAATTATAATAACTAGGTTTATACCCCCGCGCGCGTTGCGGCGCGCTACGTAGCGTTGGTTCAAGATCGCATTCTTGGCTTTCTTCATCTAAAGTGGATTGAGCCAAACCAAAATCAAAAACTTGCAGCTTGTTCCGGTGAAGATTCACAGTTCACCTCTTCATCACCGAACTCTTCTTTGTACATTTCAACCATTAGTTTCCAAAGGTGTGCACAAGCGTTCGTTTATAAACCAGTCTGCAATCTGATACGCACATTAAATATGATTCATAAGACGATAAACATAAATCTTTAAAGAATATATACAACTCGATTATCAGCATACCTGGCTTCTAGCGAGACCCGTTTGTCTTGCTAGCATGATCTTCTCTGAATCTTTCGGGTAACTAAAGATGACAATAGTAAAATTTGTTAATGTAAGTTGATAAAAGTTCACTAATTAACATAATGTTTCCATTTGATGACTAAACCATTTCTTTTGTTGTTTCAAATTTATAGTTAGGGTGTTTGGACTTGTCTTATAAAGTGATAATCTGTTGAACACTACATCAGTTTATAATGATATCATGAGTCATCTACTTTTGCTTTGATTAACTTATGAACGATCACATAATCAGTTTAATGCCACGCACAACAAAATATGATTTATCAAACAATAAAGAGTTTAACTATCCTGGCAAAACGGACGGGCCATAACAGATTAGTACGTGTTGTTTTTAGAAGAAAAATTACCATTTAGTTTGAGTAGGTTAGGGAATATATTTGATTGTTCAATATAGCAGTAACATTATCTTTTCAAAGTATACAAAGGGTTTGGTCAAACTTCAATTCCATATGGACAAATATAGCATCAACATTATGTTTAGATTTAACATTACTAAAGGTTTAAAGAAATAGCATGACCGTCAAATAAAGACTTATTATTTAACCATAGTAAAGCACAATTTAAGATCAGCAAGATCAAAATCATGCATATTTGAATAGTCATCAATATTCAATAGCAACAACGCATGATACGTCGGATGACACATTCATCATATATAAACATTTATCAACATGCATAACAGTTATGATTTTTGAAAACGGCATAGATGCAGGCATTTCAAATCGCTGGAATAAGCTACCCCAAAATCATACATGAAAAAAAAGTCTTTCAAATCGCCGATAAGATGAAGTGTACACGACACACTTTACCTTTTTCTCATTGCAAATGGGGAGATGACCAGAAAACACCTGGTTCACCAATGTGGTTGTCTACTACTCGGTCAACAAACATCTTGATGATTAACACTAAAGAATGTATTGTAAAAAAACCCCAAATTCTTTAAAAAAAAAAGGCTTAGCAAATCAATCATGCAACATGCTATGAAGATGAAAACTGGGTTTATGAAAAAACACCTACCATAACAAACAAAAACCATAGATAAAGAACTGAACCTTTGTATCACTCTATTTCTCTTATCATCCACATGTTACAACCGCCAAAAAAACCCAATTAGAAGACAACACAAGGCATTACACCGCCCATCCTCTTCTGATCAAACGCATGTTTTGTTTGGTGATGAGGATTTCACCGCTATCCACCATTGCCGGCGGACCTGAGAAGCCCCGACCCTAATCCGCAAGTTTTTTTTCCTATACCCGCCAGAGAAGATGAACGACCAAGCAGATCTGCTGGTTCTGCGAACACCAGCATCTTCATCTCCTCTCCCTCAGGTGAAGACTGGTTGAATGTGAGAAAAGAAAGAAGCACTATGGGTCAAGTAAACGCGGTGGTGGTGTCACGAAGGTGACTCTCCGGCCACCGCCCCTCTCTCTTCGCTATCCCTATTCCGCTTCTCTCTCTTCATTCTGTCGCTTATGAGGTGTTTAAAATCCGGAGTAGAGGACGCTCTTCAGCAATAATAAACTAAAAGTTTTATATTACTCTGTTGACATACTTCAGTAGTATTTGGAGATTCATCAACTTGATTTTCATTTACAGGTTTATAAGTAATTGTAGGTTCAACTAATCAAGTATCAACTATTCCTAAATGAAATAATCACTTTATTCCTAAATCGATAGCTGTAGTAATCTTTATTCCTAAATAAAATATTCAATCCACAAATCAAGTATCAACTATTAGGTAATAACTTTATTCCTAAATCAAATAATCAATAAACAAATTGATGAAGAATTAAAGCAATACTGAAGCAATAATAAATAATGAGGCAATACTGAAGCAATAACAAAATAATTAATCAGAACAGACTCAGGCATTAAGCATTTAACAGATTGAAGCAATAATGAGCAATTAATAATCAACCATAGCTTCTATCAAGTGTTACTAACCTGTTTGAAGATCTATTGAAGCACATATTGAGGGATCAATCACAGATTTTCGATTGAAGCATCAAACATAAGTGAAGATCGATGCATTTGAGACTTAGAGCAGAGTTGTACAACAATAGATGGTTGCTGGTTCATGTTTTTCGTTATTATTGACAATTGATGGTTACATGATTTGAGCCTTATTTGCTGGTGGGTGATTACTATTCATGTCTCTCTTTCTTTGGGTGTGAAACAAACCTGAGCAGCAATGGTTCACCTAATACAGATTCAAACACCAGCAAACACATATCAAAATATATCTTTAAGCCTAAATTAAATGATGAGGTGAATAAAAGTAGTGTTACCTGTGGTGTCTCTAGAAAATAACGCAGTCAGTTGAAGAAGGCAGGAAACCCTAATTGTGAACCCTAACACAGTCATCGGTGTTCATGACCAAACCAACGTAGCCGCAGGTCGACCAAACCCAGCGAAGGTGGGTATTCCACCACAACAAATACATCAAATCAAAGACGCAATCGATCATTTTAGAGAGAGAAACATGATGATCTTCAAACAAAGACCGGTCATCTTCAACCGGTGGAAAATCAGAAGAAAAAATCAGAAAAGAGAAGGTGCCGTGGTTTTTAATGGATGTTTTTTTATGTGTGGCATAAGATTAACAGGGGTGGGACGCGTGTTTTAAAACCATGCGGCCCAATGAAAATGGGCCAGGCAGGTGTGTTGTTGGGTTTTTCACTGTTCATTCGCTTTCCTTATTATCATATATTAACTAGTATTATTGCCCGCCGCGTTGCGGCGGGTCACAACGAATTGAACATATATCGTATTATAAATCAAAATCATTGTGCTTTGCGCCTGCGCCTTCTTTGTCTACCGCTTCCGATTGCAATGTGTCCCTAGCACGCAACTGTGCAAAAGTTGTTGAATGAGATTCGAAAACCAAATATCAAACCGAATCAGTTTCGAATCGATAATTCAAAATCGGTTTTCGAACACATATATGTGTGTGTTATAGCTAGTGAAATACAAAGTAGGAATGATTTTACAAGATAAAAGAGTTTAATATATAACTAACAAAAAATGCCTTTTTTTAAATCACCATCAAGGAGTTGTTTTCTTTTCCCTTTTCTTATTAAATGTGGTTAAGATAAAGTGTATGTTTGGATAGTAGAGGTATGTCTGCAATAGATATTTTATGATAAGATGATTAAGCTTTTGTGTTGAGTGAGAAAGCTTAGTGAGTAATTTATTTGTGCCCAATGAAAGATAAGTGTTTGATGGCTATTTGTCTATTTATGATGTAACTTTTAAATAACTAAAAGTGGGTACCGGTACCGAATATACCTGATACGGTACGGCTCGATACAGTCGGTACTGGCACGGCACCGGTATTTGAGGGTAAAAACCGATGAATACCGTTGTCGAACCGGTATCGAAAATACACCTGGTTTGGTAAATTTGATACTGGTACCAGTACCCGATACCATTTGTATTAACACCCCCTCCCCCCAAAAAAAGAAAGAAAAACACTTACCGTGACATTATATTTGAAATACAAATTGAGGGCTGTCACGAAATAGCTATATTCATCACCTGTTACTACCAAGGAGCATGTACCATGTTTCTCTGCAAATAAAGTGACATCAGTAAAGCATTAAAAAAAAAGAGTAAAAAGAATGCAATTTCTCATCTCTTTGGCAAAGCAAAAATCTACTAACAGCACGTGAAATTAAATTCATAGAATCAAATAACTTATGTGATTTCCACTTAACAAAAATATGGTTTTTGTGTTTGTAGATTCACGGAAGAAGTACTGCAGCTGGAGGGAAGATGCTTACCTCACTGAGAATTAGCGTGACCCAATCGTGCATGAGAAAATAAATCGGGAAGCTACAACTAATTTAACATATTAACCGAATCGGCTCAGATTTGGCAATCGGACCGTCTTGGCTGCAAAAAGGTTGGAAGTGGAGAATATCACACTTACTGTCCTTAATTATGCCACGCCAACCAATGGCCTCTACCACAGTCATCACAGCCGTCATGAGTTTGGAACAATATTTTGCCTTAAACTTTAGTGAGCAAAACGAAATCACCAACACCAGTCGACTCAGATCTGGAAAGATCATCATGGTCGTTGAAAAGAGGAAAATAGGTTAGAAGCACACTTCCTCATAGTCGTCAAGAATAGCCAGCTTAGTGGCGCCATGGTTGCAACCGGAGTTGCCATACCAAGTAGCAACACACCATCATCGTCGGGTAGGCGAAAGGCCAAAAACTCGCTAGAACAATATATTTAGGCGATCAACTGAATGAAACAAATATACTGGAATGGGAAACGGTGGAGTTTTGGTGATGTAGCTTCACCGTCCAAATAAGCCACCACCCAAATCAGCGAATACCAACATTCCATGTACAAATATACTGTTCAACCCAGCCGACGTCGCCTAAAACACTCGCTAAAACACCAAGGGTCGAATGAGGGTTAATAACCACCAAAAAACAGAGACTATACTTTTTTTTAAAAGAGAGGGATTTTTTATAGACCAAATAGACTTTAGTCAACTACACTTCTTGCTGATTAGAGACCAAGTTGGAGGCGAAGACAGCGAAAGATGAATCAATGGTACATACAACACCAACTCAACTAACCACAGCCTGACCCATTTCACGTTTTGTAGTAAATCGGGTTCATCCAACGCTACCTGTAACCAGAAATCATATCAAACTCGTACACTTAAAAACCGACTAAGAAAGATTCATACATAATCAATAATATCTCACTTATAAATACATATTCAATAATATCTCACTCATCAAGCGTACTGTATAAAGAGTATACTTCAAGAAGCCTCCAAGGCGAATTCGGCCAATGAAACTGACCTTTGACATCATCCAAAGAAATCGTGCACATGAATCAGGTAATTTCAGACGAATCCTCCGTCTCTAAAGCCATCTTGAGCCTCATTTTTTGAGACCACTGAATCCGCATTGCTGCCTTTACAGTCAACGCTTTGACATAGAACATAGGCGTGCCTGCGCGAGGGTGGTACACCACCTCAAACGGCCAGCTAGCAGACGCGAGGTTCGCAACCTCAACCGCCAACTCCATACACACCTTGACAGAATTCTCAAACCCACCAACTGCAACAGTTACAGAATGAAAATAACCAGACAAAAAACAAAAAAAAAACAACTGGCTATCTTTGTACACCACGTCCGACCCACCACTACCTTCTCATGTCGCCATCTATCGGCACCACAAAAACGCTAGAAAATGCCCGTTGTCCCTCTTTCTCTGTTTTTTTCTTTCTTCTTTGAAACTGAATGTATTGTGAGGAGGATTGGAACTGTGAAGAGGATGAGGAACATAAACATACATGGCTGAAATGTGGAGGGCTTTAGACGCGTGGGGTTGGTGTAGATTAGGGCTAAAACTGTTCACCGTTACCGCCGCCGTCGTTGTGTTGAACCACCGTCAGGACCATCCACATCCGCCACCGTCGATTGCAGAAGCCGGCAGCGCAGCGGTGATACAAACACTCTCCAACAGACCATCTCTCTCTCTCTCTTGCGGTTCCCTCTCCATTCTCTGGATGGATACTGAAAAGTGTGGTGATGTGGTTTGCCGCGTCAAAACCACCCGACCATCACCACCGCCAAGAGGGTGGCCAGTGGGAGCCCCACCCGGCCATCACCACCGCCAAGAGGGTGGCCAGCGGGAGTCGACGGCTCTGCTCTCTCTCAACCTGTAACCTGTCTCTCTCTCTTATTCCTGTCTCTAAACCCTAATGTGTGCTGATACTGCAAAAGGAAATAGGATGAGAAGCGGCGACTGGGATGAAATCCCTAAAATGGCCTTGTTACACTGTTCATGATCAGTTGGTTTTAATATGTATAATAATATAATTAAAAGGTAGTTGGCAAAATTATAATAATTAAAATATTTGTATAAAATAATTAAAAGCTTTGTGTATAATACATGTGACTCGTTGGCAAAATTTGAATATAATATATACATGTGATAAGCTAGTTGGCAAAATAAGACAAAAACATAGAGAAGACAAGCAAAATTTGAATATAATATATACATGTGATAAGCTAGTTGGCAAAATAAGACAAAAACATAGAGAAGACAAAAGGGTAATATTGTTTTAAGATTTATATAAATAAATAAATTTGTCAAATCTCCTATTCCTTTCATTCCATGTGCAATCAATTCTTGGTTTCTTCCACACTACTGTTCTCTCCCTCCTCGTTGAAATGAAATAAAAAACGACTTTGGTCGCCCCTCATCCCTTCAATTTCGGCCAAAACCTTCCCTTCTTTCCGGCCACCACCTCTCCATCGCCATCGCCCACCAGAATTACGCCTCTCTCTGAACGGGGTGTGATTTTCATTTGTTGACTGTGAGTCAACTAATTTCAGATATGAGTTCAGAATTAGAGCTCTCCGAGTTCCTTCAAATCGTTTCTCCAATCTCTCGTCATCACAGTGATCCTATATCTTTTATAGATCCAACGGTATTTTGGAGCGAATCTGAAGGATGTGAAAATAATTCATCTTCACGTGAGTTGCTGGCTTCTCTTTTCCTTTATCAATTCAACTGTTAAGATGAAATCTGCTTTTTCTAATAAATAATCACTCTAATTATTATGCAGCTCATCTTGCCACTGTTCCCATGATTCATGAGATGATCAAATCTGCACTTTCTAATACTAGACATGGCTGGCGCTTCTTCTTTGCTCAGTTCTGGGCACCTGTAACAATAGACAGCAGACGGCTACTTTCAACTTCAGATCAACCATTTGCCGTCGGTCCTCTTGACAACGACTTAGCCAAGTATAGACTACATTCTGAGAAGTATAAGTATAATATCGATGCCAATAAGCTTCACATTGAACCGGACCACATCATCTTAAGTGGTGGACCCGCCACTGCTTTCCTCAATTGTCGGGCATCTATAGATAAAGCCCAGGGGTTTCTATTGGAGTTGAATGATAAATTGATATCTGTTATGGTTCCTATTTGTTTCCCTTTTCAAAGCAATTGTATTGGTGTTCTCGACTTTACTTTGGAAAATCCTGACTTGGCGTCTTTTCTTTTTAACACGGTTGAGGTAATAAAGGTACGTGTTTATGAGATTCTACAAAACCATATCAAAGTAATTGCCTTCCATCCATATGATAATTTCTAAAGACATATATCTTGTTTGCTACTTCTGTTTGCAGAAAGCTGGTCTGGATGTGTTTTATGTACAACATCTTATACCATACCAGGTAACCCTTCCAAATTAATTAATAAAAAAAATGATCATCATTTGTGCTTCAACAGAATTTGGTACCAACAATAATTTATATGTTCCTGTAAATTTTTGTCAGTTGAAAGTGATGATCTTTTTCATTCTATGTTCTACGGTTAGAAACTTGATGTTTACTATTCTAAAACAGACTATAAATGGTCTAGAAGTTACTAAGGACGAGATTGAAGAGGCATTGAAGGTCGTTTGTGAAACACATAACTTAGCTCTAGCTCAAGTTTGGATCCCTTATGAGGATACAAATAATGTGCCCTTTTCGTATTCTTTGGAGGACACTCAAACAAAGCGATTGTTAGCGATCAAATTGACTGGTTATCTTTTTGCTGTAAAGAAAGGTGATCGTAATGATTTTGAGGCATACTTTAGATTGGGTGATGTAACTACTCGTGGAATTGGCGAGGAACTTGCTATGGAGACAGTTCAAGATAATGAATCACGTTTTATATCTGTACTTCGTTCAGATATGCTTGTAGATTGGGAAGAACCTGAATACTTTGATAAAACTAGTGCTTTTGCAATATGCTTAAGGAGTGATAACACGGGTGATTTAATTTACACGTTTGAATTCATATGGACCAAACATTCAAACTATATTACCTTTTTGGAGGCCATACTCTTAACATTGAAAAGGTGTTTGCCCAGATTCAAGTTTGCTTCTGGTGCAAAAATAGGTGACAAATTAGACGTTCACAACAAAGAAGATGGAACTGAATTCAAGATTTTTCAACGAAAAAGATCAATGGTTGTGGACAACATAGCACATTCTGAGGTGATATGCAAAACAACTCCAAAAGTATTACCTCGAGAAGTCATTGAGAAACAATTTGGAAAAACAATGAAAGAAGCTGCAGAAAATCTCAGTGGTAATCAGTGATAATCTTATATATTAAAATCACCACTTGTTTAAGAATTTTGATACCAAATGTTTCTTTTACTACACTTTCATCTATTAAACATTAAGAAATCTTCTTTCTTGATATTGTGCTATAGTTTCCTTATCTACACTCAAACGCAAATGCAAAGAACATTGCATCTTAGAGTGGCAAGGACCAAAATTTATGAAGAGAAACCGAAATGATTCGTCCACTATTCAAATGAACACAAATGAAGAAAATGGAGTAATTGAGGACATATCAAGTGTCAACCTAAACAAAAATGAGCTGACCAAAAAAGCAGAGTATGAAGACGATATGATCAAATTCAATCTCCCTATCTCGCAAGCAACCTTTGTAAATATTAAGAAAGAAATTAGTAAGAAGTTAGAGGTAAGTGACGATGTTATTCTTGTTGATAGTTCTCTAGACGATGAAACTTATGAAATTCAAAAGTTCAAGATTTTTCAAGAAAAAAGATCATCACCGATGCCGACAACACCGGAAAAAGGAAATAGTCCAATGGTGACGTGCAAGACAGCTCCAAAAGTATTACCTCGAGAAGTCATTGAGAAACATTTTGGAAAAACCATGAAAGAAGCTGCAAAAGATCTAAACAGTAAGTAATGATAATCTTATATAATAATATCACAACTTGTTTAAGAATTTTAATACCCAATGTTTCTTTTACTACACTTTGATCTATGGAACATTAAGAAATCTTTTTTCTTGATATTGTGCTATAGTTTCTTTGTCTACACTCAAACGCAAAGTTAAAGAGCTTAAGATCCCAGAGTGTCGGGGACCAAATGTTGTGAAGAGAAACCGAAATGATTCGTCCGTTATTCAAATCAACACAAATGAAGAAGATAATGGAGCAATTGAGGGCATATCAACTTTAAACCTAAACAAAGATGTCCTGACCCTAAAAGCAGAGTACTTAGCAAAAATTATCAAATTACATCTCCCTATTTCGCAAGCAAAATTTGTAGCTGTTCAGGAAAAAATTGGTATGAAGTTGAAGTTGAGTGTAGGGACTTTTGAGCTTGAGTACATTGATGAAGATAAAGAGTGGATATCTTTAACATCTGATGAAGATATGAATGATTGTATTCAAAGTTCAAGAAAACGAATGCGTGTGCTACCATCTCCACAACAAATATCAGGTCCTAGTGGTTCCTTAGGAACCTTTTCTGTGTAACACTCAAATGGCAGATTGTATCAAAAGCTCAAGAAAATCAGATCGAATTGTAGTTCGATTGCGTGTGGTGTCATCTCTACAACCAATATCAGGTCCTAGTGGTTCATTAGGAACCTGTTTTATTTAATAAATGTGTTTGTTTTCTTTATCTCAATACAATTGCCATCACAATAAGAAACTGATATATAATTATCTGTTTTGGTTTATGATTTTTAAGGATTTTGCATTGCCTGTAAATGAATTGAGTCGTTTTGGAAAGTTCTGTCTTTCAATTCTTGCAGGTCTGGGCTTATCTTACTGGCAAGCTGCTTTGGTTGAAGATGGTGGTATATCTGTTGTTTGATGTGTAGAGGTTGTTTGTGTTGGTGTTCCATCTGTTGATTTTGGTTTGGGATCGTGTTTAGTGGTGAACTTTTCTATCAACTAGGTAAGAGTAATTCTGTTTGACTCCGGTCCGGTCCAGGGGACATGGATGAGATTGCGTGTTTGTGATTTCATCTCCACAACCAGTTCCAGGTCCTAATGGTTCTATTGAATCTCTTCTATTACTTAATTGTTTTCCTTATGTTTATATGGTTTTGCTAGAAGAAACAAACAGTTAACTGTTTCTTTTTATTGACTTTTTAAACAGTGTGAAGATGGTAAATGAAATAGCTAGTATTACTGTATTAGTATGTTTTCTAGCCAATGGTTAAGCAGTTTTCATGATTGGATTGCTAAATTTGTATCAGAAATAGTTATAAAAATCAGGGCTTACGCGGGTTTGAGTTTAGTGTAAAGTGTAAACAGATTTGTGTTAGTTTCAGGTTAAACTCGTGAACATGTTTAGCTATAGCTAAATGGGTCTTGTTCGTGTCAGTTTTGCTAGTTTTTGGATTGACCCGTTTATTTTTTTAGTTCTTTTAAAAATGTGTTCTATGTCAAATATTAAACTGATTTTATTTTTTTTCAAAACTTACAAATTAATACCGAAAACAAAATATAATTTTGCACGTTCAAGCCGCGAAACGCCAAAACCGACCAGTAGAATAAAAATTAAACAGGGAAAAACTTCAGTAGTTTTTTGATGCAGAAATTTTCTAAATGTAGCATCCCAAATCCCATGTTGGACCGCACATAAAGCTGATCAATGATTAGAAATCATGAATGATTTCAGGTATTCAATTGAATTTAAGATTAGAATTCGGTTGAGTATGAGTGGTATCTAACAGACAATTTTTCAAACACATGGTACTCGTAACTTCGTTAGTCATAGCTGCAGGACTTGTTAAAACCAGGATCGAACCAAGGTCTTTTGGTACGATTCTCGATTCTCCTATTCTCATTATTACAGTTCCGGTTAAGGTCCGGGTCAGTCTGGTTCGAACTGATAATCACCCATGGTGAACATGACACGTTTAATATTGTAATAAAGATATAATATATTTCTAGAAATGGTTAACATCTTTATTAATAATATATAGTTATAAAGATTTGATGTTATTAATATTAGATAAAAGAAATATTAGATAAAAGATTAAATTCAGATCTACCCCACGAGCCAACAAGCCACACCCCCCCCCCCCTCTCGTGCCCACGCCCTTCTCCACAACACATAGTCTTATATAAGGTATGGGTTATTGTCTTATTTTTGTGACATAGCTTCTTTTTTTCTTTTTTTTCTTTTTTTTTTACTTTTATCTACAGAACAATATGCTTTTAACTTATATGTCATTCTGTGAAGTTTTCCTTATATGCTTCTAGAAAATGAGAACTAAAAATACACTGCATAAACAATACTCAGTTGTAGTTTAAAAGATAAAAATGGGAAGAAAAACATGATTTGGAAAACAAAGAAAAAGTCAATATACAATTAACACTTTTGACAATTCCATTATATCTTATACAACAAAAATAGGGGAAAATTCCTCCTGTAATCTGGTCCTGTTGCTATGAACCCAAAAATCTACAACTTAACCATATCCTACAAATCCTAACATTCCAACACTTGCAATTAACCTGAACTCTCACACGAGCTCCCAAAATTAGTCGACAAATCATGAACCGAAAGCCTAATTATGTTACACCCGGACAACTCAACACATTCTTGTAAATCTGCATCACACGCTATTAAAACCCATTCATGATCATCATCAAGATACTTTACATCGAATGTACCCACATCCAACTTCAGCCTCTTTGCAACTTCTTCTTTCAATGTGACTATACCCGAGTTTGCAGCCAAACGAAACCTGATTATATCTTCTTTGTAACTTGCCTTTATCGTTATTGTTTTTGTTTCCGGCCTGGCTGTGAAAGGTTGTGCATTTGGAGCAAGTTCTTGTACCTTTTCAAGAGGCTCTGTGACTGGACAAAGGCTTGTTAAATCATGTGAGCTTCCGGCATCCGAGGTTAACATTCCTCTAAATGGTTTTGCGGTTTCTTCTGTTATCGCGACACATTTTTTTTATTATGAGAAACAATTTAATTTACGATTGGAAAAGAATATGTTATAGAAGGCTCAAGGCGTTACCTTGGCAAGATCTTTGAGAATTTGGACTACCGATGCTGGTTTCTCGGCTGCCAGATGTTTGAATGGTTGGACCTTGATTGTTCTTCGGACAACGGTCAAATGGTTTGGACCATGGTGAACCGTGTTGGTTAGTAGGTGAACCATTTGGAGCCGTTGGCGAAAATGTGGAGTCAACACCAAGTGGGAATTGATTGGTTGTCAATGAAGGAAGAGTGAACGTTCCTTCGCCACCTTGTACTGACTCAATCACTCGTTTTAGCTTTGTAAGCGAGCGGTTAACCTTGTTAATCTTACGAGATGGCCACCTTGAGATCCCATGTTGTCGGCATATTCGTTTCATTGTAGTTGGGCAAACTGTAAAATCAATAATAAATATGAAATGTGAAGGAATATAGAGAAATAAATAAAAGAATGTACAAATATACCACCAAGATTCTTTGCAGCATCTTTAAGACTTCCAGCAAAATGTTGTTGAAGAACCTCGAAACTAATCGATTTCTCTGCTTTCCCTCGTTTCTTTTCTGATTTTTTGTTTGTTTCAACCTGAAGACTCAAAGACCAGTTGGTACGATCTGGTCAGAGTGAAGCTTCAGATGACCTAACAAGGAACCTGCAAGATCACAAGAGAACAAACACACCGTTAGCCTCGTCACAGGGAGGGGGGCCTCTCTGTGACCAAGCTCGGGCGTGAGAATAAGTATTTGTGAGGAGGAAATAGGTCAGGGAGAGAGAGAGGAGAGTTAGAGAGAGAAAGTAGTGATTACCCCTTTTTGGAGGTCCAAGTATGGTATTTATAGTCTTTGGGTGTGCTGACGTGGAGAGTTAGTTAGGGGCGGACCAGTCGCTGTCATGGCAGTTATGGAGGTGGGACCCAGTTAGTTACGCCGCACCGGGGTGTCTAAACGACTCGTCTTATGGTGCAAGATTCGGTCCGACCTTAGTGTGCCATGATTCGGTCCGGTCAAGGACGTATCCTCATCAAGTCCCCCTAGTTCGTAGCGTTTCTTAGATAACGGTTTCGAACTATGACGGCGCGATTTTGGCGGTCTAAATCTCTGATTTGTCGCTTTGTGGAGTTTTTTGAATTTTAAATTTCTAGGCGGTGACCTTAGTTAGGTCACCGACAGTCACTTTATGTTTCCCGCCTGATGTGACGGTTGGGTTGCGTCAGCCGTCATGACGTGTCACCATCTGACTGGTGCTTTAAGTCGGTTCCCATACCCCATAAAAAAGGAAAAGATAAACTTCCGATTTTACTTTTCATCTTTTCACTTTTCATCTTCTTCTTCTCCTTCTTTTCTGAAAATAGGCGATCTGCAAGACAGGTTAGTTTCTTCCTTGTATAATGGCAAAAAACAACTTGTCCGCTTGCTTTAACGTTTTGAATAAAAACGGTTTAGCTTGGTATGTTGAAAGGTATGCAATACCTGCACCTTTGCACCCTGTTCTCCCCAAAAAGGATACACCTATTTATCCGTTTCCTCCGGGGAAGATAGGGCTTTACACCCGTTTATTCGATTATTGTAACTATCGTCTTCCTTTGACGAAGTTCTTGATCGGAGTTCTTACGTTTCACGAGGTCCACATTTCTCAAATGAACCCATTCGGCCTTGCCAAGGTGTGTCATTTTGAGTTGGCTTGTCGTGGTTTGGGATCCGAACCGGACTTGGATGTGTTCCGGGCTTTTTACAAATTGAATCGGTCCGGCAACTGGTACACTTTCGAGGTCAGAGATAAGAATTCCTGCTGCTATACATGGATTACTACTAGCATAAAGGACTGGAAAGAACGATTTTTCTATGTTGATGATCGGTGCGTTCCGGAGTTTATGGTATGGAGGACGAAAAAGATGAACTTCCCACCTCCTCTTCCTGAAGATTTTGAATTTGATAGGGACTTATACGCAAACCTGATTAAGGAAGCAGGCCGCATACAAAGTTATCCGGAACACATTCTTGTTATGGGACGGATCAGCACGATTTGGGCCGAACCAGAGTGGTATCCTACCCTTAAGTGGAACGGAGAGGGTTAGTCATGCCTTTTACTTTTGACACGGTGCTCGTCGTGTCACTTGTATAATTATTTTATTTTTACTTTTATTCTTTCTTTCATTATATCGGACTTTGGATACCACTTGTTTGCTTTTTTGCAGCTATGGGTTTGAGAGAAGCTTTAAGGTTGAAGTCCTTCGACTCTAAGGAGCTTGAGATCCGAGCCACAAGGACACTGAAAAGTGACCCTCCGTATCTAAACGTGGTGCAGGAGAACCTTTATCAAACCCGAGAGCCGGATGTTCATGGAGAGTCAGCTGGGCAGGGAGGTTCGGGCTTGAATCCTGCGGCGCAGACAACAAATGTTGTTCCGGTTCAAACGGTGGTGGTGACCGGTAGTGGTAAGGGTAAAGGTAAAGAGACTGGTTCGATTGGGTCGAAAGGATCTGGTTCCAAGTTTGTGATTGACGATGAAGGTGTCCATCTGTCTGTGGGAGATGAAGGAGAACATGCTGAAAATTTAAAAGAGGGTGGCGATGATGACGTGGAAGAGGAGGACGAAGAGGAGCAGCCTCAGATTAACTTGAAGAGAAAGAGGGCTCCGTCTAAGTCTGGTCCAAAACCTAGGCAAAAGAAGACGAAGACGGATCTTAAAACTATCACCCTAGACAACGATGATGACCAAGTTACGGAATTTTCTGCTGCTGGAGACGTGTTAGCGAATTTAGACACTCATCTTCATGGGGGTCGCACCCCAAGGGACCGTCCATTTAACATCCCAACAAGCCCATTGTCCTTCGGGGGAGGTGCCACCAAGGTTGTTGCTGATATTCTCACGTCCGACCCCAAGAGGATCGAACCTTCTCCTTCGGGTAAGTTTACCACGGGGGTCGCTTCTAATGTGTCAAGGCCGAGCCCCAAGCCTATTGATGGTGGGGACAGTGCCTCCTCGTCCCCTTTGTGGTTTAATACTGAAGCTCTTTTCTTATCACGGGAGTTAGGTTCGGGTGATATTGAAGATATGGATTCAGATCGAGCGTTGGAGAAGTACATTCCGGATTGGTCGCTGACGAACAAGGACCGGATAGTGGATGCCCTGTCGGCGAAAATGGCATTATTTCATTTGGGGACTCCTGCTGAGCACTCTCATTACCGGAAGATGAGTGGTCCGGAGCTTGGGAATGCCCTTATGATAAACCAAGCTCAATCTAACTCGTTGGTGGTGGAGGCGTATAAACGTTGGATCGAATCGGAATCAACCTGTAACAAGCTCCGACGCGAAGTTGCCAACTTGAAGAATGAAGATAATGTTCGGTCGAAGACTAAACAGGAACTGAGCTCTCTTCGGGCTCAGGTTGATCGTTTAAAGGAGCAAAACTTAGAGGCGAAAGAGGTTAATAAATCAACCCAGGCTTCGGCTGCGGCCGCTTATGAGGCTCGAGACAAGGCTCTTCAAGATTTAGAAATTTTTAAGTCAAAAGTTACTGTCTTGGAGAAAAAATTGTCTGATGCGGAGAAGAAACATGCGGCCGAACTGAAGGAAATGCATACGTCTCATGACCAACTTCTGGCCGATTATCACCGCCTAACTGATGGTATGTTCATAACCTTTTTATCTTTTATTGCTTCCCTTTCTTGCTTATTGAAACTTGTTTTTCTATAGCTAAGGACGAGCTGGAGAGAGCCCGTGACAGAGAGTTTGAGGCACACAAAACAACAATTGATGAGGCAAAAGGGATGTTGATACGATGCGAGCGTGATATGATTGAATCGTACGCCCAATTGTCGGAGCTTAAACTTACCAAACAATGGTTCTTAACAGACGGGATCGCATGGGTTGTCAAGCTGGTGCACCAAAGCCCGGAACTGGAGAAAGTTGTTGCAGATTTGGTGAACAGTGTTAATGCGGTTGGAGCGAATGAAGGTATTAAGTACGGTTTTGAGGCTGCGAAGGGCCCCGCTCGATCCTTTGAGGAAGTTCCAGGGTATGATGCAGATGCTCAAGACAAGTTAGATGCTGCGGTGAAAGCTTTCGAAGATTTTCACATCTCTGTTCTTGGAAAGGTTGCTGATTTGGTAGACGAACCTTTGTCCGTTATCAAGCAACAAAGCGAACTTCCCATAGTGAGAGAAGAATTCGAAGCTTGAAACTTGTTCATATGACTTTTGGCTCTTATTTGCTATCATAACCGTACAACTTTTAACATTTATTTTCTTTGGCATGTAACTAGTACAATTTTTTGCTTGCAAGTATTTGACTGCCATGTTTTGTATGGAATTAGACCTTATCATTGGTTATTCAATCCTGGCTACTTAGCTTTCAGTTTGTGTCCAAACTTAACTGTTCGACCAGGATTTTGGTTCGGTCATCTCTGGTGACCGGAACATAACTTAGAAATTCTTTGATATATTTTTTTTTTTACATAATCGAATTGTTTATAGTCGGAACGTTTTAAATACGGACCGCTTTGCTTAATAGATTTAGTTATTTTTTTGAACTATTTAAGCCTTCTCGATCGGCGCGAGGCATGGGTCGAGGCCCGTTTGTGCACATTTATGAAATTGTTCGAACTTATACGCATGCTGTTCTTTATACTTATAAAAGTACAGATTGCTTTATTGATTTACTAATCATAGATCCGGGGAAAAACCCTCCCGGTTACAAATAGAATAGAAAAATATCGGGGCATTACCCTCCCGAATTACATATGGAATTTTGGAAATAAGACAAAAGATAGCGATCTTTTTGGCCGTGACAGGCTGTTCACATGAAGCACTTCTTTAAATGCACCCCATTCCACGTCCGGGGTATAGGAGTTCCATCAATCTTCTCCAACACATACGAGCCTTTGTCGCTCGCCTCTTTGACCCGATACGGTCCCTCCCACTTAGGGGTTAGCTTACCAGGGGCTTCGATGCGGCTCGCATCATTGTTTCGGAGCACATAATCTCCGACCTTGAACTTGTATAGTTTGGCCCGGGCGTTATAATATTTTTCAATCTTTTTCTTGTATCGGGCTTCCTTGATCGCCGCGATGTTCCGGCGTTCTTCTAACAAGTCAAGGTTGGACCGGAGTTCAAGCTCATTTTCTTCCCAATTCTTGCACCTCTGGTTTGGGAGTCCGATCTCGGCGGGAATCACTGCCTCGGTACCGTAAGTTAAACTAAACGGTGTTTCTCCGTTGCTAGTTTTGTGCAGTGTTCGGTGCGCCCATAAAACGTTCGGCAACTCATCCGCCCAGCCTTTTCCTTCATAACCAAGCCTCCTCTTAATCCCATCAACGATTCGTCGATTAATCTGTTCTACCTACCCGTTACCCTGAGGGTGGGCTACCGAGGAAAAGACTTGGTTAATTTTTAGATTTTCACACCAGCGCTTGAATGGGTTTTCAGCGAATTGCTTTGCATTGTCGCTTATGATGTAGAGCGGAAGACCGAATCGGCATACTATTTGTTCCCAAAAGAACCGCGTTACGTTGTAGCCGGAGATGATTGTAAACGGCCGAGCTTCCACCCATTTCGTGAAATAGTCCACCGCGTCTAACAGGTACTGCGCACTTCCGCTTGACCTTGGAAAAGGTCCAACAATATCAACGCCCCACCTTTGGAAGGGCCATGCTGCAGTTACCGGTATCATTTCATTCTTGGCTCGGAGGCTGATTGGTGCGTGCTTTTGGCACTCGTCACACTGTTGGAGCTCCTTTACAGCACTTTCATGCATCCCGGGCCAGTAATACCCTGCGTTCTTGACCTTTGTCACAATCATCTTAGGTCCGGCATGGATGCCGCAGATACCATAATGTATCTCCCTGATGATATAACTGGCTTGCTCCGGGTCCAGGCATTTCAACAGAGGTCCCAGAAAGGTCTTTCGGTATAACCCGCCTTCTTGCATCTGGTATTGAAGAGAATTGATTTGGACTTTTCTTGCTTCCGCTTTATCGGTCGGCAGAACGTCATGCACCAAGTAGTTAACTATAGGTGTCATCCATGTTTGCGATGGTGCTTCGACCTGCATAACCTGCGGAGTTGCAATTGATGGCGCGGTCAAAACTTCCACTCTTACTTCTTTGGCTAGGTGACTGAATGACACCGACGCCAACTTGCTCAAGGCATCAGCCTTCTTGTTCTTGCTACGGGGAATATGCTCGACTTTGCATGTTTCAAAAGATGCCATAGTTTGCTTCACTTGTTCGAGATACTCGATCATGTTTGCTTCCCTTGCCTCGTACTCCCCGTTTACTTGGTTTGCCACGAGCAATGAATCTACATGGGCAACAACATTTTTTGCTCCGACTTTTAATGCTAGACGCAGACCAGCCAAGAGAGCCTCGTATTCTGCTTCGTTGTTCGAGCTTTTAAACTCCAGCCGGAGCGCGTATGTTATATCCGTTCCCTCTGGATCGGTGAGAATTAGACCTGCCCCTGCTCCTTCGGAACTAGAGGCTCCGTCGGTATACAAGGACCAAGGTTTCTCTGGAGCATTTTCAACATCTTCCCGTCCTTTGTCTTCCGGAATTTCAACTAGGAAATCGGCTATCACTTGCCCCTTCAATGGTCCTTTGGTTCGAAAAGTGATATTGAACGCGCCCAACTCTATCGCCCATTTAGCCATTCGTCCTGAAACTTCAGGTCGGCGGAGAACGTGCTGGATTCTCTGATCCGTTCGTACTTCGATTGGGTGGGCTTGGAAGTACCGGCGAAGTCTTCTCGAAGCATGTACTAGTGCCAGGGCCAGTTTCTCCAAGTTTGAGTACCTTGTTTCATAGTCTTTTAACGTTCGGCTTACGTAATAAATGGGGATCTGTTTCCCGGTACGGTGAGCAACTAGCACCGCGCTGATAGCTCCGAGCGACGCGGCTAAGTATACTGTTAGCACCTCATCTTCTTCTGGTACGGTGAGAGTTGGCAGAGTACCCAGACAAGCTTTAAGCTCTTCAAAAGCTCGCGCGGCTTCTTCCGTCCATTTAAACTCCGATCGGAAGCTTTTCCTGAGAACATCCATGAACGGAAGCGATCTATCTGCTGCTTTTGATAAGAACCGATGGAGAGCAGCTAATCGTCCGTTTAAGGACTGTATTTCCTTAACCGTCGTCGGAGGTTTCATTGTAAGAACAGCATCAACCTTGTCTGGGTTGGCTCGCAAACCTTTTGATCCAACCATGACCCCCAGAAACTTACCTTCTTCTACCCCGAACGTACATTTTTTGGGGTTGAGCTTCATGTTGATGCTTCGGAGTCGAGTGAACGTTTCCAGTATATCTTTTAACATGGTGGCCTCATCATGACTTTTGATCACGATATCATCAACGTACACTTCTACGTTTCGCTCGATCTGATCTTTAAAAGCTTTGCTCATCAGACGCTGGTACGTAGCACCGGCGTTTTTCAAACCGAACGGCATCTTAGTAAAACAATACACTCCTTCATTGGTGACGAAGGCTGTCTTATCCTCGTCTTCGACCGCCATTTGTATTTGATGGTATCCTTTGTAGGCATCCAAAAAACACTTCAATCTGAACGTGGCGACGGAATCAATTTTTTCATCGATTTCCGGTAGAGGAAAACAATCTTTCGGGCACGCATCGTTTAAATCGGTGAAATCAATGCACATTCTCCATGAATTATCTTTTTTCCGCACCAGAACGGGATTTGACACCCATGTTTGATACCGGACTTCTCAAATGATTCCCGCATCTAGAAGGCTTTTAACATCTTTTGCGATTGCTTTGGCTCGATCCGGCGCCATGTGCCTTTTTCGTTGTGCAATTGGTTTGATCGATTCTTTCACGTTCAGGTGATGTTGTGCCATAGATCTGGGGACTCCCTGCATATCGGAGTGCTTCCATGCAAAAACATCTATCGAATTACTTAACAATTCCCATAGGAGCTTCTTTGTTCGTTTTGGGAGCTGAGCACCAATCAAGGTTTAAAAAAACGGAAACGAGTATCGAGGCGTTTTCCCTTCGAGGCGCGAGGCGTAAGTATTGAGGCGGAACGAGGCGTAAGTCCGAGGCGGTATTAATAAATAAATATTAAAATTATATATATCATAAAATAATAAATACTTAACATCAAAAAATGACTTTTCTCATCAAATCATCAGTTAAAAACATAAAAAAAGATTCAAGTTTCATCAAATACTTAACACAAAAAATGACCAGTTCGACCGGATTTAAGACCCGGATTACGTCACATAATAAATCTTTTATGTTGTAAATTGTAAGTTCTTGAACTTATAAAGTATTGTATGGTTAGAAAAAAAAAAGTCCTGCAAAAGGTTTACAATTAAAAATACTGGATTGCTAGTACTATCATTTATAAAGAAAAAAAAACCATGTGCTTATAATGAGACAATACCACCAGTCCAACCATAAAAAAAAAACCATGTGCTTATCTGACAATACCACCAGTCCAACCATCACAAATATCTTTTCCTATTTCAACTCTTCCTCCCTCCCTCCCTACAAACAACAGCAAAACAACGCAACCATCACGCAGCAGTACAGCACCGTTGTCTTCATCTCTCTATTGCCGGCCAACCACCCACCTCGACGGCTATCGTCTTTTCCGGCCAACCACGCAGCAGTACAGCAGTACAGCACCGTTGTCTTCCTCCCTCCCTAAAAAATGTACGTACGCCTCGCCATATTCGTACCGCCTCGGATCTGAAACTTACGCCTCAGTCAGCTGAGGCGTCCGTATAATTTCTGCACCTGAGGCGCCGCCTCATATGCGTTTTTCCTCCGTTTCGAACTGAGGCGCGCCTCAGTACGACCGCCTCGGCCGTTTTTTTAAACCATGGCACCAATAGCTACTTGTTGTTCGGGAAAATCTGGATTGATTGTCCAAAGTTCCGTAGGTACCTCGGACTTTTTGGAGCTCGTTTCTGCTGCATGTCTTACTTCGGCGACAAACGAGCTTGATTCTGAGAAGATAGTGGCAACTCCAGCCTCAGTAGGGAATTTAATAGCTCCATGTATTGTTGAACTGATCGCCCCAAGAGCTCTTAACCCGGGTCGTCCGAGTATTATGTTGTGCGATGAATGAGTGCCAACAACCAGGTAGGTTAGTTGGACTGTCCGGCTTTTGCCACCTTCTTTGAATGTGGTCGGAAGGGTGAGCTGTCCTATCGGACGGACCACCTCTCCGGAGAAACTGATTAAAGGGGTGGAGACTTCAATTAACCTCTTCTTCACTTGGGGGTTCAGCTGCTGGAAACACTGTAGATACATGATCTCAAAGGCGCTTCCTCCATCCACGTAAATTCGTCGGACCAGATGTCCGGCGATGACGGCCGAAATTGTAATTGGTCCG